>CM060942.1:577854635-579104635 GCA_030765085.1 Allium cepa
TTCGTATATATTCAAATATCTCCAAAAGATAAAATCTATATGGAATTTTTGGGGGTAATCTGACACATAACAAAATTATACATCACGATAATGCAGGTTGTTTATGGAGATGTTTACAATGGTAGATGAGAAGGGAAACTGGAAGGAGCTACCTCCTATGCCTAAGCCAGATTCTCATATAGAATTCGCAGGTTGTTTATACGAGATTTCTTTATACATGCTTGATAAGTACTATGATTAACACTTACTTTCTTTTTTGCCTTTTTTATACTATGCTGCTGCACTGTAGCAGCAGTATGAGAAGCTGAGCAAAACCAAGCATGCAACCAATTTGCAAATCTAAGTTTGCATACTAAGTATTTTGCATACTAAGTTTGCGAATTCATAAATACAAAAAAAATTAGAACCTGAGTTGTAACTCAGTCTTTAACCTTTTGATTTTGAAGGTATAAGTTTTATCGAGTGTTTATATTAAATGCAGGAACTTGAAGAAGGACACTTTGGATTGTTGTATTGGACGTTGAAGAATATTCAAAACCATTAGAGTTGTTTGGAGTGGACGATCAGGAATGGTTAGGTTAACCGTAAGTTAAACTTTAAGTGTATTTTGAAGAAAAAAAAATTGAAGCTTATGTTGTAATAATATATGAATATATGACATTGTGGTATTTGAAATATGTAAATAATTGTTTATGATATATTATACCACATTTGCAGAGCGTTTAAACTTTGCATTGAATATGCATGATGAATTATTTGTGATATGGAAACCATTATTTGCAGAGTGTTTATATTTAAACTTTGCGTTTAAGTTTTGGTATATATATGTGTGTTACTAAATAATCATTTTCCAACACTTATAAGCGTTATCGTATATTTCTGTACCAACACTTATAAGTGTTACCGTATATTTGGTTACCAACACTTATAAGTGTTACCGTATATTCTGTACCAACACTTATAAGTGTTACCGTATATTTAGGTACCAACACTTATAAGTGTTAGTGATACGTATATTTGTAACACTTATAAGTGTTACAAATTTGGCCGCTCCATTCCTCACAGTCCATTAGTAACACTTAAAAAGTGTTACTGAAATTATTTGTAACACTTATAAATGTTAGAATTTGCCTGTTTTGGTGTAGTGATTGTCAACCTTTGACCCCCAGAAGAATGAAGAAGCCAAAGATTGGAAAGACCTGAAGAAAGAGGCGGTAGGGGAAATCGCTGCGAAAACATGAGTACCCAGCGAGCCTAACACCGACTTGATAAGAACCAATCTTCCTGCCTGAGATAGAATCGAAGCATTCCAACGAATGATCTTTCCCCTAACTTTATCCGTCAGAGGATCGAATATGGCGTTAAGTTTACGGCCCCTATAGAGAACAATACCCAAGTATGGAAGCGGTAGGGAAGCCGCCCTGAATCCTGTGAACGAATGGACCCAGGAAACCCTGGAAGGATCCATATCCTTCGCATGAACGAAGCAACTCTTCGACGAGTTAACGAGCTGGCCCGAGCATCGCTCATACAGATGGATAAAGCGAATCAGGCGACGAACAGACGGCCGGTTACCGTTGGAGAAAATGACTATGTCATCCGCAAAGGATAAGGAGGAAACGAGCGGGCACCTACTCGGAAGACCAAATCGGTGAACTTGGCCGAAAATCGTTAAGGTGTGGATCCCTCGTATGAAAGCTTCAGCCGCTATCACGAAAAGAGAAGGCGATAGAGGATCACCCTGACGGAGACCCCTACTAGCCCTGAAGAATCCATTGGCCGATCCGTTAATGAGGACGGAAAACCAACAGTTAGAAATAAGTCTCCAAACCAAATCGATAAGGGTTTCTAGAAGCCCAAATGCACGCAGAACTCTAATGATGAAAAACCACGACATACGATCATAAGCCTTCTCCATATCAAGTTTGAAAACAACATTAGAGCCTCTAACCTTCCTGTCAATCTGGGAAATCAGTTCCTGGGCTAACAGGACGTTATCAGTGATTAGACGACCCTTCACAAAACCTGCCTGAGAGGAGGAGATGATACGATCAAGAAACGGAGCCAAACAAGTGGCCAACACCTTAGAAATAACTTTGTTGGAGAAATTACACAAGATGATGGGACGAAATTCCGCGCATGACCGAGGGTAATCACACTTCGGTATTAAGACCAAGTTGGTGGAAGACCAACTAATGGGGAGAAGACTGCCGGCAAAGAATTGCTGGACAGCTAAACAAAAATCCGACTGAATGATAGGCCACACACTCCGATAGAAAGAACCATTGAAACCATCCGGACCGCAAGCACTGTCCTTGCTAATGGCGAAGACGCAAGCACGGATTTCCTCCGGAGTTGGCGGAGCAGCCAAAACGTCGGTCCCCTCAGAAGGGATCAATCTGGGAATGAAAGAGAGAATATCCAGATCCTGATCCGCCACAGAGGGGGAACCCAGAAAAGATTGAAAATGAGACAATATGATCTCCTTAACTTCAGCCGGAGAGGACGCCAAAGAAAGATCCGGTCTCAAAATTTCTCGAATGGAAAGAAGGTTGGCTTTCTTACGAATGGAAGAATGGAAAAATTTGGAGTTCGAATCACCTTCGACCACCCATTTTACCCTCGTCTTTTTGCAAAGATAAGAGTGTTCGATACGAAGCTCCGAAGAGAAAGCCAATTGGGCCGAAACCCAATTCTCCCTGTTTTCGGCCGAAGGGTTCTCGTCGAACAAAGATTCGGCAAGAATAAGGGACTCCTCAGCCGCTCTAACACGGTCGAAAATGTTCCTGAAAACCAGGGTATTCCAAGACTTAAGGCTAGCCTTTAGACGTTTCAGCTTTTGGGAAAAAGCCCCCATGGGAGAAGCTGATATAGGAGAGGACCACGACTCCTCCACAACCTGATGAAAGGAGTGATGGGAACACCACATACTGAAGAAGCGGAAAGATGTAGGCCCCGAGAGAGATCTAGGAAAGCATCGCAATACTAACGGGGCATGATCAAAGCAGGCTCGATGAAGATGCGAGGTAGAGAAAGAAAAAGGTAGATTGAGCCAATCAGGGGACCCAAAAATTCTGTCCAACCGAGATAGAATCCGGTTCGGACCTTCCTGGTTATTAGACCAGGTATAAGCCGATCCCACAAAAGGAATTTCGGAGAATCCTGAGCTCACAATGAACGAATTGAAATCAGAAACCGATGAGCGGTTAATGGCCGCCCCCCCAAGTTTCTCAGCCTGACTAGCGACAACATTGAAATCACCACCCACAACAGAGCACGAAAAACCCATCTCAGCTAGATGAAGAATATCATCCCACAGGGATAATCTCTCCATCCTATCGCACTTGACGTACACCGCCGAAAAAAGAAAAGGATGAGGAAAATGAGAAGCAGAGCAAACCACAGAGATAAGCTGGTCCGAGTCAAACAAAGGGTGGACAACACAACATTTGGACCAAAGAATCCAAATCTTTCCCGAAACATTGGACACAGCACCTTCAAACCCAAGCGACAAGACAACCCTGGTAATCTCTCCAGACCCTACAAAAGGTTCTAACAGAGCTACCAAGCAAACAGTATATTTGCGGACAATGCGCTTCAATCTAGCGCAAGAAGCCTCATTGCCAATACCACGAACGTTCCAAAAAAAGAAAATTCGACATGAAAGCCTGAAAACAGAGGAAAATAAGACAAGCCAGGGAAAACAGAACAGACCCTACTCAAATAAGATACAACGATGAAAAAGCAGACCGATCTGTCTGCTCAGTCGCCGCTATAGAGCGAGTACGGATAGTACGAGGAGTGGTGTGGGGACCTCTCGCTCGGCGACGAGAAGGTCTATGAACACGGGAAGCCGATACCCGAGGGATGGTCTCGGCAGAGACCTGAGCCGGCTCCAACGAATCCGAAAGCCTAAGAGAAGATCTGGATGGAGCTGAGTTCTTAGTTAGGCGAGAGAGGCGATCATTAATGATCGCAATCTCCGCTTCGCTAAGCATCGGAATGGTAATGGATAAGGAACAAGAGGACGATGGCAAGGAGCAAAAAGAAGAGCAGCAACCAGACAATGAGGCTGAAGACACCCCGACAGAGATCAGAAATATGTGGGGCTGCTGATAATACGCAACCCACGGTGCTGTAGGAACCTAATCCAAGCCGGACTGTCACTGATGATACAGCCCCGCGCGACAGGTGTGGTTCGCACGATGGTCCTAACAGAGAGATCAACATAGGGAATCGAGAAAAGCCGGCAAAACTCCCGGCTTTCCACATAGTGATCTGAATCTGAGACCACTATGCGAATAGACCAAGAATATCGCCCGAGCCACTCGATCCTGGCTAAGAGCGTTCTCCGTAAAGACCACAGAAGATCAGCCATCGAATGAAGACCCATGATCGCCATATACGACACAGAATCGGCCTCGCAATGGCAGTAAATCAAATACCAACAAAAAGACCTCTACTGACCGCTCCAAACAAAGCGCTCACTGCCTACATGACCTGTCATGTCACTAGTCCCGGACTGAGCAACCATGCCAGGGAGCACACACCTAAGCGTGTCATGGCTCATAATCAATAAAGAAACACCATCAGCCCATGAACAAACAACAACAGCAAATTCTCCAACAAGGAACAAAGCAGATAGCAGAGAAGATGAACTCACCTGCCAGCTCAACCCACAACTTACCTGGGGAGCTCTCTCAAGGTTAAAGCCGAAAGAACCGACCACCAAGATCCCACTAGCCAAACAACTGACTGACTGGCCACCAAGATCCCACTAGCCAACCAGCCAGCTCAACCTCAGCATGAGAAACGAACAACCCAGCATACGCTGAAAATACCCGTAGCAAATCATCGGAGACGTCGGCCAAAGCATCAGGCCCAAAGAAAACAGCAGCATTCTGCAACCGAGGCAAGGAATCACCGAGCTCAGGGCTACATGGGGCGGTGAAATCCCCATCAGCCACGGTGACATCCATGTACCCCCCATCGCACACCACAGAACCATCTGAAAACGGCACTAAACCAACAGAAATATGCTGAAACGAAGCCAAGGCAGCAGCTAGTTCAGCACTTGATGAGGCGATGAAATCCCCATCAATCTGCTCACTAACCACACACCCAAAATTGCAAACCACCGCACCCACCGTCACCCCCTCCTCCCCACAAGGCAAAAAGTCGCATGCCGCCGAGAAACTCAGAGAAGGCTCGAAATGAGCGTTGAAATCCCGTCTCTGGCCAGTCCTCGAATAGCCAACACAAGCAGACGACAGCAAATAATCATCATCCAACGACCATCGCCCGTATGGAGGAGGACGCGTCACCAATTCATCGATGAAAATCGGCGAAATTTCCATAAAACAATTCTCAACCATCAAGAATCGCGATCGACACAAAGCCCCAAATTGAACCAAAGAGTAAACCCTAATGTCCACCGAGCTTGCACTAGACAAAGTAAGCGAAATAGGAGCAGCCACCTCCGCCAATAAGGCCGAGGCAATAGCGACATACGGTGGACAATCGCACAAGAAATTGTCAGAGAGTACGAACTCGTCAACATACGAGAACGACATCGTATCACCCAAGTAACCATCCTGCTTGTGGAAGTATAGAATACATTCATGTTTTCGCAAGTTTGTTCATGCAAAACTTGTCTTGCATGTGAGTTCCTAGAAAAATGCATAGTAAAGAATGTGCGCATGATCTAAAATACGAGTGAATAAAAGTTGCACATGCATTAAAGGCTATTTGATTCAGTAGATGTCAATGCTTTAAACTTAATTATGATTGCAAAAGAAAAGACCTAGAATAGTGCAGTCTTTTTCCTGACAGAGGAATCTACTGTAATTCAAGTACGGAGAAAACGAAAGTTGTTATCTCCAATTTATTGTGAATAAACTTTTATTGAAAATAATGAAACAGGTCGTATCTTTGTGGGTGTGAAAGAACAGCAAATAGAATGTGGATTTGGTGTTGGATTTGAAACTCTAGAACATAGATAATCATTTATTTATTTATTTTATGCTTCGTTTTATTTTTATTTTAAATGTTAGGCTGAAGAAAATAAGTACCTGTGTTGTGGGATACAACATGAACAAGTTGACATGGCATACAAACCATAAATTTGTTGATAAGCAGATTTCTTTTTATATTCTGAGAATGGAAGCTTGAAGATGTAGTCTGTTTTTATCATATTGTTTACATCAACTTCTTATGTCTTATCTAACATAAACTGACTTTACCTCTATTACCATAAAGCATGCTTTCCAACCTAAAAAAACCAAACCAAAGCACAAACCATAGTTTCGAAGGCCCAACCATAAGTTGAATCGTGTTGGTGTAAGGTCAAAGGTTCTACTGGTTCGATCGGTCAGACCGTAATAACCGCGTTAATCATTATTTTTTATTGTTCTGATTTAAATATAAAATTAGTTCAACTAATATTCAAATTTAACTCATTATAATTGTTATATTGAACTTCAAAAAAAAATATTTTGGAACATGTTATAATAAATATTAGTTGAAATAATTATCTAACAATTTCTTTTAGTGCAAAATTATAAATTTTCTTATATTTTAAGATATAAGAGGGTCGATTCAACAATAGTTCGTAAAATGTAAACTAATAATGTATCATGTCATCGAATATTGATAAGATAATTCAATAATTTTGTACCTAACATTATGAATTTAATTGTTAAATTGATTATCTCTACTACTAATAAACAAAATTTGTTGAACTAATTTACTCGGTGTCTTTTTTAAATTTCAAAAATGCCCTTACTTTCCGGCGCTCAAATAAAATAATAACGTATACAATAACGCAAACAACCCGTGTGTGAAGCACGGGCAAGTACTAGTGTAGAAAAAATGAATTGTGAAACGATAATTTTTTTTCGAATATGGAAAACCGTGTGGTTTAAAGAGGCCAATCTAGAGGTTTTTTTAGGGTTTGGAGGTTAGACCGCGGGTTCAATACAGGTACAAAGTTATTTTGTTTTGAGAGCCGTAGCCTTCAAGACGAAAGGTTAACCGTGGTCAAACCGAGATCGGATCAGATTTTTAAAACACTAGCACAAACCACCAAACATATCCAACTGGATGGATGGTATCAGAGAAAACTACAAACCACGAGCCAGACTAATCCAGATGGAAACATGTTGTCATACGTAATGAATTGAGGGAAATCATGGTTCAGTGTAAAATGCTCAGTTTATTTGATAGAAATAAACCTAACCAACAGTTATACCCTTATACCCATTCTTTTGAACAGAAAAATAAGGAAAATATAGTGAGGAGTTTACTTTAGAGACAAGTTCGAAAAACTATTTGAAAAAACATTACAAAATGTGATGACCTACCATCACGTTACCCAAAATTGATGCTAAAATAACACATCGGATCCTCAATGTCGCACAGAGTAGATCGTCAGATTAAAGTTAAACAACACTATCTACAATGATTTATATGATACAATCTCAGAGTGATATATATATAATACACATACATACATGCATGGAAACATGGTTTTAATATATTACTATAGTTGTATCTAGCCCATAAATTGAAATTTTATATCGTCGAATGCTGTTAAAACCTGAGTGCTATAAACTTCGACAATATAAAATTGTACGAAAATTAATATCAAAAAATCTATAGTGCCAAGTCGCGTTTTAAGAGTGAAAAATAATTAGGGTTTGTCAATTTTTCTATTTAAAATGTTCAGCGTCCACGCGATGAGGAGATTCATCAAATTCAAACAAAATTTAATATAGCTAAGGTAATTAATATTCAATGGTAAATGATACGAAGGAAGGTTGGATGATGTTAAAAAAAATATGTGGTAAATTGAAATTAGCAATGGTGTGGGCTTGAGTAATTGGAAGAATGAGTAAAAAGGAGTCTCTAATGTGATGCATTTAGCAGCGGTTTTGGTTAAGTACCTGTATTGTGTGATTAAGCTCATAAGATCTGGCATATAAACCGTAAATATGTTGGTAACCAGAATTAACCCGTAAGTACAGTTAGATATCTTTCTATATTTACAGAATCAATAGAAGATGTATTCTGTTTTTTAACACATTGTTTACACCAAGTTAATAGCTAATGAATAAACATCAACTTCATATGTTTTGCCTAACATAGACTGACTTTACCTCTAATACCGTACCACCAAACACACCGAACTAGATCAACGGCCGAATCAGGAAAAACCAACCACGAGTCAATTTGATCCCGAATGGAAACATGTAGTTATATGTGATGAACCATGGGAATATTATGCTTCAGTAAAAAATGCCTAATTTCTTTGATAAAAATAAACCGAACCAACTGTTTACCCATTTTTCTAATGCAAAGAACAAAGAAAATATAGTCATGAGTTTACTTAAGATGTTCGAAAATAGTTGAAAAAACATTATAAAATGTAACGGCCTGCAATTTACGATACCCAGAGTGATATAATAACACATCCGACCTAAAGTGCCGGAGGCAGCAAATTGTCAGACTAAATTTTAATAAAATTATCTACTATGACTTGTATGATGAAATGTTGAAGTAGAAAAATAATATATATAATATAATGAAATATACATGCACACAGTGTGTGTGTATAATACTGATAACTAGAGCAGAAAATTATTCTCAAGGACAAAATTTCTCAGCATTTTAACCTCAAGGACAGACCTTCGGTATTTTAGCCTGAAGTATAACTTTCTTTAGGTATCAGTTTTTAGTTATTGATAGCAGTTTTAGGTATCAGTTTTTAGTTATCAGTATCAGTTTTTAGTTCAGTAGTAGTTTTGAAAGAATGTTTGTCTTTATGAATAATTTTGAAAAAATGTTCGAACTGACGACATCAAAGAACGAAAGAAAACAACATACCACTAGACTAAAGCATCTCTCGATGTCAATTACTCTTTTATATACATTAAACAAATCTTTTAAATAAGATTTAAAATTTTACTGCTCTCCTCCGATGTGTTTCCCTAGACGGTCGTCTTGGCTGCCTTACCCTAAGGCCAGTCCTGATCAAGTACAACACCTTAGTTTCCTACATAAATAACAACATTTGTTTTGAATAATGCTTAATGACTGATATACATAAAGCAACAATCGCCAGCCCTAGCAATCTTATAAGCGTGTCCCAAAAAAACCTTACTCTAAGCTTATTTGTAATAGTACCCCAGGATTGTCATAAAAAACAAAGAAAAAATGCAAATCTGACATAAATCTAATGTGAGGAGAGCTATCACAAAATTCTGCATATATAAACATACATATATAACATGAGCAAGATATACACTTAGAGGATATCATATCTCGCATACATCTTCTCTAGCATCAACAAGTCATCATTATACAAATATAGTGCTACTGCAATGAAATAGTACATGATATCGAGAACTATGCTATTGTATATGTAATCATCTCTGGTTCCAATTGCCTTTGTCATTACCACGCCCACATTCATCTTCTTCTGGCAACTACCACTGCTTCCATTTCAAACAACTTCCACTTGAAACAATTCTTCCACATATACCAGACCAAAAGAAAATACATACCCCACCATCACATACCCCGCCACAACCACTGTTAGTTTTTCTATATTCAGTCTCCCCTCATACAGTTCACTGGCCAACAGTGCCTCATTTTCCTACAGCACAGTGCGTACATTCACTTGCCAGCAGTGCCTCATTTCAAGGTTCATCAACCTCACAACCATTCATTCAAGCGCCTTCCCCAAACAGAGCATTACTCCATTGCCATTGTTGTCGGTAGCAAATTACATCCACTACTCTCCAACACACTTAACCACTACATTATACAACCACACAGCCCTTCTCCCCCCAATCACAGCCACTTCATTTCCCACTGTCAACACTGCTCTTCCCCTCTTCTCTGTTCTGCCATACCCATTGCCAACTACACTATCAATCGCCACTGTACCCATCTTCACCACAAATAACTCAGTCACACCCGACTTGCCTGCCTACCTACCATCTTCATAGTGCAACAACAAACAGACGTTTCACTATCACTTCCTTCACCACATCATCTATCATCACTTTACGGTGCAGCAATAACAGTCCATCATCTATCATCACTTCCTTCACCACACCATACAACACACTACAGCATCCAGAACCACGGTCATCTGATCCTTTTAAGTTTTAAAATTAGATTATAAGCATGGGTTATTACTTTGGCAAATCCTACTGAAAAACGTAGATATTATAAACAAATTTACAGAGATATATCATATAAGCACTCCTTTCAGAAGAAAAAAATATATCATATAAACACATGTCAAGGCAAAAATATTTCTAATATTGTCAAGATCATCTAAGATAGAAAACAATAGTTACTGATGCCAATGGTTATGTGAAGAACATTTATTTTACAAAAATTTGTTGTCGCAAATATTTACATTATGTACTGCAAATATTTGTTCTTTTAACTACAAATATTTGTTGTATGTACTGCAAATAATTACAGAGGCGTCTCGTGACATCTGTTTTTGAAAAGGAGGGCTTGTTGTGTAAAAAGTTAGAAAATAAGAAGCGGATTCGACGAATTTAAAATAAATAGAATGATTATTTGAATCCAATGACAAAATCAACGAAACATACCATGCTTCGGGCTGACAGGATGTAACTCTATCTTGTTGATATAGTTTCTCCTTGCTGCCACAAGAACTGCATAGACGTGATGCACAATTTAGTAACTAAATTGAATTAAATAGATATTGTGAAAGAGGGATTTAATCAAAACAAGTAAAATGACAACAAATACTCACTTCATAGCCAACAATGAAGGATCATCATTGCTGTAAATATCAAATGACGAGTGAGTCGAGGAACCCAATCCAGGTTCATGGATGCATGACCTGAGATAAATATTTTGAAACTCTTTTACGTATGTATTGACCTAAAACAGTACGATTTCAACTGAATAATACATAATCAAGCAATATTGTATTATTGCTACATCACCGCTGCCAAACATACTTCACCAAGCTCCACTGCAATCCCCAATTCCCAGTCATTTGAAACCTTCCTTCCCTCTACCTTCTACTAAACCATTCTACAACTACAATACAACAACCATCCTTCTTTAACAGCTTTACATTGCAACAACTTCCACTGTCACCACCACACCATCAACTGCTCCTTCGAGCATCATCACCACCTGAACTCCTGCATGCAAACAAGTGCATTCCATCCTTCCTCCATCTATCATCTCCTCCATACACAATCGCAATCCCCTGCTGCTCGATCACCACCTCTTCCTTAAACCAAGGTTCGAGAACTCGGTTTCGATCTCGGTTTCGTTCATTTGGAATTTTCATAGTTTCGGACGATTTCGGAAATTTCGGAAGTTTCGCTTTCTGTTTCGGTTTCGGTCCTGGTTTCCATAATTTGCGATGAAAATGCAATAATGTTCTTTATAATAAAATATTCAATATATTCTATAAAGAAATAGAATATAGTATAGAACATAATATTTAGTTGAAAATGTAATAATGTTCTTTATAATAAAATATACAATATATTCTATAAAGAAATAGAATATAGCATAGAACATAATAATCAAACCAAATGCAATTACGTCAAATTAATTGTAGCCCAGCCCACCAAATCAGCAGTCCCTTCCATTCCCAAAGTCAGCCCATCAACGTTATATTTGTTTAATCCCTAAATCAGAACACACAAGCATAGATTCCCAAACTTACTCTCGCTCTCGCTAGGGTTCTGCTACACAAGCATACTTTACTCTCGCTCTGAAAATCGATGTCGACGCAGGCCAGCAAAGAGGAAAACGATGGAAAAAAAACATCGTAGCTGAAGAAAAAAACATTGATTCCTTCAAGTCGAAGTCGAAGACGAAGAGTACTGAAGATAATATTTGATTTTGCTCGGGTAATTTGTTCATTTTACGTTGATTCCGCTGATTTAGACTTTGATTTGGTTGATTTTTCATTTTTTGAAACCCTAGCCGAACCGAATTCTTTCTTCGATTTCGGTTCGCTGACCAGCGGTACCGGTACGTACCACCGAAATTTCGAGGTGCCGTCCGGTTACCTCACACCTTGCCTTAAACACTTGCATAACTTTTCTCAAGTCATCTACAACCAAAGTTACTTACCACTGCAACAAGTTCCACCAACCATCCACCTCCTCTACAACAAGAAACCCTCCATGTTTCCATCATCCTCAACACTGCTTGTCGAACCACCACCTAACTGCCAGTGTCGCGACATCTTCTCAAACTCCTCGCCAACCAAACATACCGCAACTTCACACAAACCCTTGCCTTCCGTCCTCTCACCACCTGAAAACACTCGAATTACCAATGCAATTAAACAGCAAGCCCAAACTTAGTATGACGGTTTAGTCTAATCAGATCAAATGCTTATGCGCTTGCGTATAACAATGCATGTACGATTCACAATAAGATAATGTCACATTTGTATATGCTAAAGAGAAATAAAGATCTAATAAAAAAAGTCAACACTCACGTAATATTCATAC
Organism: Allium cepa; assembly: GCA_030765085.1. Lineage (NCBI taxonomy): Eukaryota > Viridiplantae > Streptophyta > Magnoliopsida > Asparagales > Amaryllidaceae > Allium > Allium cepa. Next base: position 577,867,169 of record CM060942.1, read on the forward strand.
ATAGCCGTAAAGTATTCACAAATGCAACTATTTTCTTTATTTAGCTTAATTAAGATCTTTCATTGCAAAATCAATCGACATATGTATATGATTGCTGTTCGAATTTGATTTGAAAATGTTTTATGTACTGCTAATGTTAGGAACATGTTTTTGTGATAATAGAATAGGATATAAAATTAGTAAATTCAAAAGAGTTTGCTAGGTGCTGTCATAACTTTGATATAAACCATTTTTGACAGCATAGTATAAACATTCAACATACAACAAGAAGACACCATTGACGAAGGACATAGGACCATCTGTTCAAAATTTCAACTTTAATTTCATCATAAATTGTCTCTGGTCCAAGTTTTTACAGCCAAGCAAATAACAATTTTAAAAAAAGGTTTAGGAAACACAAATTACCTTTAGCAGTTTCCCATCTCACCACAGTTAGCATCACCAGATTCAAGAAGCCATATCATCAGAGCAAATCCAATACCAATCAGCATCGTTAAGCTCTCCATCAGGTCACCGTACCAACTCAAGGCATCCAAGTGTGCTCGCCTATCATTAATCAGGCGATCCGCTAGTTCCAACAACCGGCATCGTGAAACGCGAGAGTATTAAGCAGAGGAGACGACTTAGGACAGAAGATCGACAGTGGAGCAATCCAATCTGAACCGAGATCCACAATGGCAGCGCTGATGAAGGTGAGAGAGTGGTCGGAGATCATGGAGGTTCCATGGTGGAAGACGTTCATTCGTCGGTTTTGTAGAAATAGTCCCAAACGCACAAAGAAATTTGGGTACGATCCATTAAGCTATTCTCTGAATTTTGATGCCACTCCTGATAGAGACTTTGATTTTTCGACTCAATATATTGAATCCAGTAAGGGATCAATGGATTTTGCAGCATTAAATCCTGTAAATGAGAATTTTGTTTGATGAGAGGAAGAATTTGGGAACGCTTTTGATTTTGGGAAGAGTATAGGAGGAGAACCGTGTGTAGGAGTAAAATATAAAACGTGAATTATTTTGGAGCCAATTTCATGCTTTCACTGTAAAGTTCGTACTTTTTGCGCCAAAATTTTCATGGCTTGGCGCCAAATTTTCATGGGCCAAAGTCAAAATTTCACTATACTTTTAAAAATAAATATTATAAGTTAGAACTAATAAGTACTTCTTAATCATTATTAATTATTACTTATTACTTCTTAGTTATAATTGGATATTAATTATTATGTATATTTTACTAATTACTAATTATTAAATATTTCTAATCATTAAAAACTATTACTATTTATTAGTTATTAAGTATTGATTATTTAATAGTAATTATTAATTATTATAATTGGTAAGGTTATTATTAAATATTAATTTTTAGTTATCCTTAAATATTAATATTATTAATAATTAATTATTAAATATTAATTATAAAATACAGGAAATTATTGTCAAGGACAAAATTTCACAGCTTTTTAGCCTCAAGGACCGACCTTCAATATTTTATCCTAAAGGATAACTTTCTGTAGGTATCAGTTTTTAGTTATTGATAGCAGTTTTTAGGTATCAGTTTTTAGTTATCGGTGGCAGTTTTTAGGTATCAGTTTTAACTTGGTAGCAGTTTTGTTGTCCTTATGAATAATTTTGGAAAATATTTGTCCTTATGAATAATTTTTAGAAGAATGTTTGTCCTTGTGGTAAAAATATTGAGGTTGTGTCCTTAAGGCAAAAAATATACAAATTTTTGTCCTTTAAAATAATTCCCCCTATAAAATATTAGTTATTATTAAGATTTATTAGGCCTATATTACGACTGATAAAATAAAGAGCCGGTGAAAGTAAGTTTATACAACATTCTAACAAAAATGTTATAATTATTAATTACTAATTATCAAAAATTAATACTAAATGTTAAATATTACTTCTTAATTACTAATACTAATTATTACTTTTTAATTATTAATTATTAATTATTAATATTGATTATTAAAAATTATTTCTTTTTTATTAATTATTTAATAATAATTATTACTCATTATGTTAATTATTCATTATACTTCTTAATTATTAATTATTACTATTAATTATTATTTATTAAAAGTTAATTCTTATTTATTAATTATTTAATTATTATTATTAATTATTGAACATTAGTTAATATTATTGATTATTTCATATTTTAAGTTAATTATTATTATTTAATAGTGGTTATTACTTATCAATTAATTTTTATATTAATTATTTAATGATTAATTATTAAGTATTATTATTTAATTATAATTATTAATTAATAATTACTATGGGCAAACAAAAATGTTGTAATAGGCGTTTATTACAACTGGCAAAAAAAGAAAAGCTGTTAAAAATAGACATCTATTACAACTAACAAAAATAAAAGATTGTAATAGAAATATATTGCAACTGACAAAAAAGAAGAGTTGTTAAAAATAGGCATTTATCACAACTGGCTAAAAAGAAAGGTTGTAATAGACATCTATTGCAACTGGCAAAATAAAAGAGTTGTTAAAAATATGTTTATTACAACTTTCTGGAAAAAAGTTGTAAAAAACCTTTATTACAGCTGGCATTTTGCGATAGTTGTAAAATTACAGTTGTAATATGATGTTTTTGTTGTAGTTAGTAGCGTTATGAGTTTCCTAGGCTAAACGAACCCAATAATGTAAAGTAAGTTTTATTAATACAACGATGCAATATTGTAGCAACCACATATACACTTCCCACAATGCATGACAAATGGTGCCGCTGACATTTTTTGTCTTTGGATTCGCATTCGTTCTAATCTTTGAGAGTCCGAGAATTGAGATGGGTGTCCCCATCCGGACTCACTACTCCACAAGTGCCCATTTGCAATCTCGATTGCTCTCTTGGCATTAATGATAATTTCTGATAGAGTTAGAGGTACGCCCTAAGGGCAATCATGTAACTTGTTACATATATCTAATTCGATAAACAACATTGTTCATAATAAAAGTGTTGTTCCTACAATATACTGTTATATTGTGATACAATTAATTAATTTAAGTATGTTAAATATAAAATTCTTAAACGATATGTCATGTGATGGTAATTACAATGTATTGTAATAATAAGAAATTTATTATAATAGAACAACATATTATTTTAAATATTCCTAATCAAGATGTGTGACAACCCACAACCTACTAGGTCTGAATTTTTGCTAAATTGAAACACAAGTCCACCAAAGTACGAACGGTTATGTTTGGTATCCTGCAAACGACAAAAGTATACCAGAGCACTATTAATATAAACTCTCAATGGAATAGTAAAGTATAATAAAACATATGATTATTGATCAATGTTGACACCTTTAATCTTTAGGATCCTTATCAGTGTCGAGCATGCATAAAAAAATATGTCCTTCCACCATTTCCGTCTTGCACCAATACCCGTCCTTCTAAAGCTATCATGTGAGTTGTAAGAAGGAGAGGTTAACGTTCCGGTGATGGGTAAATTACACACTTTATACGTAACACTAGTTTATGCCGATTGTCTTCCATAACATTTATTTTTTTATTTTATAGATATCTCGTCTCGACATACGCATAAGATACACCACGTCTACTCAAAGTAGACAATAATTTATATATTCATATATACATACACATAGATAAGTTTGTGTGTGAGTATATGTACCACAGTCCCCTTTGGACTAGGACACTTTCTCAGCTAGTATCCCAAACTTGACACCTCGTCGGGATCCATCGTCAATGCAATATCACATCATCATCATCGTGCATACTATGAAACTTCTGTAGTACCTAATAACGGACACCACAATAATTTAGTTGTATTCCATTTGTATTTGAAAGACCTCTATAAAGGGTTATCTAGCCATGCTTCATGACAAACTAACACTACACCAAATAGCATATTTCGTAACACTTTTCTGCTTTCAATTTGTAACGGTAACAACCGTTACAAATTTATAACAGATATTTCTGTTACAAACGTTTGTCACAGTTATTACCGTTACAAAATCCGGTAATTTTGTACATAGTTAAAGTATAATGGATATGATCGTAATTTTAATTCTATTATTACCTATTCCATTTTTCACGGACAACATTTCATCGTTAGATTTATTTCCTCTTTCGTTCTAATTATCGCGCCTCCAATTTATTTTACTATCACCTCCACCGTTCGGTTGCCGTCGCCTTTTGTCACTGCCTCAATCATTCTACCGCCGCCTCCATCTGTTTATTTTCCATGGATTTGACGAAGACGACGAAAGATTAGGGCTTTCTATTTTGGCAATCGATTGCAACCAAAATTTCAATTTCAAATTAGGTAATTGCTTCAACTTTGACTCATTTTTTGAAATTAGGTATTTTGTACTAAAAATCGTCCATAATTTTTTTTAATGATATAGTATTTTACTAGATCTGGAATTTCGTGGCTTGATTCGTTTATCTATATCTTATGTGGATTTAACTAGGGACTTGAATTGTTAAAACAGAATTGTTTGGAATAATCGAATTAGGAGCTCTTGAAAATTTGTGTTTTTTTGTTAGTTCTTTGAAGTATGGTTGTCGAGTACTGCAAGGTGAAGGTGTTCTGAAACTTTAAAAATGAAAACAATTGCTTGTGATTGGCCGTTTGGGTTACTCAATACAGAACTAATTATTCTACTTAAACTCATTCAAAATTGGGTTATGTGTTAGGTTGATGTTTTGTGCTTGTTAATGGAGATGAGAATCCCTGACACAAAATTCTGTGTGCCCCATATTCTACATGATCGCCATCGTTCGTTTTTGAATCTACTGACATTAAAGAAATCTAGTTTAGAATATTTTAATTCAAATGGTATGTGTTATGTCAAGCATGTATTGTATTATATATGATCTGAAATGAAATATCAGCTTAATTTTTTTTAAGAATTTGTCCATACCTCTATTTTCTTGATAAATTTCTGTCAAGGTGGTTTATAATGTAATGGAAACAAAGAACTTGGCACATGTTTCTTCTTTTTCGTTTTTTTTACTAAAAAAAGAAAGGACATATAATAATGTCGGGGAGATCTTAATTCGAAATAGAGATAGTTTTTTGCTAATAATTTTAATCCAATCAACTAGCAGACCTCAATATGTCAATATTGTTTGTAAGTGAACATAACATTGTTTAATAGCCAATTAACCAAGTTGAGGGGAAAAAAATAAAATGATTGTTGGAGGTCTTGAATTTGACCTTACGTAGACATAAATATGGATAATAAAAAGTCCTTAATGGTTGTAAATTATTATAACCAATGCGTAGACTTTGAGTGTAGGACAAAACCAGTTACAGCGCATTTCCTAACCAAACAAACGTAAATTCATATGTTTTATCTTCTAAGTTTGAGTTACTACATTGCAATTAGAGTGTAGTTTTCCATATACATATAATTCATATGTTTTATCTTCTAAGTTTGAAATCCGAAGTTCTGTTTAGTCACGAGCACTTCTCAGTTTAATGTACATGGACTCTCAATGCAATTTGACATTCAACTTAGTTTATAGGTTTCAACTTTTAGACCCGTAATTTTTTTTTATAATGTGTATTCTACATATATTCCCAGTTAGTTAATGTTAATAGGACATTTAAACCAGGCACTATCGAATTAATTAGCACTATTGAATAAATTAGTCCAACTATGCACTGGGTTTGTTATGATCATCCATGACTAATTCATATTTATATGCGTCTTCATTCTTTGCAAAATATTTTGAAATGTTTGAAAATCATTGGTAATGTTGAAATGGAGCTTTAAGTGAAATCTGTATAGGAATCACTAATTTGTAATAGTCGTAATTGCCGATGCTTTGATTTTTTTAATTAAAGGGAGAATGAAACCGTATATTCATCTTGAATTGAGAAATTACTTCTGTTCTATCTCAATTTTTGGTGTTAAATTGGGTTTGTTGAACTTGATTTGCAGAACATACCTGGCTCACATTAGCACAATTATCATTCGATCAAACAACTTCTACTTGATTGAACCAACACAGGAAACATTCATCTGGCAAACATTAGTTGATTCCATTTTATCAGTTTGCTTCTTATAACCTTCGTAGTCTTCCTTATTCAGGTATATATGGAAACGTGCACCTGAACTAAACACATTATTTACTTTTTCCAATGTCAACACACCGAACACAAATATGCCAAGTTGCAAAATCTTTGCACAGGGATCAATTTTTGACAATTGCATCACTCGAAGTCATTTTCTATGTATTATAAATTCTTTTAATATGATTCTTTTTCCATAAATAAAGCTCTTCAACGAGATTGCGCTTTTTCTTTTCATCCTTGAATTATCCTTCTCGTCTTTCAATAAGTAGACCACCAGCAATTAACATTGAACTCGGTGAAACAAATTTATTCAAATCCGAGTTCTTCAACAACTATGCCTTATAAATTTTAGGGAATTTGATGTCGAAAGGACATTAGCATTTTTCATTTGGGTCCCACTAACTATGCATTAGCATTTTTCATGCAAAGGAAACTATTCAAAACCAATTATCTTAATCACTTGGTCATTTAAAGGATTGTTGTCTTGCATTCTGATCATACATGTACGGAGAAAGTAATGCTTGAACACCAAAGATTTTCCTTAGAGAGTTCTGATTATTTAATATACACGATGATTATTATTTTGAATCAATGTAATGCAAGATAAAGATTAAGAACATCTATATGAATCAAGAATATTATAAAATAGTTTATGTAGTTGGTAAAATAGTAATTATAAAATGTGTTTTTTTATTAATTCCTTAGAAAATTTTTGGCCCCGTTTGACAAGTGTTGTATATGATCTTTATATGGATATTCGTTTTTTAACAAAACGGACATCTATATTCATCTGATACAATATTTGTCGGATTGATCCCCGTATTGGACAAATTACAAACACAGTAAAGCGATTACATTTTACAAAACATTTCATTTTAAACGGTTTATAAAATTTTGACAGTGTTTCCTTCTTGTTCCTTATGTACACGCATTTGTGTATGATACAGGAAACAAAAGAAAAGTGTTGCCAATTTGTTGAATCGTTTAATCTGAAATGATTTATAAAATGTAATTACATTATTGTGTTTGTAATGAAAAGTAGAATGACCGACCATCAAAGTAAAAACCAATAACCTAAAAAATAAAAAATAAATTGAAATGCTTAGTTGAATTTTCTACGATGGTAAGTGAAGTATGTCCAATTCTCAGTAACATAAGTTTTTGATTCCATATCTCATTCTCTTCATCTCTACTTTTTATTTCTTTCTTTTCTTTTCTTCTACTCACTTACCAATGGCTATGTGTTGTTGATTTTTTCTTATATAACCAATGTCAAGTAGCGGTAGTGTATCATCACATTTTTAATTGATGTAATAAACAAGCATCACAACGCAATTCTCAATACAATCTCGGTAAATATTTATGTAAATACAAGTCCAACCAAGCAACCTACATAAATTTTTTTGTTTATATGAAATGACAGGAAGAGATAAAAGCTTTTCCTAATGTCATTATCTTCTTCGAGAGAGTGGATTAGATGTCGACGTAGGAACACCGATGAGTACATACAGGGGGTTCAATATTTTATAAACTTTGCAAAGCAGCATGCACCGCCTGACTTTGAAATGTGCAGTTGTCCTTAAAAAAATGTAGAAATTCAAAAAAACTATCCTTCAAAACATTCAAAAAACACTTAATCATTTACAGTATGGATTCAGCGTATGATGAGTGATTTTTTCATAGTGAGAGGAACGACACGGATGCAGTAATCAATCATACACCAAATGTTATCGCCAATAAGGCTTGCATCTCTCATCAAACTCGAGTGGAAAACCATGTAAAAGGTGCTCTTGGAAACCTTGTTGACAATGCATATGGTGTGTACGATAGCATTCATGGTATCGGTAATGATTATCAGGAAAGAAAGTACCACGAGTACAAAAGAAAAGCAAATGAAAAACTATATTCTTTTTGTGAAGACGGTCTTACAACTTTAAGTGTCCTTATAAAGCTACATAATTTGAAAAAAGAATTCAATTGGTCAGGAAACGATGTGACTGAGTTGTTGAAGAGATTGAAAAAGTGGCTTCCAAATGAAAATACACTGCCGGATACATACTCCATAATGAAACAAACATTAAATGATTTGGGAATGAATGTAGAGTGCATACATGCTTGCAAAAATGATTGCATGTTATTTTGGAAGGAGAATAAAGATGTCTTTAAATGTCCTCATTGCCATACTTCGAGATTTAAAGTTAAAGATGAAGGTGAAATTGAAAAAGTCATAAAGTAACCAAGAAAAGATCTAAAATATTTTTCATTAATTCCTAGATTAACTAAATTGTACACTATACCATGGATAGCTCAAAAATGTTATGGCATAGTGAAGCAAAAACTTATTGGAATTCCATGCGTCATCCTATCGACTCAGCTGAATGGAGATCGCTTAAGAATAAGTGGTCAGAGTTTGCTAACAATGCTCGAAATGTTTGGCTTGGAATTGCTACCGATGGGTTCAATACTAATACAATCAAGTCTAACAGTTATAGTTGTTGGCCTGTGTATATAGTTTCTTATAATTTACCTCCTTCATTGTGCATGAAATCAGAATTTCAAATGTTGTGTTTATTAATTCCTGGACCTAAAGCACCAAGTCAAGATATTGATGTATATTTAGAACCTCTTGTGGATGAGTTGAAGCAACTTTGGACAATAGGAGTGCCTGCATTTAACATGAACAAAAAAGAGTATTTCACTTTGAAAGCAATGTTATTGTGGGGAATTCATGATCTACCTGCATTTGGGAATCTATAAGGTTGTGTGACTCATGGTTATAAAGCATGTCATATTTGTTCTACAGAGACTGAGGCAGAACGCTTTGGCAATAAGATTGTTTATCCGAAGTACAGAAGATTTCTAAAGAATTGTCATCTATATAGAGCACCAAAACATGGATGGTATAAAGATATAGAGTATAAGGAACCTCCAACGCGACTGACAAGATCGGCTCTTTTAGCGAAAATTTCTCATATCAAATACACACCCGGTAAATTAAATAGAAAAAAGAAGCTCATAGGGGATGATTTTGATCATGATGAACACCTTGTAAATGAGAATGACGATGGTGTAATACCAGCATGGTATAAAAAGTCGATTCTTTTTTTCTTAGAGTATTGGAGTGGCCATAAAGTGCGACATACAATAGACGTGACGCATGCCGAGAAGAATGGGGCAGAGCATTTTATTAATTTGTTATTCGATAGAACCAAACAATCCTCTAAATTTGCATTTGATAAAGCTTACAAGATCCAATGTTGTCGAGTTCTAAAAGACGTAAAACTTCCGTCATACTTTGGAACTAAATTATGTAACTTAGTAAGCATTCAACCACCTAATTTGAATATTATGAAGTCATATGACTATCATGTTATTATCCAACATTTTTTGCATGTCATGGTTCAACATGCGTTTCCAAAGTTTCGTGACTTGAGGCGTGCGGTTTTGCAAGTATGCTTGTATTTCAATATTATTTGTTCAAAGCTTTTTATTCGAGAGCATATTCAAGCTACCAAAGATATGATTGCAGAGGCGCTATGTGTGTTGTCCATTACATTCCCGCTCAATTTTTTGATATAAGTATACATCTAATGGTGCATTTAGTTGATTAAGCACTACTTTGCGGACCAGTTAACTATACATGGATGTATCCATTTGAAAGATGAGACATTCTTTTTAATAATTATAATCCGAATTTTTATTCAATGATAATATAAAAACGTGCATTTTTTATGTTTTCTTAGAGCTATGAAGGAGTGTAAATAAAAACATACCAAGAAATAAACGATATGTAGAAGGATCAATTGCCGAAGCATACCTGGATTCAGAATCTGTTAGGTATGCAATGGAGTATATGCCAGATCCATGTGCTGAAAATCATAACTCTAAACAAGCACCATTCTTGGATGAGAATCGTAATGATACATACGAACGCTCCATTATTGAAGGTAAAACTATCAAGCTAAGTGGCGTACAATGCATACAAATTTGAAGATGGATACTTTTTAGAATGGATATACAAGATCTAGATGATTATTATAGGTTTTTGTTTTTTTACAAATTATAAATTATCTTTCTATTTACTTAATATATAACATGTTTACTTTGTAGCGAGTATCGATTGTCATTAGAAGATGCTCACGTAATAAAAAAGACTTCAAACAAAGGCAGAAGTCATTGCACAATCTGAATTCATTGATTGGTTGCACATCAAGGTTTGTTAGCCTTCAAGAAAACAATAGTTTTATTACACAATTATGATTTTATTTAATATATTTTTAGTGGTTTTAACAGTCAATGGAAGAAAAATGCATAAGTTCGTTATTGTGGTATTATGTTAGTGGTCCAACGTGGAAAACCAAAACTCGTCTCAAAAATAGGATCATTGGTTATGTATTTTCTCCCCAGCGCTACGACGACACTCATTCAACACAAGATAGTGGTGTTTGCATAGATGCAATTACAAAGTTTATCGCAAGCGCAAAAGATTTAAATCCTATGGATGATGATACTACTTGGTATGGTGTTATCAAGGAGATCATTGAGGTTGATTATTATAATTTTCAACATGTAGTATTCTACTGCAACTGGGTAAATATCGTCGACAAAACACATGGGTTTAAGGTTTGTCTGGGCTCTAGTTTACCGATGGTAAATCTAAAGAAGCTTAAAAGTAGTAATGGAGAACCTGATGAGCCCGTCATTCTTGCATCTGAAGCAAGCCAAATGTTTTGCCTAAAAGATATACAAAATCCTACTGGTCCATTGTACGACGTTCGCCTAAGCACTTAACTGATGAACAGATGATTATGAGATGCCAACGAACTTCCACTCCAATTTGAATGAGCAACACAACTTAACATTATTGAAATTCATGGAATCTAGATAGAAAAACATGATGGTAACTAGTGATGTTTTGTTTGTTTTTTGTTTAATGTATTGAATCTATGTTGACATATGAATTCTGCAGTAGTAAAACATGCTTTTTTGTTTGATGTATTGAACCCATTTAATGCTTAATGCTTAGTTGTTTTTATATAATTTCTATCTTTGCACTAAAGGTAATCTACTTATTTATAGTTATATATTAAACACTACCCAGCCTTTTATGCTATGATTACTTGATTTATCAAATGATTCACAAGTTAATGTGTTTATTGGAGAATGTCAACTAGTTGCACCAATGCATCATAGTATCAAGAAAGTACCGAAGAAGACGTTGCTCCTCCACCAACAAATAAAAAGTACTCAATAATTGTTGAAAAGGATGGAGCTAAAGGTAGAGATGCAAAAAATGGAGTTCTGGTTGTGGGCTTTTGATTCGTGCACTCATTCCGGTTAGTTACGATGATTGGAGGAAAGTAGATAGCTATTATAAGGATAATTTATGGAAAACACTTACGGTATTTTACTTCAATTATTTACTCATTTAAATCATGTCTTTTTCTTCCATGGAAATATTATTTAGCAAATCAAACATTCTATTTTCCACTGAGAATACCTAAACTTTTGATTTTACATGGAAATACCATCAATGTTTTATTGAGGTCCTATCTCATGATGAAAAGTAAAATTAGGAGTAGTATAACACTAAATTTATGTTTCAAAGATTTACACTAAACACTGGTTAATTCACATAGACTAATGAAAGTCCTCTCTCACGATGAGTGTCATATATTTATGTTATCAACCAAATCTCTAACTACTGGCCTGAAAACGTATCAAATGAATTTATGTCTCACGGTCAATTCTGAATTTATGACTCTAACTGAGAGTATTTATGTAATTCTACTATAATGACCCATTTAATGTAGGATGTTTTCTCCTATTTTGATAAAACATTTGATAAGTGATTACCTTTTATATTTAACTTTGACATGAATCAGAAGCAACAATTGTTTTGATTTTATTGTTTTGCTTTTGTAGAAAGGATTTGACATGAATCTAGATCCAACTATTGCTGGACCTATTTTGGAGAGAGGTTTTTCACAATATTTTAGATCGGAAAAATCAAAGCTACGAGATAAATATTTGAAGAAAGATAAAGAGTTTTTACTTAGATGCATTGCGACTGATAATCGTCTGAATGATATTGTTAAGTCCAGTGGGAGGAATTCGTTGATATTGAGTACAGTGATAAGAAAAGAAAACGATGCAAAATGCTGAAAATAAAGAAAAAAATACCATAACTCAAACTTTAGGAAGAATATCATATACTCGATTTTACGAAGAACTGGTATGTAGTCATTATTGTGCATGTAATCCTAATGGCATGCATAATTTACAAACGAATTCATATATATTCATGCAGGAAGCGGAGAATCCGTAATGCAAGCCTTCACGGATAAAGGCATGGAAAGTAGCACACACAAGTAGAAAAACCGGAGAGGTGCTTCCGTGTGCAGTAGAAAAATATGTAAGTTTCTAATTGATTTGATTACAATATGACTCCTACATCTCCATTCCAAACCAACCCATCATCAGTAGCTTCCCTCCCACTGGAAAAGCACAGCAAAATTCCAATTCCTATACAAGCCGCAACAGTACTGCCATCCATAACCCACCTCATCACGCAACCATCAACAACAAAACTACTGTAACTTCTCCCTGCCACCAAGCTACCACCAGCAACTCACTTTTTCCTTCCTCTACAGCAGCACCACCATTTTGCCTCAACCATCCCTCCTCATCACAATAACAATCTTCTCTGCCTATCTACTTTCAACTTCCATGCAACAACCATAAACATCACCCTTTCAAACTGCTACACTATCCCATCACCAGAAACATCACCATTCACAAAGCAACGAACAACAAACCCATATACTCATCCCATACAATCACCCTGCCTCCAACTAGTTATAGCCAACATCCCCTTGCAAAACCGGCAACAAACTCATATCCTATTTACGGACTTTTCAGTTGTTTATAGGACTATTTTTCGCAAGATGCATAATTTTCCAGTCCATGTGTCATTGTTCCCATTCATATGATAGTCATATAACCTACAAAGTTAATAAATTGGTAATTACAAACGGTTGTTGAACCATGATTCATTGTTCCCAACATATTCTACTTTTCGTTTGATATGACATCAGTTGGTGTAGTCCACCTCAGTACGCGTGGTTGCATACTTTTTTGTTTTATAGCAAGGTAGTTTCATCTTTTAAGTTATATTCATTTGAGTTGCTTGGACGACTGAGAACTGTTGGAAGGATACACTGAGTGATTATTTCCTTTTTCTTTCTTTCTTTCTTCATTTATCCTTTATATTAATAATACTACTACTACTACTAATAATAATAATAAAATTGTTGCTTTTATAATAGTTTGTGATCTTTGTACTTTCCTGTTCATTTTCTGCATTTACTTATTAATAAGAACTTTAGCGGCAGACATAATATATAAGTCATCTATGATCTATGTATGCTATTTATTGACATCAGACTTGATGTGAAGTTCAGTTTTAATCTTTTTTGGCTGAATCCTTATATTAGACTCCAAGTTAAAAATTAAAAGTTGTTTAATTATTTTTTCAACCACTTGAAGATTGGGATCGTTTATCGAAGATCAGATATGTTGGACTGAAGAATTCTTATAAAAATTGTAGTCGTTACAGTATCAAATTGTTTTGTCATCTTATAGTAAATATATAGTATGTCATGTGCAGGATAAGTTAAATTAATGGTTTATATATAGAGACTGATTGATGTGGTTGGGAGATGATGTATATATACACGTGACACGAATACGAAAGAGGAGAAGATAACAACATGGTATATATACACAAGAGACTGAGAGATTGCATACTTGCCTATTATAAAGTCAATGTACATATGAATGGGCTATAAACCGAGCCAATAAGTTGTCCGCTTTTGAGCAATGGGCAATTTTTTGAGTTAGTGCTTGCCTGATTAACTCCCTGGAAAAATTAAATTATAAAGTTTTACTTGCATTCTATGTTAAAGCTACATTTCCTAAAACCAATATTATTTCTTTAGCATTGCTAGTTAGTAACAATCTTTAGTCGTAACATCTAATTTATGCATGTAGATAACTAAGAAATTCTCAACTCCAGTGAATACTATAGGGATTTTCTGCGCAACCTCTACCATAATTAATTGAGATATTAAACTTAACCTTTTCCTTATAAATAAAATAAATAAGTTTTTATTTTTTATTAATAACCAAAAACAATGCAATAATAACATACTCATGAATTTTTATATCAATTCGTTTTAATTTTCAGGCTTTAGTAGAAGCAGCATAAGAGAGGCAAAAATCAGAAGCTAGTGTTAATGGTAATGAAGAAGTATTTAGTTTGAAAATTTTTGAAAAAGATGTCATTGTTGAAGTTTTTGAAAATGATTAAAAAAGAAGCTATTGTCGTGCAATTAGCTCTACATCTACCGTGAAGCACGTAAAACTCACTCAAGCTTCAAAAGCAATTATCAATTACAAAGAGAATGAAGATAAGCGATGGAAAATGCAAATGCAATAGAAGATGATCAAATGCATGAAGAAAGTAGAATAACGAATTCAACTCTAGCTGAAATGCAACAATGTATACGGCAACTTGTTAGTCAGATTGGAACGAATGCGATGACACTAAGAACAAAAATTGGTTCGCATACCAACACCATCCTAGCCCTACTCCTACTTCTGGCATTGGATCTTCTACGGCTGAAAGACAAGAGATACAATTACTGTCACGAAAACTTAAAGTGGTGGCTAAAGGACATCTTGGAGTGCATAAGATTTGTCATGGTAGAAAGGTTGGAGATAGAGAAAAGGTTGTTTGGATGGAGAATGTTCTTAATCCGGACGAGCTTCTTTTTTATGCACCTAAAAGTTATCATTATACCAAGGATTGAGAACTCGGTTTCGGTCTCGGTTTCAGTCAATTGAAATTTTATTGATTTCGGTCAGTTTCGGAAGTTTCAGAAGTTTCGGTTTATGTTTCGGTTTCGGTCATGATATCAAATTAATGTATTTTTAGTGAAAAAGTAACGATAACGTTGCAAATCTATATACAAATATAGTCTATAAAAAGATAATGATACAACATACAACACAAGTCCAAGGCATGTTTTCTATAATAATAGAAGTCTAAAAATGTAAGTCAAAGGCCCAAGTCCAACAATACAAGTCAACCATACAGCGTCAGCTCACGTAATTGAAATACATAAGAAATTGAAATTGGAAAGGAAGTTGGCCCATCCAACACTTCAGTTTTAATTGACATACAGCCCATGTAATAATTATTCAGCTCATTCAATTAATCTCCAGCCCATTTCAGTTTCAATTTCAATTTTACTTAACCCTAGCACTGCTTCTACTCATTCATACAAAACAAAATAATAATAATAACTACGTCGGATCAAACCTAATAAAAAAAGCGAAAAGAAATAATTTGCTGGAAACTCCTCTGCTCGATTTCGTTGAAGCTTCTCTGCTCGATTTTAGTCGAAGATCCTAAGTGATGCTCGAATTTGCTCAACTTCTCTTTAGCGATGCTCGAATTTGTTCAACTAACGCTCGAATTTGGAAACGATTTATTGAAGGTGGATGTGGTAAGTTTTGTTTTAGGTCGATGCTTTTATAGACAAATTTTTGATTCCATTGCTTAAAAATTGTCTGATGCCTAGTTTTTTCTTCTCCCATTTTTGATGAATTCTGCTTTTTTCCCTATGCTTATCTCCTCTTCCTCTTACTGCAGCACCTTCGATTTTTATTTTTTTTTAAACGGAACGAGACATTGACCTAATCTCGTCTCGCCTACGGCTGGAACCGATCCGAGATGGTCGGAATCTCGTGGTTCCGGCCGGAACCTCACACCATGCATTATACATTGTCCGAGTTGGTTGATGGTGGTTTTGTAGTTTGACCGAAGTGTCGTATTCGTTGTTTGTAAGCTTCTAGATATATTGTAGTAGTGAAATTTGATGTTGTCACAATAAACTTTGTAGAATTTGATATGTACTATTCCATACGTTTGATGCGTTTTAACAATTTGATGATATGTTAGTTTTGAATTTTAGTTTCATGTTTTCTATGGTTATAAATTTGTATGGATATAATTGAATGAAATAATATTAGATGTTGAATAAGATATGGTTCTACTATACCAAATTTGTAACACTTATAAGTGTCGGTAATTTTGCTATTTACTTATACAAGGAATTCATAATGCTTATAACCGTTGGAAATTAAAATATTCCCAACGTTTATAACAGTTTGGAATGCAAAGTACTTTCTAACGGTTATAACCGTTGGGAATTACCACGATTTTCAATGGTTATAACCGTTGGAAATTACGGTTTATTCCAAAGGTTATAACCGTTGGGAATTTTGGTCATTCCCAATGGTTGTAACCATTGGGAATTTTGGAACTTCCCAACGGTTATAATCGTTGGGAATGACCAAAAATTTCCAACAGTTATAACTGTTGGAAAGTTCCAAAATTCCCAACGGTTATAATCGTTGGGAATGACCAAAATTCCCAACGGTTATAACCGTTACAAAATATGTAAAAAAAATGTAATATACCTGCTACCAATGGTTATAACTGTTGGGAATTAGATTACCAACGGTTATAACCGTTACAAAATGACAGTTCTGGTGTTGTGTAACTAACAAACAACTGTGACGTGCGTAATCTAAATGTAATCTACACCTCGACAGTTAAAGCCCCGCTAAAGCCTTGCAAAATCCCCCTATAGTACAAAGCACTCTTCGACTGCTACGGTATTTCAATTTAGCGCTGTTAAACAATAGGTTCACTTTAAGCCCCACTATTTTCCACTACACCCACTAAATCGCTGCTTTTTAGTATCGCTTTAGCAACACTAATATATAAATATTGATTTGACTAGTTTTTTTAAGCCACATCAACCAAGTTATGTTAAAAACCTAATTTTAAGGCATAAACGTCTAATAAAGTTAGAAATTTATTGTAGTCACCAAATCCAGTCTGCATAAATCAAGATACTCTCGGTCCTTATATAAGATTAAAAACTATTTCTTTTTTCCTCAGAAAATGATGTGAGAATGAGAATAAATTTACTTTATATATTTGGTTTTATATCTAATGAAGCTTTTCACACCTCTGCTATTTTCCGTTATACCTCCGCTATAATTTTTTGCACCTACATCGCTATGGAACCGCTAAATGCTTTAACTGCACAGATCTACATTAGTAGGAGATGTAGCCCGTTTACACGTAACTCTTGTCTTTCCGCTGACCACTCTGGACCGATGATATTCTCGACCTACGAAACAGCTCTTACTTCTGTATTTAGTACCAACCTCACCATCGTAGGGGCGAGCCCTGCTCACCGTTCCATTTATATCGCCTAATGCAATCTAGAAAATATCCACTTGTTATTTAATACCCCCTAAAATGTTGTAGTATGCTCTATTAGTCATTTGACACTTCGACCGAGGCAAATCATCCTACTTAGTATTCCCTTCACTTATTCACGTACCTATAATTCCATGAGTCTTACAGTTGGATATGTCCCACATCAGTATAATGTATATACAACTATTGGTTGCTAGCACATAAAATAAGTACATTTGATGATGATTTAAAAGTCCAAAATAAGATAAATGAAGAGGAAATTAAGTGTGCAGAATTATTAAAGAAGCTCGACTGGTTCTACTTTAATAGTTAGGTATTGGGGTCCAAATTCGATTAGGCAAGTGGAGGAAATGGAGTTGAGGCTGACAATGGATTGATTGTGTTCAGTGATAGTGTTGTTAGTGTTTTGACCTGTTTATGTGATGAAGTGAGTTTGGTTTCTTAAATCAGCAATCATCCTCTTAATGCAATTGTACCAAGTGACTCTAACAATGTTGATGGGGTGGTACAAAGGTGCATGAAGGGACGTGATTCTTTTTTTTCAATTGATGCATTGATGAATACTTTTGAGAAATCGTGTCTGAATTAGTTGTGGTTTCACATTAACACAATTATAGAAAAAGACGATGATGTTGATAGGCAGGATGCTGCAATGAGAAAGGTAGGTACTAGTTTTGATGTTATTTACGGGTATAGAGATGTTGATGTAATTGATGAGATGGCTGTTGATGGTGTTAATGTGCATAAGGATTATTGTTTCGGTGACAAGGAATTTAATATACTAGATGATGGTGTTCATAATGCGCACAAAATTGTTGATAAGGTATACATAGTTAATATGCATAGAGATATTGATAAAGTGGTGGAGAAGGTTGCTAAAGGTGTTAATGTTCAGGGTTGATTCTGTTTCTAGTAATAGGGAGGTTAAGGTAAACAAAGACATGCACAGTGCCATTAGAGTGCATAGTTATGACATTTCAGTCTCTATTCTCATGTTGGATTTGATGTACAGTAATATATCTAAAGAATTGGTTAAAATAATGGATTTTAATGCATCAGTTAAGTCAACTAATAGTATTAACTAGTAAAAGTGATTGTGAGATACCACATACACTTAAGAGAGCCTAGCTTATCTTCGCTCGCTATTTGGCTTTGCCTTGGGCTTTTATACACCAAGCGCCACCTACCATCGAACTTTGCTCCTCTAAGCGTGTAAGATGAATCTTGTTTGATCTCCTCCGCTGAACCCAAGACAAACTCCATCACATTCAACTCTACACTTCATTTCGGTCCCCGTGGTGTAGGTCTTGTCGCATACAATCATTGTCTATTGCTGGTAAACCAGAATTTGGACTTTGATCTTGTTTCTTAATCATCTCCTGCTTGGTATCAATGAACAAATGCATACCATTTATTTTTCTCATTAAGGTGAACGATTCAGCATATTGTTTGAAGAATTGAATGTAATAATTTGTTTAATGCTATTTGAGGTTAAAGAGAGCAAATTTTCATTAGAGAGAAAAATAAAAGAAGGATAAAGTCAATTTAAAGAGAGATTAAGATTTGGGGCAAGGGACTGATAACCTCTGCATTTACATGAGTTTTTTAGTTTTTTGGATCAAAGCGGTTTAAACTAAAATACTCTGATGCTTTCGACCTAACGAAACCTAATATGTGATATGTTTAAATTCATATCTCCATAACAATAATTGATACTTGGAGATAATTCAAAATTAATATGTCATTTTGTGGGGTTTTTACATATCTTCTTAGAAGTCCTAATTTTATTTTGCATAAGTTGATACGATTGGTTTTGCACAAGTATTTGACATACAGAAGTTTATACATACACACTCAAAACATATGATAATGTAGTATACACAAGTGGTTATGGAAATTGATTTGAGAAACTTCAAGTTCTTGTGTAATCTAATAAATTAGGCTCATTTAAATACTCTATAGACAATGTAGCATACTATTGTTGCCTAGTAAGTTCGTTCAATTGTTAAATCACTATCCAAGTTTTTTTTTGACGTGGCTATATTTTCATATGAACATATTATCAGTAGATAATTCTAGATGCATCATCCATTTCATAGTTGCTCTATATATATGATAGAAATCAATTTAGATATCAATTGCTTTCCTATTGTATTCAACGTCCAATGATATATATGCTTACAAAAGTTAAGATAGGCTACAAATTAGCAAACTGATTTACTAAAATAAAGGTAACTAAATAAATACTAACCAAATAAAGAGGCTATAAATTAGCCAACTGATTTGCTAAAACAAAGGTAACTAAATAAATAATAACCAAATAAAGATATCGTCAGATCAGGGAATAAATGCAAGAAATATTCTAATGCCTAGAATATATGTAAAATATATTCTATCACATGCCCTTAGTCGAAGTTGGGAGATTTTCGTATGCTTAGACTGTCCCTGAAATCATTAAATAATACGCAAGGAAGCCCTTTTGTAAAAATATCAGCAATTTGGTAACGGCACGGTACATGAAGCACACGCACTTCGCCACGAGCTACTTTCTCATGGACGAAATGAATATCCATCTCAATATGTTTAGTGTGTTGATGTTGAACATGATCGCCGGATAAGTATATTGCACTCACATTGTCACAATAAACTAGAGTAGCCTTTTGAATAGGACAATGCAACTCTAGAAGCAAATTTTTGATCCAGCACGAATCAGAAAGAACATTAGCAACACCCCTGTACTCCGCCTCAGCACTACTATGGGAAAGATTAGGTTGACGTTTCGAAGACCAAGAAATCAAATTATCTTCGAGGAATACATAGTAACCAGCGGTAGAACGACGGGTGTCAGGACAACCATCCCAATCTGCATCTGTATATGAGATAATACGATAAATATTGGATTTGTACAAGTGGAGACCAAAAGAAAGGGTACCCTGGAGATAGCGTATGATACGCTTAAGAGCTTTCATATGCTAATTAGTCAGGGCATGCATATGAAGGCAGATTTGCGGCATGGCATAGGAAATGTCTGGTCGAGTGAATGTAAGATACTGAAGAGCACCTACAAGACTACGATACTTAGTCGGATCATCATAAGGAGTGTCTGTGGTGGCACTTAGTTTGGACTTATTGTCAACAGGAGTAGGACATGATCTGTAGACATTCTGGCACGTTTAATAATTTTTGCAACATACTATGTCTGAGATAAGAAAAGACCACGGCATGACGAGTGACAGCAATACCCAAAAAAACTCAGAGGACGTAGATCCTTCATAGCAAATTCAGAAGCTAAGAGAGTCATAATATACTTAGGAAGACGATCAGAAGAAGCTGTAAGTACAATGTTATACACATATAACAGAATATAAACAATATCAGAACCATTCTTGTAGATGAATAAAGAGTTATCTAACGTACTGTGAGAGAACCCAATGGTTGCAACAAATCAGCAAATCTTTGGTACCAAGCTCGAGGAGCCTGTTTTAATCCGTACAAAGATTTCTTCAATAGATAAACATGATTTGAATAATTCTTGTTATGAAAACCCATGGGTTGATGCATATAAAATGCTTCATTGAGGTAACCATGCAAAAAAGCATTCTTGACATCCATTTGATGAATGGGCCAAGATTTAGAAAGAGCAATGCTGAGAACCGCTCTAATGGTGACCGGTCATGGGGCTAAATGTTTCATCACAATTAATGCCCCGCTGCTGTGTATTTCCATCCCCTACAAGACGAGCTTTACAACGCTCAAAAGAACCGTCAGATTTATGTTTATGACGAAAAATCCACATAGACCGAATAACATTAACATTAGATGGCATAACCACTAATTCCCAAGTCTTATTGTCAATTAAAGCATTAAATTCATCCAACATTGCACTTTTCCAATTATGGTCACTAAGCACACTAACAGGATCTTTCGAAACAGAAGAAATATCCGTAGTGGTGGTAGTTTGTTAATTGGAAGAGTATTTGGGGTTGGATTTTAAAATGTCATTTGATGCATGAACGGTCATGCAGGTTGAAATGGGGTTGAAAGGCCTAGAGGTGGTGTAAGGAATGATCAAAGTGGGGGAGCTCATAAACGGGATAGAGCTGCGGGGAAGAGAGGATGGGCCAGAGGAGGAAATAGGACTATGGGAGGTAGTGTCGTCCAAAGGATGAAGAGGTGGAGTGGGCCGCTGTTGCATCTGGCCTAAAGGAATAGAGGACCGAGTGTGGGCAGCAATGAGAGGTGTGTAATTTGGGCCTATGTGAGAATGTGGCCAAGATTGAGGAAGAAAGGACAAGTCGTTGGGCTGTGTCGTTGGGTCAAGCTGCACATTTTGCGGTGTGGTATCTTGAGATAAATGATATATTAATTGAGGATTAATATTGTCACTCAAAAAATCATAATTCGAAGGTATTGTTTTGTGGAGTTTGAAGAACGGAAATTCTATTTCCACAAAACGAACATGACAACAAATTATGATTTTACCACTAGACATGTCATAGCATTTGAAGCCACGATGATTAGGGGCCAGACCTAAATAAACACAAGAAGTCGATCTTTCTTGTAGTTTATGAATATTAGACGAGGGGAATAATAGAAAACATAAGCAGCCAAAAACACGTAAGCCTAAATAATCCGGATCATTTTGATTGAGGATTTAAGCGAAAGACTGGTAATTCAATACCTTGGAAGGAAGGATATTGAGAAAATATGTAGCCGTGGAGAGAGCATGATGCCAAAAGGATAGTGGCATAGATGTATGAGCAAGGATAGTTCGGATGATATTATTTATGAATTTTATGTGTCTTTCGGCCTTCCCGTTTGGAGGAGATGTATGAGGACATGAGAGACGGAAAAGCATGCCATGTTGCTCAAAAAAAATCCTTAAAAGTGCCATTAATGTATTCCATACCATTGTCACACTGAAAAGTCTTAATATTACGTTCAAATTGTATCTTCACTAAAGCATGAAATTCTAATAAAAGTTGTTTGACCTGAGGCTTTTTTGCAATAGGAAAAGTCCATAAAAATTTGCTATAGTCATCAAGAAAAAGAACATAATAACAATGCCGGAAGTACTAACAATGGGAGAAGTTCAAAGGTCACTATGAATAATATCAAACGGAAGAAAAGTATATGACACTGAATCATAAAAAGGTAGCTTAGAATGTTTCCCAAGAGGACAAGAAGAATAAAAAGTTTTACAAGCCTTATTACAATCAATAAACTTTTTACTACAAAGAGACTTAAGAATAGCATCGTCGGGATGATCTAAATGATTGTGCCAAATATTCGAAGGCAAAGCAGTAAAAGCAGAATGATTGTTGGAAAAAATGGCTTGAGAGCTTGAGAAAAGTGGATATAAGCCCTCCATGCTATCACATCTCATTAGTCTGTTCCCCGTCTGTAAGTCATTAACAGAGAAACCAAAATGGTCAAAAGAGATAGGAACCGTATTATCTGTGGTAAATTTACGAACAGAGACCAGAGTTTTAATGAGCATGTGAGCATGTAACACATTGTTTAGTGTAAATGGTGGATAAGATGGAGGCAATGTAGTGCGACCGTGACCAATAATTGGAATTAAATGACTATTACCAATAACAATGTTATGATGCTTATTGCTTGAATTGAAATAAGAAGAGAGAATACCTACATCCGCCATCATGTGAGATGTAGTACAGATATCCATGTAGTAGTTCCCATCTGGTTGAGACAACGAAAGAGCATGCATAGCGGCCTCAATGTCGATGGGCATGTAGCTAGGACCAGGAGGAGCAACGGTATTGAAAGCTTGAGGTCTGGACCCAAGTAAGCCTGACGCAGAAGAGGAGGGACGTTAGACTTTCGGATTGGGCCTTGGCTACCAAGAGTATGCGAAAAATGGACAAGGAGGAATGGTCCACCCTCCCCAACTAGTTTGCCATATCTGCTGCCACAGTGGCGGTGGGGCCTGCTGACATGGCTGCCACTGATGCTGCTGATATGGCGGCTGACTAGAACTGAACCCATTAGTACTTTGGTGGGCCTTTTTCTTCCCAATGTTTTTCAAATTGTTCCTCCTTTTATTATTATTGTTGCGCTTGTTGCTTGCAGATGAACCAATGGCAACTGTGGCAGCACTACCGAACCGACTCCCAGGACCACCAGTCTCACGAGGTTGACGAGCCTTGATAGTACGCTTAGCCATTTTCAACCTTGAATGACAACTCTCAAAGGATGTCAAAGACTCTTGATTTTGTATATAGTCCACCGTACCACTATACGCCTCTGGTAAGGACCCGGTGAGACGTAAAACCAGACAACCATTTGTCACTGGAGCATCAACATCAGCCAACCTGTCCGTCAGAAATTGTAGATAATTACAATAATTGTCGATCGAGTTGAAAGCCTCAAAAGCAGCGTTCATAAAGTTCTCCTCAAGATGGGTAGTCCGAGAGACTTTTTGTTCCTGAAAAAGAGTTCAAGACGGTTACATGCCCTCTCTGCCGTGTCATTACGTCTGAGGATAACGAGGAGAAGATCGGAAGAAATGGTGTTGTAAATCCATTGCAAGACAATGGCATCCAAGCGCCTCCATAGAGCCGTATTAGAAAATTTGGAGTATCTATTAAGACAGTTATACATATCTTGATTACTTTTCTTTTCTTGGAGTATTTTAATAATTGCAAAAGCTTCAAATTATGGTATTTCTAATACACATACAACACACATAAAGCAAAAAATTTGTGCATGTATGAAAGCACCATAATTGTAAAGAATATGTTGTTTATGTATGTACTGTCACCATCTTCTTGATAAGCACAGGTCAGGGAGGTTCGCCAATTAAGGGAAGCACTTTACATAGACACTTCATCAAGCAATTACTTCATCTTATTTACTACTTATTGTTAAATCCATGCTCATACAATTTAACTCCTTTAGATTTCTGATCTCAGCTATTTCCATGCAACATGATGAACAAAAAAGTACTCAGACTTTATTTTTTCATTCTAAACAATAACGAAAATTATAGTTTCAATGACAAAATCAGACGGCCCAAAATAATAAGAAATGTCAAATAGACCAAGATGATAGCATTATTTGAAACACAATAGCTAATTATGATTTTATAAAGTGAAATTTTTATGTAGTCCAACCATGAGTGAAAAATATATCAAACCGCATCCATTTTAGTATTCAAAAGAAAATGTGGTATCTAATTTATTTTTCTGTATAGTTTTTAGGACATTGCACATAATTCTTCTATAGATGATTTACAATTGTCGACCATACACAATATTAGTTTTAAGAAACACTTTGTTGAAAGCAAATCGTAAGTTGTCCCAGATATATTTTCACTCAAAATAGCGAAAACGAATTTTAACAATTCTTAAACTTAAATTTGTGCGATGTAGTGAAAACAAATATAAACAAAAAGGTAAAGAGAAAGTATGTGTATGCCTATTAGTTTTGCCTATTTATTCGATGTATTATATCTTAAATGAATGTTTTAGTTATTAATGTTTGTAAATGATTTAATGCATACAATAAAAGAGGCTAAATATTTTTGGTTCTACACTTCTATTTACCAACCTATGATCTGTCTTATTAAAAAAAAGATGAGTTTTAAGAAACACTTTGCTGAGAATATATTGTAAGTTGTCCAATATACTCGCGAAAATGAATTTTAACAGTTCTTAAACTTAAATTTGTGCAAGAGAAAGTGTATGTATGCATATTCATTTTGCTTATTTAATTGATGTGTTATATTTTGAACGAATATTATAGTTCGAACTAAAAAAATACAGCTTCAGGTCAATAAATAAAATGAGGTAGATGGTTCAACTTTTAGGTTTAGCATTATAATTATTTTATTAACTTGTGTTTTCATCCAATATAATAATTATGTATATTTCATATAATGTGTTTGTGTTTGAACATTACTTGCTCATGTTATGCAGTACACAATGTGTATTATTGTATTGTGGGAACTTCCCAATCGAACAATAAACAACCACCACTTCAAATTGAAAATACTATCTGATAGTGGTGATCAAGTTAAACAATCATATTTCGAAGTAACTTTATAAAGCAAATCAGTTTTGACCAACCTAGAAAAGGTCAGATAGTTAAGATTCATGTGCAAATCACCTAAGCTTCCGTCTATGAGATCAAGAATCGTTTTTACTTCTCCTTTTTATTAGCCTCTGTTTAAATCAACAATAGCACAATACAAAAACATAAAATGAACAATAATATTTTTCAAAGATATTTTTTGTTAAAAAGGAGAAGTGAATGGTTAAAAATCATAATACGTTTAACAACTAAATCATAATGAGTTGGTAAATAGAAATGTAGAATCACAAAACTATTTTATTGTTTGTATTAGATAATTTAAAAACATTAACAACTAAAGCATTCATTCAAAATATAATACGTTGAATAAATAGGCAAAACGAATACGCGCACACTTTCTCTCTAGCTTTGTGTTTATACTTCGTTTTCACTACATTGCAAAAACTTAAGTTCAAGAACTGTTAAATTTATTTTCACTATTTTGAGTAAAAATATATACGGGAAAACTTACAGTGTACTTTCAGCGAAGTGTTTTTCAAAACTCATCAAATTTTTTGTTATAAGATGGATCAGGAGTTGATAAATAGAAGTGTAGAACCAACAAAACATAGCCTCTTGCACATCAAATAAATTGTATGTATTAGTCCATTTACAAACATTAATAACTATAGTATTCGTTCAAAATATAACACATCAATTAAATAGGTAAAACAAATATGCATACATACACTTTCTCTTGCACAAATTTAAGTTCAAGAACTGTTAAAATTCATTTCGCAAGTATACGGGGCAACTTACAATGTACTCTCCGCAAAGTGTTTCTTAAAACTCATCTTTTTTAATAAGACAGATCAGAGGTTGGTAAATAGAAGTGTAGAACCAAAAATATTTAGCCTCTTTTATTGTATGTATTCGACCATTTACAAACATTAATAACTAAAACATTCATTCAAGATATAATACATCGACTAAATAGGCAAAACTAATAGGCATACACATACTTTCTCTTTACCTTTTTGTTTATATTTGTTTTCACTACATTGCACAAATTTAAGTTTAAGAACTGTTAAAATTCATTTTCGCTATTTGAGTGAAAATATATCTCGGACAACTTACAATGTGCTTTCAACAAAGTGTTTCTTAAAACTCATATTGTGTATGGTTGACAATTATAAATCATCTATAGAAGAATTATGTACAACGTCCTAAAAACTATACAGAAAAATAAATTAGATACCACATTTTCTTTTGAATACTAAAATGGTTGCGGTTTGATATATTTTTCACTCATGGTTGGAGTACACAGAAAGATCACTTTATTAAATCATAATTAGCTATTGTGTTTCAAACCATGTTATCATCTTGGTCTATTTGACATTCCTTATGATTTTGGGCCGTCTGATTTTGTCATTGAAACTATAATTTTCATTACTGTTTAGAATGAAAAACTAAATCCGAGTACTCTTTTGTTGATCAGGTTGCATGGAAATAGCTGAGATCAGAAATCTAAATGAGTTAAATTGTATGAGCATGGATGTAATAATAAGTACGAAATAAAATGAAGTAATTGGTTGATGAAGTGTCTATGTAAAGTGCTTCCCTCAGCTGGCGAACCTCCCTGACCTATGCTTATCAAGAAGATGGTGACAGTACATACATAAACAACATTTTCTTTATAATTATGGTGCTTTTATACATGCACAAATTGTTTGCTTTATGTGTGTGTTGTATGTGTATTAGAAATACCATAATTTGAAGTTTTTGCAATTATTAAAATACTCCAAGAAAAGAAAAGTAATCAAGATATGTATAATTGCCTTAATAGATACTCCAAATCATAAAGTTTGTGGACGATAATTTTTTCCCCTTAATATTTTCACAATAAACCAATTACACATAAAATGATTATATCAAGTTTTGTGCATATTTATACATACTGTTTTGCTCTAAAAACAAGTTAAGTTGTTTTTTCTTTGCATACGTCCAAAGGACATCCCCTACGTACTGGATATTATAAAATAATGAGTGAAACGAGAAGCGACGAACCCTTCTTTTATTTTCTTCTAGAGAATGAAGTTGTTGCATCTGTAAAAAAATTTATTTTTTCAAAGACTGGGGTAGGCACGTGCCTACCCCATTTGCAAGGGGGTTCCACCCCTGCATGCATATGTATATGTACATTTATGTATATGAACAGCGTTGGCCCTATGTCAAGGCAATCAAGCCAATTTCCTTGTGTAACCCCCACGAAGGGCAACCTCTCAATCAAAAAATGGATATATAAGAAAAGTTCACGATAGTTTAATGGATCAGCTAGATGTTTAGTTGTTATGATTTTGTATTTAAATATAAGTAAATTTGTAAAGAGATCGGATGCATGACCACATTTTTCACTATGCACCCTATATTCGTATTTTAGTTGCAAATACCATATACGTGTTACGTATGTCAATTCATTGTTGCTAATGACGATCAAAGGTTTAGGCCCCGTTTGGCTTGTCGTTTTTAGTTTTGTGTTTTCGACTATACAAAAACGCGTCCGTTGTATGTATTGTTTAAAAACAAATAATTTTGAAAAATGAAATTAACATGTAAAATAAAAAACAAGTTTATTTTGTTTTTCGTTTTTTGAGAGATAACAAAGGCACGGAGTACAATCCAGCTTCTTCGTTGCTCGTTGGTCGTCGCAATGACTAAGAATTATAAATATTATTCTCTTATTTTTTGCTATTTTCTAGTGCAAGTTGAGAACACAAAACTCAAAATACAAAATGAAACCAAACGGGGCCTTAGTATTTTTGATTAGAGTCAGCTAAATAGATGATGCTAAAATTTTGCATGAATTGGAAGGTATATTTGAATTGATACATCGCATTCTTCACTTGTTCTTCACTCATAATTATCATAGTAACCAAAGATATAAAGAAAAAGTAATCCTATGTTTCAACTCTCTATGTTAAATGAAATAATATAAATATAAATTGAAACATCAATGCGTGCTTTGAAAGTCAATGGGTTTAGTTTAAGACAATAAGAAAAATAAAAATATTATATTTCATAATTGCATTCATCCAAGTTTCAATCACAGGTTTAACTTTTTATTTTTCTATCCTTTGGCTGCCATCCTCTAGTTTATCATGTCTTCATTTCTGTATTAACTTTAAAACTGCTATGTATAAAGAAAAATGAAAGACTCGGGGAATAAATCTTAAGGGACATGTATCGGTCTCACAACATACATCTAGTTAATTAGCAAAAGTTATGTATCGTGTTTCCACTGTGGTCGACCCCCCACGTCCCTCTTGGCAATTTGGTGCACTACCATCGTGCCACCCATTTTGTGCAAGCACGCATGTATAATTTTTGTATACACTTTGGTTAGGAAAAGGTTTACGCATATAATGTATAGTGATCAATTATTGGACCTGATGATCCAGACTTTGAGGTGCGTGGACAATGATGCTATAGATGGAGCATATACATGTAGGACCTTGGAATCTAAAAATATATTGATAAAAACATTTTAGGCGTCATTATTGCTTTCTTTACTTATTGTTCGGATCGGTTAAAGGCATACCATAAAGATTTTTGATGTAGCATTACATTATAATATTAATAGTTGGCATATGTATTTAGAATTTTGCATTATTGAATTCAACTTTATGTTGAGTTTGTACGTGGTAAAGGAGTTTTTATGTAGTAAAGGATCTAAGTACAATCACAAAAATCAATTGCACAGACGTGTCTATCCTATATGCATTATAACGAAAGCAATTTGCATGTACATATAGTGTATTAAAATAGGATATGACCTTGGTGGAATGAAAAACTTAATCCCAACTCTAATTGAGATTGCTATATTAATTTTTCTCGCTAACATTTAAAAATCTGAATGGCATCTCAAGCTAGACTTATTCTGAAATTCGCCTAAATTGGTACTGATTTATTGTGAAATTAGCTGGAATTAATATAGATGCTCGAGCTCATTCTTGATTGCCTTGCTTTCTAAAGCTGATGAATTCTTCACTTAAACCTATTGAATTCTACCTGAGATGCTCCACAGCTTTGCTGGTGAACAATTCATCAGCCTTATTTCTCGTTTAAAGATTTATTTATATAACATAGTTTAGAAACAATTTATGAAAAAGATAACATCTTTACTGCAAATGAACAAAAGATAAACTAATTTAGAAAAAAGGAAAAGGAAATTGCCCAGTTACCTCTGGAGGTACATATTCCCCTCTTCGAGAAGTTAAATCTGCAAGCCAAATTATTATACACGCTTCTATTTCTTCCTAATTTCAAACATTTTCGAGCTTGAAGGTTTTGCATCCTTTAGACCATCTCTACCATGGTTAAATAAAATCCGGTTGAGACAATGGCTGATGATAGATATTGATTGCATTAATCCGATTAAGGCCGCGGTGGAAAAAAATAATTCGTTGCCTTTTTAGGGTTATCTTAGGGATTATGTTAGGCCAGGAGAAAGAGATTGAGTTATGCGGTAGGAGAGCGGAGGAAGGAAACATATAAATTGCAGCGGCTGCAGATGTGTGTAGAAATGTGAGAAAAAGAAATTACAAAATAACCCTGACGCAATAGAATTTTGGAAGGACGTTTGTGATTTTTCAAAAACTTTTTTCAAAAAGGAGTATTTCTATTATATATAGAATATTGGAAGTTGTTTATTTTCTTAAACATTCATTATTTCGTGAACATATAACTTCTTCTGGAGAATAATAATATTGAAAGTTGTTTATTTTCTTTCTAGTATTACACTTTACTTTTTTATATTTTTTTCATTGCACTCATTCAACGACATTAAAAAAAATCGTCTAGCATCTGTCCCCTTCGAACCCCGCTTTACTCTGTGCCTTCACCAACATTGTCTCCTGCCTCCGCTACTGTATGCATGCATACATATATGTACACACACATGCACATACGCATGTATAATTTTTTAGACTTACTCTGATGTAAGTCAGGGACACGTAGGCATTCCTGAAATTAAAACTGAAGCTATCATTTCTGAATATGCGTGTGTTGTCTGTGTGTTTGTACATAATACTCATTACACATGTTTATATGTTCAGAAAACGCATAAATGAAAAGATTAGAATACTCATGTAATGGTGGAAAATAATTACTTAGTACGGCTTCGTTTTCTCTTGAGTGATCATTGATCTAAAATAAGCTTATGCATTATTTATGAGACATGCAAATAACTTTTCCAACTAATATCAGAAGCTTTTCTATGAAAATTATGAATCAAAATTTGGTTCAGTCAAATAATCCGGGCTTGTAGAATTTGGAAGTCCTGTCTAGTTGAATGCAGTTGACAAGAGGAAGTTGTTCTAAAATTAATTTGATGAGATAAATTATCTTCACAACGTTTTGATTCAAGTAAAATACATTTATTGTTTATTGTCAGGTAACTACTAACTCAAAAGCTAAGAATAATTATCTTCACAACGTTTTGCATTTTGTTTCAATGGGGTAAACATTGCCATTTTAAAATGATTATTTATTGACATTGATATGTCTGGAGAGTAAAGAAAAATAAAATCTTATTCCAAATATATAAAAGCTCATCAGTAATGGTATTTGGCATCCTCCAAACCCATTGACTGCACTAGTTTTAAGGATTGGTGTGATAACCATAATGAATGGATTACAATTATCAACTCCATCAGTAGTGTGTTAAGTTCACTTTCAGGACAATGGTCCATCCATTGCATTAGAACCTTTTAACGTTTGCTCTTTACAGTTCAGTTTCAACAATCTGAAAGCAAAACTAACAATAGAAACATTTTGACTCTTCCAATTAATCATTTTTCTTCTTGACCCCTCCAACTTCAAACTGCTTGTTGCTTCCTACTTTCTTATTAAGGGGGAAGATGGATGACAATGGAAGAAATAGGCATGACCTTGAAATGCTAATTATTACAGGAATGCGTAGGATAATCATTGTTGATTTTGATGATTCAAAATGTCATCTTTGTTTACTGTAATGATAGCAAAGTGAAGAATTAGTTTGAATTGATGTTGGACTGAAGTTCAATTGTAGTCAATAATGTTCGCCAAGCTTTCATGTAACTAATTTTGATGAACAGTTGGTCGTCGACAAACACTTGGGCTGTACCTGCTGAGATATTCAAATCGGCCTTGTAAAAGACACGATTTTTGACACAAGAAAATTAAAAGTGGCTTGCTTGTGGTTGGAATTAACTACAGGATTGACACAGTTATGTTCACTAGACAACTTTCTGATTTTCCATAATCCAGATTGTGATTTCTTTAGACTATTGCATGTATTCTCCAGGACAGTTGGTGTCAACATTACATATAGCAGTGTATATAGGTTTATTCGACTTGATCGGCTTGTACGAAACTCCATGTAGAATTGACCGTTCGGTTAATTGGTGTAGAAGCTTTTCTTTATTTTGAAATACTATCCCAACAACAAATCCATTTTGCATGCAAGCGGCTGAAACTTTTCTCCAACAAATTGTAGATTAGCAACAACCGATCTTGCCGTCATTTGTGCGGTGCATAGATCATCATCCAATGGTACTTCCATTTTTGCTTCATCGCCGTCACCTTCAGCATCATCAACGTTCGAAAAGTCATGTTTCAACGGTTCATTGTTCACCTGCATTCGTTCTACCCAACATGCATCATTATTAGTCTTCGTCGCAACAGCCAAGCTACCAATTGAAGGATCATGTCCGGTATCTCTATCTATATCAACATCCATATCAATGTCAATATTTGAATCATGTGAGTGTTGTGATGGCCCAACACTACATTCTGCAGCGGTATCCTCAAGACTTGTAAATCTGTTAACAAAAGTATTTTAGTATGAAGCTAGACTAGATAGAAAACATTGCCCAAATAAATTGTAGCACATACCTTTGACTCATATCATACTTTTCTGGTGGGATAGGATATACCGGTTGCAACAAATGAATATTCTGTTGTTCGGCACAGACATTTTGTTGATGCATTTGTTGTCGATAGCTGATTGCGTAAGATGAAACTATTAGGCATTCGTAATTTAAAAAGGTACACGCAAAATACCAATATTAACAACGATACCTTGGAAGTATCGTAGGTGGTTATGCAGTACGAAAAGTACTGTTCTGGAGTTGGTTGCGACAACATATAAGGTATGAAACCACAGTTTATGGGAGGAGGACCATGACCCCCGGCATGTACATATGGATTACCATACGTAGGTGAATCTAAGCTTGCTAAAGGATTATCAGTTTACAACATATTTGTAAAAGGCCACATTCATGTACTAACGATAGGAGATGATACATGTTCTTGCATATATTTTTTTGCAACTTCCCTAACATACAACTCAATTGATTTGGTAACTGCAGAAAACATAACTTCAACATCCTCATCGTCTGAAAGTGTTATTGTTTTTGAACACGAATCGTAGGTCAGTTAACCATCAACTCAATATCAAGTTCGATTGCGTTTATTTTTATCGCTTTGTACACAAATTCTTTCAACTCAAATAGTGTGCAACATTTGCGTACTCTCCCTGCTTTACAAAAACCACTGACATACCTTCCTTTTTTTGTTCGTCGACGATCAATTCACCGTCATAGGAGCAAAGTGTGAATGAGATTTCTACCCGTTCTACAAACATATAGTTTTATTTTACCAACCACTTTCTAACCATTCATATGGAAATATTTCAATAGATGTAACAAAGCTAGGGTTTTTAGTTTACTTACCAATTTCGATGAAGAGATATAGTGAAGACGTTTGTGTAGATCAGCAATGATTCTATGGCAACAACCAACATATTATTGAAAGTAATTGAGCTTTGTTGTTTGGGTATCTAAGGTGGAAGAAAATGGGTGATTCAGATCTCAAAAACTAGGAATTTTATTATAAAGAGGTGAATGGTTTAGCTGATTGGATATAAAGCAGTTTCTGTATTGGTAATTTTTGAAAAGTCGTCATTGTGCGAATTTTGAGAATTCGTCCAAAGGCGAATTTTGAGAATTCGCCCAAAGGCGAATTTTCATATGTTTTCAGTACTAAAACTGCTGTAAAACAACAAGATACGACACAATATAAAACACAATATCATTGCGTACAACAACAGGATACGACACAATATACAACGCAATATCATTTCGTACAACAACAGGATACGACACAATCCAAAATACAGGATTGAAACATGATAAAACGCAAGTTAACACAGACAACTAACACCTGATACAACAGAACTACCAATACAGCAAAATATACTGTCAATCGTGTGGTAACTGGTAGAATGTTGGAAGCATTTCATTCTGAATTGCAATATTCATCCTCCCTAAGCAATTAACCTTAGCTTGCTTCTCAAGGACGTATTGGACCCCCTTTCCGCCCATGGAGGATCGATCCATTCAAAAAATTTACAACTATGCACCATTTGACGTGTCTGTGCATCGATATACGCTTTACAGCCGTAAAAGCGACGTCCTGCATTCCTCTAACTTTTGGAAACAACAACGTTACATTCAACTCCGCAATAGCAAATTACAGAACGACCCATCATGCTAGAACTTGATCTATCAGGGTTTTGATGAGCAAGCACAGTCATTAGCCTAGCATGCAATGACTGTTGAATCGGTTGGGGATCTCGAGTACTACATTTGTCTACGTAGCATAAAAGTTTAGTCTCTACTTCTTCATTTATCTCTGTAGCATCCACTCTTGATAGGTCTTCCACTAGGGTCTCCGGAACAAATTCTACCTCATCGTCCACACCCTTGTTACTTTCGTAATCATCATATATTTTGATCATTGTTTCACCATCGATCTCTCATTCATCCATTTTCACCTAAAAGAAAAGTTGAATAAAATACCAAAATTGAACAAACTTACAACTATGGTTTGGGCAGATTTACTTTTCAATTTAAACAAAATCGAAGAAGCGTGTAGTATACATCTACAAATGTAAGTATAGCGCAAAAAATTGGATAAAATACCAACCTTATTGACTTATGTGAATGATTTTGCACAAATTTGGTTTTTGGGTTCGACTTTGAAGCAAACAAGAATGAAAAAAGGAAGAAGGGGCTGACTATTGGTGAATTTTAAAAATTCGTCAATAAATACCTAATGTTGCAGAAACCAGAGCAGCGGCACCTACAACTACTACATCATATTACCAAACAACATCAAATTACATCGGTAAACACAACACATTATCAAATGGTGCGAAATCACATTAATAAACAATCTAACATCATATTACAAAACATAACTATACAAATTCAAACAACATTAATAAGTACATTGTAGGATTGATTTCACCCTAGAGGGGGGTGAATAGGGTGATACTATCAATTATAAAAATTATTGCGGAAGTTTGTATAAAATTATTTCAATACAGATATATCAGAATTATAACAGTACAGATAATAGCAGAATAATAAATGCAGAAATAGAACGACATAGAATTTACTCAGCTTCGGCAAAACCATGCCTACATGCTGCGCCTAAGGTTTCTACTAAAAATTAAACAGTCAGACGCTTACACACGTAAACTTACGACACCCACTATCGGCTAGGCATAACTCTATCCTCAAAACCCTACCACAACTCAGCCACTGAGTTATGAATTCTCGAACTACACCACCGTAGTCCGTCCCCTAGTCACATGACTAGAAATTACAAGATTTTAAAAAAGGAACAGAAAATTGAAGCAAAAAAAAAAAAATCAAAGCCCTAATTTAAACTAAAGCCTTATTAATATAATTTGGCCCAAAAATAAATTATCACTAAAAAAATGCGGCCCCGTTATCTCCTTTATTTTGTTGCTCTATTTTACTCTGTAGAAATGTCGGCCTGGTTCCTCTTTTTCTTTGCTCAAAATTAGGGCATTGAAAGATTAGAAGCCGCCGACTTTTATTATCTCGATCGAATGATGATTTACGTCCCTTAGCTTTGTCGATCGATGCTTTCTTCTCTTTGCGCTCGTTCACTGCTGCTTCCAGTATTGAGTTCGAATCAACGAATCTGGTATGTGAATTGTATCGTTTAAATGCACTGTTGTTTTGCCTTGATTCGAACTCAATTCGAGTTGTTAACTAATTGTTCTCTGTTCAGCTTTAAACTCGAATGCATTATTTGCCGATGATGTTTCTTGTTTATATAGGGTTCGAAACCCTTGATTTTCATTCGTATATATTTGTTTGAGCTCGTCAATTTCTTTGTTCTGGCCGTTCGATTTTGTTTTGATGCCGATGATGATTTCTGACTTGTTTATATCGAATAATTTCGTTTACTTGATTAGCACGGTTTTTATTTTGAACTCGCTCAATTCCTTGATTGCCACGGCTTCGATTCTGAACTGTTCGATCTTTCCTTGGTTGTTACGGTTGTGAATTTCTGGCATTTGAACTTTGTTTTGAAACTTGTAAGACCTACTTGACTTTGGCTTTGACTTGATGATGTTGGTTTCATTCTTTGTGCTCGACTTTTTTCATTTGTGTTAGTGTATTGGCTTCAGCCATTATGTCTCTGACTTTGGTCACTTGATCATCTCTGTTGATTGCCATGTTGTATTTTAAACCTGATGCCGAACTTGCTTGATCATTGACACCGCTTCATCGATTTGTTACTGCATTTATTGTCATATTATATTTGCACCTATAGTCCGGTCTGCATTGCTGTCACTGTTATGTTAAAGTCACCTCTGATGTCATGACATTCATACTTTACTGTCGTGTAAACTTGTAGTCTTCGCTTGTTCCACATGAGTCCATTTGCATTGTGTTGTCTTCATTTGTACACATATATGTATGTGATGTCTCGGTTGCTCGTGGTAGTCTTCTTTACTTGGTCTTGTACTTTCTGCACTTGATTCTCGAATTACTTGTAGTTGTACATATGCCTTATAGAGATGTTGCATTCCTGGTTTGCATTGAGTTGCGCTGCACTGCATATTTATTATTGTCTGCTTATATGTTGTACCTGTTATTGCTTTGAGGCAGATCATATTGTATTTATGTCTTTTGTTCGACTTGCATTTGATTTGGTCTTGTTTTCTGGTCTCGTTCACTTTGACCTGTTGGCCGAGTTTGCAATTGATACATATATATGTCTTGAGTACATGTACAGCTCTGTACATTTTTATGGTTGTATGTGGAGCATCATGAAGTCAGTCGAGTTGTTGTCTTGGTGCCATTTTAGTCTGGTTCAACATTGCACTCTCTGTTAAACTGCATATTCATTTTTGACTTGCATTTGAACTATAGTTGCATTGCATGTAATCTGGTTATATTTTCAACCTGTATTGTGTTTGGTTCGGGTTGAAGTCGCAATGGATTTGAATTTGGTCTATTTATTTGTTGTTGCCACTCACTGCTGCACTGCTTCATTGATACATACATATATGTGTGTGTGTGTGTGTGTGTGTGTGTGCATGTCCTAATGTATTGAGTTGTCTTCACTATGCACTGATACGCTGTATCTGGAATGGTTGATATTGCATGTTGACATGTGCATTGCCTTCATGCTTTATGTTGTCTGGTTTGTATTCTCTTGAAACTGTCTTGCTGTCATGTATGGTATTTCCAGTCAAGTGGTTCGATGCCTCGACTACATATATATGATGCTTGATGTGGTTAGTTTATTGATGATTTTGGAATTTTCACCTAAGTTGAATCCAACATATAGCTCGGGTTTGACCTTGTACTCGTGTTGACTTTATTTGTATTACACTTGAGTTAAACCCGGCTTTTCATACCAAATGTATTATCATACGTCATCATTAATTATGAAAACATTATCAATAATCCACACAAATTGTCCAAAGATGATTGGTTAAGAATTTTGAATAAGTCAGATTAATCATCAACATTCATTTCTTTATCACATAACTGGCTGAATTAATTCAAATCAGATATGGTGCAGATTATCACATTAATATATTGTTCAAGATGAATATACCATTACCTCTTTTACCTTTACGATATTTTTTTTCTTTTCGTGGTTGTCGATTTTGATTCTGTCACCTTTGTACTAGACTAAGAAACTTTGCTTTGTCGCCCATTTGTGTGCTTGGAACAGCCAGAATCCAAGTAACACCGTTGTTGTTCCTTAGCCTGCCAATACACCTATACGATGAAAGATTTTTGTGACCTATTTGTTTTTATAGGTCCATGGTTGTTAGTGGCAAAATATTTTGAAAAATATGTTTGTGAAGAATCAAAACTATTTATATATGTTCATTTTGGCACCCAGATTTGTTTAACTTTGAGAGATTTTATATTTGTGCCCTTTGGAACCCAAATTGGTATAGTTTTCACGTGTTTGAATCTACTAGCAATTGTTTTGATTGCGTCCAAATTTTCTACAAATTGTGCACATTGAATTGACTTAATTAATTTCATTTCTAACATTTCTTGTCTAACTGTATTAACAATTTATTTCCCTAATAACATATTCAATGATCTTTCACTTTTGGAAAATTTTCCTAAAGTCGTTGACAGTTGTTGGACTTGTGTTTTGAGAGATTCATTTTCGTTTAACAATTTGTGCACTTTTTAATAGAATTTTCTCTTCTTGTATTTTCACTTTCTTTCAAAATCAGAATTTCATTTTCAAGCGATTTAATTTTGATTTCTGATTTTTTTAATTTCTTCCTCAAATGTTGGACGCTTATCACACTTAGGGATCCTACTTTGATAGTTTTTAACTAATTGGTCAAGTTGTTTATTTGATTCTATCAAAATATCTCTTTGTGATTCAATTTTAGCATATCTCTCCCTAAATCGTTCAAAACAGCCATTTACTTCGTGGAAATATATAAGTAATTCAGAGCGAGTAAGTTTTGATACTTCGCTTGGCCCGTCATCATCGCTATCGGTTATATCAGTTTGAAGGCACAAATCTGCTTTCTCACTCTTACTACTATTGCTTTTATAGTTATTATCGCTTTTATTCCATGTGGTTGTAGAATTTATCCTTTTTAATTTCTTTTCTTGGTCGTGTTGATTTCGAGGATAATTGGGCTTGATATGACCGGGTTTGTTGCACTTGTGACAAATGATCCCGTGTTCTTCTGAGTTGCCTGGTGCTTTGATTATTCTGCTTTTCAATTATTGATTTGGAGCTGGATTTCCGTATTTGTGGTTCCACTTTTTGAATATCTTTATTAGTAGCGCTAGCTTAGCTGCTTCATCATCATCATCCTCATCACTACTGCTTTTTACCAATCCTATTAAACTCGTTTCTTTAACTGAGTTGATTGAGGAGGATTTCCCATTGCTGTTGACTTTTGCACCATATATTGCATTAAAATTATTCCAGATTTCCTATGCACTTTCACAATGAGAGATAAGGTTAAAATCATCTTGATTAATATGAGAATATAATATATGCATAACAAGAGCATTAATCGAGATAATTTTCTCATCTGTTATATTACACCCATTTTCAATAATATCCCAACATTTAATATTAGCAGATTTTAAATAAAATTCCATTTTCAATTTCCAATTCAAAAAAATCTGTTCCATCAAAAATAGGGGGGATAATACTATACCGACCCTCAACAAAAGTAGCCATTTTAAAATTTTAATTTTGTTCTTTAAGAAACTGGCCTTTGAAAAATAAAACTTTTTAAAACAAAAATGGCTTTTGTTCCTAGCTCTGATACCGCTTGTAGGATCGATTTCACCCTAGAGGGGGGTCAATAGGGTGATACTATCAGTTATAAAAATTATTGCGGAAGTTTGTATAAAATTATTTCAACACAGATGTATCAGAATTATAACAACATAGATAGTAGAAGAATAATAAATGCATAAATAGAACGACACAGAATTTACCCAGCTTCGGCAAAACCCTGCCTACGTGTTGCCCCCAAGGTTTCTACTAGAAATTAAGCAGTCGGACGCTTACACACGTAAACTTGCGACACCCGCTATCGACTAGCCTTAACTCTACGCTCAAAACCCTACCACAACTTAGCAACTGAGTTGCGAATTCTCGAACTACACCACCGTAGTTCGTCCCCTGGTCACACGACTAGAAATTACAAGATTTTTTAGAAAGGAATACAAAATTAAAGTAAAAAAAAAACAAAGCCCTAATTTAAACTAAAGCCTTATTAATATAACTCGGCCCAAAATAAATTATCACTATAAAAAATGCGGCCCCGTTATCTCCTTTATTTTGTTGCTATTTTGCTGTGTAAAAATGTCGGCATGGTTCCTCTTTTTCTTTGCTCGAAATTAGGGCTTTGAGAGATTAAAAGCCGCCAACTTTTATTATCTCGATCGAATGATGATTTATGTCTCATAGCTTTGTCGATCGATGCTTTCTTCTCTTTACGCTCGTTCACGGCTGCTTCCAGTATTGAGTTCGAATCAATGAATCTGGTATGTGAATTGTATCGTTTGAATGCACTGTTGTTTTGCCTTGATTCGAACTCAATTCGAGTTGTTAACTAATTGTTCTATGTTCAGCTTTAAACTCGAATGCCTTATTTGCCGATGATGTTTCTTATTTATATAGGGTTCGAAACCCTTGATTTTCGTTCGTATATATTTGTTCGAGTTCGTCAATTTCTTTTTTTCGGCAGTTCGATTTTGTTTTGATGCTGATGATGATTTCTGACTTTCATATCGAATAATTTCATTTACTTGATTAGCACGGTTTTTATTTTGAACTCGCTCGATTCCTTGATTGCCACGGCTTTAATTCTGAACTGTTCGATCTTTCCTTGGTTGTTACGGTTGTGAATTTCTGGCATTTGAACTTTGTTTTGAAACTTGTAAGACCTACTTGACTTTGGCTTTGACTTGATGATGTTGGTTTCATTCTTTGTGCTCGACTTTTTTCATTTGTGTTAGTGTATTGGCTTCAGCCATTATGTCTCTGACTTTGGTCACTTGATCATCTCTGTTGATTGCCATGTTGTATTTTAAACCTGATGCCGAACTTGCTTGATCATTGACACTGCTTCATCGATTTGTTACTGCATTTGTTGTCATATTATATTTGCACCTATAGTCCGGTCTGCATTGCTGTCACTGTTATGTTAAAGTCGCCTCTGATGTCATGGCATTCATACTTTACTGTCGTGTAAACTTGTAGTCTTCGCTTGTTCCACATGAGTCCATTTACATTGTGTTGTCTTCATTTGTACACATATATGTATGTGATGTCTCGGTTGCTCGTGGTAGTCTTCTTTACTTGGTCATGTACTGTCTGCACTTGATTCTCGAATTACTTGTAGTTGTACATATGCCTTGTAGAGATGTTGCATTCCTGGTTTGCATTGAGTTGCACTGCACTGCATATTTATTACTGTCTGCTTATATGTTGTACCTGTTATTGCCTTGAGGTAGATCATATTGTATTTATGTCTTTTGTTCGACTTGCATTTGATTTGGTCTTGTTTTCTGGTCTCGTTCACTTTGACCTGTTGGCCGAGTTTGCAATTGATACATATATATGTCTTGAGTACATGTACAGCTCTGTACATTTTTATAGTTGTATGTGGAGCATCATGAAGTCAGTCGAGTTGTTGTCTTGGTGCCATTTTAGTCTGGTTGAGCATTGCACTCTCTGTTAAACTGCATATTCATTTTTGACTTGCATTTGAACTATAGTTGCATTGCATGTAATCTGGTTATATTTTCAACCTGTATTGTGTTTGGTTCGGGTTGAAGTTGCAATGGATTTGAATTTGGTCTATTTATTTATTGTTGCCACTCACTGCTGCACTGCTTCATTGATACATGTATATATATATATATGTATGTATGTATGTATGTATGTATGTATATGTATGTATGTGTGTGTGTGTGTGTGCATGTCCTAATGTATTGAGTTGTCTTCACTATGCATTGATTGTATCTGGATTGGTCGATACTGCATGTTGACATGTGCATTGCCTTCATACTTTATGTTGTCTGGTTTGTATTCTCTTGAAACTGTCTTGCTGTCATGTGTGGTATTTCCAGTTACGTGGTCCGGTACCTCGACTACATATATATGATGCTTGATGTGGTTAGTTTATTGATGATTTTGGAATTTTCATCTAAGTTGAATCCAGCATATAGCTCGGGTTTGACCTCGTGCTCGTGTTGACTTTATTTGTATTACACTTGAGTTAAACCCGGCTTTTCATTTGGTTTTGACCTGTGCTCACCTATCCCTGTAATTTTATCATGTGCATATATCGGTGTGCACGGTCTCGTGGCATGTATAGTGATACACTGTGCATGTCACAAGCTGTTCGTGTATTGATGAATTCAAATTTAAATGATGACGAACAACCCAAATAACTGAGGCAAATATTACTTTCAAAATCCACATTTTATTTTATGCTGCAAAAATATTTCATTTCAATTTTACCGCGTAAGTATTTATTTTTACAGATTGCTCAAATGCTGGATTCAATCTGGAATAAAGTTGAAGATAAATACGAGTGTATGAGCGAAATGTAGTGAGGTGCATTTGTAAATTTGTGATGTAATCGAAATTGTATTGTCGTTGAATTTGTATACATATAGCGAGAGTTCAAATTTGTACTATTCAAGATTGTAATATATATTTGTTTGAATAAAATATCTGTTTAAATTTAAATATCGTGTTATTTATTTTATTCTACAAATATTTATTTAATTATGTGAAACATAAAATAGTACATTAATAAATACATTTAAATGAATATATATATATATATATGTTTATTATCATCAAACAAAAATCATATACTTGCATATTCAACAGACATTATATATCGCATTACACTTCACCCCTAGCTATTCACATCAAACAACATTAACATTATCAATTTAGCCATGAAGCTCGTGAAATTCTACCGTGCTTCTTTTTTTGCCGACCAGTGGTCTCAAACTGCTACTGCTACTCCTTGCTCGGCGCGCAGTAGAGGCTGAATGCAATGTGGCTACTGGTTGAGATGGGACATGAACAATTTCTTCTTGTACCGATGCAGCTTGTGACAAGGTGCCTTGTGATGATGAACTAGCACCTCCTCTTGGATGACGTCGTGTGTACACAAGCGTTGGAGGTGGAGATGGAGGTCTGAGCCTATCAAGTTTATTCCTGCACAACACAACATCTAGAATCCTTTGGATGTTAGTGCACATCCTCTTACCCTCTTCGTCGGTTTGCTGTTTGCGAAGATTTTCTGCTTCTTCCCATGCCCTATTTATACCAGGGGCCTGTATAGTTGAATGAAAATTAGCATCATACACAACTATAATAACTTATTGAAATACTACTTACAACATCAATTTACCACACTCCTCTCAATTAGTGCTCTAGGAACGTACAGACTTCTATACACTGCCTCTACTGGGGCCTGAAGAATATATCACCGTGCTATGTTCTAGTACCACCTATTGTATTGCTCTAGCGTAATGGTGGGCTTGCTCTTAATCTGCGTAGCTGTATGACGCTCATTCCACAACTGAATGTACGTTCCATATTCCTCTTCGTTGTACGTAAACGTGCATTGTGGTGCATCATCCGGTACATGCTGCATCATACTGAATTGTCTCATAACCATGATAGGTAAGTGAAATGCAGTCTGGGTTTAACATATGAGTGGTACTCCCGCAGTCCACAAGTATCTACCATCTGTACACATGACTGGAAGTTGTGCCAGCACTTCCTGTGTGTAGGTGTCCATGCCACATTGTCATTCTCCAACACATCTAACTCGTTGCGGTAGAATTTAACACTCCATCGTGGAGTTTAGCGCGTTTTTTAGTCTTACGCACCTGTTATACAATGTTAACGATTGAATATTACACATGGAAATTTTACCGTTTAACTAAATTAAAGGATAAAAAATATATCGAGACCCAAGCGACACCAACTGATCAACAACAACATTTGTTACTAACAATCTTATGATTGGAAGATAAGTCCACGACCACAGCTGCATTTAAAAGAAAATATTACAACAAAAAATGAGACAAATCATGTAAAACAGTGAACAATTGAAGTTTGTTTCAAACCTGTACTAGTGTCAAACATCCACCAATAGATTTATTCTCCAAAAGAGAAAGCTTAGATAACTCCATATATGTATAAGATTACACTGCACTGCCTCAAGAAAACTTAACACTCCCCTAAATCAGCAAGATACGATAGCCATTTCAGATCCACCTGAGTCTTTATATGATCCCACATCAATCGAAAAATAATAATGCGCAAAATAATAGCACGTGCTCGCTGCTGAATTTGAACCTCTGTAGCATCTGCTGGAATATCGTGTGACAATTGACGTCGATACCACATTATTTCCAGAGGGTGGGTCAAGACCAAGTACATCACGACATAATTGTACATAATCATATGCTACTCCTCCATAAGACACTGGATTGCCTTCAATAGGCAAACCTAATAGCACCGCTGCATCTCCTAGTGTAATCGTCATATAACCAGCAGGGAAATGAAAAGTGGAGGTCTCTGGTCGCCATCTGTCTGCCAAAGTAGTAATAAGACAATGATCAAGCTGAATGTAACCTAA
Organism: Allium cepa; assembly: GCA_030765085.1. Classification (NCBI taxonomy): domain Eukaryota; kingdom Viridiplantae; phylum Streptophyta; class Magnoliopsida; order Asparagales; family Amaryllidaceae; genus Allium; species Allium cepa. Next base: position 577,911,198 of record CM060942.1, read on the forward strand.
CTTCATTATGTGTAAAAATCCAACCCTCTCAATCTCAGCCAATGCTCCTGGATAGTTTGAAGTCACTTTCTTTAACGACGTGGAGTGATCTATAGTCATATCTGGATCGTCACACTGATCAAATGATAAATACATAATTAAAAAGCAGGAATATACCAAGTGACGCAACATTATAATTTTTTTAAATCATCTGCATCCACATGTCGTCAGAAGTACGATGCTGGGCTTGAAGAAATAATACCCTACGATCAATCGGTTCAGGCTCCATCTCAACATACTATTAAAAATACAAATATTAAAAATCGATTCATTTCGATAAAAATAGGTAGATTATCGAATGATTATTAAGAAGACCAGACTATCTTATCATAACAAAGAAGTTCAACGCTGGGTTGCAACAATGCCTATGAAGAGGTTTTCAAGCACACATTACCCAATATCCATAACACCAAAATCAACCAAACAACCCTACATTACAATAAGGGCAATTTGTATGCATATTTGTAATGACACTTATTTCTTGAATCATATCCTTACACCAATGCCCTAATTTTCAATGCCCTAAAATTGAAATGACAATAATGGGTTTATATTCGTAACTATTTCTTATTCAATGCCGGCATGTTTGCTATTGAATTTTTGTTGAAAGAATTTGATTAAAAATTGAAGAAATGAAAGAGTTGGAATGTATGGGGAAAGTTGGGAAAAATGAGTTCGGCTGTGTGTTGGAAGAAATGATGGTGGGGGAAAATGGGTTGCCGTTTCATGGGTTTTTGTTAGCAGGGTTTTTGTTTTGACGATTTTTGAAAAGTCGCATGTTGGCGCATTTTGAAAATTCGCCCAAAGTCGCATTTTCAAAATGCGCCAACGTCTACGTGACCAAAACAGGTCTATCTTTGTAATTAATTTTTAAACAATGTCATTCCTGTTATACTCTGCACCAACAAGCTTAATTCTGCAAATTTCTCTTTTTTCTTTAGCGTTATTTTCTATGCCCTAGCTTTTTATGGACAGTGAATTTGAGAGATAGTATTGTGCAATGGAAACAATTTGTCAGTTTAGCTTTATTAGGTTTAGCTTCTGTTGGGCTGTGTTGTGTAATTTAGCTTTATTGGTTTAACTTATGTTGGGTTGTGTTGTGTAAATTGCGTTGAGCTATAATTATTTAATTTAGGCTATTATATTACTGTTAAGTTAAATTTAGTGTTGATAAGGCCTATATTGTGTTAAGTTTAATATATTGTCAAGTTAAATTTAATTTGAAAATACTTAATTTAATTTATTATTGTTGAATCTAATCTGATTAGAATTTAATTTAACTTAAGCCATTCAAAACTAGAACCGAAACCATAACATGCAAAAGTTTTGAAATCATTTGAAACTAAAGAAAATTCAAATGACCGAAATAGAAATCGAGTTCTCGAACCTTCATCTGAACCTTTTGAACATATTAATTCATTCTGACAATTTATTACTTATGCTTATGTTTTTCTTTTTAATATTCTGTAATTATAACTAGCTACATAAGTTGAAAGCTTTAAATTTAATCATTTGGATATTGTAAACGATAGTACATGTAAGTATATATTTATAACTATAAGATATGATGTCAAAAGAGAAAGGCAAAAAACATAGTAGCTACCTTATTTTTTATGTTACAATGCACACACACCTATATACACATATACATACATAATACATATACATTAACCTTCATACACACACACATCCACATATTTAAATACGTACATACATATTTTGAATTGCTTACATGCACATACACGTATGCATACTACACATATATACATAGCTATGGCCTTAAGGGGGTGAGCATGTGGTTGAACATCTAATTATTAAATAACATATTCGAAATACGAACCATGGTTATGATGCATTATGCGTATACCTCTTTGATTTACCTAAAAATGTTAGGAGCACACATTTTTCAATGTTTATAAGAGAAGTTTGATTTCCTAGGTGTGTGATATACATGCACACACATACACACATTCATACACACATGTACACATACACACACATGCATACGTACATACATGTGTGTGCGCTTCAATGGGTAGTTAAATTGTTAAGCGCCAAATTGGAAAATAAGAGATGCAAGGTTTAAAATTTGGTTGTTATACAAACTCGATTTATTCATAAGTATTTGAGGACATGAATGTTTTCTTCAAGCTAAGAGTGAAGCACATTTTTGAGTTTCATATATACGTTGCCGATCCTATCATCTGGGTTGCTCTAGACGAGCTATAATTATATTGCCTATAATTGAATAAAATAATAATTGTATTAGAGCCAATATAGGAAATGATAAGTAAAATGAATCTAACTAGGTTTTAAAATTTATTTAAATGTAGAATCATAACAACTGAATATCTAATTGATCCACTAAGCTATTGTGAACTTTTCTTATATACCATTTTTTGATCGCCTTGCCAGTTACCTTAGGCAATCGACTTGATCGTCTTGCCCTATGGTCGACCTTATTCATACACATAAATATATATATATATATATATATATATATATATATATATATATATATATATATATGCATATGCATGTATACATAAATGTACACGCACATATGCACATACACATGTATAACTTTTTGATTTACTCGAATGTAAGTCAGGGACATTTAGGCATTCCTGAAATTAAAACCGAAGCTCTCTATCTGAATATGTGTGTGTATGTGATGCACACGCACGTGTGTTTTGTGTGTGTGTGGAGGGGTTAGGAGTGTCAATCCATAGCCCTTTCAAGTTAGCTTCCATTGTTAGTCCTTTATTTTTAGCCACTAGTATTGATTTAATTAGTATATAATGTGACAAGAAGGACAAATTTAGTTTTAGGCTCAGTGGAAAATTTTAACTAACTTTTAGGCCTCTTATAAATTTTTTTAAAAATTGGGCCTAAGTTTGACTAGATCTGGCAAAATTTTCGATTGTACCAATGCATTTTCAAAGCGTGCATAGAATTTTTTCCTTGAAAAAATTTGTGCTTGCGAATTTTCAAAATGCGCAAGTATAAAATGCTGGTATATAGTGAAAATCAATGCTATCTTATAATATCTTTTGAAAGAGGCCTAAAGTCGATATAAGTTATTTTGCTAACATAAAAATTAAAATTTGTCCGATAACAAATATTCAAATGAAAACTAGTGATAAAAAATAAGAGGTTAAGAGTGGAGGCTAAATCAAAGAGGATGTGGATCTCATATATGCGTATGTGTGTATACATATATTTGTGTGTGTATGTATATATATGTGTGTGTATACGTACATACATACATACATATACATACATACATACATACATACATATATATATATATATGAAAATAATTTAGTGGTCCCTTTTTATATTTCAAACATATTATACATTCCTTCTTCGTTTTGTAAAGCAGGCCCATAATAGAGAATCGATTTATAAGTCTCAAACTTTATAATTACCTTCCCATATGTGAAGGGGGAAGGTTGTCGAACGGTTTAGTAGATTAAATCATGTCTAATGAAGTAGCGTTTGATGATATTGATTGCTCGAATCGTGGATGGTGAGATATATTTTGCATCAATTTGAAAGTTGCTGAATAACAACTTTCATTGGTGGAAATTTGAAGTTTCTAAAATTCACAACCATGTTGGAGGTGATTGAAATTTCTATTAATTGGCAATTCTTTTGAATTCTAAGGTTGAAAATGAATCTTCTTCGAATGCTTCGACTTTTTCTTATATTTGTTTTGGTTATGAAGGGATTTTGATGCTAGAAATCTTGTTATTGTCTTGATTAACGGGAGTTTGGAAAGCCATTAATGATTGTTGTCTTGTTGTGTATTATGTATTTAAGTGATTTAGATCCAAAGAAGGGGTTGTAAGTTATGATTTTGGTAATGTAGATAAGATGTTTGTATGAGTGTTCAAGTGAGAATGAAGAAGAAAACGTTGAATTATTGATGCAAGTTCTCTCATCATGCTCTAACTTGCATATTGCAAACTATTTTCGAACTATAATTGTTGTGAAATCAAATACAGTACAAGTCATCAATATTGGCTTGTGTTAACAGATATTTATTATATGTCAAGAAATAAATCATAGATTTTTCAATATTCAGGCTTTCTCTTATTGCAATAGTTTTTTTATTGCACGATTGCTTATGCTCTTAGCAATATGGCTATAAATAGTTAGTTATGAATTGTATAACATCATCAAGTAGTATAAAGTATTCTTATATTCAATAAATTAAATCTCCAATTATCTTCAATGGCTTGCATTATGTGCAGTGCAATCCAGTTCGTTTGACAAGATTGATTTGCATTATACATAGTGCAAACAAATTTGTACACTTATTTATTAGCATTGTCATGCATTACGTACAGGGCAATCCACTTTTAATAGGTTTCATCATATTTTGGTTGATTTTGAGTCGGAAAATAGCACAAAACCCCAAAATCGAGTTAAAATAAAGATATCCAGCAAAGTAAGAAACACAGGAAATTTTACAGTAGTTCGGCAAATTTGAGATCTACGTCAACTTTAATGTTATTCCTTTATAATTTAATCACAAGTGCAAGGATTTTACTTGAGAGCTTTAATATCATTTTTTTGAGGTTTTATTTGATATACAACGAATAATTTTATTCTTTGCCTATAATACTTTTTCGATTAAGCTTGTTTTTTTTTCAACTGGTACTTTATATACAACAAATCAATGAGACAACATATCCCATGTCAAATAAACGTTCGAAAGCAAGTTTCGAACTTGTGACGTCCTGCACCAAAGCCGAATCAATTAACCACTTGGACCTTAATTTGTACAAGATTACATATTACAATTGATGAATGAATTGTAAGGCTCTGTTTTGATGAAAGGTAATTTCATTCCATGATCATCTAGTACATATAAAATCTATTATGTATACATATATGTTCTATTATATATAAAGTAAAACATATGACTTTTCGTTATCTGCTCACACGTTGCTTCTCAAGCTCTATACTGAATTCTCCTTTGTTTAAGGTCCATTTTTCATTTTCATTCTTCAATTATTTTATTTTATATTCAATTATTAAACTAGGTATTACTGGTGTCCCCTCAACTTACCATTTTTATATCAGCTTTAATGTATTTATTGGGCTTCATTCATTATTCATCAACTCTCCATTTCCTTAGTTAAACAATACTCTGTTTCTACACTTAATTTTAGTAACCATTCCAATTATCATCACATTTTAATTGTTTCCCTGTTTCAGTATCTTTAACCTCTCTCAATTTTGCGAGAAAAATTTGTGTATTATTTCAAACGTAATAAGGTAATGGATCATTAAAAATCAATTAAGTTCATCTTTTTTGTTTTATTTTGCTTTACCTTCATAAAATTTGATCTTTGCTAATTGATTTAGTTTTTGGTTTTTCCAATTGCAACTTTTTTCCTGTTAGGTATGATGACATAATATACCATACCAAGTAGTCTAATTCTAAGAACTTTTATTTGATATATCAGCGATTTTGCTTATAATATTTTTTCAATTAACCTTTTATCTTAATTTGTAAAAGACTACATATTACAATTGACGAAAGAATTCCAAGGCTCTATTTTAATGAAAGGTAATTTTATTCCATGATCATCTATTAAATATGAAATTTGTCATACATGCATACATTTTTATTATATACAAAGTTAATATATTACTTTTTGTTATTTTCTCTCACATTCCTTCTAAAGTTCTATACCGAGTTCTCCTTTGTTTAATGTTTGTTTTTCATTTCACCCTCAGTTATTATATTTTTGTCTTCAAATATTAACCTGGATCTTAAGGGTATCCACTCAACTTACCTTTTTCATATCAGATTTTTTAAATGTATTCATTTTTTAAGCTGGGGCTTCATTCATTATTCATCAACTCTCTAATTCCTTAGTTAAACAATACCCCGTTTCTAAACTTAATTTTAGTAATCATTCCAATTATCATCACATTTTAATTGCTTCCCCGATTTAGTATCTTTAATCTTTCTCAATTTTGCGAGAAAAATTTGTGTATTATTTCCAACGTAATAAGGTAGCGGATCTTTAAAAATCAAATAAGTTCATCTTATTTGTTTTATTTTGCTTTACCATCGTAGAATTTGATCTTTACTGATTGATTTGATTTTTGGTTTTTCCAGTGGCAACTTTTTCCTGTTAGGTATGATGACATAATATGCCATACCTAAGTAGTCTAATTCTAAGAACAAAAATGATGCAAGTGAATAACATGATGATTTTCATATCATTATTTTAAGGTTTTATTTGATGTATTAGGGAATAATTTCATTTTTTGTCAATAATACTTTGTTGATTAATTTCATTGTATATACTGAATTCTTAATGATTTGAGGAATTATTAAAATGTACACGCTTATAATTTCATTTTCATACATCTTAATTGTTAATGATAACATTAATGGTTGTAATATACCATTAATTTCATGTAATCTTCTTTCATTTATGTATTTCATTGTGATTGAGTTATCCATTGATTTGAGGGATTATTAAAATTTACATGCTTATAATTTCATTTTCGTAGATCGTAAATATTAATGATAGCATTAATGGTTGGAATATACCATTAATTTCATGTAACCTTTATTTCACTGTGATTGAGTTGTCCGTTTAACAAAATTTAACGCATTGGTTTTGGCTCACTATTGACTAATTTTGTTCAATTAATAATTTAGGTTTCATATTTTTTGTGTAAAAAAGAATATCTGACCCTTTGTAGCGATTGTTAATATTTATACTTTATAATTTCATTTTCACACATATCAAATATTGGGCTATAGTATACCATTAATTTCTCTTGACCTCTTCCATTTGTTTATTTTTTTTTGGGTTTTCCATTTTTAGAAATAATAAATAACGTATGTTTTTTGGGTCATTGTCAACTAATTTTGTTTAATTGCTTATTTTGATTGGCTTTATTATTCGTGTTCATATTGTTGCAGTTTTAAACAAAGTTTATGGTATCGATGCAAGTGAATAACATGAGGACTTCAATATCGTTTTTTAGGTTTATATTTGATATATCAGTGATTTTGCTTATAATATTTTTTCAATTAAGCTTTTATCTTAGTTTGTACAAGACTACATATAACAATTGATGAATGAATTGCAAGGCTCTATTTTAATGAAAGGTAATTTCATTCCATGATCATCTATTAAACATGAAATATATTATAATATATATATATATACATACACACACACACATATGTATAATTATTATATATAAAGTTTAATATATGACTTTCGTTATCTGCTCTCACATTCCTTCTCAAGCTCTATACTGAATTCTCCTTTGTTTAATGTTCGTTTTTCATTTCACCATCGGTTATTTTATTTTTGTCTTCAAATATTAACCTTGGTATTAATGGTGTCCACTCAACTTACCTTTTTCATATCAGCTTTCTTAAACGTATTCATTTTTTAAGCTGGGGCTTCATTCATTATTTATCAACTCCCCCATTTCTTAGTCAAACGATACTTCATTTCTGAACTTAATTTCAGTAATCATTTCAACTATCATCACATTTTATTTGTTTCCTTGATTCAGTGTCTTTAACCCTTCTCAATTTTGCGAGAAAAGTTTGTGTATTATTTGCAACGTAATAAGGTAATGGATCTTTAAAATCAATTAAGTTCATCTTATTTTATTTTGCTTTATCATCATAGAATTTGATCTTTGCCACTTGATTTGGTTTTTGGTTTTTCCAGTTGCTACTTTTTTCTCTTAGGTATGATGACATAATATACCATACCGAAGTTACCTAATTCTAAGAACAAAAAATGAGGCAAGTGAATAGGATGAACTCAATATCATTTTTTGAGATGTTATTTGATATATCAGTGAATAATTTCATTTATTGTCTATAATACTTTTTTGATTAAGCTTATACCTTAATTTATACAGGACTATAGATTACAATTGGTGAATGAATTGTAAGGCTCTGTGTTGATGTAAGATAATTTCATTCCATGATCATTTATTACGTGTAAAATCTATTATATCTATATATATATATATACATATATATATATATATATATATATATAAGAATATGAATCTTTGTATACTCTGTTCACAATTCATTTCGTCATGTATACTGAATTATCAATGATTAGAGGGATTATTAAAATCTACACATTTATAATTTCATTTTCATACATCTTAAATATTAATGGTGGCATTAATAGGTGTAATATACCATTAATTTCATGTAACCGCCTTTTATTTATGTATTTTATTGTGATTGAGTTATCCATTTAAAAAAAAATTAACGCATGATTTTTGGATCACTATCGAATAATTTTTTTTTGGCAAAGCAACTATCAACTAATTTTGTTTCGTTAATTATTCTGGATTTGTATTTCTATGGTATATAAAAGAGAATATTTGACCCATTGTGTTTTTTTTTTCAATTTATCTGATCCTGTGTGCTGAATTTTCAATGATTATAGTATACCATTATTTCTCTTAACCTCTTCCATTTGTTATTCCATTTTAAAACATAATGACTATACTTATGTTTTTTAGCTCATTGTCAACTAATTTTATTTAATTGCTTATTTTGATTAGCTTTTTGTATCTATTCAGAATTGTTATAGTATTAGTTAATGGAATTGATAATTTGGAGAAATAAAATATTGATTTTCATGTGATTTTTGAGTTCTATGATAACTTATCTCTATTTTTTATTAGAAGATAATATATTATAATATTAAAAATCCAAATAACTTTGTTTGTTTCTCTATTGGGGATTGATTCTATTATTTGTATCTAAATTGTTGTAGTGTTTAGACTGAATTTACGTAATTGATAATTCAAAGAATTGGAGGATTAATTTTCAGGCGATTTCAATTTGTGGTAACTTATATGTATTGTTTTATTACAAAATATTATATCTGATTATGAAAATCAATATATGCGTATACATATGTGTGTGTATAATGATTGGAAATCATGATAACTTAATGTAGGAAGACATGATTTAAACTTTACAAATGATTAGTATATGAGTTTCAGCAAAGTATATTCAAAAGCTAGAGGTTCTAATGAGAACTTAGTGATTAAGCTCAACTAATTCAATTTGAACATTTTGACCATACTTTTCTATCTATACTATCTGTTTTTTTAATCTTTATATAAGACGTTCGATATATATGCAATATTTATCTTTCATCCCCTTTATCTCATGTTAAATGCTTAATTCTCGTAATTTGTTGCGTAAATTTTACAAATTCCTAATCTTTATTTAATGTTTGCATTAACAGCGTCATCATTTGTAACATATGCCATAACACATTAGTGACGTACACGTTTTGCTCTCCTCCATTAAAAACTAATCTTACATATTTTATCTTAACTATTTGAATTTTTTTAACTTTAAAAATAATCGTGTTAATTAATTACATAATTCATTCCAAATAAAATGCATTTTCAGTTCAAAACTACAAAAAAAATTCTTAACAATTTTTTATCATAATTTTATCCTTCCGACGTTAAGTAAGGATTCATACCGACTTTTACAAATCAAACAAATCAATACTTCTTTAGATCTAACAACAATTTCTTCATCTTGTCCACATTTCAATACAAGTTTTTTTTTTTAATTTCCTCTATTGCTTTCCATTTTCAATTTCTTGTTCATACCATTTTATTTTTATAATTTTGCCACTTCTTTTTTAGTTTCATATGTATATTGCAATTTAAAAGGAAAAAAAATTCTATTTTCAGTCCAAATCAAATTAAAGATTCTTTTTAAACACTATTAATTCAATCTTTTTAATATGATAGAATTTGAATTAATTCATCAATAGTTTTTCACTTTTATGTTCAACATAATATTTATGATATTATTCATGTTTTCAGTGATTGAGTTGCTACCTTGTTACTTTTGGCGTTCAAGTATCTATGTATATCTCTATTATCAAATTTATATAACGAAATCAAGTTGGGTGAAGTGCATTACACCTGTAGTAAATAAATATTCACACAATAAAATTTTCATATTGTATTACAAGAAATAGGCATAAATGTATAAGTAACATTTTTGTTCTAGTTTAGCAGGCATTTTAAAATTTGTTATTAAATAAGTATTATGCATACTTATTCCTTTATAAATATTTTATGCGGTCTTAGTCTACATGAACATATTTTTCGTAATATGTTATATATCCATCTTAGTCAATCTAGGATTTAATATATTTTTCGACGGTGTTTAATGTTCATAAGTGACATGTTTTATCATTTGCGTGCATAGTTGCTACTAAATTCATAGAGGTTTTATGATACAATGTGGTAATTATATGTTGGTTGCAAAGTTTGTTTATTATTAGCTGTTTCAATTTTTTTAAGTTTGGAGATAGAGATTATGGATTTGACATGTAGTTATGTATAATGTGTGCAAGTAAACCTACTTCAAATAGGGATCATACAAAATAATATTAAAAGAAATTAATTATTATCAATTCCAATCTATTCGAATTCAAAATAATAAAATTAATCACAACAAATTCTCCTTAGATGAAATTCAATTTAGTGAGGGAACCAATTATATGTCGGTTCACTATAATTTTACTCGATTGAGAATTAATCCGAAATCGCTTAATTCCTTTAATAAATTACTTCTATCACAAATATTTCCAAAGAAATGCAAGTTAAACTTTATGAGCAAATGTGAATTGTGCTATAGCATTAGCAAATGCATCTTTAATGTAAGAATAACGCAAAGTAGTAAAATTTGAACTTAATAACAGTTCCTAATAAGTATTTTTTTTCTTAACAAATTTATTTAGTATAAGAATAATTTAAATGAGCAAAGAAATATGTTGATATGCAAGTTTTGTCTTGTCTCTTTGTGGAAGAAATGCAAAATTTATCTCCAAGTAAATTATAGTTCCTGCAAAATTTAATTCACAATAAGTCTACTTAACTTTGACCACATTGATATTTTGCTACATAACTCTCCTACTTTTATTCTTTGCTTTGCAAATACAGCCTTATGTATGTCCTACTTTACAATGTGCCAATGATGAATAAAAAATTTCCATTGATAATAATTTATTTTTAATAGTTCAATTTGTTAATTGTGATTTCTGACACCATTTGATCTTATTGCTATTTTCTATAATGAAATGACATTCAAAATTTATTTTACTTTCATCTAGAATAATTTCCTACGATGACTATTTTTCATTGAATTATGTTAATTTTGGTGTTTATATGAATAAAGTAATGGAAAAAAAATTATTTGGTTGTTCCAAAAATTAGACCGTATAATATTTATATGATACATATATGTTTCATGTCATATTATGCTACATGTACTAAGATATATGATGTTTCTACATATTATTCGGTTGTCATATTACTCGAACCAATTTTTTCTTAACAATATTTCAGTTTAAGCATTATTTCTGTATGTCAGGTTTGAAACACTATTATTAACAAAACTGTGTGCGTGTGTGTGTCTAAATATATATTTCTAAATTTATATTTCTATGTTAAATCTAGGATAGACTTATATTGAATATATATTGCTTACATTTGAAAACTAACAGTGATGTATTGTATTGTATTGCTTACCTTCTTAATTAGTCGTTTATATTATCTTTTGTTGTATGAAACCATCGTGCTCTAAAAAAAAGTAATTATACATATGCACTTTGAGATTACTTAAATACATTTCTCAGCAAATGTTTGTTAATAGTGTTCAACAAAAATATACTCTATGTAAAAAATAAAATCAATCAACGTACACTTCGTATTTTAATTTTTTTAAGATATAGTGTTAAACAGATTATGCGGTGAACCCCATTTGCGTAGTATAAGTTCGTACTAGTATACAAAAGTGGTTATGGAAAATGATTTGAGGATTTTAAATTCTTGTGTACAATCTCATAAATTAGGCTAATTTACAGCATTCAATACTACATAGACAGTGTATTATACTATTGTTGCCTAATATGTTTTTTCATACTATTATTTTCATATTGGCATAGCTATATTTCATATTAACATTTCAATACTGTGTATACAGTGCATTATACTGTTGTTGCCTAGCATGTTTTTTCAATTGCTAAATCGCTGTCCATTTAATGTTTTGGCGTAGCTATATTTTCATATTAATAGATAATTTAAAATGCAACGGGTCATCCATTGTATGGTTGCTATAAATAATATTATTATTTTTATCATGTAAAGTACCGAAGGATTTTCTTGTCATGTTGATATCTAAGCCATTGAGATAAGTTTTATGTGCAAAAAAAGGTTCATGCTAGTTGCACCCCATTTTTTTTACCGTTCACACTCCACCATTTTGTTAAATAAAAAACATATTTTTATATCCATTTTGTCCCTTCTGTATTAAAAGTAAAATTAATCAAAACCGGATCCAAAATTTAGAGGAAAAAAACCACTTTAGTCAGTTTTATCATCGTAGGCATGGGTAATAATAACACCCCAGCCGCCGCGGATGTGGACGACAACAACAGCTACGCTTATTGTCGACGAAAATGTTATATTTTCAAAAATAAACCGCGTTAGACCCAAGCAAAAGTATTAGTTTAACCTATATCCATGGTCAGGCATGATGTTCTTTGATACTCACGTCCGGTTTGAATGTGAGTTATTATCCATGCTTCCGCCTAACGTGGTGGAAGAAAAAAAAAACAAGAAGAAAGAATGAGCAAAATGTTAAAATGACAAGGTGTGAAAGGGGAAAACAGAAGTATGAAAAATATCTTTTTTAGTGTGAACGTTAAAAACTGAGGTGCAAATAGAATTGGGGGAAAAACAAAGCTTAACACCATATGGCGTGAATTGATAATGTTTACATTCATTGTGATCCGGATCATGTGCTCATTTAGATCAAAATCACTAGCGGTTTCATTTATTTTAACTTGATCTTGGCTAGTCAAAATATTTGAACCATTAATTTATGGTTCAGAATATTCAACTATATTCTCCTGTACTGTTGCTTACTACAATTTTGTATGTACAAACACACAAATAATGGATGTCATATACTGATTTTTAAAGTTTAGTTTTTTTGCACAAATAATGGTAGTCAGTCAACTATTTCCTTGGCTTATGTACTAAAATCATAAGTTCCATACGAGGTGTTGGTTAGGGTATTAGCTGCAGACATGGAAGTTAATAAAAAAAAAAGGTACAAGTATTCTGGAAAGTTGATGAATTAGTTTTAAGATTTTGTTGAGTTTTTTTTTTGTTTTTGTTTTGTAAACCCAGAAGAACCCGACGGACGGGCAAAATCATGAGGAAGGTATAGTAAAGCCGTCCGCTGATCCAAATGGACCTGCGTCTTTTTATCAGAAACCAAGCTTCCTTTCCACCGCGCCGCACCCGCGGACGATTTTTTTGAGTTTACGTAGGATAGAAATATTGATTTTTCTTAAAGTATTTCCGATAAGAATTTGTATGGGCATTCAGGGATCTTTTCAATGTTTGAAAAGAAAAGTAATTTTGGAAGGCAAATAACAATGGTCATTTAATGTATTGTTGTTATTTTCTTGCTTCTCAAGGCACTTGATTTGTGAACTTCTGTTTTACCTCTCCTGTTGGTTTCAGAACATTTTTCACAACAATATTGTATTTGCACTTAACTTAATGGGAGTGGCAGGACGAACGTCATGAAACCAACTGCATTGAGAAGAAAAATAATAATAACACAAACTTATTCTAAAATCCCGTGTCAAAAATATTCTTTCAGAAAAAACAAAAAAAACAAAATTAAAAACATCTAAGTTATTCGTCTTTTTCGTATGAAAAGTGGAGTTAAAATTTGTACATAACTGTGTTAAAATTATAGCATATTTGATTCGTTGATTGGGATGAATTTGGGGGATTCCGTGGAATTTTTCTTTTTTATCAACCAGTCAAAAATGGTTATTTAATATTAATGTCTGCAAAAGATATGTTATTATTGGCAGGCAATCTTTGAAAACATGTCAAATTTTAGCTACTGCATATAAATAGTATTAGAGAAAGAAATGGCAATTTTTCATCATATCCTTCTAAGGACTTATTTCAAGTTTAAGCTAGTTCGAAAGTTATTATGAAAATAAGCTTATGTCTCACTATTTAGCGATTTACAGCTGTGCGTTTTCAAAAAAATTCAAATTGCGCAAATATGTTTAGAAAAAAGAAATTTACATGCACATTTTCAAAATGTGCGTATAAAAAAATTGCTGTATTAGAGGAAAAGATGTATATAATCATAATAAGTTTTGAACACTCTTATCTTAAAGTAAGTTTTTTTTCGAAAGTCTAGAATGAAATTTCTCCTATTAGAAAAGTCTCCTTTTTGTTTTGTTACCTTTAGTTCAGTTATTTACTTGTGAGAAAAAAAGAGCATATTCTAATTAAGTTTACATTTTTGTTCTAGGCCAGTTAACATATACTTTTGAGTGCGGAGAGTATCATACCCATATCCCATCCGAAATCATTTTCGAATATTAGACATTCGGATTCATGAATACGAACTGATATTAGATAATAATCTTTTATCAGCTAACAATTGATATATTATGAAAAATAAAATGAGAATCTTGGGTGAACATAATTTTTTACTTCAATCACACTGATTATAAAAATATGCAAAATCAACAGATATAATAATAATAAGCAGTTTTGGACAATTAATATGCATTAAATACATATAATATAAAATATTAACTAAATGAAATAAATACATACATACATACATACATACATACATACATACATATATATACATATATATATATATATATATATATATATATATATATATTGAAATGGTACTTTATATACAACAAATCATTGGGACAACATATCCCATGTCAATAAATACATATATTTCATCGTATTAAAATGCATATAGAGTAAACTATAATCTTTGCAAAAACTAGATATATAATTTTTGGATGTGGATGCCTTCTTATCTTCGTTCTTTTTTGGGATATCGGATATTTATCTGCTTTTCAGACGCGAATGCAAATGAATTTTGAATTTTTCGGGTTTCACTTTATAATAAACAGTTATATATATATTAACTAACATTTTTCCACTTTAGTCGTTGCTCGCTGTTAAATTGAGGATTTGTGAGACGATGATTTATATTTCATCCTATTCAACATATTTTTTGTTTACTACTGATGTACTGTATCGACCTTGTTAGAGCTCGCTATCGAGCGAGAGCCTCGTACACTGGGTTCCACCTTTTAATGATGTACTGTATGTTGAATTAAATGACCATCCAATTTTAAGACTATCAATATCTATTCCAGTTTGTTAAATGTAACACAACTGCAATGAGCATTGGTTGAAACAGTTTTAATACAATTTGTGTTGTTACTTGAACTATATGAAAACATCGTCAAACATATAAAATATTCTTGCTAACTCTGAAAAGAACCCTTTTGTGCTTCCTTTGCTCTCTGATTTGAAATAGGCAAATGAGCCGCGATCCCACCTTCCCTATGAAAGCAGCCTCGTTCAGTTGTTCTTCCTCCATTTTTCATTTTTCTGCATCATTTTTTTACATAGTTTACTTACAAACCTTTCATAAAAATGATGGGAAAATAAAGAATATTGGTTTTGAATTATTTTAGCGATGATAATATTGACATTACCACTTTGGAGATCGATGTGTCATTATTTAGCACAAATATTAACACGAGATCTAATGGCACGTGTTCCGCGCATGCAAGATAAAATGATTAATACATAGGTCATAGGGTACACGATTAACACTTGAAAGGCAAAATAAATAATTGAAACGACAACGTCTACATATGAAAGGTATTAGAAAAAAGTACAAAAAAACCCACACTTCACACGTGAAATACAAAAGACAACAATTTTGAAATTTAAAAGCTTAAATTTCGCTTTTGGTTATCATAACAACAATTCAATATATGTATTGTTATCCCGCTTTTTTGTCAAAGATGGAATATCAACAGGTTGGCGAGGAATGATGGATATCGGGATTGGAGATTGATTGAAAGCAAGACGACGATCGATGTCGTTAAAATTTGGTTGAACTCCGATCGGGACGAAATTGATTGGAGATGATGATAAGGATTAGAAAAGGCTATGTTTCAAATTTCAGGTTAATCGGAGTTCGTATGAAGGAGTTATGATCGATGCAAGGTAGAAAAGGCATGCTGTTTGAACCCATCAGGGGGTCAAGATGATGATCACTTCGAATCCATCGGATTCGTACCCATCAGGTTTTGGTCAGTCCGACTCCATCAGGTTCGCGTCGATCGAAGGCAAGGCGTAGGGATGGTTCGAATCGATGCACTTCGTATCGATCGGAAGGCGAGGACTTCGTATCGATACCGTTCGTATCGATCGGTATGGAGTCGACTCGATAGTGTTCGTATCGATCAAAGGCAAAGCAGGATGAAGGACTTTGACTCAATGGCAACATAGGTTTCCTTCGTATCCATCAGGTAAGAACCTCGTTCGTATCCATCAGGTGAGGTCTCGTTCGTATCCATCCTCCACGACCACTTCGTATCGATGCCCCCATGTTCGTTTCGAATCGATAAGCACCAATGGGATCGATACGGAGGAAGACACAAATGGATGGATGCGAACGAACGATGTTATGAATGCGAACGAGGAAGATCGACGAATCAAGGAAGTAATGGTTAAGAGTGCCCACGTCTCCAGGAGAAGAAGCCTTCAACTCGGCACAAATTTAGGATCGCTCCAGGAAGCTCGCGCCACGTCATCGATGCGCACGCGCTTTGGATGGATTCGAACAAGATGGATTCGAAGCAGTGGATTCGAAGACGACAGCCAGTGAAAAACTGAATTTCGAATCGATCATATCTCCTACACCGATGATCCAAATGCAATGAAATTTTCACAGCAACTTGCGTGCAAGGTAAGGAATGTTCCTGCCAAGTTTCAGCTCGATTGGATCATTTCTTGATGGATTCGAAATCACTTCGTATCGATCACAGATCGAGTCGAAACTTGGTGGGGTCGGTCGTGTGGGCCCACTCATATGCCAGAAAAAGTCTCCCGGAGTTTGAGCGAGATCTGAGCCTCCTACGCCTATAAATAGCACCCAGAAGCCTGCAGAAAAAGGATATTTTGGCTGTCGAACGTCCATACTCTGCCGGATCCATTTCTATACTTTGATACAACTATTGTACTCATAATTCTTAATCATTACTGCTGTAATCATCTGTAATCATCAAGGATAATCAATAAAAGGATAAAACTTTGGAGTGGACGTAGGCCGGAGATAGCCGAACCGCTATAAAACTTGTGTGTTTATTCATTATTTCTAAATTACTGTTTGATACTTGTTGAGATTTAAGATTTGTGCTTGAATATCATTGGTTAGTGTTCATACACTGGTGCTTTCACGGTATTTGGGGTTTGTGCCCAGTTTTGGCGCAAACACTTTGGTGCTTTCACCGAGAAGAACTAGCACCCGCTACACCGGATTTGAAGTGCAGATTTGGAGATTTTAAGGAGTTTTGGGTTGAAGACAATGACTAGGCAAAATAGTAGAAGGCAAAGGGCTGAGAGAAGCCAACAGGAAGGAAGTCAACAAGCATCCTTCGGAGCTGGGGAAGGACAGGCTTCGATCTACATAACCCGGGATGAAATGGAAGCTACGACAAATTCTTTGCAAGAGAGATTGTTGAAGAGCCAATAGGAAATGATGCAGACTTTCTTTGAGCAAATGAGAGCTGCAGGGATGCAGAATTTAGGAACAGCTACAGCCACGGTGGATGCAGGACAAGGAATTGGGGTTGTGGAACCCAATGGAGGACGGGATGCGGAGCCAGAAGGCAATCAACAAGGGCTTGGGGGGCAGGCCCACAGGATCCAACACAGGAGGACCTTTGGAAGGAATTCAACAGGCCGGGGTTAACATTGCCGCTAGTGAGCCACACGAAGAGTATGTGCCGGAGTTCCCTCGGGGGCATGGGGGGCAACCCCCAACAGACAATACTGGATTAGTGGAGATCATTAGGAAAACTGTGCGAGGCGGTTTGACCAACAGAGACTTGGAAGGAGTGAACAAGAGTCCATTCGCTCGGGAAATAAAGATGGCTCAGAATCCACCTAAGTTCAAGCTACCTAGTGTATATGTGTATGATGGTAAGGCAGACCCAACTGATCACTTGATGAGGTACACCAGACACATGGAGGTGCTGGGGGCATCGTAGGAAGTAATGGCACGATGCTTTCCTTTGTACTTGACGGACTTAGCTGCAATGTGGTCTAGGCAGCTCGGAGAAGGATCTATCAGGACTTGGGGGGAATTGGTGGAAAAGTTTTTGGGATAGTTTCGGGTTCACGTCAAGAGGCCGAAGAATGTGATGACATTGACATCGGTAAAGCAAAGGATGGATGAATCGCTTAGAGCTTTTCTAACTCGATTCAGTGCGGCGGTAGCTTCGGTGGATCGGCCTGATCCATCAATGGTTTTAATGGCGGCAGTATCAGGAGTCAGGGAGGATTCAGATTTCAAGGTATCTCTGATACGAGATCCCCCACAGGATCTCGAGGAATTCTTTCACGAGGCAGAGAGGTTCCTTCGGCAAGAAGATGCGAGTATGGATTTAAAGGTGAAAAAGGTTAATGCAACTGAGGGTGGAGGACCATCCAACAAAGGTTTGGATAAAGACAAAGGGAAAAGGAAGTTGGACGATGATTCTGGAAACGCTAGGAAGCGATGGAAGGATCCAAAGTTTTCCACATACACAGAATTGAACGAGACGCTGGAGAGGATATACCTGGATACTCGGAATCGCCTTCCCTACCGGAGGCCGGCTAGGAGAGAACTATCAGAACGGGAGAGGACATCAGGAAGGAACTGCCTCTTCCATGATTTAGATGGACATGAC
Source organism: Allium cepa (assembly GCA_030765085.1). Lineage (NCBI taxonomy): Eukaryota > Viridiplantae > Streptophyta > Magnoliopsida > Asparagales > Amaryllidaceae > Allium > Allium cepa. The sequence continues at coordinate 577,930,136 of CM060942.1, forward strand.
ACCAAAAAATGCATGCACTTAAAGGATATAATCGAGGAGTGTAAGGAATGGACAATTACGGCAATATGTCGGAACTCGGAATGCAACGGTGGAGCAGGAGCAACCACCGACTACCTCACACCGTGATGATGTGAGGCCTAGGGATGACGGTCGATTGATTATCCATTGACCTGGATAATATGAAATAAGTAACAAACCATTGGCAAGCAACCAAATTGTTTACACATGTACGGGGACGGAGATAGCCCCTGGGCATGCTCTGAATAATGATAAACTGCGGAGCTATGGCTTATGAAAACTGTTTTTCTATTTTAGATTAGATCCTTGATTTTATCGTTTGGTTTTGGAGTTTGGTTTGAACTCCTGGTTTTTATTTGCTTTCTGGTTTGGACTTTCTTTTAGATGACTTGTTTTCGGTTTTGGATGCTGGTTTGGATTTCTGGTTTTCTGGTTTTTGATTTGGATTTTAGATTGGATTTTTATCTGGTTTTCGATAAACGGTCGCCGGGTATGGATTATGCTTGGCAAGGGGTGAGTCACTTTGCCCGAACGTGGTAAATTGACTCATTCAGGTCGTCAAGTATGGACCATGCTTGGCAAGGGTCCGGAGTGACCAGGATTCGGCCTAGGACTTAGGCCCTGTATTATCAATTGTTATTTTCAGGTCGTCAAGTATGGACTATACTCGGCAAGGGTATGGAGAGATCGGGATTCGGCTTAGGACTTAAGCCATGGCTTTGTACAACGTCCAGGGACACTGGACCACGGTCGTCAGGTGTGGATTGCGCTTGGCAAGAGCCCGGAGAGGTTATGGATTTGGATATCGACCCGGAGAGGTCCTGGATTCGGTTATTGGATATTGGATAAGGATGGATTAGGACTTGGTTGTCGAGTTCAGATGGATAAGGGATTGGCTAAGGCTTTGGCTATTGGATTCGGAATTGGACATCGACTCGGAGCAGTCAAGGATGACACACTCTGGCGATATGGCTATGGACTTTGGATATTGGAATCGGAACTATTCAAAACACGCCTTCTTACAACAAGGCATGTTTTGGAGGGCAAATGTTATCCCGCTTTTTGGTCAAAGCTGGAATATCAACAGGTTGGCGAGGAATGATGGATATCGGGATTGGAGATTGATTGAAAGCAAGGCGGCGATCGATGTCGTCAAAATTTGGTTGAACTCCGATCGGGACGAAATTGATTGGAGATGATGATAAGCATTAGAAAAGGCTATGTTTCAAATTTCAGGTTAATCGGAGTTCTTATGAAGGAGTTATGATCGATGCAAGGTAGAAAAGGCATGCTGTTCGAACCCATCTGGGGGTCGAGATGATGATCACTTCAAATCCATCGGATTCGTACCCATCAGGTTTTGGTCAGTCCGACTCCATCAGGTTCGCATCGATCGAAGGCAAGGCGCAGGGATGGTTCGAATCGATGCACTTCGTATCGATCGGAAGGCGAGGACTTCGTATCGATACCGTTCGTATCGATCGGTATGGAGTCGACTCGATAGTGTTCGTATCGATCAAAGGCAAAGCAGGATGAAGGACTTCGACTCGATGGCAACATAGGTTTCCTTCGTATCCATCAGGTGAGAACCTCATTCGTATCCATCAGGTGAGGTCTCATTCGTATCCATCCTCCACGACCAATTCGTATTGATGCCCCCATATGTTCGTTTCAAATCGATAAGCACCAATGGGATCGATACGGAGGAAGACACGAATGGATGGATGCGAACGAACGATGTTATGAATGCGAACGAGGAAGATCCACGAATCAAGGAAGTAACGGTGAAGAGTGCCCACGTCTCCAGGAGAAGAATCCTTCAACTCGGCACAAATTTAGGATCGCTCCAGGAAGATCGTGCCACGACATCGATGCGCACGCGCTTTGGATGGATTCGAACAAGATGGATTCGAAGCAGTGGATTCGAAGACGACAGCCAGTGGAAAACCCAATTTCGAATCGATCATATCTCCTACACCGATGATCCAAATGCAATGAAATTTTCACAGCAGCTTGCGTGCAAGGTAAGGAATGTTCCTGCCAAGTTTCAGCTCGATTGGATCATTTCTTGATGGATTCACAATCACTTCGTATCGATCACAGATCGAGTCGAAACTTGGTGGGGTCGGTCGCGTGGGCCCACTCACATGCCAGAAAAAGTCTTCCGGAGTTGGAGCGAGATCTGAGCCTCCTACGCCTATAAATAGCACCCAGAAGCCTGTAGAAAAAGGATCTTTTGGCTGTCGAACGTCCATACTCTGCCGGATCCATTTCTATACTTTGATACAACTTTTGTACTCATAAATCTTCATCATTACTGCTGTAATCATCTGTAATCATCAAGGATAATCAATAAAAGGATAAAACTTTGGAGTGGACGTAGGCCGGAGATAGCCGAACCGCTATAAAACTTGTGTGTTTGTTCATTATTTCTGAATTACTGTTTGATACTTGTTGAGATTTAAGATTTGTGCTTGAATATCATTGGTTAGTGTTCATACGCTGGTGCTTTCACGGTATTTGAGGTTTGTACCCAATTTTGGCGCAAACATGTATAACTTATAGAGAGTTTAATATAAACAATATGGTGTTTCAACATATATCGAATATGTATTGATTTATTTTCTCCTCATTTTTCCAATTGCACATCGATGTCAGTAGCAAACTGATTATATGTAGAAGAGTTGAAAATACGTTTAAAGAGTATTTTGATATAATTTACAATGCTAGTTAGACTATCTGACTAAACCATTATTGTTCTTTTCATTAATTTTAGCTCTTCGTTTGTCATTGTTTACCAATTGTAAAAGCAAAAACTAAATGATTTTATTCACAATTAAGCAAAACGGTTTTCTATTTTTAAATATTGAAAAAAATATCACAAAGTAAACTAAAATTATATAAAAGTCGAAGAAGGCAATCGATTTAGCTTTTTCAATACATATTTATTAATAATTAAAACAGAAAAGCCGTTACAAAAGTGAAAAATAGAAAGATAAAATGTATATGAAAGATTGTCATGAGTGAAATTCAAATCTATAACTTTAATAGTATAATAAACTTCACAATAACAATAAAGATCGATTAATTTTTACCAGAAGCGGGATTCGAATTTGTGACGTAAACGCTGTTGCTCTTTCCCAATTATTAATAAAGAGGATGCAGGGTAAAAGAGCATCTATCTGTCTGATGTATACTTGTGGAATTTCAAACGCTCGAATTTGAAATACTGTAGGTTTATCTAGTACTTATAAAATTGATGTTGCTCCTATTGGAGCAGAAAGTAATAATAATGCAGATAATAGTTTTATGAATTTTGTACTTTTTTACCTTAGTTTTTTTTTTAGTTTCTTCTTTGAAATACGCTGTAGGTAGTTCAGTTGTACCAAAAAATAAAAATATATGCAGTAGTTGAGACTTGACAGACAATTTTCTCTCGTTTTCTATGTTTTCCCCTATTTCTTCTGATTTAGTTATGTATTGTTTCTTTTGTTAATTTAACTAAGAAAGGTGCATGCGACGTTAATAGTTGTTTTGTATGATTCAGCGAAGACACACATATATTACCAACCCGTTGTCAAACTTTCATCTTCTTTTGATTAGAATCTGATTAATCTTTTGGTTAAGGTTCATTCATTAATATTACGTAACTTGCAATTGAAGGTATCAAAATAACTAGATATGCCATCATTAAATATAAGGAGCAAAATTAAATCATATAGAAACTCTGTAACTATTTCAAGAATTGACAAAACTCAGATTGAATTATTATTTATCACCAGCATCCTTATTTACAATACATACGCAAGACTCTATCTTATGGTAACTCTAAAATTGCGGAAACAACGGGAAATCTTCCAAAGATATATCTCTTATCACATCTCACTCATAACATCTAATCATACATTGCGAAACAGCAGGAAATCTTCCGAAGATATATCGCTTATCACATACCACTCATAACATCTAATCGTATATTCAAAATATATCATAATATCTTAATCATATATTCTAAATATATCATAATACATTAATCATATATTCTAAATATATCTCAGTACCCCCTTAAGTTGGAGCATGAGATTCAAAAATGCCTAACTTGAAGAGAAGAAAATCAAATTGAGCATTGCCGTTGTCTTCTAGACCCCGTATCTCATCCTTCATGGAAAGGCGTCACTCATCGGCTTTCATGGCTTCTTTAAATGATTTAGGGTCCCTACCCTTAATTATGGCCGAGGAGTGATTGGAAGGAGGAGAACGATAATTTATAGAAAAATTGTCACAATTTATGTAATGTGCTGAGGATAAGGATTGCCTGAGGAGTGATTGGAAGAAGGAGAATCAGAAGATGGACCATTAGCAAAAACCGTATGTGTCACAAAATCTCGATACAGAACATTTAAAAACTTTTCCCGAAGACCACGACCCATTTCCTATGGACTAGTAGACTGGTCCGAAGCAGAACCATGCGCAGACCCAGCAGAGCCATTATCATTAATCAAAAGATCAACATCCTCATCTTCATAAATTATTTCAGCAAAATCTTGATGAATATTATGATTATTATTCTCACTATATATTATATTGACATCTTCCAAACACCCAAACGGAATACCTCCTCTACAAATTTCACATCTCTAGACATGAAAAATTCCTTTGTATCAAGATCAAATAATTTTCACCCCTTCTTACCGAACAGGTAACCCAAAAAAATACACTTTCGACTCCGACTTGCAAATTTATCTTCCTTAATCTTCTGATTATGAGCAAAGCACAAACACCCAAAGGTTCGAATAGCACCAAAAGAGCATGGTTTACCAAAAGGTATCTCAAAACGTGTTTTATTTTGTAACGTGGAAGAGGTTGTACGATTAATTAAATGAACGACAGTAAGAACACATTCACCCCAAAACTAAATAGGCAAGTTTGCTTGAAAGCGTAATGCCCTACCCACATTCAAAATATGTTTACGTTTCCTTTCAACTCTCCCATTTTGTTGTGGAGTACCCACACACGAAGTTTGAAACAAAATTTCAGTTGCATTAAAATAATCAATCAAACAATTAAACTATGTTCCATTATCACTTTGAACGACCTTAATTGTTTGAGAAAATTGCCTATCGACCATAGCAACAAAGAACATAAACATTTGAAACACCTCTAATTTGTCAACCAACAAATAAATCCAAACTACTCTCGAAAAATCATCAACTATTGTCAAAAAATAACATGCCCCACACGACGAAACGTGTCGATACGGACCCCACAAATCACAACGTATTTTCTCAAAAATTCTAGAAGCTTTATTATCACTTAAAGAAAACTTGTCTCTAGGATGTTTAGCACGCATACATACTTTACACCCTTTATCTAAACTATCTTTGTTATTTTTGACGTGAGGAATTTACTTAACTACTTTTTCGGAAGGATGCCCGAGCCGACGATGCCACAACTCCAAATTTGATGTTGCTTCAACTATTGACACAAATTCTAGCTTGCTAAAGTAGTACAGTCCATCTCTTCTAAGTCCCGCTCCAATCAGCTCCTTCGTTTGGTCTTGTATAGCACAAGTATGAGAATCAAATTGGACAATAGTTCGTAAATCATCATTAAGTTGAGAAACAGAAATTAAATTGCAACTCAAGTTTGGAACATAAAGTACTCCGGTGAGAGTAATTTTGTCCGTCACACATATGGATCCCACCAAAGTAGCAATCACTTTTTCACCATTGGGAAAACCAATTGAACACTCAAGATTTTGTGTGTCAAATAACCATGATCGTTGCCCTATAACATGATGGGTTGCTCCGATATCGATAATCCATGAAGTATCATCAAACTTACCATTCAATCGATTTTCGAGAATTTTACTATTACCAATCACGCCCGAAATAGTTTTCCACTGCTCATTCGTGAACAATTGACCCAAGGCTGACACCGTCGACGAATTGGATGCGATAGAGGAGCTGCTACCAACAGCCGCATTAGCATGTACTTGCCCCTACCTTGTCCAGCGGAGCTGCCTCGTCTGCCATTGAACCAACCATCGGGGTATCCATGAAGCTCGTAACACCGGCTAACCTCATGACCTGTTTTCTTGCAGTGGCTACAAAAGAATTTCACCCAGCAACTTGAGGCCTCATGGCCCTGCTTCTTGCACTGAGAACACGTCGGTCTATCAGAGGTTCCTTGGCCCCGACCAGCCCCTGTATGTACAGCGAAACGGACTACTTCAGAGGGCTTTTGCTCGACTTCCCGCTTCGATTGACGAACACGTTCTTCTTGTGACACTAATTAATAAGCTCGATCAAGATTAGAAAGAGGATCTTGAGAGAGGATATGTGTGCGCAAAGGACCATAAAATTCTGAACAAAGGCCCATAAAAAAATCGTGTAATTTGGCCTGTACTCGTCGTTCCTCATGTAATCTGCCAGCCGAGCACGAGGAACAACAAGAACATGAGATTAAAGGTTCATGGTGATCCAATTCTTGCTACAAAGCGTGCAATTTACCATAGTAAACCGAAACAAGCATCGTCTTTGTCCGCTCACATCGCACAATTGAAGATCGTAATTGTTGAACCCTAGGTCCGTTTGTTTGGAAAAAACGTTGTTTGAGATGATTCCAAAAGTGTTTAGCTTCCCTGAATTTCGACAAAGAGGACCTAACCTCGGGGTCGATAGTATTTGAAATCGAAGAAATAAGCATAGCATTAATCGCGGTCCAAACGGACTTTGTACAGCGAGGCGCTGGTGCAAGGACATTGCCATCAACAAATTCAAACTTGCGTCGAGCTTCTAATGCCGTCTGAATATCAACCGCCCAGTCGTCATAATTATCGGCCTAGAGTCGAGTGGGTGTAATGAAGTCTCCTGGTCTATCTTGTGAGCTGAGGTAATAAGGAGAATTGGGTTCAATTTTAGGCGGTGGAGGAGGTGGTGAATCTTCAACACCAGGCCTGGCAAATTATTCTTGAAGGAAAAAACATTCTTTGGCTCTGATACCATGAAGAATTAGCAAAACTCAGATTGAATTATTATTAATCACCAGCATCCCTATTTATAATACATACCCAAGGCTCTATCTTATGGTAACTCTAAAATTACGAAAACAACATGAAATCTTCCAAAGATATATCCCTTATCACATACCACTCATAACGTCTAATCATACATTGTGGAAGCAACAGGAAATCTTCCGAAGATATATCCCTTATCACATACCACTCATAACATCTAATCATATATTCTAAATATATCATAATATCTTAATCATATATTTTAAATATATCATAATACCTTAATCATATATTCTAGATATATCTCAATAATATTTCCAACTAGAGTGGTAATAGATAAGAACAAATTGGAATTGTATCAATCATGGGACATGTTTGAAGACAAAATTCTAAGAAAGATTTGGAGAAAACAGATGTTTGAGAATATTAAGTTTGTAAGTGAGATTGAAAAGGAGATTATTGTCAATTAGTTGTCTTACTTTTTTTATTTTCTTTTTTTTAAGCCATTACCAAAGATCGAACTCTCTTCTTCTCCTGAGAAGCTAGGAGCCATTGCCAACCGCACAAGAGCTGAGGACATCTTTAGTTGTATTATTGGGTTATACTACATTATAATTTCATATGATTTGTTAGTTTGAACATATTAACATAAATGTAATTGAGCATATCTCTAACTATTTATATCATGTAAGTAGTTTAGCAGGTTTCAAATGTTATATTTACATTAATACCTTTTAGCTAATAAATATGGTGAAATATTTTATTCAACTTAGATGTAACAATACAACTAATTAGTATATTTATTAGAATAATATTTAATACTCTGCATTCGAACTTTTTACTCAAAATCATACTTAAGTAATGATGCAGGCCAGTCTAGCACGAAGGTCCTAGGTCGTTCACGACCTAACGAGAAGGATGATGAAGTACATAACAACTTACGACCTAACGTGCTAAAGGAGGAAGCGCAAGGCCGTGTGCTTTAGGTCGCTTGTGACCTAATTTTATCTGCAAGCTAGGCTAACGACCTAACGAGTCACGAGGTAGGGAGTGGCGACCTAATGATGGTACAGTGAAACATGAAGCAACACTTGAGTTAAGCTCTAGGTCGCTAGCGAGCTACGACCTAACAAAGTCACGACCTATCAAACCACGAGCTATCGAGATGAGTAATGTAACAACTTGTGATGCTTTAGGTCACTCAGAAGTAGGTCGCAAGATCTTGGGTCGCTGAGATGTCTTAAGTCGCTGAAGGTCGCTCCAGAAGAAGGTCGCATGAAGATCTTTAGGTCGCTTATCAGTAAGTCGCGTCATGTTGTAACTGGGTAAGTCGTTTATAAGTCATAGGTCGCGGCCTACTGTGTTGTATGCTATTGTGTTGTACATATAGATCGTAACTCGTATGTTTTTGGGTCGTGTGTGTTGTAAGGTCGTTAGCGACCTAGTGTGCATGTTGTAAAAATCCTATAAATAGGGGAGGTGTGGTCATTTGTAAGGTGGTTGATTTTTGAATGAAATTTTGTTTGAGTGCTTTGTGCCTCTTTGAAATGGGTAGTTGAGTGTGATCTCCTATCTCCACTTTCGGTTATTCGAGTGCGCTCGAATCAACGATTGTTGAAGCCAATTCACGGTATCAAGTGCACTTGATCAACGGTCGAAGAATTGTAGATCTTCTTTCACGGTATCATGCGCGATCAATGTGTCGAAGATAGCTAGAATTCGGTATCTTTGTGATCAACGAATTTGGGCATTTCAATATCTTTAATCCACCGATTGCTACTTTTACCGTTTCATCTATTTTTCCGTATTTCCGTTGCATCATTTTGGTATCAAAGCGAGACTTAGACAATCATAGCTAAGCCGAGTCTTGGAGCCAAGGAGTTTTGAAACCGTGCATCACTTGTTTGAGAGTTGAGCCGAACTAGTCAAAGTTGTGTATAACTTCATTTTGAAGTGTAGAGCCGAGCTTGAAGTGTTGAATCGAGCTAAGAACGAACTAGAGTTAGGTCCTGATCAAGCTGATCCGAACTAAGTGAAGTAGCCGTGCATTGTGAAGTTCAATTTGAAGTTCAAGGCCGAGAATAAAGTGTTTGAATTTGTGAAGATTTGACAATGCCGCCGAGAAGAGCTAATCGTCATCAAAATGTTGAAGATTTGTATAAACGAGAAGATGCTGAACAGTTGGAACAACGAATTAGCAATAAATTCAATGAGAAGTTGGATGAAGGCATTGGTAGATTGGAGAAATTGATGATAGATATGAATCAAAGGAGAAGGTCGCCAATCTCGAACCATGGAAGAAACAGAGTTTCGCCATCGGTTACGGAAGCGAGGAGGGTGTCGCCACAATCTTTTAGAGAAAGAAGAGAAACATCAATTTCATCGAGAAGAGATCACCATGAATATAGATATGAAGAGAGAAGAACTCCACGTGAGTTTGAAGATGAGCCATATCGAGATGAAGAGAGACATAGTAAAAGAGACATGCGTGAACGAAGGGATGTTGATGGTCGAGATCGATTCAGACGTACATTTGATTTTGATGAAGATGGTGATAGAGCTAGCATTCACTATCGAGATCGAGACCAAGTTCGAAACTCGTATCGGGATGTTGAGGATGACCGACGATGGGAGTCGGGTATGAAGATGGAAATTCCAGAATTCAAAGATGGAATGGTAGCAGAAGAATTGTCTAATGTTGAAGAAATTTTTGACTTCAAAGAAGTTCCTGAGAATCGAAGAGTTAGGTTGGTTGCTACTCGTTTGAGAAGTAGAGCTATGGCATGGTGGCAGCAGACTAAACTTACACGAGAGAGAATGGGGAAGTCAAAGATTGAATCATGGGAGAAGATGAAGAAGCTGATGAAGGCTACATTCTTGCCTTACAATTATCAATCACTCATGTATCAGAGGTTGCAGAATCTGAGGCAAGGAACGAAGACTGTTAATGATTATGCTGATGAATTTTATCAACTGATTGCCAGAAATGATATCATGGAGACAGAGGAACAATTGACTGCTAGGTTTATTGAGGGGTTGAGAATGCAGATTCAAGATATGGTGAATATGTTTGATCCGAGATCTGTTGCAGAAGCACATCAGAAAGCACTTGCTTGGGAGAAACAAGGGAGACGAGGAGGTGGTGTGTTTCCAAGTTACAATACTCAGAACAAGGGTGCTAGTGGGAGTTTCAATGTTTCTAAAGTTGTCAGTAAACCAGTTGAGAAAGAAGTTGAGAAGGCGGAGGTCAACAACAGTTTCAAATGTTACAATTGCCAGGAACTGGGTCACAAGAGTAATGAATGTCCAAAGCCGAAGAAACGAACTATGATTGCTGAAGTGGAAGGTGAGGATGTTGGTGAAGGTTATTCTATTCTAGTTGAGGATGATGGACAAGATATCGCGTCGGGAGATGAAGGATGTAATCTTATGATGAGGAGATCTTGTTTGACACCAAAGCAAGAGGATGAGGCTAGTTGGTTGTGAAGTAATATTTTCCAGTCGATATGCACTATACTGGGAAAGGTTTGTAAATTTGTGATTGATATATACGGGAAGTTGTGACAATATCATTTCTACCGAAGCTGTGAGAAAGTTGAAGTTGAAGACGGAGAAGCATTCAAATCCTTACTAGTTAGCGTGGATAAGGAAAGGAGGAGAGGTGAAGGTGACAGGCGAGTCATGTTCCATTTTCTATTGGGAAGAAGTATAAAGATGAGATCTGGTGTGATGTGGTGGAGATGGATGTTTGTCATTTGCTTTTGGGAAGACCATGGCAGTATGATCGAGCAGTGCAGCATGATGGTCGAACCAATAGCTACAGCTTTATGTTTGAAGGTGTTAAGATCATTTTGGTTACAAAGAAGAGACAACAAGGAGAAAGCAAGTCAGAATAGATTGAGGAGCTGAAGACTTTGTTGACTTTGAAAGAATTTGTTGAAGAAGTAGAAGAGAGTCCAGAAGTATTTTTGTTGATTGGACGTGAAGCTACTGAATCTGTTGAAATTTCTGAAGAAGTAAAACCAGTTCTGGACGAGTTTAAAGATGTGTTTCCTGAAGAGTTGCCAACGGAGTTGCCACCGTTGAGGAATATTCAGCATAAGATAGATCTTGTGCCAGGGGTAGTATTACCACACAGACCTCATTATAGGATGAGTCCTAAGAAGCATGAGGAACTGAGAAGGCAGGTGGAGGAGTTATTAGAGCAGGGGCGTGTTCAGGAGAGCTTGAGTCCATGTGCTGTGCCAGCCTTATTGGTATCGAAGAAGGATGGTTCGTGGAGGATGTGTACGGACAGTCGGGCTCTAAACAAGATCACTGTGAGATACAGATTTCCTATGCCGAGGTTTGATGATTTGATTGACCAGTTGAGTGGAGCTGTTGTGTTCTCGAAGATTGACTTGAAGAGTGGATACCATCAAATTCGTATTAGACCGGGTGATGAGTGGAAGACTGCTTTTAAAACTAGAGAAGGTCTATACGAATGGTTGGTTATGCCGTTTGTCTTATCAAATGCTCCAAGTACTTTTATGAGAGTGATGAACTAGATTTTCAGACCATTCATTGGAAAGTTTGTAGTAGTTTACTTTGACGATATTTTGATCTATAGTGGGAATATGGAAGAGCATATCCAGCATTTGCGAGAAGTATTGTTAATTCTACGACAGGAGCAATTCTATACAGCAACGAAGAAGTGCGTGTTCATGACGTACAGGGTTTTGTTCCTGGGGTATGTTTTGTCAAAGGAAGGTATTCAAGTGGATGAAAGCAAAGTGGAAGCTGTCAGGAGTTGGCTACAACCCAAGACAATTACCGAAGTGAGAAGCTTTCATGGGTTGGTATCTTTTTATCGAAGATTCCTTCCACATTTTAGCAGCATAATGGCACCTGTAACTGATTGCATGAAAGGAAAGAAGTTCGAGTGGACAAAGGAAGCAGGGGTTGCTTTTGAGAAGATCAAGACACTGTTGACGACAGCACCAATTCTAGTATTGCCGGACTTTCAGTTATTGTTTGAGTTACATACTGATGCTTCGAAGGTTGGGATTGGTGGAGTATTGAGTCAGAAGGGAAGACCAGTTGCTTATTTCAGTGAGAAATTGTCTGGAGCCAAGTTGAGATATAGCACTTATGACGTGGAATTTTACGCAATTGTTCAAGCTGTAAAGCACTGGAGACATTATCTATTTCAGAAGGAGTTTGTTCTTTATACGGATCACGAATCTTTGAAACATTTGCAAGGGAAGGACAAAATTTCAGCTAGACACGCTTCATGGGTCGCGTATCTACAGCAGTTTACTTTTGTTCTAAAGCACAAATCAGGGGTGCGAATCGTGTAGCTGATGCTTTGAGCAGAAGGAATCATTTGTTGACAACGATGAAGGTTGAAGTGACAGAATTTGAACTATTGCCAGCGTTGTTTGAAGAAGATTCTTACTTTACAAAGATTGTTGAGAAAGTCAAGGATGGGAGTACTGATGAGTTTGTATTGGTGGATGGATTCTTATTCAAAGGGAATCAATTGTGCATACCAGAAGGAAGCTTGCGAATGAAGATTGTAAAGGAGTTACACAAAGAAGGCCATATGGGTAGAGATCGCACATTGCAGTTGATTTCTCAGTCTTACTATTGACCGTCGATGAGGCGGAAAGTTGAAAATTTTGTGCGTAGATGTCATGTTTGTCAAGTTTCGAAAGGGACAGCTACAAATGCGGGTTTGTATATGCCTTTACCTGTTTCTACAAAACCGTGGATAGACATAAGCATGGATTTTGTGTTGGGTTTGCCGAGGACTCAACGGGGAAATGACTCCATATATGTTGTGGTGGACCGTTTCTCGAAAATGGTACATTTTGTGGCTTGTAAAAGGACGGCAGATGCAGTCCATGTAGCACAGTTGTTCTTTAGAGAAATCTATCGCTTGCATGGTTTACCAGAATCTATAGTTTCCGACAGGGATACCAAATTTCTGAGTCATTTTTGGCTGAGTTTGTGGAAGATGGTGGGAACGAAGCTGAATTTCAGTAGTGCTTATCATCCGCAAACTGATGGACAAACTGAAGTTGTGAACAGATCCCTGAGAAATTTATTGCGGTGTCTTGTGAAAGATAATCTAAAGAGTTGGGATGTGAAGTTATGTCAAGCAGAGTTTGCTCATCATCATGCTATCAACCGTAATACGGGTTTCAGTCCATTTCAGATTGTATATCCAAGCTTGCCAATGGGCCGTTGAATTTAACGATAATACCACAACCGAAAGGGACAGTTAAGCGGGCTGCTGATTTCGTTGATGGGTTGACAGAATGCCATAGAATCGTTTAGGAACGATTGGAGAAGACGAATGAGAAGTATAAACGATCTGCGGATCTGAAGCGAAGAAGTGTTGAATTTAATGAAGGAGATTTAGTATAAGCTGTACTAACAAAAGATCGTTTTCCAGTGGGAGCATACAATAAACTTAAAGCTCGAAAGATTGGTCCTGTAAAGATTGTGAAACGGATCAATGAAAATGCTTATAGGTTGAAGCTGTCGGAGGATATGTACACTTCTGACGTGTTTAATGTTAAACATCTTACACCTTACTATGGAGATGAACCATCCGATGGGGAAGAACTTTTAAATTCGAGGACCAATTTTTCCCAACCAAAGGATGATGATGCAGGCCAGTCTAGCATGAAGGTCCTAGGTCGTTCACGACCTAACGAGAAGGATGATGAAGTACATAACAACTTACGACCTAACGTGCTAAAGGAGGCAGCGCAAGGTGAAAGGCCGTGTGCTTTAGGTCGCTTGCGACCTAATTCTATCTGCAAGCTAGGCTCACGACCTAACGAGTCACGAGGTAGGGAGTGGCGACCTAACGATGGTACAGTGAAACATGAAGCAACACTTGAGTTAGGCCCTAGGTCGCTAGCGAGCTACGACCTAACAAAGTCACGACCTATCAAACCACGAGCTATCGAGATGAGTAATGTAACACCTTGTGATGCTTTAGGTCACTCAGAAGTAGGTCGCGAGATCTTGGGTCGCTGAGATGTCTTAAGTCGCTGAAGGTCGCTCCAGAAGAAGGTCGCATGAAGATCTTTAGGTCGCTTATCAGTAAGTCGCGTCATGTTGTAACTGGGTAAGTCGTTTATAAGCCGTAGGTCGCGACCTACTGTGTTGTATGCTATTGTGTTGTACATATAGGTCGTAACTCGTATGTTTTTGGGTCGTGTGTGTTGTAAGGTCGTTAGCGACCTAGTGTGCATGTTGTAAAAATCCTATAAATAAGGGAGGTGTGGTTATTTGTAAGGTGGTTAATTTTTGAATGAAATTTTGTTTGAGTGCTTTGTGCCTCTTTGAAATTGGTAGTTGAGTGTGATCTCCTATCTCCACTTTCGGTTATTCGAGTACGCTCGAATCAAAGATTGTTGAAGCCTATTTACGGTATCAAGTGCGCTTGATCAATGTTCGAAGAATTGTAGATCTTCTTTCACGGTATCGTGCGCGATCAACGTGTCGAAGATAGCTAGAATTCAGTATCTTTATGATCAACGAATTTGGGCATTTCAGTATCTTTAATCCACCGATTGCTACTTTTACCGTTTCATCCATTTTTCCGTATTTCCGCTGCATCAAGTAACCTTTGGAACAATAATCATATGGTCAATGCTTATATGGATAAAAAAACATGGGTAGAGTCTAGGAGGTCAAAATCGTAGTTTAATCTTAATCTTTTGATTTGTTTGGTCAGCTGACTACTAATTCGAGTACAGTTTAACTAAGAAGTCAGCTGAGATAATAATTAATTATATTGTAATTTAATTTAAAATAGAAGTGTGAAATAATAATCTAATACTTTGGATGTTTTGATGCAAAAAATGGCACCAACAACAGAAATTGTCAATGTTTAATGAAAGATTATAATGTTTAATGAAAGATTATCAAACATTGAGCATGATCTAAAATGCAAAATGAGATTAAAAATAGCCAAGTACAACAAGCAATAAAAAGACGCAAATTTACAGCGGCTCAAAGAATTTACCTACGTTCACTTTACAAATTCTTTATTATCAAGGGTTTAACTACAGAAGCTTATGTTATTAATATTTTTTTAATATTCAGTAACTATAAATAGCAGCTTAAGTCGGAAGCCATTTAGATATTGTGAACGACAACATATGCAAGTCCCAGCAACTAAAGCTTAAGCATTAATCTAATTAAAATGACAGGAGTGTTCATAACCATAAATCATAACATTAAAACGTGTTCATATCCAAACCACAATATGCAGGAGCTTTGTTCCAATCAAACTTGCAAGAATGCCTATTTGAATACTTGTTTCAGCTGACACCTTTGGTTCAATACTACGATGTTAACATCCTGAATCTTGCATGGTCCAAGTAGTTGTATGAGTGTTACAACACAAATGTATGAAGTAGACATATTACCAACAAAGATTAGCTGGTACATAAATGCTAGCTTTACAGATATAATTATACAATCGTTAGACCCAGGCATTCCAATAACTAACTACCTTGAATAGGCATTCTATTTTTCATTACTACACAATCAGTCATGGTGGGATATGAAAGCCTGTTAATATGTTTAGCAATCTCCATACTACTACCTTGTTTCCTCATATATTTGGTTATCAGACCAATACTAAAACTTTCAAAGCCACTATCACATATTGCCTGGCCAGATGATTCTCCGTTCACCGACCAAACTCCAATAAGTCTTCAACAGTTAATAGCAAGTTGTGACACAAAATTCCAGGTATGTAGCTTCAAGAAAGAAAGAGAAGAGGGAGTGAAGTGTATTGTATGTCTATGCAAAATGAAAGAAGGGGAAGAAACAAGAGAACTGAAGTGCAAGCATGTTTTTCATAGAGGTTGCTTAGATAGGTGGGTTGAGTTCAGGCATTTTGTCTGCCCACTTTGTCGAGTTCCTTTGTTGACTGTTGAAGCAACAGCTAAAATTACAGAGACTGTTTATTGGGACATTGGTGATTGGTGTTTTTGATAATATATTCAGTTCAATGCTCAATGAAAATTCTAATTTGATATATATACTTGTTTCTGTCTCATGCTCAATGAAAATTCAAATGGTATAGCGTCTCTTGTATGAAATTTTGGCATTTTAAGTTTTATTTTTGTCTCAAAATTCTAATGACATGTGTCAAGCAGAGTTATCATCATTTGTCCAGGTTCCTCTATGCAGCTCTCAAGCTCAAATTTAGTCTCTGCAGCAGGTATGAGCGTTAAAAAATGTGAACGATTGTTTACGCCGCATGGTTCGAAATTCCGGCGGAATTCCAGTTATCCCGGTGATTCCGTTCCGTTTCCGTTCATAGCCGGAACGAAATCCGGTCAAAATTCCGATTCCGCTCTAAATTCCGGATTTGCTTTTCATACATTGATAAAAACTTATAAAAAATACAAAAAATATATAAAAACTAAAAAAACAAAACAAAACAAATTAATCGGAATAATAAATAAAAGAGGAAGAAATTGTGTAGCTTCATAAAATACTTTTGTTAATTTACATCGAATCATAACAAAAATTTCAAAAATTTCAAAATTAATCAAAGTTTTAAAATCTCAAATAAATAATACAGAATCTTACACAGTGGATTTTTAATTAAAGTATGTATTTTATATGTAATATAAAATACTATAAATTTACGACAATATTAGATATTTATTAGTGTATATAGCAAAATAAAGCACCGGAATTAAAGCGGAACTTCTGAAATTTTCGGAACGGATTCGAAAATTTTAAATTTATCAATGGCCGGAATGGAAACGGAAAACGGAATTTCAAACCTTACTTTACAGACAATGTTAAATTGAAATATTTTATATGAAAAGAGTTGCAGGAGAGCAAAACTTCAGAACTACAAAAACAATCTCAATTGTGTGAAGATGATATGTTTCTAATGTTTACACAAAGCCTCAATGTAATGTCTTTTTCTATAACTATAAAACAGAGTTAAAAGAAGAAATATTTCCATTTTCTATATTTGAATTATTATTGACTACACAAGTAATAGACATGTTCAAAAAAGATAAAGCATACAATGGAAGATATATTACTAATGCTCTATAGACAAGATGCTTGTATTTTCGAGTGCAAATACTTGTCTACTTGAACATTGATATGCAGAAGACTGTCGTAGAATTAGATGGTTACAAATATAACTAGAGACTGTGCCGGTATATTATGTGCAATTATTTATGTTATAACCATATAAACTGTGACTGCTAGAGATTACGGACCCATTGACAATTTATGAGTCTAGCTTTGATATTGGTTGATGAGTTCAATTATTTGAAATTTGGAAAAGAAAAGTCCAAGGTTGTAAAAAAATTATGCAAAGAAACTAAACAGTTGCATGATCAGGGGAGGCCTTTTGGCTTTTAAAAGTTAAAATTCAAAATGTAATGATTTGTTAGATCTCTGTACTCCTTGCTTGATATGGTCGGTTCTAATCGAAGGGCAGATTGAAATCGCATTAGTCCATGGTTTACCCACATGAGTTGGTAAACTCTTAATAAAAAAATCTCTAACTTTGTGTGCTTTCTCATTCCTGTTTATGCACAGCTCCACAAATAAAGACTATTCTAATTTTAGACCTATCTCGATTCACTCATATGAGACAGTCTGTTGGGGCAACATATGTTGGAATTCCTAAATACTAAATTGAATGAAAATAACATTGTCCCACATTGTCAAAAATTGAAAAGCTATTCTAATATATTAATTGCTTTGCAATGAAGGAGTTGGGGCCTTGGGGCACCCGAATGTTTGCTTCGTTGTGACGAGGGAGATCATGCATCACCACCATACGTGCGCCGTCGTCGTCCGACCGGGCCGGGCTCAATTCTCATTCTATTCCAATTCTAATTCACATACGTATTACGTATAACATACGTGCAACAGTGGAAGCATTCCGATTTTCTATGCATAAACTATATTCTGAATTTTCTTGACAAGGTGCTATACAAAGTATATCAGCCTCTAAAGACGCAAAAGCACTATGGAATGCACTTGCCACGAAATACAAGACGTAGAATATCAGTCTTAAGAAATTCATTATAGGCAAATTCATGGACTACAAGATGGTTGACTACAAAGCGGTGACTGCTCAACTGCATGCACTGCAAATCATCATTCATGAACTCGAAGTGGAAAGTCATAAGGTTGGAGAATCGTTTTTTATTGAAGCCATCACGGGAAAAGTAACGCCGTCATGGAGAAATTACCGCAACTATCTAAAGCATAAGAAGAAGGAAATCTCTTTACAGGATCTCATAGTCCGACTGAAAATTGAGGCAAATAACCGTGGAGTTACAAAACCAAACGAGGAGGCATTTGTGGCTGAAGGTTCAAAGACCAGAAACAAAAAGAAGAATTTACAGAAGAAAAGGAAAGCTCCAGACAATAAATCAAAAGACAACAAACGAACTAAAAAGTTTAATGGCGAGTGTTGGGTTTGTGGAAAGGCTGGACATGCCGCTAGAGATTGCAGACTCAAAAGGGACCACAACAAAGAGACAAATATAGTAGACAATATGGAAGTAGACGAGTCCAACTTCTCGGTAGTTGTATCTGAATGCAATATGGTTCAGAATCCTAACCAATGGTGGATAGACACAAGCGCTATTCGTCATGTCTGCTTTGACAAATCCATGTTTTCTACATACTAGAAATTCGATCACGAAGAAAAACTCTATATAGGTAATTCCACAGTATCCATGATCGAAGGCAGTGGCACAGTAATCCTCAAGTTTACTTGGGGAAAAAGTGTCAAGTTGAATGATGTGCTCCACGTTCCAGACATACGCAAGAATCTCAACTCTGGTGCAGTACTATCGAAGAAAGGATTCAAAATAGTGTTCGAGTCAAACAAGATGGTTCTGTCCAAAGCTGAAATGTGTATCGGAAGGGTATATTTATGTGATGGACTATTTAAGGCAAATGTAGCCATTATCGACAATAAAACTATGTATTCTAATTGTGCTATTAATAAAATTGAAGTTTCTTACTTTCTTGAGCACGAAATTTTACTATGGCATGATAGATTGGGACACATAAATTTTCGAAAAATGAAAACATTATCAAACTTGGGGTTAATTTCGAAATTCCAAGTAGATAAGAACTATAAATGTGAGACATGTGTAGAAGCAAAAATGGTTAAAAAAACCATTTCAATCTGTTGATAGAAGCACCGAACCACTAGATTTGGTTCATACAGATTTATGTGATTTTAAATCATTATTTACAAGAGGTGGGAAAAAGTACTTTATCACTTTTATTGATGACTATACACGATATTGCTATGTATATCTTTTAAATAGTAAGGATGAAACAATTACATCGTTTATGAAGTACAAAGCTGAGGTAGAAAATCAGTTAAATAAAAAGATCAAGATATTGAGATCTGGTCGAGGTGGAGAATATGAATCACCATTTGAACAATTCTGTGCCGAAAATGGTATAATTCATCAAACAACAGCTCCATATTCACCACAACAAAATGGTGTAGCCGAGAGGAAGAATAGAACGTTAAAAGACATGATTAATGCCATGCTTTTAACCTCTGATCTATCGAAGAACTTGTGGGGGGAAGCCTTAAATATGTCTAATCACTATTAAACAAAGTTCCTTGCAATAAAATAGGAACAATTCCATATGAGTTATAGAAAGGACACAAACCAAGTTTTAAATACCTCAAAGTGTGGGGGTGCTTTGCAAAAGTTCCAGTTCCGCCTCCCAAGAAAGTCAAACTTGGACCAAAAATAGTAGATTGTTACCATTTAGGGTGAGCCCAAAATAGTAGTGCCTACAGATTTTTGGTATTCAAGTCTGATATAGCTGATATTCATGTAAATACAATCATGAAATCTAGAGATACCTCATTTTTTAAAGACGTGTTTCCGCACAAAAGGAACGAAGGGAATAATGTCCCTAAAAGGACAAGGGAAGAATCAAGTAATTCGCATGAAGACGAAACTCATCATGAGATTGAGGAAATTGAACCAAGAAGAAGTGTAAGGGCTAGGACTTCCAAGATATTTGGTTTAGATTTTTTAACATATGTGTTAGAACACGAACCTCAAACGTACAAGGAAGCAATGTCATCTTCTGAATCTTCATGTTGGAAAAAATCAAAGTGAATTGATTCAATTCCAAGTAATAAAACTTGGAAAACTGTTGAAATTCCACCGGGGATAAAACCTATTGGCTGTAAATGGATTTTCAAGAAGAAAATGAAAGCAGATGGCTCTATCGACAAGTATAAAGCCAGATTAGTAGACAAAGGATATCGTCAAAAAGAAGGAGTAGACTTCTTTGATACATATTCGCCAGTAACACTAATAACCTCTATAAGAATGCTAATAGCAATTGCATCGATGTATAATCTAGAAATTCATCAAATGGATGTAAAGACAGCATTCTTAAATGGAGATCTCGATGAGGAGATCTACATGGAGCAACCTGAAGGTTTTTTCTAAAGGAAATGAAAACAAAGTCTGTAGATTAGTAAAATCATTATACGGACTAAAACAAGCTCCAAAACAATGGCAAGCAAATTTGATAGTGTCATGATGAGAAATGGTTTTTGTATAAATGAATCTATAAGTGTGTTTATTATAAACATATTAGACAATCATATGCGACGATTTGTTTATATGTAGACGATATGTTAATGTTTGGTCCAAATACTCATGTAATAAAGACCATAAAGAAGATGTTAATTAGCAATTTCGATAGGAAAGACTTAGGAGGTGCATACGTTATTTTGGAAATTAAAATAATAAGAACACCTAATGGAATTGAATTATCTCAGTCACACTATGTAGACAAAGTGATTGAAAATTTTCAAAATTTCGGAATTAAAGGAGTAAGAACACCTTTTAATCCATCAGAAATACTGCATAAAAACACTAGTGAGAATGTAATGCAACTGGAATACTCTCGTATAATAGGATGTCCCATGTATCTCATGAATTGCACAAGATCAGATATAGCTTATGTAGTAAGTCGACTGAGCAGGTATACAAGCAATCCAGAAAAGGAATACTGAAAAGCACTAATGAGAGTGCTTGCATATTTAAAAAATACCACAAATTATTCTTTACATTATGGAAAATATCATGCCGTCTTAGAAGGATATAGTGATGCAAACTGGATTGCTGATTCAGAGGAATCAAAATCAACGAGTGGTTATGTATTTACCTTAGCAGGGGCAGCAGTGTCATGGAAATCTACTAAACAAACATGCATAGCTCGATCCACTATGGAATCGGAGTTCATCGCTTTAGATATAACAGGCAAAGAAGCAGAATGTCTTCGTCACTTTTTAGAAGATATTCCGTTTTGGCCTAAACATGTACCGGCCATATGCATACACTGTGATAACCAAGCTGCGCTAAGTAGAGCGCACAACTTTATGTATAATGTAAAGTCATGACATATTCGTCGACGTGATAACACAGTTAGGCAGTTACTCTCAAATGGAACTATTTTCATAGATAATATGAGAACAAATGATAACCTAGCGGATCCATTTACTAAAGTTTTATCAAGAGAGAAAATTGACTGCGCATCGAGGGGAATGAGTTTAAAGGCCTAAACCACCAAGAGTTATCTTATACAGAAACATATCCTAGCGAGTGGAGATCCCACGGACTAGGATCAATAGGCAAACCAGTTTTGAGTAACTCAAGAAGTAATGCATTTAGGTGGACATAGTCCAATTCCATTCCTATGGTGCACAATATAAATGCATACCTCCAGAAGTATTTAAAGATTAAAACTATGTTTTTAATGATGACCATATCTTGAAAATAACAAGTTGGGTATATGTAATGGTTGCAATCACCTATGTTAGTGTGAGCTGGGTCGGATCTATGAAAATATTAAAGGCTTATATTTTCTAACACTTGCAGAATCAAAAATTGTTCAGGACCAAAATAAACACAACCAAAGGATTGGATGAGAAGGGAATCAATGCTTCGTAAAGCTTATTATTTGGATATACAATAAAGGCCGACGGTTCAAGATGAAATAATTCACCGATTAGCTAAGTAGATCAGATAAGTTTTAACTAGGAAAAGTTCAAAGTGAAATATCTACTTATCCATGATCCATATGTACTCTGTGATATTTCACTTTGTGGGGGATATGTATATTATCATTCATGTGGGGGATTGTTGGAATTCCTAAATACTAAACTGAATGAAAATAACATAGTCCAACATCCCTAAAAATTGCAAAGCTATTTTAGTATATTAATAGCTTTGCAATGAAGGGGTTGGGGCCTTGGGGTACCCAAATGTTTGCTTCGTTATGAGGAGGGAGATCATGCATCACCACCATACACGCGCGCGCGGCGCCGCCGTTTGTCCAACCGAACCGAAACTGGCCAGGCTTGGGTTCAGATTTGGGTTTGGATCTAATATGATCATATATTTACTACAAAACTGGACCGGGTTTTCTAACAGTTGCAGGCTATACAAACAGATACAAATCTTTTTAGAAACAGATGCGGATTGACTAAGGTGGTGTGACTTCTGAAGCGGGTGTGAATTTTTTGGCGAAATGATGCATCCATTAGCAAACGGAAGCAGGTGCAACCCGTTAGACGCTAGCGGGTGCGACTTATGGCAGCAGCGGGTGCGAACGCAGAACCAGTTGCGAACGGGTGTGGCCCATTAACGAACAGCAGCAATGATAGGCAACTGGTGCAACCCGTCAGGCGTACGTGACTGTTCGAAAGGGTGCGGACGAAATTATAAACAGAAGAGAATACTGATCATATTCTCATTCTATTGTAATTCTAATTTCTTCTGCTTCTTCTTCTCTACTTCTCCATATAAAAAATCATATAGTTCACATACCCATTACAATCTCGAGCAGATTACGTCTGTTGTATCTTGGAAGACTTTGAATAAATTCTTAAGTAAATTGTTATGACAAGCCTCAGACGAAACTTCCTTCTTCAACCGGTTAGATTTCCAGTTGATTTACATATTTATATATACATATATCGTTTTTGTTTTCTGTGTTGTACTATATCTTTAAGTATTATAACGTTTGATTTATCGCTATAGTTATTATTGCTGTAGTTGTTAGTTTGTTATTGTAATTAGTGACAACATACTTGTTGAAATAACTAATACATGATTCCAAAGTAGTGGAAATCTGAATTGTAAACTTGTGAGATAAGTTTATTATTGATTAATCTCTATTTTGGTATACTAGACGTATAACAACATATTCATATAAAGATGCAACAAATGCACAAGATGGTTCAAAAACCACCATAAAAAGTGATGCATAGACGTCTAGTGGAGGAAAATTATTATGCTAGCAAATTATTTGGTTTATTGAATATTTCACAAAAGAATGCTAGGTATTTATAGCACAAAAAAAAACACAAGGGAAAGGAATTTTCAAAACGTTGCAATTTTATATTTCATGCATTTCTTTTATTACATGATGAAATAGATAATTCTGTTGTAGCAGGTCTACAAATAGTCATAAATAGTAGGTAAGCCATTTTAAGTCTGCAAGAGATTAATGAAAACATTCATTTTTCTCGTTCTTCTTCCATTCTCTAGTCTATTCTTTACTCTTTTCTTCTCTGAAAATTCTTTTTTTTTTCAAATCCAAGATGAAGTCCCGTTATTTTCATGTTTTGAACACATGAAATTTTAACTTTTCAGTGAGAATTGAACTCATGAAATTCTATCTAGAACAACTGACACCACTAGTGCATAGGATTCACATAAAAAGAAATTCAAACGGAAATAACCAATTGGTTTAATGAAATAAAATCGTATACTTCTACCATTTTTTCACTTGGTTTAACAACCTTGCTTTGTTATCAATCCAACAAGAGCTAGGTAGTTTTATGATTCCTTTAGATTTTATAATTCTTCTACTCATAGTGTACAAAGGTCCTTGCATAGGATTAAATGTGCCATTACCCTTCGAGATCGACCTTACACTCAAGGTCAAAGATACTTTATATATTGAATGTTCCAGTGACGCCCCACCTCTATACTCACAATAACATAGGTTATTGTAAGGAATAACGTATGCTATTGCGAAGAATAAGGCTTGTTAGAAGCGACCTTCCGTATGTTATGCCTTAGATGAGTATTGATTACATCGATAGGAGTTGTGTAAATTACTCCCAACGATATATATTCAATCCAAATATAAAACGAAACTACGGTGGCTTACTGAAAATTCAGAGCAACTCATAATAACAACAACACAGATAAGTATAATCACATCAGAACAGAAATATCAGATATATATATATAGCGGAAGATAAGTCTGGATACATGCTACAACATTCGATGGTTCACCTGAACCAAATGTACATATACATAGCCATCAATACATACATGAGATGAGAGTCAATACACCAAAAGTAACACCTCGAAGCCTAAACAAATGATGAGGTGAAATCCTAAAAGCTGAAGCAGCAACTGAATCAGAGATAGCGATTATCCTGAAATAACTCGGTCTGACCCGAGTATTATTTAAAAGAAAATAATAAACGGATCAGTCTAATTTAAACTTAGAAATGAATGCAAGATAAACAAAACCAAAGCAAATTAATCATAATCTCGAATGAGACTATTCAACATAAATAATCAACATAGTTTAATTGAAGAAATCTCATTAAATTCCATCAAAATCAACTTCCAAATTCATAATTAAATTCAAAACGGCAATACACAAAATCTAGAAATCAAAATAAGATGACTAGAAAATCAGCAGAAAAGTGGATCGATCCCAGTATACGGCAAGTCTAAGCTACGCCGCACGTGCATCTCATATGGCCGAAGCCTACCAACTACTGTCATCATAATATTTGGCGCCTAACAAATGACCCGAAGGTCCAACAAATAATCCAAAGGTCTAGTACTGGTAAGTGACCCGAAGGTCCAGCATATTTGCTCGAAAGCCCAACAAAATCATCAAAATTTTCAAACAGAAATTCTCCGGAAATATTTCAATTAACGAGTTCGGAATTAATCGAATTAGTAAAAGCGTGGTTCCATATTCCGCACTTTTGCTAAATAGTTTAAATCTCATCGTCGTTTCCTTGAAAGTGCAAAATTGTGTATTTTATATAAATAATTTTTACGTTCTCAATTGGACAAGTCCGGAATTAATCAAATCGGTAAAAGTAAGGGTTCATAGTCCTTAATTTTGCTGAAGCGTTTAAATCGATTCCTCATTCTTTTGAAAGCGTAAACTGTAAATTTTTTGGAAACAACTATATTTTAAAACGATTTGAAAATACGTGATAAAAACAGTAACTTCTACAGCAATTTCGATGAAGAAATTGCATTTCATAAAATACCATAAAAACGGATATCAAATCAGCGTTGCGGGTTTTCTTGGTTGCAAGATAGCCGCTTAAGAATTTACTTTAAATTGACGGTTACTGAAGTCAAAACAACAGTAATTATTGTTCATCAAAAACTCATCAAAACAACACGTTTTAAAATATAACACCGGAGTAAAACCCGTTATAAAAATAACGGCAACAAAATACGTTTCAAAACGAAACACCGGTTCAAAATAATTTAATAACTAGATTGCACTACTATGTATGTTCACCAAATATTGCACTGCCTGGCACTAACTTCTTACACGCATGTACTAAATTACAAAGAATGGCCAGGGTATACTATATGCACGTACGAACCATATACACGCACATAACAAAATATGAGGCCGGAACTACTAACTTGCAAAACCTTCTTGCATAAAAAAATGAAATTGACAATATTTTACAGTAACCTGGACCTTCGTGCTTCACCTATATTGCACGCCTGTACAAATGTGAAACGTGCAACTAAATTTTCATGCACATTTCGAAAAGATTAAAATAAATAAAAAGGCCTGGGCTTACTACGGCATGCATGCACATTAATGAAGTTGATAAAACAAGATGATCTGGCCAATATTTCATAGTATTCTAAACTACTATATGCACGCAAGTATGAAGTTAAAAAATATAATAACTTGGACTTACTAAAGTGTTGCACGAATGGAATGGTCCGGACTCACATTTGCATGCAAGTACACGCTTCAATTATAAACAAGTTTCCAGCTCATTTTATAATTTTTTCACGCACACAAGTATAAAAGAATAAACAAAATATAATTAACCTGGACTAAATTTTCTATCTATACCACTTGCACGCAAATGAAGTAAACCAAAAACATTAACTGACCTGAACATATTTCACGCAAGAATGTAGTTTCAAATATTTACCTGGGACTAACATACTGACACGAATGAAATGAATATATAGTGCGTGGAACCTAGTTTTCATGTTCGTGCATTACATACATTTGTAAATCTGTAATTATGTTTGCATATGAACACAGGCATGCACCACACTATAACTAGCATATAAATGCGGAGACTTGTGCGTTATGAATAGGAAAAAGAAACAAAAACCATCACAACAATAAACAAGAGCTAAATTATACGGCTAAGGAGATAAAACGTGACCTTTTACAAGTTAAATTTCGCTCAGTTAAACACAGGTTACCCGTCACAAACTACATTTAATAAGCTTAAACATAAAACTGCAAAATAGAAAAATATACATCAAAATGAAGAAGGCCTGAACTTCGTTTGTGTGCAATACATCTTGCACGCAAATAATGAAGCAATGAATAAATTAGAAATGTGAGTATTGCACTCACCTCAAATTTGTTTCAAAATCAGTTAGCACCAAAATCCAAAAGAGAGCAACAATTTGGAACCGCCTTTAATAATTTGTTTGCAGAGCTACTGAAATTTTTTGAACAAAAGAATGAAACTAACGAATGAAGCAGCTTACTTTTCTTTTACCAATTTGTGAACAAGTCAAAGAATGAATGATGTGCTGGCAGCTTTGGTACACATGCATTTAAGTGGAGACGTGCACTATTGGATAGAAGGACATAACTTGCATCTAAACAACGATGGCAGCAAATGTGTTCACTTTTTGATAGCAAAGTGTTCACATTTCTGCTTTTTAAACTTAGTGGAAGCAAAGCAAAATGTTCCAACTTTGTTTTAAAATGGACCCATATCTCTTACGCAAAGGCAAATGCAATATAACACAACTCTGTTATATGCTTCAAATGTGCTACCACATAAAAGGTATGCAATTGACTTTGCAAAATCATTTGCAATTTCTTTTTTTTTTTTCAAATTTCAATTTAAAATTTGTATTTTAAATTTTTATTACGACGGTAATCAAAAAAATCACGGGTGTTACAAACTCCCCCATTATAAAAATTACGTCCCCGCAATTTTCATACTAGAAGTTGTTTATAACACAAATTATTCATCATGAAAAAGATTTAAAATAGAAAAGATAGATTAAGAATGCTCACCCCCACCCGAAGAGGAGTGAAAACTGGGATAAGAACGCTCGATGAATTCTTTGGTTTCCCAAGTGCAATCTTTGGGGTTTGCGGACCATTGAATTTTCACAAGCGGGACTTCCTTATTCCGAAGGCGTTTAACTTCCGAAGCTAGCACACGAATAGGATTTTGCACCATAGACAAGTTGGGTGAGATCTCAAGATCTTGCAACATATGAGGATCAATAATAGAATCTGAATCTCGAAGGCATCGACGAAGCTGGGATACATGAAATACGTCATGAATTCCCGAAAACTGAATAGATAGTGATACACGATAAGCAACTGGGCTAATGCGTTCCGTAATAGGAAATGGCCCAATATATCCAGGAGCCAATTTCTCAGAGCTACTAAAACGCACCACACCCATCATTGGAGAAACATGAATAAATACGCGATCGCCAACAGAAAATTCCAAAGGCTTCATACGATGATTGGCATAAGATTTCTGCCTATTCTGAGCCTCTTTCATTCTCTGTCTAATAATATCAATCTTCTTAAAAGATTCACGAATATAATCGGGCCTGAGAACTAACCTTTACCCGGATTCCAACCAACAAGATGGTGATCGACACGGCCTTCCGTAAAGGGCTTCGAAAGGAGCCATACCGATACTGGATTGGAAACTATTGTTATAAGAAAATTGAACAAGAGATAAGTGGTCTTCCCAACTACCACCAAAATCAAGAATGCAAGCGCGAAGGAGATCTTTTAAGACTTGATTCACCCTTTCAATCTGACCGTCAGACTGTGGATGTTAAGCTGTACTGAGATTGACCATCAGACTGTGACGCCCCACCTCTATACTCACAATAACAAAGGTTATTGTAAGGAATAACGTCTGCTATTGCGAATAATAAGGCTTGTTAGAAGCGATCTTCCGTAAGTTATGCGTTAGACGAGTATTGATTACATCGATAGGAGTTGTGTAAATTACTCCCAACGATATATATTCAATCCAAATCTAAAACGAAACTACGGTGGCTTACGAAAATTCAAAACAACTCATAATAACAACAACAACACAGATAAGTATAATCACATTAGAACAGAGATACCAGATATATATAGTGGAAGATAATTCTGGATACATGCTACAACATTCGATGGTTCATTTGAACCAAACATACATATACATAACATCAATACATACATGAGATGAGAGTCAATACACCAAAAGTAACACCTCAAAGCCTAAACAAAAGATGAGGTGAAATTCCAAAAGCTGAAGCAGCAATTGAATCAGAGATAGCGATTATCCTGAATAACTTGGTCTGACCTAAGTATTATTTAAAAGAAAATAATAAACGGATCAGTCTAATTTAAACTTAGAAATGAATGCAAGATAAACAACACCAAAACAAATTAATCATAATCTCGAATGGGACTATTCAGCATAAATAATCAACATAGTTTAATTGAAGAAATCGCATTAAACTCCATCAAAATCAACTTCCAAATTCATAATCGAATTCAAAACAGCAATACACAAAAATCTAGAAATCAAAAATAGATAACTAGAAAATCAGCATAAAAGTGGATCGATCCCAACATATGGCGAGTCTAAGCTACACCGCACATGCGTCTCATATGGCCGAAGCCTACCAAGTACTGTCATCATAATATTTGGCGCCCAACAAATGACCCGAAGGTCCAACAAATGACCCGAAGGTCTAGTACTGGTAATTGACCCGAAGGTCCAGCATATTGGCTCGAAAGCCCAACAAAATCATCAAAATTTTCAAACAGCAATTCCACGGCAAATATTTTAATTAACGAGTCTGGAATTAACCGAATTAGTAAAAGCGTGGTTCCATATTCTGCACTTTTGATAAATCGTTTAAATCTCATCATCGTTTCCTTGAAAGTGCAAAATTATGGATTTTATATAAATAATTTTTACGTTCTCAATTGGACAAGTCTGGAATTAATCGAATGAGCAAAAGTAAGGGTTCATAGTCCTTAATTTTGCTGAAGCGTTTAAATCGATTCCTCATTCTTTTGAAAGCATAAACTGTAAATTTTTTGGAAACAATTATATTTAAAACAATTTGAAAATACGTGATAAAAACAGCGACTTCTATAGCAATTTCGACAAAGAAATTGCGTTTTACAAAACACCGTAAAAACGGATATCAAATCAGCATTGCGGGTTTTCTTGGTTGCAAGATAGCTGCTTAAAAATGTACTTTAAATTGACGGTTACTGAAGCCAAAACTATAGTAATTATTGTTCGTCAAAAACTCATCAAAACAACACGCTTCAAAATATAACACCGGAGTAAAAACTCGTTATAAAAATAACGGCAACAAAATACGTTTCAAAACGAAACACCGGTTCAAAATAATTTAATAACTAGATGCACTACTATATATATTCACCAAATATTGCACTGCCTGGCACTAACTTCTTGCACGCATGTACTAAATTACAAAGAATGGCCAGGGTATACTATATGCACGTACGAACCATATACACGCATATAACAAAATATGAGGCCTGAACTACTAACTTGCAAAACCTTCTTGCATAAAAAAATGAAATTGACAATATTTTACAATAACCTGGACTTTCGTGCTTCACCTATATTGCACGCCTGTACAAATGTGAAATGTGCAACTCAATTTTCATGCACACTTCGAAAAGATTAAAATAAATAAAAAGACCTGGGCTTACTACGGTATGCATGCACGTTAATGAAGTTGATAAAACGAGATGATCTGGCCAATATTTCATAGTATTCTAGACTACTATATGCATGCAAGTATGAAGTTAAAAAATATAATAACTTGGACTCACTAAAGTTCTGCACGAATGGAATGGTCTGGACTCACATTTGCATGCAAGTACACGCTTCAATTATAAACAAGTTTCCAGCTCATTTTATAATTTTTTCACGCACACAAGTATAAAAGAATAAACAAAATATAATTAACCTGGACTAAATTTTCTAACTATACCACTTGTACGCAAATGAAGTAAACCAAAAACATTAACTGACCTGAACATATTTCACGCAAGAATGCAGTTTCGAATATTTGCCTGGACTAACATACTAACACGCACAAAATGAATACATAGTGCCTGGAACCTAGTGTTCGTGCATTATATACATTTGTAAAGCTGTAATTATGTTTGCATATGAACACACGCATGCACCACAATATAACTAGCATATAAATGCAGAGACTTATGCGTTATGAATAGGCAAAAGAAACATAAACCATCACAACAATAAACAAGAACTAAATTATACGACTAAGGAGATAAAACGTGACCTTTTAGAAGTTAAATTTCGCTCAGTATAAACACAAGTTACCCATCACAAATTACATTCAATAAGCTTAAATATGAAACTGCAAAATAGAAAAATATACATCAAAACGAAGAAGCCTGGACTTCGTTTGTGTGCAATACATCTTGCACGCAAATAATGAAGCAATGAATAAATTAGAAATGTGAGTTTTGCACTCACCTCAAATTTGTTTCAAAATCAGTTAGCACCAAAATCCAAAAGAGAGCAAGAATTTGGAACCGCCATTAAAAATTTGTTTGCAGAGCTACCGAAATTTTTTGAACAAAATAATAAAACTAACGAATGAAGCAGCTTACTTTTCTTTTACCAATTTGTGAACAAGTCAAAGAATGAATGGTGTGCTGGTAACTTTGGTACATATGCATTTAAGTGGAGACGTGCGCTACTGGAGAGAAGGACACAACTTGCATCTAAACAATGATGACAACAAATTGTTCACTTTTTGATAGCAAAGTGTTCATATTTCTGCTTTTTAAACTTAGTGGCAGCAAAGCAAAATGTTCCAACTTTGTTTTAAAATGGACCCATATCTCGTACGCAAAGGCAAATGCAATATAACACAACTCTGTTATATACTTCAAATGTGCTACCACATAAAAGGTATGCAACTGACTTTGCAAAGTCATTTGCAATTTCTTTTTTTCTTTTCAAATTTCAATTTAAAATTTCTATTTTAAATTTTCATTTCGACGGTGATCAAAAAAATCACGGTTGTTACAAACTCCCCCTTATAAAAATTGCGTCACCGCAATTTTCATACTAGAAGTTGTTTATAACGCAAATTATTCATCACAACAAAGATTTAAAATACAAAAGATAGATTAAGAATGCTCACCCCCACCCGAAGAGGAGAGAAAACTGGGATAAGAACGCTTGATGAATTTTTTGGTTTCCCAAGTGCAATCTTTGGAGTTTGCGGACCATTGAATTTTCACAAGCGAAACTTCCTTATTTCGAAGGCGTTTAAACTCCGAAGCTAGCACACGAATAGGATTTTGCACCATAGACAAGTTGGGTGAGATCTCAAGATCTTGCAACATATGAGGATCAATAATAGAATCTGAACCTCGAAGGCATCGATGAAGCTGGGATACATGAAATACGTTATGAATTCCCGAAAAACTGAATAGGTAGTGATACACGATAAGCAACACCTAATGGAGATGTTAATATTTGGTCCAAATACTCATGTAATAATGACCATAAAGAAGATGTTAATTAGCACTTTCGATATGAAAGACTTAGGAGTTGCAGACATTATTTTGGAAATCAAAATAATAAGAACACCTAATGGAATTGAATTATCTCATTCACACCGTGTAGACAAAGTGATTGAAAATTTTCAAAATTTTGGAAGTAAAGGAGTAAGAACACCTTTTAATCCATCAGAAATACTGCATAAAAACACTAGTGAGAGTGTTATGCAACTGGAATACTCTCGTGTAATAGGATGTCTCATGTATCTCATGAATAGCACAAAATCAGATATAGCTTATGTAGTAAGTCGACTGAGCAAGTATACAACCAATCTAGGAAAGGAATACTGGAAAGCACTAATGAGAGTGCTTGGATATTTAAAAAATACCATAAATTATTCTTTATATTATGGAAAATATCCTGCCGTCTTAGAAGGATATAGTGATGCAAACTAGATTGCTGATTCAGAGGAATCAAAATCAACGAGTGGTTATGTATTTACCTTAGCAGGGGCAGCAGTGTCATGGAAATCTACTAAACAAACATGCATAGCTCGATCCACTATGGAATCAAAGTTCATCGCTTTAGATAAAGCAGGCGAAGAAGCAGAATGGCTTCGTCACTTTTTAGAAGATATTCTGTTTTGGCCTAAACCTGTACCAGCCATATGCATACACTGTGATAACCAAGCTGCGCTAAGTAGAGCGCATAACTGTGTATAATGGAAAGTCATGACATATTCGTCGATGCCATAACACAGTTATGCAGTTACTCTCAAATGGAACTATTTCCATAGATTATGTGAGAACAAATGATAACCTAGCGGATCCATTTACTAAAGGTTTATCAAGAGAGAAAATTTACTGCGCATCGAGGGGAATAGGTTTAAAAGCCTAAACCACCAAGAGTTATCTTATACGGAAACCTATCCTAGCGACTGGAGATCCCACAGACTAGGATCGATAGACAAACCAGTTCTGAGTAACTCAAGACGTAATGCATTTATGTGGACATAGTCCAACTACATTCCTATGGTGCACAATATAAATGCATGCCTACAGAAGTATTTAAAGGTAAAAAAATATGTTTTTAATGATGACCAAATCTTGGAAATAACAAGTGGGGTATATGTAGGATACTCTTAATGGTTGCAATCACCTATGTTAGTGTGGGCTGGGTCGGCTCTACGAGAATATTAAAGGCTTATATTTTCTATAAACACTTGCAGAATCAAAAATTGTTCAGGAGCAAAATGAACACAACCAAAGGATTGGATGAGAAGGGAATCAATGCTTCGTAAAGCTTATTGTCTGGATATACAATAAAGGCCGACGATTGAAGATGAAATAATTCACCGATTAGCCAAGTAGATCCGATAAGTTTTAACTAGGGAAAGTTCAAAGTGAAATATCTACTTATCCATGATCCATATATACTCTGAGATATTTCACTTTGTGGGGGATATGTATATTATCATTCATGTGGGGGATTTTTGGAATTCCTAAATAATAAATTGAATGAAAATAACATAGTCCAACATCCCCAAAAATTGCAAAGCTATTCTAGTATATTAATAGCTTTGCAATGAAGGGGTTGGGGCCTTGGGGCACCCAAATGTTTGCTTCGTTGTGAGGAGGGAGATCATGCATCACCACCATACACGCACGCGTGGCTCCGCCGTTTGTCCGACCAAACCGAACCTGGCCGGGCTCGGGTTCAGGTTTGGGTTTGGATCTAATATGATCCTATTTTTACTGCAAAACTGGATCGTGTTTTCTGACAGTTGCAGGCTATACGAACAGGTATAAATCTATTCAGAAGCGGATGCAGATTGACTGAGGAGGTGTGACTTCTGAAGCGGGCGTGAATTTTCTGGTGAACAAATGCATCCATTAGCAGGTGGAAGCGGATGCAACCCGTTAGACGCGAGCGGGTGCGACTTATGGCAGCAGCGGGTGCGAACGCAGAACTAGTAGCGAACGGGTGCGGCCCGTTAACGAACAGCAGCAATGAAAGGCAACGGGTGCAACCCGTCAGGCGGATGCGAATGTTCGAAAGTGTGCGGATGAAATTATAAATAGAAGACAATACCGATCATATTCTCATTCTATTCCAATTCTAATTTCTTCTGCTTCTTTTTCTCTACCGCTCTATACAAAAAATCATAGAGTTCACATACCCATTACAATCTCGAGCAGATTACGTCTGTTGTATCTTGGGAGACTTTGAATAAATTTTTAAGTAAATTGTTATGACAAGCCTCAAACGAAACTTCTTTCTTCAACCAGTTAGATTTCCAGTTGATTTACATATTTATATATACATATATTGTTTTTGTTTTCTGCGTTGTATTATATCTTTAAATATTATAACGTTTGATTTATCGCTATAGTTATTATTGCTGTAGTTGTTAGTTTGTTATTGTAATTAATGACAACATACTTGTTGGAATAACTAATACAGAATTCCAAAGTTGTGGAAATCTAAGTTGTAAACTTGTGAGATAAGTTTATTATTGATTAGTCTCTGTTTTGGTATACTAGACATATAACAACATATTCATATAAAGATGCAACAAATGCACAAGATGATTCAAAAACCACCATAAAAAGTGATGCATAGACGTCTAGAGGAGGAAAATTATTATGCTAGCAAATTATTTGGTTTATTGAATATTTCTACAAAAGAATGCTAGGTATTTATAGCACAAAAAAAAACACAAGGGAAAGGAATTTTCAAAACGTTGCAGTTTTATTTTTCATGCATTTCTTTTATTACATGATGAATAGAT
This sequence comes from Allium cepa, assembly GCA_030765085.1. Taxonomy (NCBI): domain Eukaryota; kingdom Viridiplantae; phylum Streptophyta; class Magnoliopsida; order Asparagales; family Amaryllidaceae; genus Allium; species Allium cepa. The sequence continues at coordinate 577,964,921 of CM060942.1, forward strand.
AAATCAGTTGTAGCAGGTCTCCAAATAGTCATAAATAATAGGTAAGCCAATGTAAGTCTGTAAGAGATTAATGAAAACTTTCATTTTTCTCGTGCTTCTTCCATTCTCTAGTCTATTCTTTACTCTTTTCTTCTTTGAAAATTCTTTTTTTTACAAATCCAAGATGAAGTCCTGTTATTTTCAAGTTTTGGACACATGAAATTTTAACTTTTCAGTGAGAATTAAACTCATGAAATTCTATCTAGAACGACTGAGACCACTAATGCATAGGATTCACATAAAAAGAAATTCAAACGCAAATAACCAATTGGTTTAATGAAATAAAATCGTATACTTCTATCATTTTGTCACTTGGTTTAACACCCTTGCTTTATTATCAATCCAACAAGAGCTAGGTAGTTTTATAATTCCTTTAGATTTTATAATTCTTCTAGTCATAGTGCACAAAGGTCCTTGCATAGGATTGAATGAGCCATTACCCTTCGAGATCGACCTTACACTCAAGGTCAAAGATACTTAATATATTGAATGTTCTAGTGACGCCCCACCTCTATACTCACAATAACAAAGGTTACTGTAAGGAATAACGTCTGCTATTGTGAAGAATAAGGCTTGTTAGAAGCGACCTTCCGTAAGTTATGCCTTAGACGAGTATTGATTACATCGATAGGAGTTGTGTAAATTACTCCCAACGATATATATTCAATCAAATCTAAAACGAAACTACGGTTTCTTACTGAAAATTCATAACAACTCATAACAACAACAACACAGATAAGTATAATCACATCAGAACAGAAATATCAGATATATATAGCGGAAGATAAGTCTGGATACATGCTACAACATTCGATGGTTCACCTGAACCAAATGTACATATACATAGCCATCAATACATACATGAGATGAGAGTCAATACACCAAAAGTAACACCTCGAAGCCTAAACAAAAGATGAGGTGAAATCCTAAAAGCTGAAGCAGCAACTGAGTCATAGATAGCGCTTATCCTGAAATAACTCGGTCTGACCCGAGTATTATTTAAAAGAAAATAATAAACGGATCGATCTAATTTAAACTTAGAGATGAATGCAAGATAAACAAAACCAAAGCAAATTAATCATAATCTCGAATGAGACTATTCAGCATAAATAATCAACACAGTTTAATTGTAGAAATCTCATTAAACTCCATCAAAATCAACTTCCAAATTCATAATTAAATTCAAAACAGCAATACACAAAAATCTAGAAATCAAAATAAGATGACTAGAAAATCAACATAAAAGTGGATCGATCCCAGCATATGGCGAGTCTACGCTACACCGCAAGTGCATCTCATATGGCTGAAGCCTACCAAGTACTGTCATCATTATATTTGGCCCCAACAAATGACCTGAAGGTCCAACAAATAACCCAAAGGTCTAGTATTGGTAATTGATCCGAAGGTCCAGCATATTGACTCGAAAGCCCAACAAAATCATTAAAATTTTCAAACAGCGATTCCCCGGCAAATATTTCAATTAACGAGTTCAGAATTAACCGAATTAGTAAAAGCGTGGCTCCATATTCCGCACTTTTGCTAAATCGTTTAAATCTCATCATCGTTTCCTTGAAAGTGCAAAATTGTGTGTTTCATATAAATAAATTTTACGTTCTCAATTGGACAAGTCCGGAATTAATCGAATCAGTAAAAGTAAGGGTTCATAGTCTTTAATTTTGCTGAAGCGTTTAAATCAATTCCTCATTATTTTGAAAGCGTAAACTGTAAATTTTTTGGAAACAATTATATTTTAAAACGATTTCAAAATACGTGATAAAAACAGTAACTTCTATAGCAATTTCGACAAAGAATTTGCTTTCACCAAACACCGTAAAAACGGATATCAAATCAGTGTTGCGTGTTTTCTTGGTTGCAAGATAGCCGCTTAAAAATTTACTTTAAATTGACGGTTACTGAAGTCAAAACAACAGTAATTATTATTCGCCAAAAACTCATCAAAACAACACGTTTTAAAACATAACACCGAAGTAAAAACCCGTTATAAAAATAACGGCAACAAAATACGTTTCAAAACGAAACACCGGTTCAAAATAATTTAATAACTAGATTGCACTACTATATATATTCACCAAATATTGCACTGCCTGGCACTAACTTCTTGCACGCATGCACTAAATTACAAAGAATGGCCAGGGTATACTATATGCACGTACGAACCATATACACGCACATAACAAAATATAAGGCCTGAACTACTAACTTGCAAAACCTTCTTGCATAAAAAAATGAAATTGACAATATTTTACAGTAACCGGGACTTTCGTGCTTCACCTATATTGCATGCCTTTACAAATGTGAAACGTGCAACTCAATTTTCATGCACACTTCGACAAGATTAAAATAAATAAAAAGAGCGGGCTTACTACGACATGCATGCACGTTAATGAAGTTGATAAAACAAGATGATCTGGCCAATATTTCATAGTATTCTAAACTACTATATGCACGCAAGTATGAAGTTAAAAAATATAATAACTTGGACTCACTAAAGTTTTGCACGAATGGAATGGTCTGGACTCACATTTGCATGCAAGTACACGCTTCAATTATAAACAAGTTTCCAGCTCATTAATATAGTTAACCTGGACTAAATTTTCTAACTATACAACTTGCACGCAAATGAAGTAAACCAAAAACATTAACCGACCTGAACATATTTCACGCAAGAATGCCGTTTCGAATATTTGCCTGGATTAACATACTGAAATGCACGAAATGAATATATAGTGCCTGGAACCTAGTTTTCGTGTTCGTGCATTACATACATTTGTAAAGTTGTAATTATGTTTGCATATGAACACATCCATGCACCACACCATAACTAGCATATAAATGCAGAGACTTATGCGTTATGAATAGGCAAAAGAAACAGAAACCATCACAACAATAAACAAGAACTAAACTATACGGCTAAGGAGATAAAACATGACCTTTTACAAGTTAAATTTCGCTCAGTATAAACACAGGTTGCACATCACAAATTACATTTAATAAGCTTAAACATGAAACTGCAAAATAGAAAAATATACATCAAAATGAAGAAGGACTGGATTTCATTTGTGTGCAATACATCTTGCACACAAATAATGAAGCAATGAATAAATTAGAAATGTGAGTTTTACACTCGCCTTAAATTTGTTTCAAAATCAGTTAGCACCAAAATCCAAAAGAGAGCAAGAATTTGGAACTGCCATTAATAATTTGTTTGCAGAGCTACTGAAATTTTTTGAACAAAAGAACGAAACTAACGGTGAAGCAACTTACTTTTCTTTTACCAATTTGTGAACAAGTCAAGAAATGAATGATGTGCTGGCAACTTTGGTACATATGCATTTAAGTGGAGACGTGCACTACTGGTGAGAAGGACACAACTTGCATCTAAACAATGATGATAGAAAATGTGTTCACTTTTTGATAGCAAAGTCTTCATATTCTGCTTTTTAAACTTAGTGGCAGCAAAGCAAAATGTTCCAACTTTGTTTTAAAGTAGACCCATATCTCTTACGCAAAGGCAAATGCAATATAACACAACTCTGTTATATACTTCAAATGTGCTACCACATAAAAGGTATGCAACTGACTTTGCAAAATCTTTTGCAATTTCTTTTTTTTTTCTTTCAAATTTCAGTTTAAAGTTTCTATTTTAAAATTTTATTTCGACGGTAATCAAAAAAATCACGGTTTTTATAGTTCCACTGGGATCGATAATTAAAATTTTGCTTTCATATGTTTAGCACGCCTTCCACTAAATCCATGAAAACAATACATCGATGTCTTCCTCCCATTTTGTAATCGGATTTGAACTGGATATAACTCGTAATGCCCACTTATTTACTACATGAACATAAGGATTTTGTTGCACCGAAACTAAGTTAAACACCATAGTTGGATAAGTTGCAAAGAATCAAAACATTCTCACAAAATTATTAATGGACTAATCTTTAACGAATATTGGGGTGAGGTTATAGATTGGTTTTGTGTGTGGTGTTAAATGAGTGGTGCAAGAGGTTTTTAAAGTGATGATTTTAGGGGATAAATCAGGTAGAGTTTTATTTGTATGGTGATAGAGTTAAGGTGCCCTAGGGGCAACCATGTAGTTCTGTACGTAACTTAAACCTTATAAGAAATCTTGTTCGAAACAAAATTATGTTTTTTTTGTTTTATTTCTATTATATGTAAATATACATAATGTTAATAGTACATTATAACATACAAGTAGAAATCCATAGAACAAACTATTTAGTCGATTGCAGTGATGAAAGAGTTCATAACCATGGTATTGGCTCTAACAAATTGTTGGATGAGGTATTTATTAACAAATTTTCTTTGCTAACCCCGAAGTATGCTAATAAGATGAGATTTGGCTAGGACTTAGCTTGATCAACCTTGTGTCAATTTGCAACAAGTATGCATGTTCAATGGAGAGTCCATAAGCATGTCATAAGAATAAGGCATAAGAGTCATGTATAAGTTATAAGTCATAACAAAAGTCAAGATTTGAGTCATTGTTTATTCGAAATATGTTATGCAGTTTTAACATTCGGTTCCTTATATGTACAACGTTCAAATGTTACAATCGACAAAGATCCCCAAATCAATTTAGGGTTGCAACTTTAAAAATGTAAGAAAAGTGAAGAGAAGAATTCATCCCCTCAAGTTTTCCTTAGGTCCAAATTTACAAGGATCGAGGCAGACGAATTTGCTGCCATGTGTCACTCGACGCCTTTAATTTTCGACATCTTTCATTGTGCTATTGACATTTTGACGTCCTCTTTTTTACCGAAGGTATTCGATATTTTCGAAACTCAACATTCCCCCTTCGTATTTCCTTTATCCAACATCCCTTTACGTTGTTGATTTTCAATATTCTTTTAAGTGCTGATAATATGTGGCAACCCTCTTGATTTGTTGGTACTCGACCTCTATTGATACTGTCAATCTTAGATATCCCCCGACATTGTTTGTATTTGATACTTATTTGATGCTGTTGACATTCACACCTCTCTTGTTGTTGGCACTCGACATATCATTTGAAGTTCGGTGTCCTCTAATGCTTTCCAAAGCTCGTGGCCACCATAGTTTTAATGGCTCAGTATCTATAAGGATTTGATATGTCTTCTTAGTAACTAGGTACTCAATATAGTTAGTAACGTTTAGATATTCGACACCTCTGATGGCACTGACTATAGGTGATATTCTTAAATTGCTATGGATACTCGATATCTATATTCTCTTTGAAGCTCGATATCCTTTATTACTTATATATATGCTTCATAATTGTTATGATTGTAAAGGCTCGACATCAAAATACTGGATCCCTGTAGTAATGCGGTATCCTTTTTAGATAACCCTTAAATTCATTAATTGCATAGAACTTGATATCCCTGGAAGCTCGCCACCCATTCTTAGATATTCGACATCTCCCATCTTCAAAGTTCAATATCTTCCACGAGTGCTTTGAAGTGTGATATCACTTGTAGAATACTTTGTTGCTTTCATTTTGTCATCTTGGATTTTGATATGCTTTCTTTGCATGTTCAGCATCATTACTTGGTGTAACATTTTGCACGCCCCCTCCCCCAGTATGAATTTCAATTTAACACTTCGATATCAATGCCTTCTGCCTCGATAACTCAATTGCCACCCGTGGTATTCCTTCCAAATTTGGGCCGTTCATTTGAATTGAGATTAACGACTTTTATTCTTCTTTCCTCCTATAAGTACCTATTCCTCTCTTTTTCTTCCTTTAACCTGTCAACCAAACCTCAAAACAAAAAATTTCAATTTCACTCTGAAAAATTCGATTTTCTTTGGATTTCAAGCTTATTTAAAGGTTCAATTTTGTTTTCTACTTGAATTAATTGAAATATTAAGTTGGGAGTTTTCAATTTCGAATTAAAGTTGGAGTTTACTGATCATGTATTGGTTATAAATCTTTAGGTTTCAAGTTAAATCATATATTTATTTTGATTTTGGGTGGAATTAGCGTTTGATTAGCAGTCGCTTGGGGTTTGACTTATTGATTAAAGTATGATGGCGACAATTTGATAATCCTGGGTTTTACTATTTAATTGAGAATTTGGTTGCTTGTAATAAACCCAAAACCCGCTCCAAAATTCATTAAATGCTTGACTCTAAAATTATTTCCCTTCAAAATTTAACATTGAACTTGATGTTCGATATCCTAAAAGATTTCCTCCTTTAATCATTATTTCAACAACTAGTTAGAAGTTTGAAATTCATTTAGGAATTTGATAACTGATTCAAAATTTGAAACTTTTATAGTATTGGCATCGAGATAGATTTTTGATATCTATTTAAGGGCATGACATCTGTATAGGGAATGACTTTATTAGCTACAAATTCAACACCCTTTAATAATTGCTTAAAGCGTTGGTATAAATTAGACATTTCGTTTAGGTTAGACATTGTTAGTATAGTCATTGTATTGGCTACTAACTAAAAGTTCGATATCAATTTAATAAATTAATAACTGATTATGAATTTGATATTCGCTTTTGAGGGCTATCACCTAGATTACAGATTCGACATTTTTACAATGAGTCGTTGTTTTTTTACAAGTTCGACAATTCCTACAGTGCCGATGTATTCGTTATAAATTTGATATAATTAGTTTGTAATGTAGTGGACTTATAAATTACTTACACATTACTTACAAGTTCGACAACCATGTAGTTCGATGTTAGGTTATCATCTTGATATTGCTATTTCTCCTTAATAAGAAGTTACATAAATTCGATATTGAGTTGTAGATTCAACTTTCTATATAAAGTATTATTGGTGCGGTACTTTACTTAGACCTTATTGACTAGCTATAATTTTGACATTTCATTATAAATTTAACAATTACAAATAAATTTTCAATTGGTTATAACTTTCCTAAATACTTTACAAGTTCAACATATCCTTATAAATTTGGCATCTTGCTATTGGTTTAATGTCTATGAATGAACTACTTATTGGACTATTGACTTATTATAGGTTTCATAGTTAATCTTAGATTTCAACACTTCTTCTTTATGACTTGAGTAATTTTTGTTAATTAACCATTCCTTAGCTAGGTATCTAATTGTCTATTTTACATTTATGAGTTTCAGATTTTGCAAGATAAGTAGTACTTCCCTGATTTTTCATAATTTCGCCTAGTAGATAATTGTTTAGCAAAAAGCCCAACAAGAGCTCTAAACCTTCTCCTTTTGCAAAGAAAGGAAACTACATGCCTAACTAGTCTTTATTACCGGTCAGAAGGAGGTAGATACAACCTTTCAGCAATTCGAAATCACAAATATACTGGCAATAACTCTTGGTCCTTGTCGAATGGATAATTCTACAGATGGATCTGTGCTTTCACTCCCATCCATATCTGACGTTGAATACTTGCCTTTCTCAAAGTATCTTCTGCAAATCCTGGAGCACTTAGGTCTTGCACCGATTCAGCTGACTTCTAATTTTTGCTCCTACATGAACTGCTTAGAAATTCCTTCTCAGGAAGCTAATCTCCCATCTATAAATGCCGAGACCATCCATTCATTAGTGAATCTTGTAAGAATAAGTGATCAAATGGATCGCTTGGTGTATCTTCTTCTTCCTTTTTTGAAAAGCTAAATCACCAACCCGATTGATAGGATGAAGGACAGGGAGAATCGGTTTTTCTATATCAGATGCTATACCTCTAAGATCTGGGGCTCTTTCATTGTCTTCATAAGTTTTCCTATTTTCTTTAATCTATGTTGTACCTTGTCATTCTCTTACGGTGAACATCCTTTTTTAGAATTTGTTCCTAAAAAATCTGACTCCACCATTGTATCATATCTTGAGACTCTAACACATGCTTCTGAAAATCTAGGGAATATGCTAAACTATCGACCGAGGCCAATCTCTGTAAATATTCTTTGATATTAGGCCACCACAAAGTGTTTGTAGAACCTCTGATGATAAAGGAGGATGCTTACTGGAGGCGATCTTTAGCAGTTAGCGATAAGGAAACCTTCTCTTCTGCTTCTCCCGTCCTGGATGATTATTCTAGTAAGTTTTCATTATGACTTAAACGAAGCTTCTTATGTTGGTATCTTATGAACTTTTCTTTTGATTCAGGTCCATGCTATTGTTGTGGCTTCCAAGCATAAAAAAGCTAAAGATTACACTTCTGCCTTGGCTTAACCCACTAACCTGCTCTTGCTAGAGCCATGACGAACTGAAAAGTAAAGAGAACACTAGTGCTTTAGCTGATACTTCAACTCTTCCTTCGAGTAAAAAGCCTAAACAAGGGATGATTAGACTTTTATTGTTGTTGTCAAAGAGTCAAATGCAGATGTTAACTTAATGGTGCAAAATCCTGATGTGAGTAACTTAGGCTCTTCCGATTATGAAGCTCAAAAGCACACCAAAGAATTTCATACCTCGGATTTCTTTCTTAACATCTCACTTCCTAATTCTCCATTTGGTTTTCATCGCTTGTTTGAGGAGCCTGGTCTGATTCCTCTTGCTAATGAATCCCTCCCTTCGAAGGAACCTGCTCAGACTCCCGCAACGAGCTTTGAGGATCTCCTTTATTTGATTGTCCGGTCTTCCACTTTGGCTTCTCTTATGTCGTTGGAGCCTTCAACCTTTTTGAAAGACCATCTTTACATCATCTACCAGTAGGTGTTACTAGTATGACTCCTCTTTTTCTTGGTTAATGTTGACTTTTAACTTTGTATATCCTGATTTAGCTCATGTTTATCATATTTTGTAGGTGGCCAAGCGCATGTTCTTCCTTCAAAAGACTTCCCAAGTGCCTTCTAATCAAGTTACTAATCTCAATGATAGAGTCTCTTTGCTTACCGTAGAGAAACACAATGCTATTCTTGAGAAGGGAAAACTTGCCTCCTCCCTTGACGAGGAGAAGAAAACCAAACTGTTACTAAAAGAGGATGTGAAATCCATAAGAGCAGATCTTGAGAAGGCCAACAAAGAGAATGCCAAATGATCGATAAGATAAGGTCTTTGAAGAGCAAGGTGCAAACCAAATAAGCCACCCTGGTCTATACTAATGACATTATAAAAGATGTTAACAAGAAAGCCTCCTTCTTTCTCGACTAGGCTTTAATTACCATTATTAAAAAGTGCTATGAAGATGCTCTTTTTGCAGCACATGGAAACAATATTGCAAATGCCTGAATTTAGATTTTCCTTCCCTTCCAAACTTAAACAACAGATTTAAAAGGAAATTCGACCTTATATCGAGGAGAGCCGAGGGATTGCTTCAGTATGAATTCCCTGAAGAAGAAACCATTAATTCAAAGAAAGTACTGTCTTTTGATGACCTCTTGCTTGAAGGGGACAAAGATACTAACGGAGGGGAAGATGATGGTAATAATAACAACAACAAAGATGATGATACCAATGATAATAATTATGGTGAAGATGGGGGCGACAAGGGTCCAGGTGGATTAAGAGATGGAGGTGGTGATTAGGCAGTCGCAACTTAGACTCATCTGCCGATGATGTAGATCTTTCTGACTTTTCCGATCCTCAAGATGCTTCGTAGGTAAATATTTTCCCAAAATATGCTACTCCTCAAAGTCAACAATTGAGGAAAAGCTTCAATTCCTATCTCCTTAGATTCCAGTTCCATAGGTATAGAATTCATTATTTAAGCACTTAAAGTAAACTATTGTCCCTTATTACTAAATTAATCACTTTAGTTAAAGAAAAGATCCAAATATTACTATGAGACTCTATACAAAAAGAGCGAGGGAAGTGTATTGGTTGAATAGACAACTTGAAATGGTAATTGAGGAGCACAACAAATTATCTGATAAATATAAGCACCCTTCTGTTTACGCCAAATAGTTAAAGAACATTAAAAAGAAATGAGTAGCCCTGTTATTGAAGAAGTCTCATCTTCACTCAGAGAGAGAGAGAGAGTCATAAAATAAATAGTGAGCCAACTACTCTATTTTATGTAACATCCCCATTTTTAAATCATATTTGAATTGGTAATTTATTTAATTTTTAGGAATAAATTATGAATTTATTTGAGAATTAATATAAATTTTGGGATTAATTGTAGACTAATTTGAAATTTTGGGAAAGATATATATAAGGAGATTTCAAAATAGAATTTAGATTTAAAATTCAAGGATAAGTACCTTATAAATAAAATTTAATTTAAAAGCTTTATTCTTTAAGAAACTAATATACAATCTTGTAGTGATTTAAAGGGTGGAGTTTACTTAAAGATTTAAAATATTTTTCTTTTATATACTTAAAAATAAATATAGTTAGTATATGTAAAGCTTTGATATGAATATACCTTTTGAAAATATAAAAAACATAATTCATAAATTAAAATAAAACAAGGGTTTAACATAAAATAGTTTGTATATAAATTACGTGATTTATTAAATTTAAGGGTTTAAAAAAAAGTTTATAAATTAAGGGTTTAAACATAAATTAAAATATTTTAAACAAGTGTAAAATAAATTCTAACTTACAATTACAAGTGTAAAACATGAAGACTAGAAATGAACAAGTGTCATTTTTATTTCTTTTTATTTTCAAAAATTTATAAACAAAAGGGAATTCATGTATATATGCAAATCTACTTCCCTACCTTCATTCTTTCTTCATATTTCATTTTCAAAAACCAAAATCTAAATCAAAACAACAAGCCTGAAACAAACAACAAACCAGAAAAAGATTAAAAGCATACAAGTTCAACAAATCATCCCAGTTTTTTTTCAAAAGTCGGAGCAAAGTAAAGTAAAAAGAATTCAAAATCCTGAAGCACTCATGACAAGAAAAAGAAATTCACAGATCAACTCAGCTAAATTAAGCAACTAATCCAAGTTCAGACCAAAGCATTTCAGTTTCAACATCAAATACATCAAAGCATTTCCAGATTTAAAACTCAATCCCATTCTCTGTCAACATAATCTAGGCGAGTAAACTCCACCCTTTAAAAGTTAAGCTGATAGAAATCTTGTAGTGACGTGTGAATAAATGTTTGCATGGAAGGATTAATATGATTTGATGTATATAAATCTGTGCTTGTCTGTTTAAATATATATCTGTGTGTGTGTGTGTGTGTGTGTGTGTGTGTGTGTGTGTAAGTCTCTGTTTATACAGCAGGTCCAAACACATGGAAAATAAAAATAAATTCCACTTCTTATATCCAATTTTACGGTATGATTTCTGAAGATGAAATGTGTATAATGATATAACATTATTTTTAGAAATAAATTCAAGTGTATATGTGGAATTTTTACTTTAAAAATTTATAAATAACAGTAGGAATCAAACATGGGTTAATATTGATCATACTAATTTCAATCTTTGAGTATATAATCTGAAATGTTGAGCAAAATAATGAATTACGATGTGAATATCATGATTTTTAGATAGGAAATTGATGAAATATCCTGAGTTGTTTAGTTTTGGGATCATCGGCAATTGCCGACGATCTATGTCGAGATGAAGCTTGGAGTTGATGTTGAGGGTGGCTTTAGGGTTGTTGATCACTGGAAAAATAATCGAAAAATTGTTAGGCCACCGTGGAAGTTAATCGATGGTTTCGTAGGGTTGTATAACTAATATTGGTCAAGGTGATTTCTGAGGTGACTACGACGTTGTCAAGGCAATTGGGTCGATCACACCAAAGGGAAGCTTCGTAGGGGTCGATAGCGGAGTTTTGGTCGGGATGGCGTGGATGATCGAGGCTGGGATCATCGCCGGGGGGGGGGGGGGGGGGGGCTGTGTTTTTGTTGACTGGGTTGGTTCTAGGAAGTAGCAGACTTATTCGATTTTGATTTCCAGCATGTATCGTTGATCTTGGAGGTCAGGTGAATCGTGGAGGTGATTGTCGACGTAGTGATGATCGCGGCATTGGTCATAGTTGATCGGAGCAAGGGTGCAAGTGCACGTGTGCACTTTTGTGCCTGGTTGATCGAGATGTTTGGGAAGAAGCATTGTTCTCGAGGATTCACTCGAAGTTTTCTCGTGTTTAACTCGAGGAAAGGATGTATGCGAATGTTGCTCCGGGGTTTTGTTTAGTTTGCTTGGAGTTTTTCCTTGTTTATCTCGGGTCTGTTTTTGGTTACTAACCATTTTATTTTAAAATGAAAGAAAAATAAAAATATTATTAAGTTTTAAAGGTATTTGAAGGATTAAGTTTCAAAGGAATGTTGCCAAGTTTTCAAAACAAAATATTACAAGTTTAAATCAATTTTCAAAGGTTTACAATGTTTTAAAATTTTTGTTTAAAGATAATTACATAATAGGGTAATAATAAATAAATTTCTAAATGCTTTTCAAATGAAATTTAAAGATATAATTAAAAGGTGATTCGAGTCAAGAGTGTTAAACTTTAATTAATCATGAGAAGATCCTAATTGATTTTGTTTATTAATTAATTTATAGTATTTATTTCAATAATTTTTTTTAAAGTTGTAGTTAAGTAATTAATAAAGATAAGTGGTTTATCTTAAATTAATTAAGGTCTTATTAAGGATGGTTAATGTGATTAATTAAAAAAGATAATTAATCAAGGTGATTAATTTATTTATGAAAATGATTAAAGAATTAATTAATGATCAAAGGTTAATTAATCAAGTGATTATGAGATGATTGCTTAATGGTAAGTAATTAAGGGCTAATCACTTACTATAATTAATTAAGGGATAATTAATTAATTAAAGATAATTAATTAATTAAGATTAATTAATGTGAGTAATTAAAGGTAATTAATTACTTAAATATAATTACTTAACTAAAAGTAATTAATTAATGATTTAAAGTTGATTAATCAAGTGATTTAATTATAATTACTCAATGTAATTAAATTATGGTTTATTAGTATAAGTGATTAGGGATAATCACTTATGGTAATTAATTAAGGATAATTAATTTAAATGATAATTAATTAAGGGTTAATAAATTAATGTAATTAATTAAAGATAATTAATTAAAGGATAAACTAAATAATTAAAGGTTAATTATTTAATGATTAAAGGTTGAATAATTTAATATTAAAGGTTAATTAATAAATGATTAAAGGTTAAATAATTAAAATGCTTTATAATTAATTAATGACTAATTAACCAGGATTTTAATTTATCCATAAGTAATTAATCTGGTTTAAATTAATTATAATCAGTTATTAATTGATCCTACTTATGAATGTTTGGAATCTATTGAATTTTGAATTGTTTGATATCCCTGATGTGTGGTGCTCTGTTTTGATTTAAGCTGTGATGAATGTAATTTATTTATCTACAATGAATTTATATTATTCATCTGTGAATCCGCGAATGATGATAAGCGTTATAAGATTATACCGCTTATCAATATTGCTGTGTTTGGTTTGTGATGATTGATCATGTTGCATTATCGCGTAAAACCCCTGGACTACACCATACACACACAAATATGGATTGCACGAGGAAATTGGGTTAAGTCATAGATTTTTGAATTTAATGGTTTTAGATATTTAATTTTGAATCCAAATGGTTTTGGAAATGAAATTGGTTTAAATATGAAAAACTTTTGAAAAAGAAGTCTTGAAATTGGAATTTAGCGTGAAAATAATGTATCTTATTTAAGATTTGAAATTATTTTAGAAACTATGTTTTGAAAGGGTTATACAGGTTATACTATACATATATGGTTTTTAAAACCATCTTTAAAATACTTTAAAAGTATTATTTTTGGAATTTAAATTAAATCCAAGTTTATACTTTAAAGGCTATAACTTGTGCATATTTGATCGGATTTTTTCGAAACGAAAAGTATTTGTTTTCAAATGATAGTAGCTTCCAAATAAAGAAAGGATTCCCAGTTTTTGTTAAAAAGATTTCAGTTTTGAAATGAAATATTTTTTAAATCTATGAATGAATCCTTGTGAAAGATTGGTGAAACTTTGTTTTCAAATTTGAGAGGATCTTAAAAGGTGTATCTTTTGTATAAAAGATTTGGAATTTAAATTGTTTTGAGAGGCTACGAATGAATCTTTGTAAACTTTGTGAAGTGAATCTTTTTGTTTAAGATTTGAAAAAGATGATTTGTTTAAACCATTTGCAGAAAGAATTTGGGCTTAAAGTTGTGATTTAACTAAGATCCTAATATCCATATGTTTTCAAATATTGTGCTCATTATTCAGTTTAGCCGGGAAATGACCTTGTGTTATATAACCCATTCCGAATAATGATACGACGATATGGATAACATTTGAAGATCGGTGGTGAAGACCGGGTATTTTCGAGAATGAAAGGATTATCCATCGAATGACTCTACACTGAGTAGCTATGGTATAGAGATCTCCATATGTGATGGGGAGTCCAATCGGGACTGTGAATACCCGGATTGAAAGGGATTCTTTTGAAGTGCCTTCGGTGTTGTTCGAACCCAGTACATACTTGTATGGATGTGTGTCTGACAGTACACTTTGAGATGTAAAGCTGGTTTCTATCAAATACATTTCTGTTTGGTGGCGGAGAATTTATTCTCTTAGCTTAACACCCTTCTTTGAGATGTACGAGCTCAGAGGTTATGTAGTTGATGGTTACTAGTGATAAATTTCTAATTTGGTAATGTGGCATACGAAGTGCTGCTGATCATTTGTTAATCAAAGCATGGCTTTTGTGTAAAGCGTAGCTTTGTGGACGTGACCTCGTCGGACCTCACAACCCGGAATGGTCAAAACTGGAAAGATGTGGCAAGGTTATTTGGGGGTAGCGTCCCCTGAGGGTGTGTTCATTTCCTTCTAGGAAAGGGTGGTATCATGGTATGGAGCCCAGATACTTAACTCATGTGGTTGCTGCAAATTTATTACTTTGTGGTTATTGCTTTGTGGTTGAGGATCCTCGGATAAAGGTCTCTAACTACCGGGGGATGGCATGCTCGTGTAGTAGTTACCTAGTTACAGAGGTAACCCGGCTTTGTGTTGGCAGAGATCCGGTTAGGCTCTCAGGGCATTCCTCCAGAGGCGAACCCATTTGGCCCAGGAAGTTCCTTTGCCTGAACATTTGTTGAAAATCCAATCACCAATATGTGCATTGTACGGTTTTAGTTGTAGAACCTTCCATTTAACATGGTAGCTATAGTAGGCATACTATAATGGTACGTATGCTGGCTAAGATTAATATTATACTTGCAAATGTTTTCTTCACTATGCACTAATAATAATATCAAATGGTTTTCGCGTATCAAGCATGTTATCATAAGGAGAAATCTCCTCCAACTGTGCGCTTGCATTGTGTGTGTGTAGGGAGGCCTTATGGTAGTTTCATTTTTCAAAAAGCATTGCGGATTTCTTTTAAATTCTTTTGTTTTGCTTTTGTAAAGATAAAACTATTTTTGTTTGCTCACACCAGTCCCATGACTGACCTTGAGTTTATTATTCCCTTTCTAAATTCTGGATGCCCATAATTTTCCACCTGGGAAGTCTAGAGTTGGATTTTTCTGATAATCAAATAGTAGGTGTAGATTTGATAGCATCCAGCCTTTGGATTTGGCGATTGCATTTGCTTCACTTCACCTAGTTTTCTTAATGCAACGTGATCGGGGGTTCGAGCTATCTTTGGTTTGGAGATGGAGTTGCAGTTGCAGTATGGAGTTTGATTCTTTTGAAGATTCTTCTATCATTTGGTGCTATCTTTCCGCTGCTATTTGTTCCGCTGTCGTATATTTTTGTCTCTGGTATTGTTGAGCATCTATTATATCATATTGTATCAATGTTGTATATCAATGATATATTGTTTTTTTTCCGCTGTATTGTTATACTTAGTGTATTATAAGCTCCGGCGAACCAGATTCGACGTTTGAATCTGCGGCATTTTAGTACGAGTGATGTATTCGGTGTTGATTTTCGAAGTTCGAGTCAGGGTCGTTATAATTGGTATCAGAGCTGAAGGTTGAGTAAGAACATTAGCTCAGGAGTATAACACATTAGGTAGCTCATTAGATATAAGGATACAACTTCCGTAGAAAGAGTATATCCCTAAGATATCCGTTCATATGCCTCGGTAAATTCTCTTACTCTCCACTGATAGTGAGTATGAGTGCAAGAAGAGGACGAGGTAGGGGACATGGGAGTACCACTACAAATGGTCGTTACCCTGCAACAATGGAAACAACCTTCTCTATCAATCTCTTTTGATCACCATTCAATTTTGATTCTTTGATTGCTTCGTGGTAGCTATAAGAAAACGCTTCGGTGTGATGGTGGCCCAGCGATCATGTAGATAAGTTCCTAATTTGTGTTCTCTTCACTAGTTTCTTATTAGTTTTTCGTTTTTAACTTTAATGAATTTAAAATTCTATTTGAAATAAATTGATTAACAAATATAAAGTTAAATTTGATGATATCAATAAAACGATTTCGGTGACCACCAAAGTTTGAAATTTTTGTTGTGATTTCTTGTGTAGATCCAAGTCCGAAAAGGGCAAGCGGGTGTATTCTTTGGAATACTCCGACCTGAGTTTGGAATCTATACCTAGTGTTTGAGAATTATGGAAAACATTATATTCATTTGTCTATTCTTTGGGGCCCAGATATATGCTACAAACAGTTAGTTATCCTTCGAACTAATCAATGCCCATGCATATTTCGTAGACCGAGTGACCCGGGTATCTTGTGTAGTATCGTATGAGATCATTCTCATATTTATTGATGATATTCTGATTTGGTAAGCCAAATGAAGAATAAATATAAAGTTGAATCTGGAAAACTGTTTCTTTTTCTTTGTATGTCCATCTATTCTTTGGTTGTCTCCCTGTCTAGCAAATTTCACGGTCGAAATTTTCTTAAGCGGGGAATTTGTAACATCCTCGTTTTTAAATCATATTTGGATTGGTAATTTATTTAAATTTTAGGAATAAATTATGAATTTATTTGGTAATCAATATAAACTTTGAGATTAATTGTAGATCAATTTGAAATTTTAGGATATATATATATATATATATAAGAAGATTTCTAAATAGAAGTTTGATTTAAAATTCAAGGATAAGTATCTTATAA
The DNA here is from genome assembly GCA_030765085.1 of Allium cepa. Classification (NCBI taxonomy): domain Eukaryota; kingdom Viridiplantae; phylum Streptophyta; class Magnoliopsida; order Asparagales; family Amaryllidaceae; genus Allium; species Allium cepa. The sequence goes on from CM060942.1 coordinate 577,982,004, forward strand.
ATAAAATTGAATTTAAAAGCTTTATTCCTTAAGAAACTAATATATATATATATATATATATATGTATATGTTTATTTAGTTATAATTAGATATTTAAATCATTTTAAGGTTAAATAAATAAAATGAATATGATTACTTAAGTTTAAATGAAATTTATAAAAAATAAGTATTTATTAATAAATTTAATAACTTAAGATTAAAATTTAAGTGAGATTTACTTAAAGATTTAAAATATTTTTCTTTTATATACTTAAAAATAAATATAGTCAGTATATATATAAAGCTTTGATATGAATATACCTTTTGAAAATATAAAAACATAATTCATAAATTAAAATAAAACAAGGGTTTAACATGTAATAGTTTGTATATGAATTAAGTAATTTATTAAATATAAGGGTTTAAAAAAAGTTTATAAATTAGGGATTTAAACATAAATTAAAATGTTTTAAACAAGTGTAAAATAAATTCTAACTTACAATTACAAGTGTAAAACATGAAGACTAGAAATGAACAAGTGTTATTTTTATTTCTTTTTATTTTCAAAAATTTATAAACATAAGGGAATTCATGTATATATGCACATCTACTTCCCCTGCCTTCATTCTTTCTTCATATTTCATTTCCAAAAACCAAAATCTGAATCAAAACAACAACAAGCTTGAAACAAACTACAAACCAGAAAAAGATTAAAAGCATACAAGTTCAACAGATCATCCTAGTTTTTTTTCAAAAGTCAGGGAAAAGTAAAGCAAAACAAATCCAAAATTCTGAAGCAATCATCACAAGAAAAATAAATTCACAGATCAACTCAGCTGAATTAAGCAACTAATCCAAGTTCAGGCCAAAGCATTTCAGTTTCAACATCAAATACATCAAAGCATTTCCAGATTTAAAACTCAAGCCTGTTCTCTGTCAACATAATCCAGGTGAGTGAACTCCACCCTTTAAAAGTTAAGCTGATGGAAATCTTGTAGTGATGTGTGAATAAATGTTTGCATGGATGGATTAATATGATTGATGTATATAAATCAGTGCTTGTCTGTTTAAAAATATATATAAATCTCTGTTTATACAGCAGGTCCAAACACATGAAAATAAAAATCAATTTCGCTTCTTATATCCAATTTTAGGGTATGATTTCTGAAGATGAAATGTGTATAATGATATAACATTATTTTTAATAATAAATTCAAGTGTATATGTGGAATTTTTACTTTAAAAATTTATAAATAACAGTAGGAATCAAAAATGGGTTAAAATTGATCATGCTAATTTCAATCTTTGAATATATAATCCGAAATGTTGAGCAAAACGATGAATTATGATGTGAATATCATGATTTTAGATAGGAAATTGATGAAATATCCTGAGTTGTTCAGTTTTGGGATTATCGGCAATTGCCGATGATCTTTGTCGAGATGAAGTTTGAGGTTGATATCGAGGGTGGCTTTAGGGTTGTTGATCACTGGAAAAATGATCGAAAAATTGTTAGGACACTATGGAAGTCGATCGGTGGTTTTGTAGGGTTGTATAACCAATATTGGTCGAGGTGATTTCTGAGGTGAATGCGACGTTGTCAAGGCAATTGGGTCGATCGCACCAAGGGGAAGCTTCGCAGGGTTCGATGGCGGAGTTTTGGTCATGATGGCGTGGATGATCGAGGCTGGGATCGTCGGAGAGATGTTGGTTTTGTTGACTGGGTTGGTTCCATGAAGAAGCAGATTTGTTCGATTTTGATTTCCAGCTTGTATCGTTGATCATAGAGGTCAAGTGAATCGAGGAGGTGATTGTCGACGTAGTGATGATCGCGGCGTTGGTCGTAATTGATTGGAGCAAAGATACAAGTGCACACATGAACTTTTTTGCCTGGTTGATCGAGATGTTTAGGAAGAAGCATTGTTCTCGGGGATACACTCGAAGTTTTCTCATGTTTAACTCGAGGAAAGGATGTATGTAAATGTTGCTCCGGGGTTTTGTTTAGTTTGCTCGGGTTTTTTCCTTATTTATGTCGGGTCTGTTTTTGGTAACTAACCAGATTTTAAAATGAAAGGAAAATAAAAATATTATTAGGTTTTAAAGTTATTTGAAGGATTAAATTTTAAAGGAATGTTGCCAAGTTTTCAAACAAAATATTACAAGTTTAAATCAGTTTTCAAAGATTTACAATGTTTTGAAATTTTTGTTTAATGATAATTACATAATGGGGCAATAATAAATAAATTTCTAAATGTTTTTCAAATGAAATTTAAAGATATAATTAAAAGGTGATTCGAGTTAAGAGTGTTAAACTTTAATTAATCAATAGAAGATCTTAATTGATTTTGTTTATTAATTAATTTCAACTATTTATTTCAATAAAAATTTAAAAGGTGTAGTTAAGTAATTAATAAAGGTAAGTGGTTTATCTTAAATTAATTAAGGTCTTATTCAAGGATGGTTAATGTGATTAATTAAAAAAGATAATTAATCAAGGTGATTAATTTATTTGTGAAACTGATTAAAGAATTAATTAATGATCAAAGGTTAATTAATCAAGTGATTATGAGATGATTACTTAATGGTAAGTAATTAAAGGGCTAATTACTTAATGTAATTAATTAAGGGATAATTAATTAATTAGAGATAATTACATAATTAAAATTAATTAATTAATGATATATAGTTGATTAACCAAGTGATTAAAGTATAATTACTCAATGTACTTAAATTATGGTTGATTAATATAGGTGATTAGGGAATAATTGTTGAATTTTCTATGATTTTTGTTTGATGATAATAAATATATATATATATATATATATATATATATATATATATATATTCATTAAAATGTATTTATTAATGTACTATTTTATTTTTCATAGATTTAATAAATATTTGCAGAATAAAAATAAATAACACAGAATTTGAATTCAAACAAAAAATTTATTCAAACAAATGTTTATTACAATCTTTGAATAGAACAAATTTCAAGTCTCACTATATATATACAATTTCAATTACAGTACAATTTTGATTACATCATGATTCACATTTACATTTGACCTTACTAAATATCACTCATTCATTCAACTCGTATTTTATCTTTAACTTCACTCCAAATTGAATCCAGCATCTAAGCAATTTGCAAAAATAAATATTGATGCAGTAACATTGAAAAGGAAATACTTTTGCAGTATAAAAAAAATGTGGATGTGGAAAATAATATTTGCCTCGGTTATTTGGGTTGTTCGTCATCATTTTGAATTCATCATACACGAACTGCTTGTGACATACACAGTGTATCACTGTATATGCCACAAGGCCATGCACACCGATATATACACTTGATAGAATTACAAGGACATGTGAGCACAGGTCAAACCCAAAATGCCGGGTTCAACTCAAGTGTAATAAAAATAATGTCACAATTTTCAGCACAAGGTCAAATTTGAGCTACAAGCTGGAAGTGTAATTCGATAAACAAATCCAAATGCAATAAAATGGTCGGGAGCAACCTCAATGCACAACAAGTATACATGAAGGCCAGAGTGTGCAATATACTCAGACTTCAAGTGCAAAACAAAGTAAAGCTCCAACCAAGTGAATATGCAATATGTACGCGAGTGAATGCAATTCAGTACTCAACATAATCAAATAACTCGAGTACAACAAATGGAGATGCAACCCAAATCAAAATGAACCAGATGGAACTGCAACAGCAGGAGTGGCAACATGCATGGCACAGTATGCAGTGATGCACAGGAACCAAGGCCAAGACTAGTGAACTGCAAGTGTTGACCGGGTAGCAAGCAAGATCAACACAGCAACCAAAATTGATGCAAACAGTTCAAAGTCGAAGTGGACAATGCAACAATACTAAAGTGAAGCCATCAATAGAACCAGACACAAGTCAAATGAAGAACTTGAACAAGACTATAAGTACAAAGCATCAAGAAACACCAAGCAGAGTGTCATGAAACAATATGTAAACTGCCTCGAATGGTACAAAGACGGCAACACTACGTCAACTACAAGTGACAGGAGTGTGAAAACGAAGACCATAAGTGGTGCACACATCAAATACAAATACAACATTACAAAACCATATTTCAAGCAGTAAAGAGCCGCAACTAGTGCTAACAGACTCGAGTGCTACTAGATAACAATGAAGCATGAAGCAAACATATAGAACAGTGGGCAGTGCACTGTAGATAGGACAACTCGGCCCAACAGACTCACATAGACCAGGCACCAAGTAAACATGAATTGAAGTATGTTCGATACAACAAACAAGTCAATCAAATCTGACCACATACAACTCAAAGAAACTAAAGCAATTTCAAAAATGACCGAAGTCAGATATATGAACTCGAGCAAGTCCAGCTACCACATGAAAGCAACCATACATATATACACATGTGAAATAGCATGTAAACATATAGGCGGTGCAAACTAGCTCAAAGCATTAACTCGAAATAATTCAATATCAGATATAATGCAATAGTGTGTAGAGAAGTGCTATAAGACCATGTCAAACATAGTGCAACAAAATACAAGTGTCGACCAGAATCGAGTTCAAAAGTACAGGGTGCAGTGATGCAAAAATCACAAGGAATTCAATCTAGTACCGAAATCAACAGTTTCATCTCAAAGTTATCAAGAGCCGATGCCAACAGAGAAAATACCAAAGTCAAGGCCGCACGTAAGTCAAGGTACAAGCTGGAGTCAACAGAGTGAAGAACAGTATCAATATCAAGTGATTGAAGTCAACAAAATGCCAGCGAATTTGAAACCGTGGTGAGCAAGAAATCAATCACTATCAATTCAAAGTCGTGTCAATCAAGGAAACAAAATATACATTTTTAGAACAAGTCAGAAATCATCATCAGCATCAAAACATAATCGAATGGTCGAGATAAATAAATTGACAATTTCAACAAATATGTACGAACGAAAAACAAAGGGGTCAAACCCTATATAAAAACCCAATCATCATCGGCTTTCAATCCATCAAGTTTAAGTAAGCCAAAACCAGTAAAGCAAAAGGAGAAAACTACATACTAGAATAAAATTCAAACTTGATCGAATTGAAGTAGCCGAAGACAATTCAAAGAGCCAAACAATCGATCGTCAAGCAATCACGAAGAACAATCCACCTGATCGAAGTAATTAAAGTCGGCTTCTTCAATTTTGTACAAAGCCCTAATTTGCAAGCAAAGCAAAACGAGAACAAGCTACCATTATATGGAGCAAAGGAAAAAGGGATAGCTGATATAATAAAAAGAAAAAGGGGATTGGGCCGGCCTTGTTTCAATTATAAGGCTTAATAGTTAAAAATTAGGGTTTTTATTTTTAATTGTGTTTTAAATTGTATTCTTCTTTTTTAAACCATTGTAATTTCTAGTCGTGTGACTAGGGGACAAAATACGTGGCGTAGTTTGAGAATTCGCAACTCAGTGGCTGAGTTGTGGCAGGGTTTTGAGCATAGAGTTAGGTTATACATTAGCGGGTATCGCGAGTTTACGTGTGCAAGCATGTGACTACTTAATTTCTAGTAGAAACCTTGGGGGCAACACGTAGGCAGGGTTTTGCCGAAGCTGGGTAAATTCTGTGTCGTTCTATTTCTGCATTTATTACTCTGCTATTATCTGTGCTGCTATAATTTTGATTTATCTGTGTTGAAATGAGTTTATAAGCTTCCGCAATTAATTTTTATAATTATCAGTATCACCCTATTCACCCCCCAGGGTGAAATCGATCCTACAAGTGGTATCAGAGCTAGGAATAGAAGTCAACTTTTGTTTTAAAAAATTAAATTTTTCAAAAATCAATTTTTGTTTTAAAATTTGAATTTTTAAAATGGCTTCTTTTAATAATGCTTTTGCTGAGGGTCATTCCATAGTTAGACCACCAATTTTCAATGGTGAATACGCCTACTGGAAAAATAGAATGAAATTTTTTCTGAAATCCATTGACACTTGGAATATTGTTGAGACAAGTTATAGAGCACCAACTATAAATGTAGATAATCAAGAAATGGATAAACCAAAGGATCAATGGACAGAACTAGAAAATAAATTACAAAATGCTAATGCTAAAGCTATGAATTCTATTATTTATTCATTGGATCAATTGAATTTAATCATGTCTCACGTTGTCTAACTACGCAGGAAATATGGCACACACTAGAAGTGACTCACGAAGGAACATCTCAAGTCAAAGAATCTCGCGTTGCCATGCTAAGCAGCGAATACGAGAACTTCACAATGGCGAAGGAAGAAAATGTCAAAGAGATGTATGGACGACTTTCCAATATCGTATATAAATCAAAAGCTCTCGGAAAACCATACACAGAGTTGGAGATAGTCCAAAAATCCTTAGAGTCCTTCCGTGAAGATTTGAAGCCAAAGTGACTGCCATTCAAATCAAAAGATTTTAAAAAGATGAAAGTTGAAGAACTCATAGGAAATCTCACTACTTATGAGCTAGAAACGAAATTCAAGGAAGAGCGTGAAGGAGGTGACACTCGAAAGAAATCAATAGCTCTCAAAGGAACAATCGAAAGTGATGATGATAACGATGATGTTGATGGAGCAGCAGAGTAGGCACTACTAATGAAGAAATTCAAAAAATGGAACCAAAAATATAAAAATCCATCTCTAAATCAGAAATTGAAAAGCAGAATAAATAAAATACTAGACGATCTAGAAGAACGGGATATCATTTGTCACAAGTGCAACCAACCTGAACACATTAAGCCCAATTGTCCTCAAATCCGATGCGACTTCGAAAAGAAATCAAAAAGGAGAAGTTTTGCAGCCATGTGGAATACAAGTGATGAAGATAATCAAAGTATTAGCACTGAGAGTGAGAAAGCAGATATGTGCCTTCAAGGAAATATAACTGATAGCGACGATGACGAGCCAAGCGAGGTATCAAAACTCACTCACTCAGAATTACTTATATATTTCCACCAAGTAAATGGCTATTTTGAACGACTTAGGAAGAAGTGTGCCAAACTTGAATCAAAAAAAGATACCTTGATAGAATTAAATGAACAACTTGACCAATTAGTTAAAACTTATCAAAGTAGGATCCCTAAGTGTGACAAGTGTCCAATATTTGAAGAAGAAATTAAAAAAGTCAGAAATTAATGTAAAATCACTTGAAATGAAATTCTGATTTTGAAAGAAAGTGAAAATACTAGGAGAGAGAACTTTTTTAAAAAGTGCACACAATTATTGAATGGAAATGAATCTCTCAAAACACAAGTCCAACAACTGTCAACGACTTTAGATAAATTTTCAAAAAGTGAAAAATCGTTGAATATGCTATTTGGAAAACAAACTGTTAATAAAATTAGACAAGGGCTTGGGTATAATCAATCTAAAAATGTTGGAAATGAGATTAATCAAGTAGATTCAATGTGTACAATTTGTAGAAAATTTGGACACAATCAAAGTAGTTGTTGGTATAGACCCAAATACGTGAAAACTATACCAATTTAGGTTCCAAAAGGCACAAATATAAAATCACTCAAAGTTAAACAAATTTGGGTGCCAAAGGGAACATATATAAATAGTTTTGGGTCTCCACAAAATTATTTTCAAAATATTCTGCCACTAACATTCATGGACCTATAAAAACAAATAGGTCACAAAAATCTTTTCTCGTGTAGGTGTTGTGGCACGCTAAGGAACAACAACTGTGTTATCTGGACTCTGGCTGTTCTAGAAACATAACGGGCGACAAGCAAAGTTCCTTAGCCTAGTATAAAGGTGATAGAATCACAATGGACAATAACGAAAAATATCGTAAAGGTAAAACAGGTAATGGTATATTTATTTGAATGATATATTAAACGCGATAATCTGCACCGTAATCTGAGTTAAATCAGCTAATAATGTGATGATGAAATAATGATGATTTTGGATTCTAACTTATTCAAAATTGTTGGCCAATTATATTCTCATGCCAAAAACACTATAAAAATCTCTAGAGCCTTTAAATTACTTCATATATATTAGTTTGGATTAATAATAGTGTTTTGTTGGATGATAATACATTTGGTTATAACACGGCTAATTCTATATTCACAGTTTCTGATTATTTACACGGCTTCAATTAAAATTCAAGAGAATGTCATTTAAAAAGCTGTTAAAATTGATTTTGAGATATTTTGTTACACACTTCATGATCTGTCTATCAAATTCAATTAATGATAATTTTGAGTGAAAGAGAAATTCAGATGCAGATTACACTGGTGATCTAGTTGCTAGAACAATTACTAGTTGAACTTAATTTTTGTTGAGACATTTTATAATTGCATCATTGTTCAAAGAAAATATCTGCACATTTTTCATTTCAAATAATTTCAAATGGCAGAAATTTTTCTCATATAACCCCTTCGAGAAAATCATTTTTTGACCATGTTTTCAGAACAGTTATTTTGAAAAATTGATTTTATAATTATTTTTGAATTTGATTTTAAACGACTATTTTGACTAATCTGACTCTCTAATAATTATCAAAAAGATAAATAGTGACTGAAAAAGTGATGAGTATTGATGTTTATCATGTGTTACGACTCGAGACGGTATAATTAGTAAATTTTTTAGAAATTTAAACAAGAGTTATAAAACTTTTTGTTGGTAAAAATTCCATGACCATCTCTATTTCTATCATATTTCTAACGACCGTTACTCATCAAAATTCAATATAGTTTGTCAATATGTGGTACTTTAAACAGGAATCATTCGTTTTTCATTTTACATTTTTTTTAAAAATAAAAAATAAAAAATATATTAATAATAATGATAATAATAATAAATTAAATTAAAATAAAATCCAAAGTATTCACTCTCATTTAAAAGTCCTCACGGTTATGCATGGGTGAATTACTTGGAATTCTTTACGTGTTTCCATGCTCATTTAAAAGTCCTCACGGTTGTGCATGTATGGAATGCATATCAAAATTGATTTTTAAAATAAACAAGTTGATTCTAATCCCATGTAAAAGTCCTCATGGTTATGCGTGGTTAGAAGATACATGAATTCATTTTTTAAAAATAAAATTGGAATACTACTAATCTCATTTAAAAGTCATAATGGTTATGCATGGTTATTCCTGATATAAATATACCACAAATAGACACAAGTGTATGGTTTTATATGATGATATCATTCCCATCATTCTAAAAGTGGAGTATGCGCCTAACAAAGTATTTATGATTTTTGTTTGATTTTTTATTGAAATTTTATATTTATATTCGATTGAGTTTTAATGTTGGATTAATATCGATCACTTTATCTTTATTTTCTCTAACACTATTACTCTTTTGCTGATAACAAAAGGGGGAGAGAAAAGTTAAGATTTTGTCAAATAAAATCAAGAAAAGGTTAAATATTTTCTATTCGCATCTAGGCTCATTTTCATATTTTTAATTGTATGCATATATATAAGGGGAGCTTTGTGTAGAAAGGAAGCATTTAAATGGGGGGAGCAATTAGAGTATATCAACGATCATATACATTTAACATATTCAAAATCTTAAATATATGTTTGTTATCATCAAAAGGGGGAGATCATTGAATATGCAATTATATGATTTTTGTTTGATGATAATAAACACACACACACACACACATATATATATATATATATTCATTTAAATGTAATTGTTATTTTACTTTTCATAGATTAAAAAATATTTGCTGAATAAAAATTAATAACACAGAATTCGAATTCAAACAAAAAATTTATTCAAACAAATGTTTATTATAATCTTTGAATAGTTCAAATTTCAAGCTCTCACTATATATATACAATTTCAATTACAGTACAATTTTGATTACATCACGATTCACATTTACGTTTGACCTCACTACATATCACTCATTCGTTCAACTCGTATTTTATCTTCAACTTCACTCCAAATTGAATCCAGCATCTGAGCAACCTGCGAAAATAAATATTGACGCAGTAACATTGAAAAGGAAATATTTTTGCAGTATAAAATAAAATGTGGATGTTGAAAATAATATTTGCCTCGGTTATTTGGGTTGTTTGTCATCATTATGAATTCATCATACACGAACAACTTATGACATACACAGTGTATCACTGTATATGCCACAAGGTCGTGCACATCGATATATACACTTGATAGAATTACAGGGACTGGTGAGCACATGTCAAACCCAAAACGCCAGGTTGAACTCAAGTGCAATAAAAATAATGTCACAATTTTCAACACAAGGACAAATTCGAGCTACAAGCTGGATTCAACTCAGGTGTAATTCGAAAAACAAATCCAAATGCAGTAAAATGGTCGGGAGCAACCACAATGCACAACAAATATACATGAAGGCCAGAGTGTGCAATATACTCAGACTTCAAGTGCAAAACAAAGTAAAGCTCCAACCAAGTGATTATGCAATATGTACAAGAGTGAATGCAATTCTGTACTCAATGCAATCAAATAACTCGAGTACAACAAACAGAGATGCAACCCAAATAAAAATGAACCAGATGGAACTGCAACAACAGGAATGGCAACATGCATGCCACAATATGCAGTGATGCACAGGAACCAAGGCCAAGACTAGTGAACTGCAAGTGTCGACCAGGTAGCAAGCAAGATCTACACAGCAACCAAAATTGATGCAAACAGTTCAAAGTCGAAGTGGACAATGCAATAATACTAAAGTGAAGACATCAATAGAACCAGACACAAGTTAAATGAAGAACTTGAACAAGACTACAAGTACGAAGCATCAAGTAACACCAAGCAGAGTGTCATGAAACAAATATGCAAACTGCCTCGAATGGTACAAAGACTGCAACACTACAGCAACTACAAGTGACAGCAGTGTGAAAATGAAGACCACAAGTGGTGCACACATCAAATACAAATACAACATTACAAAACCATATTTCAAGCAGTAAAGAGCCACAAGCAGTGCCAACACACTCGAGTGCTACCAGATAACAATGAAGCATAAAGCAAACATATAGAACAGTGGACAGTGCACTGCAAATAGGACAACTCGGCCTAATAGACTCACATAGACCAGGCACCAAGTACACATGAATTGAAGTATATTCGAAACAACAAACAAGTCAATAAAGTCTGACCACATACAAGTCAAAGAAACTAAAGCAATTTCAAAAATGAGCGAAGTCAGATATATGAACTCGAGCAAGTCCAGCTACCACATGAAAGCAACCATACATATATACGCATGTGAAACAACATGTATACATATATGCGGTGCAAACTAACTCAAAGCATTAACTCGAAATAATTAAATATCAGATATAATGAAACAGTGTGCAGAGAAGTGCTACAAGACCATGTCAAACACAGTGCAACAAAATACAAGTGTCGACCAGAATCGAGGTTCAAAAGTACATGGTGTAGTGATGCAAAAATCATAAGGAATTCAATCTAGTGCCGAAATCAACAGTTTCATCTCAAAGTTATCAAGAGCCAATGCCAACAGAGAAAACACCAAAGTTAAGGCTGCAAGTAAATCAAGGTACAAGCTGGAGTCAACAGAGTGAAGAACAGGATCAATATCAAGTGACTGAAGTCAACAAAATGCTAGCAAAATTGAAACCATGGTGAGCAAGAAATCAATCACTATCAATTCAAAGCCGTGTCAATCAAGGAAACAAAATATACGTTTTTTGAACAAGTCAGAAATCATCATCATCATCAAAACATAATCGAATAGCCGAGATGAATAAATCGACAATTTCAACAAATATATACGAATGAAAAACAAGGGGTTCAACCCCTATATAAAAACCCAATCATCATCGGCTTTCAATCCATCAAGTTCAAGTAAGCCAAAATCAGTAAAGCAAAAGGAGAAAATTACATACCAGAATCAAATTCAAACTTGATAGAATTGAAGTAGCCAAAGATAATTCAAAGAGCCAAACAATCGATCGTCAAGCAATCACGAAGAATAATCCACCCGATCAAAGTAATTAATGTCGGCTTCTTCAATTTTATACAAAGCCCTAATTTGCAAGCAAAGGAAAACAAGTACAAGCCGCCATTATACAGAGCAAAGGAAAAAGGAACGGCCGATATAATAAAAAGAAAAAGGGGATTGGGCCGGCCTTGTTTCAATTATAAGGATTAATAGTTAAAAATTAGGGTTTTAATTTTTAATTGTGTTTTAAATTGTATTTTTCCTCTTTAAACTATTGTAATTTCTAGTCGTGTGACTAGGGGACAAACTACGTGGCGTAGTTTGAGAATTCGCAACACAGTGGCTGAATTGTGGTAGGGTTTTGAGCATAGAGTTAGGTTAGTCAGTAGCGGGTGTCGCGAGTTTACGTGTGTAAGCGTGTGACTACTTAATTTTTAGTAGAAACCTTGGGGGCAGCACGTAGGCAGAGTTTTGCCGAAGTTGGGTGAATTCTGTGTCGTTCTATTTCTGCGTTTATTGTTCTGCTATTATCCGTGCTGCTATAATTTTGATTTATTTGTGTTGAAATAATTTTATAAGCTTCCGTAATTAATTTTTATAATTATCAGTATCACCCTTTCACCCACCTTCTAGGGTGAAATCGATCCTACAATAATCACTTATGGTAATTAATTAATTTAAATGATAACTAATTAAGGGTTAATTAATTAATGTAATTAATTAAAGATAATTAATTAAAGGATAAATTAAAGGTTAATTATTTAATGATTAAAGGTTGATTAATTTATTATTAAAGGGTAATTAATATATGATTAAAGGTTAATTAATTAAAATGGACTATAATTAATTAATGATTAATTAACCAGGATTTGTAATTTATTAATAAGTAACTAATCTGGTTTAAATTAATTATAATCAGATATTATTTAATCCTACTTATGAATGTTTGGATTCTATTGAATATTGAATTGTTTGATATCCATGATATGTGGTACTCTGTTTTAATTTGGGCTGTAATGAATGTAATTTATTAATCTGTGATGAATTTATATTGTTTATTTATGAATCTGTGAATGAAGATAACTATTATAAGATTATACAGCTTATCAATATTGCTGCGTTTGGTTTGTGATGATTGATGATGTTGCACTATTGTGTAAAACCCCTAGGCTACACCATACACACATAAATATGGATTGCACGAGGAAATTGGGTTAAGTCACAGATTTTTTAATTTAATGGTTTTAGATATTTAATTTTGAATCCAAATGGTTTTGGAAATGAAATTGGTTTAAATATGAAAATCTTTTGAAAAGGAAGTCTTGAAATTGGAATTTAGCTTGAAAATAATATATCTTATTTAAGATTTGAAATTATTTTGGAAACTATGTTTTGAAAGGGTTATACAAGTTATACTATATATATATATATGGTTTTTAAAACCATCTTTAAAATATTTTAAAAGTAATATTTTGGGAATTTAAATTAAATCCAAGTTTATACTTTAAAGGCTATAACTTGTGCATATTTGATCTGATTTTTCCGAAACGAAAAGTATTTGTTTTCAAATGATAATAGCTTTCAAATAAAGATGGATTCTCAGTTTTTGTTAAAAAGATTTCAGTTTTGAAATGAAATAGTTTTGAAAGCTACGAATGAATCTTTGTGAAAGCTTGGTGAAACTTTGTTTTCAAATTTGAGAGGATCTTAAAAGGTGTATCTTTTGTATAAATCATTTGGAATTTAAACAGTTTTGAAAGGCTATGAATGAATCTTTGTGAACTTTGTGAAGTGATTCATTTTGTTTAAAAGATTTGAAAATGGTAATTTGTTTAAACCATTTGAAGAAAGATTTTGGGCTTAAAGTTGTGACTTAACTATGATCCCAATATCCATATGTTTTCAAATATTGCGCTCATTATTCGGTCTAGCCGGGAGAGGACCTTGTGTCATGTAACCCATTCCGTATAATGATACGACGATATGGATAGCATTTGAAGACCGGTAGTGAAGACCGGGTATTTTCGAGAATGAAAGGATTACCCGTCGAATGGCTCTGCACTGATTAGCTACGGTAAAGAGATCTTCATATGTGATGGAGAGTCTGATCGGGATTGTGAATACCCGGATTGCAAGGGCTTCTTTTTAAGTGCCTTCAGTTCTATTCGAACCCGGAACAGACTTGTATGGATGTGTGTCTGATATTACACTTTGAGATATAAAGGTGGTTTCTATCAAATACATTTCTGTTTGGTGGCGGAGAATTTATTCTCTTAGCTTAAAACCCTTCTTTGAGACATACGAGCTCAGAGGTTATGTAGTTGATGGTTACTAGTGATACATTCACAATTTGGTAATGTGGCATACGAAGTGCTACTAATCATTTGTTGATCAAAGCATAGCTTTTGTGGAAAGCGTAGCTTTGTGGACGTGACCTCATCGGACCTCACAACCCAGAATGGTCGAATCTAGAAAGATGCGGCGAGATTATTTGGGGGTAGCGCCCCCTGAGGGTGTGTTCATTACCTTCTTGAAAAGGGTGGTATCATGGTATGGAGCTCAGATACTTAACTCATGTGGTTGCTGCAAATTTATTACTTTATGGTTTTTGCTTTGTGGTTGAGGATCCTCGGATAAAGGTCGCTAACGACCGGAGGATGGCATGCTCATGTAGTAGTTACCTAGTTACTGAGGTAACACGGCCTTGTGTTGGCGGAGATCTGGTTAGGTTCTCGAGGTGTCCCTCGAGAGGCGTACCTATGTGGCCCAGGAAGTTCCTTTGCCTAACCATTTGTTGGAAATCCAATCACCAATACACGTCTTGTACGGTTTTAGTTGTAGAACCTTCCATTTGACATGGTAGCTATAGTAGGCATACTATAATGGTACGTATGCTGTCTAAGATTAATATTATACTTGCAAATGTTTTCTACACTATGCACTAATTATAATATCAAATGGTTTTCGCATATCAAGCATGTTTGACTATCATAAGGAGAAATCTCCTCCAATTGTACGCTTGCAATGTGTGTGTGCAGGAAGGCCTTATGGTAGTTTCATTTTCCAAAATGCATTGGGGATTTCTTTTAAATTCTTTTGTTTTGCTTTTGTAAAGATAAAACTTTTTTTTTTGCTCACACCAGTCCCATGACTGACCTGGAGTTTATTGTTCCCTTTCAAAACTCTGGACGCCCACAATTTTCTACACGGGCAGTTTAGAGTTGGATTTTTCAGATAATCAAATAGTAGGTGTAGATTCGATAGCATCCAGCCTTTGGATTTGGCGATAGCATTTGTTTCACTTCAACAGTTACCTAGTTTGCTTAATGCAATGTGATCGGGGGTTCGAGCTATCTTTGGTTTGGAGATGGAGTTACAGTTGCAGTATGGAGGTGGATTCTTTTGGAGACTCTTCTATCATTTGGTACTATCTTTCCACTGCTGTTTGTTTCGTTAAATTTTTGTCTCTGATATTGTTGAGCATCTATTGTATCATATTGTATCGATGTTGTATATCAATGATATATTGTTTTTCTTTCACTGGTTTGTTATACTTAATGTGTTATAAGTTTCGGCGAACTAGATTCGACGTTTGAATCTGCGGCATTTGAATACGGGTGATGTATTCGGTGTCGATTTTCGAAGGCCGAGTCAGGGTTGTTATATTTTAGATGCTTAATGAGGATACGGATGCTTTAGTAGAATTTTTCTATAAAGTTATTCTAGAAGTCTTTTCACCAATTTTTCTTTCTTAGGAGAGAAGAATGGAGTTTGTATAGACATCTCTATAATAGATATTTAAATAAGCATGGATCTGATCCTCATCCTGAGGCATGTTGGAATCTTTCTAGGGTGGAGACCACTTCCCTTACCCAGAACACTCTTCCTCCCGACAAAGTTAAATTTAATAAGGAGAGATGTATTTTAGAATTTTACAAAGATCAATATTGTATGAACCCAAGTGACATTTCTTTTAATATGTAACTCAAACATTTTTATGAATTTCGATGCTTCCATTTCTCATTTCTTTGTAACTTAGTTTATTTTAATAGACCTTACAAAATATGGAATCGTCTGCCAAACCTATTTCCATGGAACTCTTTAATAAATTTATCAAATTAAAGAGGGACTTTAAAG
Organism: Allium cepa; assembly: GCA_030765085.1. Classification (NCBI taxonomy): domain Eukaryota; kingdom Viridiplantae; phylum Streptophyta; class Magnoliopsida; order Asparagales; family Amaryllidaceae; genus Allium; species Allium cepa. The sequence continues at coordinate 577,998,072 of CM060942.1, forward strand.
AGAAAACGGTAACCCTTAAAACATCTTGATTAGCTAAATATTATTTCCTAATAGATCTCTAAGAAGTTTGTACTCGGTTTCAACACTTCCGCTTTGATTTCTTAAGTGATGAAAAGAATAAATTGCTTAGAGTCATACAAACCATTATGATAAATTGTTATGCGGTAAAATTAGTCCTCTAATTGGAAAATGGGACTATCATCAATTCTCTCTAGGTGATAATCCTCAATGGTTTAATATTCCTTTTGACTCCACCCTTTCCATGTCCATAGAATCACTTAAAAAGGCTCAAACTATCGTCTTTAAACTTTGAGCATTAAAATTTTAATGTAATTTCAAATTTGCTTGTGCTTGAAACTTTTTTTAATTTGCAAAGAAAGCATTTTCTTTGCATTGATTTCTTTTACTCATTTTTATTCAAGAAAAACAATCAATGCTTACACTTAGCAGTTCAAATATCCTTTCTTAACAATATTACTACCAATATAAGGTCAGTCATCGAGACGAAACGTTCTTTCCAAGACGCTTCAACCTTGTTGTTTCCGGACAATCTGGATGTATAGAAATGGCATAAAAATATATTATCAATTGTAATCTACATTAACTAGTATAGAGGAGATAATTTCCAATTTAAAGGAAAAATTTAGGGAAAAGGACAAAGAAATCAAGAGTTGAAGAAGAAATTGGATGCGATTAGCCAGCTGGGACTTTTGATTCAAGGAATGGAAGCTGATGGAAAAATTATCCGACTTCATCAAAAGATAATGGACCTTGAAGTGAACTTACTTAAAAGTCGAGCATTCTATCAATCCTTTGAACTTATTGTGAGTGGAGGCAAATCCAGCCTTCTTACCCGTACTCTGTTGGTTGGTAAAGAAAAGTTTTATAGTTTATTAAACCCACCTTCAAGTCTGGATGATAAAGAAATCGCTCGATGGAGCCAAAATGTTAGACATGAATGCATTCAATTTTTTAACAAATAATAGGACGATAAAGTTTCTTCATACGTTAATAATTACCAGAGCCAAGTGGAAAAACTCGAGCATGAAGAATACACTCCGTAATAAGAGATTAAGAAGTTAAAGAGCAGATTCTGGCTTTCAAGGGAGCCAATAAGGCGCCCAGTCATGCATTGGAGATCCAAATTGATTCGATTGACGATGCAGATAATATTCGAAAGAAAGAAAAGAAGCTTCAAAAATCCTTAGATACAATAATTCATCACATCGTTGAACCTTCTTCGATCATTTAAAAATTAAGAGGAGTGATGAAGAAACTCGATACTTAATGAAAAATTGCTTCTAAATTCTTGGGAAGTTTTCCCTTTTGGTTACCTGCGATTCTTGTATATAATATATAAAATAATCAAATTTGTCTTTAATGATTATTACTTTGAATGAATCTTTTTTTTGAACTTCCCGACTCTCTAGAGATATAAAACTTGCTTTTTAGAACTTTTTGATTCAATATGATGAATAACCCTTGATTGATCGTCGATTTACCTTCTCAATGTAAACCTTGTCATTAAAAGCTGAAATCCGTTTTAATAAAAAGATCATCAATTCATATGATCATAAGTTTGGAAGAACCTTTCTTTTTCTTAACAGGAAATTAGAAGTCATATTAATAATGAAGATTCTCGTTGCTATAAAATTTGAACTCCGTTCTAGGAGAACTCAGTTTATCACTTTGAGGTATGAAGCTTTCAACAACCTCATACTTTGGCTTTATCGGTTGGTGCATTGGAGATTGACGCTTGAATCTTTGATCTTCAAAAGAGTATGCATCGGGAGATCCACCCAATAATCATCTATATTGAAGGCCAGGAATATTTAAGCAATAATGTTAGTTGGATAGATAACAAGAAATCCATTCGATAATAATTTGAATAAGTGCCCAGAAAATCATCGAGAAATTCTAAAAAATTTCTGGTAACAAGTCCCAAATTCTATCTGATAAGAGGACTAGAAATCTGATTGTTAGCGAAGATTCTCATTGTTTGGAAACATGATTTTAGATGAAGTGCCCCATTATTTGATTATTAAAACTTTCATTTTTGCATAATAGATAGCTTTTGATCCTTCCTTTGAGGGTTGTCTTAACTTTTCGTTGATGCGAATTTAAATGCGTTTGATTGTCCTTCCTTTAGAAGATTGCCTTGAACCTTCTTTAGGAAAGAGTTTGATTTGCTTTTGCATTCGATTGATCTTTCTCTAGAGGAATGCCTCTTTCTACTCTTTGGGTAGTAATTTAGGATTTTGATTGATTTTCTTTGTCCTTTATTACCATCTCTATGTAACGGTTCACATGTTAATCGAGCACTTTTGCTCCTTATCGCCTTCTTGATGATGATTGAGCCCCTTACTAACTTATAGGTAATGATTTGGGCTGATCGGTATGTTTGGTTAGTCTTACCCATCCTTCCTCTAGGAGGCGTTTCGGTTAGGCCTTATAGGCAGGACCGAAGGCTGGTTCGGTGCTTTGGTTGGGCTATATTAGGCGAGGCCAAAAGCTTACTCCATCCTCCCTCTAAAAGGCGCTTCAGACATGCCTTATTGACAAGACTGAAAGCTGGTTGGTGCTCCAGTTAGGTCATTTTAGGTGATACCAAAGGTTTATTCCTTCCTTCCTCCGGCTGGAGCTCCGGTCAAGCCATGTAGGCAGGACCAAAGGCTTGCAATGCTCTGGCCAAGCCTAAGGCAGGACAAGAGGCTTACTTTGAAATCCCTCTAGGAGGTGCTTTGATCAGGCTATTTTGGTGAGGTCAAGGGCATTTTCCTTTATTTTATAAGTCCTTATTATTAAACATTCCTCTTTGTTGAGTACTTAATCTTTATAGATGTACTAGTTAAACCTCTTTAACAAACTCTTGAGGCTCTTCTTTGGCCAAGAAATTCATGGCCATTCCCTTTAAGTTTCGACACCAATCGGTATCTCCATGTCCATTGTTTTATGATACTGACAATAGGCTTTTCTAAGATTCCATTCATTTCTTAGTTTTCTCTTCTTAGATGGCCAATAGTTTAGCCTCTCCTTAGTTGAAAAGTAGATATTCTCGTAGGAAGTGGCGAGGGAATGATTTTTAGAAGATTGAGAATTTCTAAGGCATAGTGCTTTTTGTTTCCATTTAACTCTCTAGCGGCATTGGATTGACATATCATCTCCGAAATTTCTCTTTCGGAACTTGATTGGCACGTGAAAATTATCAATTACTCATTTCCACTTTTGGGCAAATTTATCAAAATCTATTTCATTTTCAAAAATAGTTCCTTTGGAATGAAATTGTATGGCCTTGCTTATTTTTAAGAATAGGCTATCCTTCTTTAGGCTCTCTCTTCGCAAGGAATAGATTGGAGAAGGTCCTATATGGAATGGGATTATACTCCATTTGTCCATATTATAAATAGCCACTTTCATCTTTTTTTTCAAATATTTGCAAAGCCTATAATCTTAACATTTGTTCTTTACAAAACCAAGGGTCATGAGTGACTTGATAATTTTATTTCACCAAACGAGGCTCATAAGATCCTTATCTAGAGATAGACAAATTATTGTCCAAAGTAGGTTATGCAAGGTTCGAAGAGTTCCTTTGTTGAATATGCAGGTAGGGTTAAATCCTCTATACCCCACGTATGCAGGCGAAGGATTGTTCATTATAAGGATATATACGGAATCAGAGTTTCGAGTTCTCCTTCTAGCACAAAAATATTAACAAATTTCTTTATTAACTTCGAAGTATGCTAAGAAGATGAGATTGGCTAGGACTTTGCTTGATCAGCCATGTGTACTTGCAACAAATATGCATGTTCAATAGAGAGTCCATATGCATGTCATGGGAATAAGGCGTAAAAGTCATATGTAAGTCATAAGTCATATCAAAAGTCAAAATTCGAGTCCTTATTTATTCGAAATATGCTATGCAAATGCTTAACATTTGATTCCTTATGCATACAAAGTTCAAATGTTACAATCAGCAAAGATCTCCAAGTAAATTTAGGGTTGCAACTTTAAAAATATAAGAAAAGTGGAGAGAAGAAATCGCCCCATCGAGTTTCTCCTAGGTCCATATTTATAGGGGTGGAGATAGCGGATTTGCTGCCACGTGTCATATGACACCTTTAATTTTCGACATCTTTCATCATGCTATTGACATTCGACGTCCTCTTTTACATCGATGTTATTCGATATTGTTGAAACTTAACATTCCCCTTTTGTTTTACCTTTAACTAACATCCCTTTACGTTATTAATTGCAATATCATTTTAAATTCTAATAATATATGTGACAACCCACATGAATTGTTTATACTCGACACTCTCTTGATATAGTCAATCTTCGATATCCCCTAACATTGTTTATATTTGATACTTATTTGGTGCTGCTGACATTCGGCACCTCTCTTCTGGTTGGCACTCAACATCTCATTTAATGTTTGGTGTCCTCTAATGCTTTCTAAAGCTCAAAGCCGTATACTACCCGTTTCTCAATAGCCACAGTTGTGACGGCTCAGTATCTATAGGGATTTGATTTATCTTCTTAGCAACTAGGTGCTTGATATCATTTAGTGGTGTTTAGATATTCGACACCTCTGATGGTGTTGATGACATGTCATATCCTTAAATTGCTCTGGATACTCGATATCTATCACTCTCTTTGAAGCCCGACATCCTTTATTGCTTATATATGCTTCATGATGGTTATGATTGTAAAGGCTCGACATCAAAATACTAGATACCTTGTAGCAATGCGGTATCCTTTTTAGATTTCCTTGAGGTTCGATATCCTCCAAAGTTGTATAAGGTTCGATAATTCTCCTTTCTCCGTTAACATTCGATAACCTATAGATTCGTTAATTGCATGGAACTTGAAATCCTTGGAAAACCTCCACCATTTCTTAGGTGTTTGACATCTCCCATTGTAAACGTTCAATGTCTTCTTGGAGTGCATTGAAGCATGATATCCCTTGCGGTATACTTTCTTCCTTTCTTTTCGTCATCTTGGATTTTGATATGCTTTCTTTTCATGTTCGACATCATTATTTGGTGTAACACTGAGACGACCTTGCTACACCATCGACACCCAATATACCTATATAGTGCATGTAATGGTGCTCAGTCGATGTGGGATGATCATCCATAGAAAAGTAAATAAGCGACACAAAACCTATCGTATATCTCATAGCGCATCGAAAAATATAATAATAAATATCTAAGATATAAAAACAGGCTAGACAGTAAATAACTGAATGAATCACAACATAAGAGTATATAAACCCATATAGTAAACAAAATAGGTAATAGAGTTATACGTCAAATAATAACTCATAACTGTCTCTAAATAATAAGGCACCAACAAGCTCTATATCTTTGTACAAAGGAATAGCAAATGGGTAGATATAATAATACAAGAGAATAGCTCCCACTCGCTATTTGTCCAGCTCCACGTGCTCACTAGACCTGATATCCCTAATCTACTCATTTAATGGTACACAGAGTTATAAGAATCAAAGCATAAAAGCCCATGTCAGACAACAGTCGGGTGTGAGTTGTAAAAATCTCAAATTCTATAAAAGCAATAAACTAGGAAAAACAGTATGGAAAACTATACCTGACTTATCCCTGCATCCATAAAGTAAACACATATAAAGGATATACGCTACTCTATGATAATCATCATGGGTGTGTACATCAAGGTACAAAAGGGTGTCCAAATATCAACATCGGCAATATCTGCATCGTGTGATATTCCTAAGGTGATAGAGACAATCAAATGAACATAACATCCATCATTCATCCTCATATTCACTCACTTCGTGCGTTGGGTATATGATACTCGTATGACCTCATTAGAGATTACTCAATGTCTAAGTTTCTCGATACTTGAATCCATGCCACTTAGTAGGCCAGAAATAAGACTATCATAGGGTAAAATGGATCTCATCACACATCGACTGCACATCGAATCATACGAATATCATTGACCCCTTTGCACATGTCAATCGTAGTATAGTTCATCCCGAAACGTCCTTAAGACTCTCACCTGAAGTCATCGTGGTTGGGAACTATTCTAGATAGCCTTCGTTAGTCATGTAATGTCACTGTGCATCCCATAACCTTCCTCCAGCAATTCCTTCAATCCGGCTACTCTGCCAAGTATAGTTATCCATTATCAAATGATCATAACTCGAGCATACGAACTCCAAACGATCTAAAACTCGTAAAGTAGCCTTATGTGGCTATGCTTGTCACCCCATCTCGATTTCGTCTAATTTGGAACAAAACCTATGGATAGGTATCAAAACCATGACTACCGAACCATCTCTACTGTTCCATGGCCACCGAACCATCGCCAACAATCCTATATTTCACCCATCAGTTTTTTACATCTCACAAGGCTCCCTATGGGTCGTGCTCCAATTGGATCAAATCTCCTATAGCTTAATAATAACCCATAGACTTAGCTAAATTCTAGTTTGGTTTGGTTCCACCGATCCAAATTGCTCATTCTCCCATCGAATCATATTGTATGAACCACCATTAAGTATTGAGCTAATACTGAACCACCTATGACGAACGGTCACCGACGAACGATCCCCATCGAACCATACTTCAAACGACCATTACTCAATCATACCAATTCCAAACGACCAGAAACTTGGTTTGTGACCTCATGGGTCCTTCCTTATCACCCATTTTCGATCACACCCCAATTGGAAAACTTTGGATTTATGAGTCGTCGATGAACCATTAATCCTAAGTCTAAATTGCTATTCGATCGGTGTTTCCAGCCATTCGAACGTTAAACATGCATACTAGAATTGTGTAGAAGTCACTGCAATAGCCAAAGTCCAATATATCAATTTCTAAGAAATCTAAGTTTAGGGTAAAAATTGGTAGACCCATAAGAATAAGTTAAGAACCCATAAAAGCACGCTTTTACAAATTAGATGCAAATCATCTAAAATTCACATATATGGTTTATTATGGTCCAAAAATATTTTTAGGATTTTTTAAATAATTTTTAAAGCATCATTTAGGGTGTTTAATTGTTGAATATGCGCTTATATGATTTTTGTTTGATGATAATAAACATATATACATTCATTTAAATGTATTTGATAATATACTATTTTATTTTTCACAGATTAAATAAATATTTGCTGAATAAAATAAATAACACGGAATTTGAATTCAAACGAATATTTTATTCAAACAAATATTTATTACAATTTTGAATAGTATACAAATTCAAGCTCTCACTATTCACTATACAACTTTGATACAAATTCAATTACATCACTATTTTACATCAGCACCCCACTACATATCACTCACACTCGTATTTATCTTCAACTGCATTCCAGTTTGAATCCAGCATCTGAGCAATCTGCAAAAATATTCACTAACGCAGTAAAATTGAAAAAGAAATATTTTTGCAATATAAAATGAAATATGATTTTTGAAAATACGATTTGCCTCAGTTATTTGGGTGGTTCGTCATAATTTAAATTTGAATTCATCATACACGAACAACTTGTGACATACACAGTGTATTACTGTATATGTCACAAGGCCGTGCACGCCGATATATACACTTGATTGATTTACAGGGACAGGCGAGCACAGGTCAAACCCAAATGAAAAACCGGGTTCAACTCACGTGCAATAACATTGAAAATCACGGCACGAGCACAAGGTCAAACCCGAGTTTTGAAACTGGATTCAACTCAAGTGAAATTTCAAAAATCAACATGATGTGAACCAAGTTCAGAAGCAACAATGAAACTAACTCAAAGCACAAAACTGCACAGCACAAGTGAATGGCAAAAACATCAAAATTCAGTAGCAACCAAACATGAATGTAGACAGCAACTATACATGAAGACAACAAGCTACATGATGAACAAGCGCAAACTGATCTTGAATGAATGCAAGTTCATATGTGCCGCAACCCAACAACAAAGACAACAGCCAGTTCAAATGCAACAAAGATGCAAGCTGCAGCATACCAGAAGTACACAAGTACATACCACATCATCAAATGTCCACCCATAACATGTCCAGATTCAACTATAAGTCCAAGTTCGAAATCAAGGAAATGCCACCAGTACACAGTGATGACAATACAAGGAAATGAAGATTGCAGCAATATACAGATGAACAAAAATGACCAACTGCAACAATGCAAACAATAAACAGTGAAGAACATGGACTGCAACATTCAAGTGTATATTGAAAACAAGCTGCATGAATACAACATGAAGTACAGCAACACAAAGAGGCAACAAAGACCAAAGTGCATGAACACAGTGAACAACATATATCAAGTGCACTTGGATGTCACAAGCAAAGACCAAGTGCAACTACATGATACAACAAATACAGACTGCTACAACACCAAGTAAAGGATGCATCCAGTACCAACCAGAAAAAGAATGGCCAGACACAAGGCATGGGGGCAGTACAACTAAACCAACATGATGACAAAACAGCATATATACATATGTGCAGCTTGAATACGAATACATCAAGTCACGGTAAACAACACTTTGAATGAAAATCAAAGCATGTACAAGTTGTACTATGCATATGGTCATGCTGTTATTCAACACAACAATGCAGCACAATTCAGGTAGCCAAAAATGCAATTCGAAGTAATATAACAGCAAGCTACAAGTTATATGAAATACAAAATGACCAGAGTCGAACCAACACAGCGACAATTTGTTAAAACATGCAAAACAAGAATGGAAAGTTTACAAAGTATCAAAGCCGTGTTTTTTACCAAGTCAAGATCAACAACGTGATGACCAAAGAGTTGAAATAAATGCCGTGGGATTCAAACAACAAAAAATATACGCTTTTGAACAAGTCGCAATCATCTCAAACGTCCAAGCATGATCAAGCGGCAGTACAAAGAATTTGACGAATTCAATCAAATTTATACGAACGCAAATATAGGAACTCGACCTATATAAAAGCCCAATCATCATCGGCAATCTGATTATCGAGTTCAAGTACGAAAGATTAGAAGAAGCAAAAAAGTACAAATTACATACCGAAGCAATCGAACTCGATCAAGGAGGAGAAGCCGCAAACAATTGAAGCAAATCAGAGAAACAATGATTGCAATCAACCAACAAAGGCAGCGACTTCAATTTAAAACCCTAATTTAAGAGCACGGCGTCAAGAACGAAAGCCCCAATTTTGCAAAAGGAACGGTCGCCATTATACTCAAGCAAAAAAGGAACCGGGCCGATAAAATAAAAGGGAGAAAAGGGGGACACATTCTTTTAATTAGTGGGCCGGTTATTTTGGGCTTAATTGTTTTAAATTAGGGCTATTTTTATTTTAATTTGTTTTGTTTTGTATTTTCGTTTTAAAACTGTTTATTTTTCTAGTCGTGTGACTAGGTGACAAGCTACGTGGCGTAGCTTGAGAATTCGCAACTCGGTAGTTGAGTTGTGGCAGGGTTTTGAGCGTAGAGTTAGATTAGTCAATAGCGGGTATAGCGAGTTTACGTGTGTAAGCGAGGGACTATCTAATTTCTAGTAGAAACCTTGGGGGCAGCACGTAGGCAGGGTTTTGCCGAAGCTGGGTAAATTCTGTGTTGTTCTGTTTTATTCTGTTATTTATATTCTGCTATATCTGTGCTGCTATTCTGTGATCTGAATTGAAATTAATTGATAAGCTTCCGCGATTAATTTTTTAATAATTTACACAATCACCCTATTCACCCCCCCTCTAGGGTGAAATCGATCCTACAAGTGGTATCAGAGCTAGGAACAAAAGCCGTTTTTGTTTTAAAAATTTAATTTTACAAAAATCAATTTTTGTTTTAAAAATTCGTGTTTCAAAAAAAATCGTTTTTGTTTTAAAAATTTGAATTTTTAAAATGGCTTCTTTTAATAATGCTTTTGCAGAAGGTCAATCCATAGTTAGACCACCAATGTTCAATGGTGAATATGCTTATTGGAAAAATAGAATGCAAATTTTTCTGAAAACCATTGACGCTTGGAATATTGTTGAGACAGGTTATAGAATACCAACTATAACTGTAGATAATTAGGAAATAGAGAAACCAACGGAACAATGGACAGAACTAGAAAATAAATTACAAAATGCTAATGCTAGAGCTATGAATTCTATTATCTGTTCATTAGATCAATTTGAATTTAATCGTGTCTCACATTGTCTAACTGCACAGGAAATATGGCACACACTAGAAGTGACTCACGAAGGAACATCTCAAGTCAAAGAATCTCGCCTTGCCATGCTAAGCAGCGAATACGAGAACTTCACAATGGCGAAGGAAGAAAATGTCAAAGAGATGCATGGACGACTTTCCAATATCGTTTACAAATCAAAAGCTCTTGGAAAATCATACACGGAGTTGGAGATAGTCCGAAAAATCCTTAGAGTCCTTCCACGAAAATTTGAAGCAAAAGTGACTGCCATTCAAGAATCAAAAGATTTGAAACAAATGAAAGTCGAAGAACTCATCGGAAATCTCACCACTTATGAGCTAGAAATGAAATTCAAGGAAGAGCGTGAAGGAGGAGATACTCGAAAGAAATCAATAGCGCTCAAAGGAACAACCGAAAGTGATGATGATAACGATGATGATGATGGAGCAGCAGAGCTGGCGCTACTAATAAAGAAATTCAAAAGGTGGAATCACAAATACGGAAATCCAGCTTGAAATCATGAATTAAAAAGCAGAATAGGCAAAGCACTTGACTACTCAGAAGAACAGGAGATCATCTGTCATAAGTGCAACAAACCCGGCCATATCAAGCCCGATTGTCCACAAATTAAATCCAGCCATGGAAAGAAACAGAAAAAGAAAAGTTTTGCAGCCACTTGGGATGAAATAGACGAGAATGATCAAAGCACTGGCAGTGAAAGCGAAAAGGCAGAATTGTGTCTTCGAGGTGATACAACTGACAGTGACGATGACGAGCCAAGTGAGGTATCAAAACTTACCCATTCTGAGTTGCTTATATATTTTCATGAAGTAGACGGCTGTTTTGAACGACTTAGGGAAAAATACGCTAAACTTGAATCTCAAAAAGATACTTTGATAGAATGCAATAAACAACTTGATCAATTAGTTAAAACCTATCAAAGTAGGATCCCTAAGTGTGATAAGTGTCCAACATTTGATGAAGAAATTAAAAAATCAGAAATTAAAATGAAATTGCTTGAAAATGAATTCTGATTTTAAAAGAGAATGAAAATATTAGGAGAGAGAATTCTATTAAAAAGTGCACACAATTGTTAAACGAAAATGAATCTCTCAAATCACAAGTCCAACAACTGTCTACTACTTTAGATAAATTTTCTAAAAGTGAAAAATCGTTGAATATGCTATTAGGAAAGCAAACTGTTAATACAGTTAGACAAGGACTTGGATATAATAGTTCGAAAATTGTTGAAAACAAGATTAATCAAGAAAATTCAATGTGCACGATTTGTAGAAAATATGGACACAATCACAATAATTGTTGGTATAGACCCGAACATGTGAAAACTATACCGATTTGGGTTCCAAAAGGCACAAATATAAAATCTCTCAAAGTTAAACAAATTTGGGTGCCGAAGGGAACAATTATAAACAGTTTTGGGTCTACACAAAATTATTTTTCAAAATTTTCTGCCACTAACAACCATGGACCTATAAAATCAAATAGGTCACATAAATCTTTTCCCGTGTAGGTGTGGTGGCAGGCTAAGGAACAACAATAGTGTTCTCTGGATTTTTTGGCTGTTCCAGAAACGCAACGGGCGACAAAGCAAAGTTCCTTAGCCTAGTATAAAGGTGACAGAATCACAATGGACAACAACGAAAAATATCGTAAAGGTAAAACATGTATGGTATGTTTTAAATGATATATTAAATGTGATAATCTGCACCGTATTTTGAATTAAATCAGCCAATATTGAGATTGATGAAAAGATGATGATTTTGATTCTGACTTATTCAACATAGTTGGCCAATTATATTCTTATACCAAAAACACTATAAAAATCTCTAGATTCTTTGAATTACTTCATATCAGTTTGGATTAAAAATAGTGTTTTGTTGGATATTACAATTGGTTATAATATGGCTAACTCTTTATTCACGGTTTTCTGATTATTTACACGGCTTCATTTCAAATTCAAAAGAATGTCATTTAAATTGTTGTTAAAATTGAATTTGAAATTTTTGGTGCACTCTTCATGTTTTGGTCTATAAAATTCAATTAATGATTTTTTTTAGTGAAAGAGAAATTCAGATGCAGATTACACTGGTAATCTAGTTGATAGAAAAATTACTAGTTGAACATGATTTTTGTTGAGACATTTAGTAACTGCATCGTTTTTCAAAGAAAATATCTGCATATTTTTCATTTCAAATAATTTTCAAATAGCAGAAAATTTTCTTATAAAACCCCCTCGAGAAAATCATTTTTGACCATATTTTTAGATTAGTCGTTTTGAAAAATTAGTTTCATAATTATTTTTGAATTTGATTTTAAATGACTATTTTGACTAATCTGACTCCCAAATGATTATCGAAAAGAAAAATAGTGATTGAAAAAGTGATGAGCGTTGATATTGATTATATATTATAACTCGAGACGGTATAATTAATAAATTTCTTTAGAAATTTAAACAAGAGTTATAAAACCGTTTGTTGGTAAAAATTCCATAACCATCACTATATCTATCATATTTCTAACGACCATCACTCATCAAAATTCTATATAGTTTGTCAACATATGGTACTTTAAACAGGAATCGTTCGTTTTTCATTTTTCACATTTTTTTTAAAAAAAAAAGGGTAATAATAATAATAATAAATACCAAAGTATTCACTCTCATTTAAAAGTCCTCACAGTTATGCATGGGTGAATTACTTGGAATTTGTTATGTGCTTCCACGCTCATTTAAAAGTCCTCACGGTTATGCATGTATGGAACGCATATCAAAAGTTGATTTGTAAAATAAACAAGTTGATTCTAATCCCATTTAAAAGTCCTCACAGTTATGCGTGGTTAGAAGATACTTGAATTCATTTTTTTTTAAAATAAAATTGGAATACTACTAATCTCATTTAAAAGTCCTAACGGTTATGCATGGTTAGTAGATATTCAAATTCCTGATATAAATATACCACAAATAGACACAACTGTATGGTTTTATATGATGACATCATTTCCATCATTCTATATATGCGCCTAACAAAATATTTATGATTTTTGTTTGATTTTTTATTGAAATTTAATATTTATATTCAATTGAGTTTTAATGTTGAATTAATATCGATAACTTTATCTCTATTTTCTCTAACACTATTACTCTTTTGCTGATAACAAAAGGGGGAGAGAAAAGTTAAGATTTTGTCTAATAAAATCAAGCAAAGGTCAAATAATTTTCCATTTGCATATAGGCTCATTTATATATTTTTATTTGTATGCATATATGTAGGGGGAGTTTTGTGTAGAGAGGAAGCATTTAAATAGGGGGAGCAATTAGAGCATATCAATGATCAAATACATTTAACATATTCAAAATCTTAAATATATGTTTGTTATCATCAAAAGGGGGAGATTGTTGAATATGCGCTTATATGATTTTTGTTTGATGATAATAAACATATATACATTCGTTTAAATGTATTTGATAATATACTATTTTATTTTTCACAGATTAAATAAATATTTGCTGAATAAAATAAATAACACGGAATTTGAATTCAAACGAATATTTTATTTAAACAAATATTTATTACAATTTTGAATAGTATACAAATACAAGCTCTCACTATTCACTATACAACTTTGATACAAATTCAATTACATCACTATTTTACATCAGCACCTCACTACATATCACTCACACTCGTATTTATCTTCAACTGCATTCCAGTTTGAATCCAGCATCTGAGCAATCTGCAAAAATATTCACTAACGCAGTAAAATTGAAAAAGAAATATTTTTGCAATATAAAATGAAATATGATTTTTGAAAATACGATTTGCCTCAGTTATTTGGGTGGTTCGTCATAATTTAAATTTGAATTCATCATACACGAACAACTTGTGACATACACAGTGTATTACTGTATATGTCACAAGGCCGTGCACGCCGATATATACACTTGATTGATTTACAGGGACAGGCGAGCACAGGTCAAACCCAAATGAAAAACGGGTTCAACTCACGTGCAATAACATTGAAAATCACGACACGAGCACAAGGTCAAACCCGAGTTTTGAAACTGGATTCAACTCAAGTGAAATTTCAAAAATCAACATGATGTGAACCAAGTTCAGAAGCAACAATGAAACTAACTCAAAGCACAAAACTGCACAGCACAAGTGAATGGCAAAAACATCAAAATTCAGTAGCAACCAAACATGAATGTAGACAGCAACTATACATGAAGACAACAAGCTACATGATGAACAAGCGCAAACTGATCTCGAATGAATGCAAGTTCATATGTGCAGCAACCCAACAACAAAGACAACAGCCAGTTCAAATGCAACAAAGATGCAAGCTGCAGCATACCAGAAGTACACAAGTACAGACCACATCATCAAATGTCCACCCATAACATGTCCAGATTCAACATAAGTCCAAGTTCGAAATCAAAGAAATGCCACCAGTACACAGTGATGACAATACAAGGAAATGAAGATTGCAGCAATATACAGATGAACAAAAATGACCAACTGCAACAATGCAAACAATAAACAGTAAAGAACATGGACTGCAACATTCAAGTGTATATTGAAAACAAGCTGCATGAATACAACATGAAGTACAGCAACACAAAGAGGCAACAAAGACCAAAGTGCATGAACACAGTGAACAACATATATCAGGTGCACTTGGATGTCACAAGCAAAGACCAAGTGCAACTACATGATACAGCAAATACAGACTGCTACAACACCAAGTAAAGGATGCATCCAGTACCAACCAGAAAAAGAATGGCCAGACACAAGGCATGGGGGCAGTACAACTAAACCAACATGATGACAAAACAGCATATATACATATGTGCAGCTTGAATACGAATACATCAAGTCACGGTAAACAACACTTTGAATGAAAATCAAAGCATGTACAAGTTGTACTATGCATATGGTCATGCTGTTATTCAACACAACAATGCAGCACAATTCAGGTAGCCAAAAATGCAATTCGAAGTAATATAACAGCAAGCTACAAGTTATATGAAATACAAAATGACCAGAGTCGAACCAACACAGCGACAATTTGTTAAAACATGCAAAACAAGAATGGAAAGTTTACAAAGTATCAAAGCCGTGTTTTTTACCAAGTCAAGATCAACAACGTGATGACCAAGGAGTTGAAATAAATGCCGTGGGATTCAAACAACAAAAAATATACGCTTTTGAACAAGTCGCAATCATCTCAAACGTCCAAGCATGATCAAGCGGCAGTACAAAGAATTTGACGAATTCAATCAAATTTATACGAACGCAAATATAGGAACTCGACCTATATAAAAGCCCAATCATCATCGGCAATCAGATTATCGAGCTCAAGTACGAAAGATTAGAAGAAGCAAAAAAGTACAAATTACATACCGAAGCAATCGAACTCGATCAAGGAGGAGAAGCCGCAAACAATTGAAGCAAATCAGTGAAACAGTGATTGCAATCAACCAACAAAGGCAGCGACTTCAATTTAAAACCCTAATTTAAGAGCACGGCGTCAAGAACGAAAGCCCCAATTTTGCAAAAGGAACGGTCGCCATTATACTCAAGCAAAAAAGGAACCGGGCCGATAAAATAAAAGGGAGAAAAGGGGGACACATTCTTTTAATTAGTGGGCCGGTTATTTTGGGCTTAGTTGTTTTAAATTAGGGCTATTTTTATTTTAATTTGTTTTGTTTTGTATTTTCTTTTTAAAACCGTTTATTTTTCTAGTCGTGTGACTAGGTGACAAGCTACGTGGCGTAGCTTGAGAATTCGCAACTCGGTAGTTGAGTTGTGGCAGGGTTTTGAGCGTAGAGTTAGATTAGTCAATAGCGGGTATAGCGAGTTTATGTGTGTAAGCGAGGGACTATCTAATTTCTAGTAGAAACCTTGGGGGCAGCACGTAGGCAGGGTTTTGCCGAAGCTGGGTAAATTCTGTGTTGTTCTGTTTTATTCTGTTATTTATATTCTGCTATATCTGTGCTGCTATTCTGTGATCTGAATTAAAATTAATTGATAAGCTTCCACGATTAATTTTTTAATAATTTACACAATCACTCTATTCACCCCCCCTCTAGGGTGAAATCGATCCTACATTAATAACCTAATTAGTAAGTGAGAGATCTAATAGCTCACGATAATCCAAATCAAAGCCCAAATCTCCAAATGAACAGTAGTAAGCACGAATCTCAATGCTCCTCTAATAGTAAACCTCTAATTTGAAATGTAAATCTCACTAATATCCTCTTAATGATAAAGTTTGGCTAATTAAAGAATGTTTAAAGGTTGCTTTTTCGTCAAGGGAAGTTTAATGGAGGTTTCTAATTATTTTAGGAAAGTGAAATGATAGGGATGAGGTTCCATCAACCTCCACATGCTCCAACCCGAAATGGGTAATGGGCCTCAAGGTTAATGGCCCTAATTACTCACTTAAGCTGCTCAAAATCAAAGAAAACTTCAAACATCCAAAACTCTCAAATGGTAAGTCTGTTTCCTTAATATGACCATTCTATGGAAAAGAAAGCCATCATCCGGATCTAATGGAAGTAGCTTCAGAGCCTAACTCAGTTCTTATAAAAAGTTGTAGTTCAAACAAAATTTACAGGGAAAAATGGTCGCATAGAAATTCACTATAAATCATGGATATGGGAAATATCGCTTTATCTACCAAAATATTAGAACCATATGACCTCATATGAATATAGTATTAATATTCTACGATCCTTTAATATGTAGAATACGGTTCATTACATTCTCGATCCCTCCTCCCCCCACGTATTAGGAATTTTGCGCCCGAAATTCGATAATCGTCAATAGGGTCATCTCGCACGCCTAACAATCACATACAAGCATAAGTAATCATCACACATCAAACATGCATACATAGCAATAAGTGAAAAAGAAAATACCTAAGCTATCCTAGCATGCAGGATACTAAACTACCCTACATGATACCAAGGGTGAAAATAAATGTGATAAACAGAAGGCTCACTTTGCCCTTACCCTCACCAAGGTATCACATAGTCACCAACATGCTTCTTTATTCCGACTACCACCAAGGTATCGCACCACTCGATTATCCTCGAAGCCTAGCTCCATTATGACCTTCTCCAATCTCTCTTCATCTTGGCCTTCTCAAGGCACCCCGTAGTCTCAATTTGGTATGACCATTTTTGGAGTCTCGCCCCATCATGATCATTCTTGGGCCTTACCCTACTATGACTATCTCATGGTCCCTCTTGGATACATGATAACTCCCTCAACAACCTTTCATGCCAGCGACATCTCATGCCACAATAAGATCCGATGTTCTTTTGGATACCTATCTCATAAGTATTGTCCTCTCAAGACAGTCAGACCGTCTCACAGTCCAGGGTACACAGTTGAGCGTCTTCACATACCCATGCCTCTAGGAACAACCATCATATCCAGAGTTTCCAATAATCCTTTCAGCATCTGACTCGATCCAAAGCATCTCATGCTCCCCTACATTTCTTTACCTTATTGAACATCCTTCCATAGACTACTCTAGTCCTATCCCATGCTTCCTACTTGAAGCACTCGATCAAATGCCTCACATTCTCAAAAAAGGCTCCAATGCCATCTCAAAGAATCATTCGACCACTATCTGAATACCATTAGTACTTCTCGCCTGATATACCACTATGAATGAATTCTCTCCACATGCCACTCTCCTATACTTCCAATTCTACCTCATCTTTGAGTACCATCTTCCTCGAAGATATAACCTTGATCACTAGATCCATATGGATCCCCTTCCCTCTGCATGGCGAAAACTTGACTACCTTTGGGTGTTCCCTCCATATAGAAAATAGTGACGACTCCTCCTGTGGGATTCCAAGCGAACATACCAAGTGAACCATAACTATACCCGCTCAGGTGTGCAGCCTTACTCTAGCCTCCGTTCTCTTCCTGCCCCGTTTGTCATCTATTTCACCTCACCACTGTGCCATAACTCCATGTCCTTTTGGTTGACTCACGCTGAATGATACCGAAACCCACAAGATCCAATAAAAAACACTAGTGAACAAACATCCATGACTCAATACGCTAAGTATCGACAAACCATCACTAAGTTAGTCGAATCACCACTAAGTTCAAAACAAATATAGGTATGTCACACAGGTCAGGTCACATCCTAACCTACTTACTAAGTCACTAGATATACGAAAAGTGAAATGTATCGATTTCAAATAAACATGCATAGGTATAACACAATTAAATGCATTCCTCTAATAAAAATTCCCTTCCCTTTCCCCTTCGCCAATGAAGTTGTTGAAGTAGCAGGAATGACATTTAATGCATAAGCAGTAGCACTCTGCTTATTCTTTTGCAACTCTAGGTAGGCCTTCTACAGGTCCCTAGCCTTATCACAAATGAAGCGCTTTCTTTCCCCACCCATTGGGGCTGGCAATCTTGTTAAAATGCCCCATATTATTACAATTAAAGCACTTCAATTCCCACTAACCTTTCTACTGGCCATCTTCTTCCTTAGGCCGCTTTTTTCCCTTGTCGTCCCAGTTCCTCTTAACTTCCCCGCTCACTTACTACTTTGGCTCTTCCTTAGAATAATAGCCTTCAGCTTTGGATAAGACTTTCATGCCTTAAGGCTTTCTTAACTAGCGTCTCATAAGTCTCATCTATGTGGATCATGAGCTTCTCTCCTAAGTGATCATCTAAGCCGATAAGGAACTTCTCATTCTTATTCAATGAGGTGTCAATGAAGGACATCCCATATTTTGATAGAGAGTCAAACTCAACAACATATTCAGAAACCGTCATATCCCTCACTTCAAATCCATAAACTTACGGAACAAGACTGACCTATGAGCAGTTAGGACAAACTTCTCTTCCAAGCGGGCTTTGAACCGATCCCAAGTAAACTAATTCTCAGGTGTCACAATTTTCATGGCATTCCACCAGTTTATAGCCGTTCGCTGAGGCTAACATGAGGCCAATCTCCTCTTTATAGCATCATTAAGTCCAAGATCATCAAATATTTGCTCACAAGTGTAGAGCCAGTCTTGAACTTCAATCGTCGATTACATTCCCTGGAATGGTTTGCCTCCAAGACTAGTAAAGTCTTTATTCAACTTGTCAAAATCGGCTCTAGGTACCTGCACCATAACACCACCATTAACAACGACATTCGGGGAAACCAGTGGAGCATTTTGCAGCATGTTCCTCATCATAGTGTTGAACATGTTCCACAAATCTGGATTAGCAGTTCCTAGAACAGCTCCCTTCTCAACTCCAAAGACAGAGTTCCTAGCAGTGTTCCTCTTTTGGTGACTCATCGTTTAATCCATAATAAGGACAATCGGTCTCTCTATAAGGAATTCTTCTTAAGTAGTACTCGTATACACACACACTCACGATCTATTCTAAGGTCAGAACTCCTACCCTATCTCTACTGTATCATTATATCCCTCAGGTTAAACAATGCAACCTAAACTCTAATACCAAGTAAGACAATTTCTCCATGCCGCCAACGCCCAATATACATGTATAACATTGTAATGGTGCTCGACCAATGCGGGATGCTCATTCATAACATTGTAAAGTAAATAAGCAATAGAAAACCTATTGTATATCTCATAGCGCATCAAATAAAATATAAGAACAAACATCCTAGATATAAAATAGGCTAGGGAGTAAGTAACAGAATGAATCATAACATCAGAGTACATAGTTCCTTACAGCAAACAACATAAGTAATAGACTTATACATCAAATAATAACTCATAATATGACTCTTAATAGTAAGGCACTAACAAGCTCCATAGTGTTGTGCAACGGAATAACAAATGAGTACATATAATAAAAAGGGAGAATAGCCTCCTGGTTGCCATTTGTCAAGCTCTTTTTGCTCACTAGACCTAGCATCCCTAATGTACTCATTTAAGAGTATCTATAGTAATAGGAAGCAAAGCATAAAACCTAGATCAGACAACAGTCTGGTGTGAGCGGTAGAAATCTTAAATACTATAAAGGCAACCAACTAGGACAAATGGTATGGAAAATCATACCTGACATGTCCCTACATTCATAGAGTTAGCACATATAAAGGGCAT
Source organism: Allium cepa (assembly GCA_030765085.1). Taxonomy (NCBI): domain Eukaryota; kingdom Viridiplantae; phylum Streptophyta; class Magnoliopsida; order Asparagales; family Amaryllidaceae; genus Allium; species Allium cepa. The sequence continues at coordinate 578,018,387 of CM060942.1, forward strand.
ACTCTACTCTATGATAATCATCGTGTATGTACTACACATCACAAAAGGGTGTCCAGATATTGGCATCGGCAATAACTACATCGTATGACATCCCTATGGTGATACTAATAATCAAACAAACATAACAACCACCATCCATCCTCACATTCACTTACTCTGTGCATTGGGTATATGATACTCATGTGACCTCGTCGGAGACTTTTCATTGTCTTGGTTTCTCAGTACTCATACCCATGCCACTCAGTAGGCCAGGAACAAGACTATCTTCGCATCAGTCTAGAGTACAACGGATCTCATCACATGTACCCTTACTTCACGAGTGCACATCAAAACCTATGCATATCAATGAGCCCTTTGTACATGTCATACATAAAAGAGTTCATCCCAGAACCGTTCTTAAGACTCTCACCTAAAGTCATCGCAGTTGGGAACTAATCTAGAGAGCCATCGTCAATCATAAAATGCACCATGCGTCCTGTAACCTTCCTCCAATAGTTCCTTCGGTCCGATACTCTAGATCCCCAAGTATAGCTGTCCATCACCAAATGATCATAATTCAAGCATATGAATTCCAAATGATTCGAAACTCAAAACGTTTCCTTATGGGGCCTTCATTGTCACCTTATATCATCTTGTCGAATTTGGAACAAAACTTGTGGATAGCTACCAAACCGTGACCACCAAACCATCCCCACCGATCCATGGCCATCGAACCATTGCTAACGATCCATACTTCACCAATGAGTTCTTGCACATCTCCCAAGGCTCCTCTATGGGTAACGCTCCAATTAGATCAAATCTTCTATGGGTCGACCCATAGACTTAGCCAAAATTTTGGCTTGATTTGGCTCCTATGGGTCAGCACAACCCATAAACTTAACCAAATTCAGGTTTTATTTGGCTACACTGATCCAAGTTGTTCAATCTCCCACCGAACCATATAATATGGGTCTCCATGGAACCATAGTGTATGAACCTCCACTGAGCAATCAAGTTTTGAGCTAATACCGAACCATCTATGGTGAATGGTCATTGACGAACGATCCCTACCGAACCATACTTCAAACAACCCTAACATGATCATACCAACTCCAAATGACTTTAAACTTAGTTTGTAGCCTTTTAAAGCCTTCGTTGTCGCCCCCATGTCGATCACACCCCAATTGGACAACTTTGTATTTATGGGTCGTCGACAAACCATGAATCCTATCCTAAGTCAAAATTGTTATTCGATCGTTGTTTTCAACCATTCAAAAATTAAACAAGCATACTAACATCATATAGAAGTCAAAGCAACATCTAAATGTCCAAAACATACTTTTTTAAGAAACCTAAGTTTGGGGTAAAAGTTGGAAGACTCATAAGAACGAGTCAAAAGCCCATAAAAACACATTTTTGCAAATTAGATGCAAATCATCTAAAATTCACATATATCACTTACTATGGTCTAAAAATATTTTTAGAAATTTTAAATAATTTTTATACCATCGTTTAGGATATTCAATAACCTAATTAGTAAGTAAGAGATCTAACCACTCATCTTAACCCAAATCAAATCCCAAATCTCCAATTAAACTGTAATAGGCATGAATCCCAATCTCCTCTAACAAAAAAATCTCTAATCCCCGGCGTAAATCTCCTAATCTCTGCTTAATGATGAAATTTGGCTAATTAAAGTATGTTCCAAAGTTGCTTTTTGGCAAAGACATGTTTAATGGAGGTTTCTAACCATATTTGGGAGTTGTGAAATGATGGGGATGTGGTCCTATCCGCCTTCACATGCTCCAAACTCTAAATGGGTTATGGGACTCAAAGCTAATGACCCTAATTACCCAATTAAGTTGCTCAAAATCAAAGAAAACTTCAAATAGTAAAAACTCTCAAACGATAAGTCCATTTTCTTAGTATGATCATTCTACTAAAGGGAAACCATCGTTTGGATCTAATAAGAGTGGTTTCAGACCCCAACTTGACTCCTATCATAAGTTATAGTCCATAGAAGATTGACAGGGTCAAAATGGTCGTATAGGAATTCGTCAAAAATCATGCATGTGTAAAATATCCCTAAGAGTCATCTCCCAAAATATTAGAACCATACAACATTATATGAAATAATATAAATATTCTACGATCTTCCAATATGTAGACTACAGATCTTTATAAACAGTAGTAGATAGTGGATAAAATAGGTAAATGTCAGAAATTTCTCTTTTATTGATTATGCACTAAATTTTCTAATGTGTTATCATGAATAGTATAAATTACATTACCATATTTACTGTTTGATATGATATAATGAAATAGATTTTGAATCAAAATTAATTTTATTGGTATTATTTCAATTAAATTAGATGCAATGTAAATGTATATAATGAATAACACATATCCATCACTACATTATAATAATTTCAAGGGGAAAGACATATATATTATTAGTGTCTATAAATATTTTACTTATATATATATTTATATATATGCATTATTATAAGGATTCATAATTGTTAGTTTTATGGCCAATCTCAAAATGATGTTTAGAGATGAATTTTAGCAAATGTTACTTACCAACATCATGGTTTAAAATGTAAAATGGTGAGTAACTAAGAGAATAATAGGTAGTGCTATTAATGTATGTGATACAAGATGTGGAGTGGTTTGATCTTAGCGAAGATCTGTGTTCATAATGGTTGATGTTCTGATTCCTTTGAGTTTTTAGTTACAAGAGTTTATTTAATGATTGTTATGAGTTTTTAGCTAGCAAAGCTCATTTAGCTCATTTTTTAACAAAAAAGAACTTTGTGCAAGTTCATAGGAATCTCTTTTTATAGCTGTAGAGATAAAGCTTTTCCAAGTTTAATGCCTTATATGCTAATTTCTTTTGAACCATTGATTGTGATCGAAAGTTCGGATGTGGTCAGCTCATTCCATGTGGAGAGAATTGTTCAGGTGCATGCCAACTAGCAAGCTACATTTCAAATTGCTAGTGTCAGGTGAGCAACATGGTTTAGAGAGTGGTTGTTGTACAGTGGCACCTTTGCTAGGAGTATAATGATGCTGCGGTCTAAATGACAACAGAATGTTATATTCTTGTTGAATTACACATATACAATGTTGTATTTATATAGAATTACTCATAATAATGCTAAGTTATAGCATTACACATATATAATGCTAAGTTCATATATCATTCGTTTTCACATTTCATTTCCACACCGTTGGTCGTCGTCGTCGTTCTCACCACCACTAGTCACCTTCATCTCCACTCCACCACTCGCCTGCATTACAATCATGAAGTCATCATCGAAGTCCCTATACACCAAAGTCATCAAAGTAGCCATCCAAGTCGTCATCACCGCTTATAGTCCACCACTGTCTACCAACACACACCCGCCTTCACTTGAACATATCCATCTTCTCTAGCTCTACTATCGCCTGAGCTTGCTATGCCACATGCTTGCGCATCTTAACTTCTCGCTTCGACCTAATTTTTCAAGTCGCATCCTTCATTAAAAAATGTTGCTCGAGTTTTTCTCCTCCCTTTTTCCCTGGGTGAATTTATTAGGATTTTAGGAATTAGAGTGAATAGGTTTGAAGAGACTAAAAAGAAGGGCTTGGCGCCATTTAGGTAATTAAAGAGAAGAAGGAAATGAAAATAAGAATGAAGAGGGGTGTGGCCAACCATATATAGGCATGTAAGGCTTTTGACAAGTCAAAGTCCATATTATCTTAGTTCTCCTAGCTTTTTCCCTTTGCAGTCCAAAATCTGAAACTCCAAATATATCAAGATGTATACTTAAAAGACCCAAAAACAACATTTTGAACACAATGGATGTGGTCTTAAGTTCAAATTCCATCATATGCAAATGATAGCTTTCTCGACCCTTATGGCTTTACTCCTAACTTTTGACTCAAAATCTAGAACTTCAAATATATCAAAGCTTATACTTAAAAGAGCCATAAACAACATTTCGAGAACAATGGAAGTTGGCTCAGATCCTGATTCCATTGTCTTCGCAATATGACTTTATAATACTTGCAATTGCCAAAAATATGAGTTGTTAAAAGGGAATTAAAATATAACTATGTTAGTGTTCTAAAAAAAATCAAGAAAAAATATCTTAATTACTAGTTACTAAGTGAAAAAACATGTGTGAACCAACCAAATTGTTTCTAATTTAGGTTTTGCTCACAATCACAAATACAAACACACGTACACAGACATAACTACAGTCATGGTCAGGTGTGCAGCTTTCTCGCTTAATAAAAATGTGACGACCCGGAGTTTTTAAGCAAATTAGATTGGAATATTTAATTGATTTGAAATAATTAAAAGCAAATTTTTAACTTGAATTCAAATATCACTAATATTTGATAATTAAATTTTGAATTAAATAATTTAAAATCGGGTGAAATATGAAATATGGGATTTTAACCCTGTTAAAAATAATTTGAAGGCTTGTAAAATTTATATTAATAATACTAAAAGATAATAGAAGTTGTAAAATCGAAATTAACAGTGGTTTGTTTAGGTTTAAAATTTTATTGTTTAAATTGAATTTAAAATAGCCTTTCGAGGCACGGTCTCGGAATTTGACGAAACCAGTTCCATTGGATCCGCAATATTGAATTATTATCGGATTTCAAATTTCGTAGCTTTTAGGGCTATCGTGTGATCGTACGAGGTATAAACGTCTAAACAAAAATTAATCGATTTAATTTAATTTTTGTTTTTATACCCTAGTCAACTTCAGCCTACTTCCTTTCAACATCACCCCTTTTTCTTTCTCTGCAACTTTTGTTTATTTTCAGAATACCGCAACAAACATTTATCACACAACATCAGTTTTTGTTCCCTTATTTCTAGTGAATCCAATCGTTTAAACGATGCCACCCCTTTCTCTTCTTTAAAAAAAATGAAAAATGATGAGAACACGACTGTTTCAGCTTCAACTTAAATCCAAACTCGAAGAAATTATAGTAATGGCAGACGAAAATAAAAATAAATAAGAACCCTCTTTGTTCCAACTGAACTGCGAATCCCACTACAGCCGTGAGCCTCGAATGTCGAGCTTTGATGGCGGCCCTTCATCCCTTTCTTCAGTTAACGAGTGTGGCATCGAACAAATGCAACCCTCCCCTCTTCTCTCTCTCAAGCCCTAATTCCAAAATCATATCACCTAAATCTCGAAGCAAAAAGGGGGAAGACATCGCAACGTTGGATCGATGTGGGTACCGTGTTGCGGTAGGTCGCGATGACGATCGCGATGAGATCGAGGCGTGCGTGGCTGTAGGGTTTCGCGAGTACGATTGATGGATGCTCGTGCTCGAGTTCAGAAAGGAAAGAGGGAAGTTATGCCTCGCGTGCGCAAGGGGGGTCGATCGAAGCGGCGAAGTCGAGTTCGTCGGTAGCGACGAGGAGGGGCGACGTGGCAGTGAAGGTCAGAAATGGGAAACCAAGGCAATGTTGAAGTGAATAGCCAACATAATTAAAGGTGGGTTAATCTCACTCAGTTAATTTAAATTTAAATTTAAATGATTAAATTTAAATAATTGTTTAGTGGTTGAAATTGATTGATGTGCTATAGTGTGGTATATTTTGGGAATTGGCATATTATATTGTGTTAACATCTGTGGATGCAGGGAAAAACATGTTGGAGGGATCCAACTGGACCCCTCAATATTTATTCTCTGATGTGATTACTTGATATTCTATGTTGAATATATTGGGATATTGAATGATATGATTGGATTAGATATATTGGTTATAATGAATTACCAAAAATATATAAATTGGATTTTGGAAAGAAAATAAAGGAAATAAAGTTGTAAACGAAATAATATTAAAAATTTAATAAAATTAGAATGAATTGAAAAGAAATGGAAGTATGTTAAGTACTAATAAATAACTTCGAGTATTAAAAGAAAGGGTTTGAATAAACAGTAATTATTGAACTGTAAAATCAAGTGATATTATTTTAAAGGAATAAAGTATCATTTCAAAACTTAAAGTTTTAAGTTTGTTTAAAGGAATAAGAAGTAAATTGAGAAAATCTAAATTGGTATTTCAATTAAAGGTATTTTAAATCATAATTAAGGAATAAAATATGAAATTAAAAGATTTTTGAATAAATGAAGTAAATTGGAAATTAGTTTGGAGATTGATATAAGTGTTTGAAATTGGATATTTGGAAGAATAAATTTAAGGTGGAAATTTATTAAGAGGAAATGAGAAAGTCTGTTTAAAAATAAATAGTGATTTATTTTTTTAAAGGATGTGAAAAGAAGTATATTTCCCTGGATGGCCAGGTACGTTTTCAAAGTAAAATTTTAAATATAAGATAAAAGTTTAATGTTGTTTTAAAAAGCATATTCTAGAAAATTTATTATTTCTGAATGTGCAAAATTCTAAGGTAAATATTTTTCAAATCTATTATTGTAATAATTATTTAAAAGTGACTTAGTGTTTTGTTTTAAAAGTGAAAACCTAGTTTTATATTTATAAAGTAATCTTATTTTCAAATATTCATATAGTATGTGTTTTAATAAAGTATTTGAAGTAGTTTTTAACTTAAATGTTTTAAAGTATATTTTAAAGTAAAGCGTTTAAATTATTTTAAATCTAAAGTTTTATGCTTGGTGATTCCAGTGGAAATAGAAATACTTGGAATTTATTCTGAGAAAGGAAGATAATTTGAAAACTGTTTTCAAAAGGGTTTGAAAAGTGGAAATATATCTTGTGAAGATATTTTCGAGGTTAACAAATAATTTGGATTTACTGTTGAATGGTTGTTTGGAATATAAATTGATAGTTAAATCACCGACTATCAATATTGGCCAAATGCGTTGATCATTTCGAATAGACCGGGATCGAGATTTATTTCTCGAAAACCACTTCGATCTGGTTTGTACGTTTTCATGAAAAACGATTTTGGATTCGAAGATGGAGCAATGAAGTGCAAGGGCTAGTCGCTACTAATCCTGAGGATATTTCCAAAATGGATGTAGTAGGAATAGTGCCTTCGGTTCTGTTCGAACCCGGGACGGACTTGTATGGATGAATGCTTGCGAAACATCGTCAGGTGGACGATGGGCATTCTGAGGGATATGTTCTAAAAAGGTAACGCTTAGCCTCAAGCCTCATCAAATGGGAATGGCTGAAAATCAGGGGTTATGCAGCAAGGCTTCGTGGGTAGCCCCCACTGGAGGGTGAGGTCATCCCTGTCTAGATGTCCCTTATATTTCGGCTTAGTGGGCGTTGCTGATCCCAACTGCGGGGCGATCTTGCTCGGGACTGTCCAGTAAAGGATGGTTCCGGTCTTGTGTTGCAGGGGAGTTAGGGTGGCTTCTCGGTACGCTGATCTAGACCAGGTACCGTGACAGGTGGTACCCCAGTGCCTAGCCATTAGTTGGAATCCATTTTCCCTACGCGACCGTACGGTTTTAATCGTGCCCAACTATTGCTGAAACGTGAGATGCAAGCATTTCAGCTAGATTCTATTTTACTTTCTATAGACACCGTTATAATATCAGAGGATTTTAATAAAAATGTTTTAGCTATCGTAAGGTAAAAACCCGACATGTTTATTTGTGGCGTGGTCTTACGAGATGCTTTTGTTTTCAAAGGATTTTTGAAACTTTAATAATCAAATTGGGTGTGAATTTCTCACGCTGGTATTCCAGACTGACTCGGGTGTTATTTAACTATAATGCTCGAGTCAGACCGAGTATTATAGGGTACATGATATGATACCGTGGAGCTCAGGAGACGAGCTGGATGATGATACGTACTTTCGTACTTGTTCATATATATATTCCGCTGTGTTGAGTTGTTGTGTATCCATTTGTATGATATTGATGTTGAGCTGTGATTGATGTACTCTGATGATGTAATATATAAACTGATATATTTGATTTTTGAGTAAAGATTATTTATTATCTATTATATTTTATTCCACTGCGATGGTTAGATTCTATTGTTGTTTTCTATTTTCTTCTTCTACCTCTTCTTCTTTAACCCAAATGGTTCGTATATCTGTACAACTTGGGTTGATTGTTTTAGAATAGTGTTGACTCAAGGGGTACGGATTTGCGGGCTGTTACACTTGGTATCAGAGCTTAGGTTGGTGATAACTGTAACGACCTGATAAATTTATGATATTTTTATAAATTTAATTTATATGTTTGCTAATTTAATCCAGTATAAAATTAAAGTCTTAGGATTTTAAAAGGATGAATGTAGGAGTTAGATAGTAACTGTAATTACAGGTAGAGATTTAAAAGGTTATATGACATAGATTTGAAAATAACTGAAAGTTGTGTTGTAGTTATAAGTCTTAATTTGTTGGTTTAATGGTATTAATGTAACAATAACTGAATTGGATTACATACACACAAACATTTGAAAAATTTATTAGGTGGACTAAATTGGTTAAAGTTCATAAGTTGTGCATTTCAATTTAGTAGAAATTCTAAACGATAAACGAAGATTTAAATAAACGCTAAATTAAAACTATGTAAAATGGTGACTTAAGGCCTAGTTATAGGAATTGGAATATAATCCAAAATTTAATTAATGATAGTAACGTAGTATTAGCTAATAAATAGATTTCAATGCAGTAACCAAATGAAAGGAATAGGAATGAATATATATATTGAATAGGAATGAATATATATATTGGTTTGAAATGAAATAAAAATGTGTCACATTTAGATGGAGTAAAATTTAAGAAACCTATAAATGTGGAATCAGTAAACATTTGTAAAAAAATATTGCCTAGAATAAAATTCATTTAATATAAGAATTCAAAGGTGGAAGATTTACATTTGGATTGAAAGGTATAATTAATTGAATTGGTGATTTGGGAATTTAATCCAAGGGTTACTCTAAAAATAAATACGGATAAAAAGAGGTTAAACTAAGGAGGGGCATTAATTGATTTTAAGGCTTATTTAATACGTTAATAGGCAAGACTCCGCATTCATACATTTATACAAAGCTAAATAGAAGCACAAGTGTGATATAATGTAAATAGATGGATATCAACCTTTATTTATATGTTAATGGGATTTAATTTCTATTGTATAAAAACCGCAATTTAATGAAGATTGAAATAGCTAATTCATACGTTAGTTGATTTAGCTGGAATATGAAGATATTTAATGGAATAGTGAAATCAAATGGGAATGGGTTTCCATTGTTCATTTGAATTCACATTCATCATAAAAACTTATTTGAAAACCAAAGGAATAATAAAGGAATCAAGACTTAATTAGTAATTTGGATTTAAGACATGGCAATTTGGATTTATTGCAACATTTAATACCATAGAATTTAGTAAAGCTTATTCAAATTTTAGTTGACCATTTGTGATATAACTTTTTGAAAACAAGACTTTATTTATGAATTGAGTATTTGATTCAACGAATGGTAATTACTTCATTTAAAAATGGAATTTAACGTAAATTTGTACGTTATTAAAGTTAAATGAAAGCTGTAAACATTTGACTTAGAGAACAATTGAGTGAAATCTTAACTAATGTAAACTTCATCATATTGACATCCATAACTGTGAATCATAGGAAGAAGGTAAATAAATGAACTTAACCAAACTATTTATGTTGAATATTGAAAATTTGAATAAATAAATAGTTAAGAAAATTAAGGGAATGGGAATAAAAATTTATTTATAATTTGGAATTTTAATTACGGTGAAAAGGGTTAACTGCAATTAAAAGTAAGTTGAGATGGAAATCAAGTTATTTATTTAATTTGGTTTAAGATGAGAGTGTATAAGTATAAGATTAGGTAATTTGTGAGAATAAATTTATAATTCCCAATTAATAAGAAAGTGCAGAAATTAAAATTGCAAATTTATATACCTATAAATTTTTATTCACATCCAAGCTTGTTAAATTTATTGGGATTAATTGAACTATCTAAGTAATGAAATTTGGCCAATAATAGGAGTTGAAACATAAAAATTGATTTTTTATGATTTATTTAATTGATTTAATAATATTAAAAATAGCCATTTTTGTCACGGACTCGGATTTCGACGAAACCAGTTTCATCGGATCCGTAACGGTGAATTATAATAATGTTTCAAGTTTCGTTGCGATCGGACTTGTCGTTTGATCGTACGGACTCGAAACGCCTTGAAATTTACGCATTTTGAAATCAATTTGAAATTTTGTTTTTTTAGCATAACTTCTTCATACGATCGAATTTGGTCACGAAACTTTTTCCATCGCGTTCAGAATATTTTAAAACACCTATTTGGATATATAGTTTTAACAAATTCGACTCCGGAGGCATAGCGGGCTTTTTGGACCATGGTTTGTCACGCACGTTCGCGTATCCAGTCTAGCTACCCTACCTCTAGCCTATCTATAAATATACATCTATAAACCCTAGCTCCTTTCTTTTTCATTTGCTGTAAGTTCATTTCTTCACTCTTTTCTCTTTCCCGAATGTATACATCTCAGATCCAATTCCAGATCCATCCACAGTTCAAAATCAAAAGTCAAAACTCAAAAATTTCAGAAAATTCCAGAAAAAATATATGTTGAAGTATTCGATACGCGTAATATACTGGTGAAATTCGTTTTTCAATTGGAGCTGTCGTTTATCCAGAATAAATTCAAACAGCCCCAAAACCGTTCATCATCGCCGTAACAAAAGTTGTCGGATCGGAAAAACATTTCTGGGTTTTGGAGAGGGAACCGAGGGGATCGCATCTGTGTAGTTTGTTTCGGGTTTCAACGGTTGGATTGGCGGGAATTTTCGATTAGGGTTGATAAAGTATGGGTTGCGTGCGTGTTTTCCTCTGTTCGAAGGTGCGTGCGTTGCTGTAGCTATGCGCTTCTCTTTAGCTGACGTGGCTTGTGAAGGTGAATGTGTGTCATTTGTTTATTTCCAATTTTTGAATTCAATCACCATTTTTCGCCATAACTTTCTCATACGAAGTCGGATTCACACGAATTTTTTTTTGTTAGGATCGTAATTTAATTCCGGACTCGATGACGCTGGTTTGGACGAATTCTGAGACGGGCGAATTTTTGGGTTTAAATCGGGTTTGAATTCGATTTAAAATTCAAAAGGTGAGTGTTTTAACCCACTCACAACTACTAGAAGCTTTTATGTTTGTTAAATAAATTTTAGAAATGAATAGAAATTTATTTATGAGCTTTTGGCATGTTATTTCATTCATATCTGTTGAATTGCATTTTTTTGAATGTAACTGTTAATTTAATTGATTTATTGCGTGTAAATTGGCTGTTAGAAATTATTGTTTGCATATGAACTGCTAGTTAACAGTTATGTCAATTATCACTGAATATAAATTGTTAGATTAATAATTGATAAAATTTAATTTGAATAAACTGCCAGTTATCACCTGTTATATATGATCATATATATAATTGTTATTGATTGATATTGATCGATGTTGTGATTGGATGATGGATGTGTTGTTGAATGAATGTTTTATTTGATATCATTAAACTGCAAGTTAGCATACATTTTACATTTCATTCGGGATTGTGGTTTGAAATGATAAAACCGCAAAGTTTTATTTTTTTAAATTGCGGATTGAAATGATAAATATCTGTATCACTTGACCATAGGATAGAAAATTATATACAGGCACCGCGGTCTATATATAACTATTTTAATGTGATTTCTATGGTTTGGATTGAATACGGTCTATAAATCTTAAATTTATATTGTATAAATATTTTATTCCATATTTATATACCTATGAAGTTGAAATTTTGAAATTAAAAGGAATATAAATTTCTTTATTGAAAATGGAAGAAATTTAGAAAATGGAGTTTGGTAAATTTATATCCTATGTTTAAATGTAAAGTTGGAAATTTTAAGATATGATATTTGTAATTGGATTTTCCCAAAATAAATAGAAATGGATATTCTAGTATAATTTGAAGTGGAAAAATTCTATATATATATATACATATTTTACTAGAAATTGAAGTCTTATTAATTATGGATTTTATGTGAATGGTCAAGATTAATTAATAGAATATTGATTTTGAAAGGATAAAAATCCAACTTTAGTTGAAATATTAATGCTCAAAAATGGATATAAATATATATAAAATTGAAATGGTTTTGGGACTTGAAGTAATATTTTGGACTTTGGTTTAACTTTAAAACAAGAAATATTTGGAAAGCCATGTAATTTATTCTTTATAAGGCAACAGTAAAGTTAAACCTTTTTAATTCGCATACCGTTGAATATCCAAACCATTTAGTTTTGAAAATAATGGTTTTAAAATACTATGGATTTTCGAAGAATTATGTTGAAAGTTACAAACAAAATATTGGTCACATGGGATATTAAATAATAAAAAGTGACATAATTTTTGGAAAGGAAAATTTTATTTGGGAAACGATATCATTGATTTGGGCTTTTATAAAATAATATGAAAATAAATGGTTTGTGTTTTTAAAGAAGAAATGATATCGTAATATTATGGTTTTAAAGTATAAACTATTTTTAAATAACCGTGGTGTTATAATAACGATGGGTTGGCAAAGAGACCGGGATCGGATATGGACATACTCTCTGTCGATACCGAAAACCACTTTGACTAACCGTGTACGCGGTGGAGTTCCAGAATGAAGTAGGTGGTGGCGACGTTTCCTGTAAGGTAAATACGTGGACCCAACTCCCGTGAGTTGGCATAAGGTGGCTAAAACAGGAGCGATTCTCAGGCCAATGAGGTCATTCCTCTGATCGGACGCTCCTCTTCGATATTATACTTTGACTTGGATTGATTCAGTGGCCACTTCTATATTTTGATTTTGGGGGAGTTAGTTCGAGGTGGGCGGCAGCTGCGCGCTGCGCGTTACCATCAGCCTGGATAGCAATTGGTATATCTACCCTGGCATTGCCTAGTTGTGCCGTGTCACCTACCCTATCGCGCCTTGTACGAGTTTGGTTTTCTCCCGTAGCCCGTGTGGTATCCTCTAGTGGCTTCCCGATCAGGAGGGACTATGATATTGGATGGACTACTGGGACTATTATGTGTTAAGGGCTATATGGGTAACCCCTTAACGCTATTAAAAAGTAAGTTTATTTTATAAATAGACACTATTATAATAGCGCAATATACTACATAGTAAATAGTTTAACGGATCCTTAGGAGATGTAAATCCCGAGCATCTCTTGAGTTACTGTACCCATATTTATTTCTGTTTATTTAACTCACATAAGATTTTCTAGTCTGACTCGAGTGTTTTTGTCTTTTCAAATTCGCTCGGGTCAGTCCGAGCGTTTCAGGATAGCAGATTTTAGCTTTGGAGGACGAAGACGAAGAATCAGTATTATTCTATATATAGTATTGCACCACACTCTTTTTATTCCGCTGCATTGTTGTATTGGTATGTGTAACTCTGATGTTCATTGTATAAGTGAAATAACTGTTTTGTAAACTGTTTTGAACTGTATATTTATTATTATATTTTATCCTTCCGCTGTGAGATTCTATTTTGTTTTATTCCTTCTCTGTTTTTCTTATTTACCCCATAACAATCCGCCCTTGCGTATGCTTTGAATTGGCACGTGTGTCGTTTTAAAGTGTGCGAAAAGGCGGGATGTTACATCTGGTATCAGAGCTTTGGTTTAGCGATAAACCTTGGCTTTGTGGGGTTTGACTCTTTGTTAATAGGGTAGTAATATCCTATGGGAGTCGCTGAGTGTATATATATGAGAGAGCGTATTTGTTAGTATTCATAAAAGATTTTAATATTGTGCTAATCTGTTCCGCTTTGTATTTATAAATTCTGGTTGATGCATGGGACGCTATGCCATCAATAGGGATTTCTAAACACTAAATAGGACAGACCGACATAATATTTGTTTTTAATATAGGTGAATGAAATAATTTTGCCTATTATATTTTCCATATATAAAAATATTTTATAAAGATATATATATATTTTTTGGTTGCTATAGATTGGGTGTTAGGAAATAAAATATTTATAATAACTGAAGCTAGGTGAAATCATAATAAACCCAATTTGGAGATTTTAGAACTTAAGTCCGGGATTTTTCCGAATTCGTTTTCAAAGAATTTATGAGATATAATGATTCGGTTTACAAGTATTTTCTTATGTAAATATTTAGCATAATTCGAAAAAAAAAAAAAACTGTTTAAAGAAGATTTTGGAAAATTTTTATTTTGTACTTTCTTCTCTGTCGCTGGAAAATAAATTCGGTGATGACGGCCGCATCATCGACTTTCATTTTCGAGTTTCGAAGAGGAAAGGCCACTGTAGTAAATTCTACTACAGATTTATTTTAGAACTTTCTAAAAATTTTCTTTTATTGTTCTAACTATAATTAGAGATATTGAGTAGTAAGAACTTATTTATCTATTATTTTGAAATAAATGGAAATTCAACTCGGTATTTAATTCTAAAATTTTCCGTTAACTAATTGAAAATTTTAGTGAAATAAAAGTTAGGTAATAAATGAATTGAAACCCCTAATTGAAATAAGAGAATTAATGCTAAGGATAAAGGAAGATAAATATTTTAACTTATGAATATTGGTAAAGACTTAGTGAATAATCAATGAATTAAAAGAATGGAGATTTAACTTGTATAAGGTTCAATTGCATTTCTTTAACATAAATAACTTACCCAAATATAAAAGTTGAAATGTTAAACAAGAAACTAGAATTGAATATTTTACAAGTAGGGATTTAGGAATAATGAAGTATTCAATAAATTACGGTTATAACAAGAATTTAATGGTATAAACTTAGGTTATAACTTTATTGAAAATAAAGTTAAGAATTAGTAATAGATGATAGGAACCTGAGTGTATAACATGAAATTCAAAATAAGAATTTATTATATGAGTATTCACTTAAGTATGTTTTATCTCCCCTATTCTAATATAATGGAAAGTAGGAAAATTTTAATGACTGCAATTCATAGTTAATGAATGTTATTAATGAGAATTCAAGGGAAATCTTACAAGTGAAGATATTCAAAATATTTGTTGTTATTAATGAGAATTTATTTTATAGACTTAAGTAATAAAAGG
Source organism: Allium cepa (assembly GCA_030765085.1). NCBI lineage: Eukaryota > Viridiplantae > Streptophyta > Magnoliopsida > Asparagales > Amaryllidaceae > Allium > Allium cepa. The sequence continues at coordinate 578,033,461 of CM060942.1, forward strand.
AAACTTAAGTAATAAAAAGGAAATACAAATATAATGAATTTGGTGATAATTGGAAAATAAACTTGTAAGAAACAAAGAAATCCCTCATAAATGAAGGAAAGAAAAATCAAAACACTGAATTATGAAATAAATGTATAATGAGATATTTTGGTGCTGATTTGAATTGTTGGTTGATGTATGTTGTTGGGTAAGGAATTATGGAGTTGTTAGATTTACAAATAATCTATCTTTGTTCCATCCAAGGCTGTTGAGCAATGGATGTACTTGATAGTTATTCTTCATTCGTACAACTTCAGAATTTGAACCCGAACAACTAATTGTTGTTTGATTAAATGATTGTTTGTTGAATGTGGTGTGTGCTGTTGAAAAAAATTGTGGTTGTTGCATTTGATTGGATATGAATGATTGAATCCACCTAAACCTTTCACTGTAAAATAAATATTTAACCTTTTAGATTATATAAGTGAATACAGGTAATGGAAGCAACTGCTACGGCTTTTGGTTCCAAAATAATAAAAGCGTATTGCCCGACAAATAGGTACGTTTCCGGATTACGTTTAAAGCGCTATTTCATATATTCTCCCGTGCGGGATATTTTATTTTGGATATATATATGTAATATATTTGTATATTTGGATATTATATTTTCTCCAGAGTCCCTCCGTACAAAGGAGACTTTGCCAAAAAAAAAAAATTTCGTAAATTTTGGACTTAGAATTAAAAAAAAAAAAAAAAAAATATTTTTCCAACTTTAATAACTCAAGTATTAAAGGATATAATGATTATAAAACAAGAATATTTCATTTAGGAGGATTAATCCAGGAAAATATTGTTTATAAATTAAAAATTGAAATAAAAAGTACTGTTTATTCTTCCTTCTCCCTTCTTTTTTCCTTTTCGGGGACGAAAAGTTTTGAGTGGGGGAGATTGTAACGACCTGATAAATTTATGATATTTTTATAAATTTAATTTATATGTTTGCTAATTTAATCCAGTATAAAATTAAAGTCTTAGGATTTTAAAAGGATGAATGTAGGAGTTAGATAGTAACTGTAATTACAGGTAGAGATTTAAAAGGTTATATGACATAGATTTGAAAATAACTGAAAGTTGTGTTGTAGTTATAAGTCTTAATTTGTTGGTTTAATGGTATTAATGTAACAATAACTGAATTGGATTACATACACACAAACATTTGAAAAATTTATTAGGTGGACTAAATTGGTTAAAGTTCATAAGTTGTGCATTTCAATTTAGTAGAAATTCTAAACGATAAACGAAGATTTAAATAAACGCTAAATTAAAACTATGTAAAATGGTGACTTAAGGCCTAGTTATAGGAATTGGAATATAATCCAAAATTTAATTAATGATAGTAACGTAGTATTAGCTAATAAATAGATTTCAATGCAGTAACCAAATGAAAGGAATAGGAATGAATATATATATTGAATAGGAATGAATATATATATTGGTTTGAAATGAAATAAAAATGTGTCACATTTAGATGGAGTAAAATTTAAGAAACCTATAAATGTGGAATCAGTAAACATTTGTAAAAAAATATTGCCTAGAATAAAATTCATTTAATATAAGAATTCAAAGGTGGAAGATTTACATTTGGATTGAAAGGTATAATTAATTGAATTGGTGATTTGGGAATTTAATCCAAGGGTTACTCTAAAAATAAATACGGATAAAAAGAGGTTAAACTAAGGAGGGGCATTAATTGATTTTAAGGCTTATTTAATACGTTAATAGGCAAGACTCCGCATTCATACATTTATACAAAGCTAAATAGAAGCACAAGTGTGATATAATGTAAATAGATGGATATCAACCTTTATTTATATGTTAATGGGATTTAATTTCTATTGTATAAAAACCGCAATTTAATGAAGATTGAAATAGCTAATTCATACGTTAGTTGATTTAGCTGGAATATGAAGATATTTAATGGAATAGTGAAATCAAATGGGAATGGGTTTCCATTGTTCATTTGAATTCACATTCATCATAAAAACTTATTTGAAAACCAAAGGAATAATAAAGGAATCAAGACTTAATTAGTAATTTGGATTTAAGACATGGCAATTTGGATTTATTGCAACATTTAATACCATAGAATTTAGTAAAGCTTATTCAAATTTTAGTTGACCATTTGTGATATAACTTTTTGAAAACAAGACTTTATTTATGAATTGAGTATTTGATTCAACGAATGGTAATTACTTCATTTAAAAATGGAATTTAACGTAAATTTGTACGTTATTAAAGTTAAATGAAAGCTGTAAACATTTGACTTAGAGAACAATTGAGTGAAATCTTAACTAATGTAAACTTCATCATATTGACATCCATAACTGTGAATCATAGGAAGAAGGTAAATAAATGAACTTAACCAAACTATTTATGTTGAATATTGAAAATTTGAATAAATAAATAGTTAAGAAAATTAAGGGAATGGGAATAAAAATTTATTTATAATTTAGAATTTTAATTACGGTGAAAAGGGTTAACTGCAATTAAAAGTAAGTTGAGATGGAAATCAAGTTATTTATTTAATTTGGTTTAAGATGAGAGTGTATAAGTATAAGATTAGGTAATTTGTGAGAATAAATTTATAATTCCCAATTAATAAGAAAGTGCAGAAATTAAAATTGCAAATTTATATACCTATAAATTTTTATTCACATCCAAGCTTGTTAAATTTATTGGGATTAATTGAACTATCTAAGTAATGAAATTTGGCCAATAATAGGAGTTGAAACATAAAAATTGATTTTTTATGATTTATTTAATTGATTTAATAATATTAAAAATAGCCATTTTTGTCACGGACTCGGATTTCGACGAAACCAGTTTCATCGGATCCGTAACGGTGAATTATAATAATGTTTCAAGTTTCGTTGCGATCGGACTTGTCGTTTGATCGTACGGACTCGAAACGCCTTGAAATTTACGCATTTTGAAATCAATTTGAAATTTTGTTTTTTTAGCATAACTTCTTCATACGATCGAATTTGGTCACGAAACTTTTTCCATCGCGTTCAGAATATTTTAAAACACCTATTTGGATATATAGTTTTAACAAATTCGACTCCGGAGGCATAGCGGGCTTTTTGGACCATGGTTTGTCACGCACGTTCGCGTATCCAGTCTAGCTACCCTACCTCTAGCCTATCTATAAATATACATCTATAAACCCTAGCTCCTTTCTTTTTCATTTGCTGTAAGTTCATTTCTTCACTCTTTTCTCTTTCCCAAATGTATACATCTCAGATCCAATTCCAGATCCATCCACAGTTCAAAATCAAAAGTCAAAACTCAAAAATTTCAGAAAATTCCAGAAAAAATATATGTTGAAGTATTCGATACGCGTAATATACTGGTGAAATTCGTTTTTCAATTGGAGCTGTCGTTTATCCAGAATAAATTCAAACAGCCCCAAAACCGTTCATCATCGCCGTAACAAAAGTTGTCGGATCGGAAAAACATTTCTGGGTTTTGGAGAGGGAACCGAGGGGATCGCATCTGTGTAGTTTGTTTCGGGTTTCAACGGTTGGATTGGCGGGAATTTTCGATTAGGGTTGATAAAGTATGGGTTGCGTGCGTGTTTTCCTCTGTTCGAAGGTGCGTGCGTTGCTGTAGCTATGCGCTTCTCTTTAGCTGACGTGGCTTGTGAAGGTGAATGTGTGTCATTTGTTTATTTCCAATTTTTGAATTCAATCACCATTTTTCGCCATAACTTTCTCATACGAAGTCGGATTCACACGAATTTTTTTTTGTTAGGATCGTAATTTAATTCCGGACTCGATGACGCTGGTTTGGACGAATTCTGAGACGGGCGAATTTTTGGGTTTAAATCGGGTTTGAATTCGATTTAAAATTCAAAAGGTGAGTGTTTTAACCCACTCACAACTACTAGAAGCTTTTATGTTTGTTAAATAAATTTTAGAAATGAATAGAAATTTATTTATGAGCTTTTGGCATGCTATTTCATTCATATCTGTTGAATTGCATTTTTTTGAATGTAACTGTTAATTTAATTGATTTATTGCGTGTAAATTGGCTGTTAGAAATTATTGTTTGCATATGAACTGCTAGTTAACAGTTATGTCAATTATCACTGAATATAAATTGTTAGATTAATAATTGATAAAATTTAATTTGAATAAACTGCCAGTTATCACCTGTTATATATGATCATATATATAATTGTTATTGATTGATATTGATCGATGTTGTGATTGGATGATGGATGTGTTGTTGAATGAATGTTTTATTTGATATCATTAAACTGCAAGTTAGCATACATTTTACATTTCATTCGGGATTGTGGTTTGAAATGATAAAACCGCAAAGTTTTATTTTTTTAAATTGCGGATTGAAATGATAAATATCCGTATCACTTGACCATAGGATAGAAAATTATATACAGGCACCGCGGTCTATATATAACTATTTTAATGTGATTTCTATGGTTTGGATTGAATACGGTCTATAAATCTTAAATTTATATTGTATAAATATTTTATTCCATATTTATATACCTATGAAGTTGAAATTTTGAAATTAAAAGGAATATAAATTTCTTTATTGAAAATGGAAGAAATTTAGAAAATGGAGTTTGGTAAATTTATATCCTATGTTTAAATGTAAAGTTGGAAATTTTAAGATATGATATTTGTAATTGGATTTTCCCAAAATAAATAGAAATGGATATTCTAGTATAATTTGAAGTGGAAAAATTCTATATATATATATATATTTTACTAGAAATTGAAGTCTTATTAATTATGGATTTTATGTGAATGGTCAAGATTAATTAATAGAATATTGATTTTGAAAGGATAAAAATCCAACTTTAGTTGAAATATTAATGCTCAAAAATGGATATAAATATATATAAAATTGAAATGGTTTTGGGACTTGAAGTAATATTTTGGACTTTGGTTTAACTTTAAAACAAGAAATATTTGGAAAGCCATGTAATTTATTCTTTATAAGGCAACAGTAAAGTTAAACCTTTTTAATTCGCATACCGTTGAATATCCAAACCATTTAGTTTTGAAAATAATGGTTTTAAAATACTATGGATTTTCGAAGAATTATGTTGAAAGTTACAAACAAAATATTGGTCACATGGGATATTAAATAATAAAAAGTGACATAATTTTTGGAAAGGAAAATTTTATTTGGGAAACGATATCATTGATTTGGGCTTTTATAAAATAATATGAAAATAAATGGTTTGTGTTTTTAAAGAAGAAATGATATCGTAATATTATGGTTTTAAAGTATAAACTATTTTTAAATAACCGTGGTGTTATAATAACGATGGGTTGGCAAAGAGACCGGGATCGGATATGGACATACTCTCTGTCGATACCGAAAACCACTTTGACTAACCGTGTACGCGGTGGAGTTCCAGAATGAAGTAGGTGGTGGCGACGTTTCCTGTAAGGTAAATACGTGGACCCAACTCCCGTGAGTTGGCATAAGGTGGCTAAAACAGGAGCGATTCTCAGGCCAATGAGGTCATTCCTCTGATCGGACGCTCCTCTTCGATATTATACTTTGACTTGGATTGATTCAGTGGCCACTTCTATATTTTGATTTTGGGGGAGTTAGTTCGAGGTGGGCGGCAGCTGCGCGCTGCGCGTTACCATCAGCCTGGATAGCAATTGGTATATCTACCCTGGCATTGCCTAGTTGTGCCGTGTCACCTACCCTATCGCGCCTTGTACGAGTTTGGTTTTCTCCCGTAGCCCGTGTGGTATCCTCTAGTGGCTTCCCGATCAGGAGGGACTATGATATTGGATGGACTACTGGGACTATTATGTGTTAAGGGCTATATGGGTAACCCCTTAACGCTATTAAAAAGTAAGTTTATTTTATAAATAGACACTATTATAATAGCGCAATATACTACATAGTAAATAGTTTAACGGATCCTTAGGAGATGTAAATCCCGAGCATCTCTTGAGTTACTGTACCCATATTTATTTCTGTTTATTTAACTCACATAAGATTTTCTAGTCTGACTCGAGTGTTTTTGTCTTTTCAAATTCGCTCGGGTCAGTCCGAGCGTTTCAGGATAGCAGATTTTAGCTTTGGAGGACGAAGACGAAGAATCAGTATTATTCTATATATAGTATTGCACCACACTCTTTTTATTCCGCTGCATTGTTGTATTGGTATGTGTAACTCTGATGTTCATTGTATAAGTGAAATAACTGTTTTGTAAACTGTTTTGAACTGTATATTTATTATTATATTTTATCCTTCCGCTGTGAGATTCTATTTTGTTTTATTCCTTCTCTGTTTTTCTTATTTACCCCATAACAATCCGCCCTTGCGTATGCTTTGAATTGGCACGTGTGTCGTTTTAAAGTGTGCGAAAAGGCGGGATGTTACATCTGGTATCAGAGCTTTGGTTTAGCGATAAACCTTGGCTTTGTGGGGTTTGACTCTTTGTTAATAGGGTAGTAATATCCTATGGGAGTCGCTGAGTGTATATATATGAGAGAGCGTATTTGTTAGTATTCATAAAAGATTTTAATATTGTGCTAATCTGTTCCGCTTTGTATTTATAAATTCTGGTTGATGCATGGGACGCTATGCCATCAATAGGGATTTCTAAACACTAAATAGGACAGACCGACATAATATTTGTTTTTAATATAGGTGAATGAAATAATTTTGCCTATTATATTTTCCATATATAAAAATATTTTATAAAGATATATATATATTTTTTGGTTGCTATAGATTGGGTGTTAGGAAATAAAATATTTATAATAACTGAAGCTAGGTGAAATCATAATAAACCCAATTTGGAGATTTTAGAACTTAAGTCCGGGATTTTTCCGAATTCGTTTTCAAAGAATTTATGAGATATAATGATTCGGTTTACAAGTATTTTCTTATGTAAATATTTAGCATAATTCGAAAAAAAAAAAAACTGTTTAAAGAAGATTTTGGAAAATTTTTATTTTGTACTTTCTTCTCTGTCGCTGGAAAATAAATTCGGTGATGACGGCCGCATCATCGACTTTCATTTTCGAGTTTCGAAGAGGAAAGGCCACTGTAGTAAATTCTACTACAGATTTATTTTAGAACTTTCTAAAAATTTTCTTTTATTGTTCTAACTATAATTAGAGATATTGAGTAGTAAGAACTTATTTATCTATTATTTTGAAATAAATGGAAATTCAACTCGGTATTTAATTCTAAAATTTTCCGTTAACTAATTGAAAATTTTAGTGAAATAAAAGTTAGGTAATAAATGAATTGAAACCCCTAATTGAAATAAGAGAATTAATGCTAAGGATAAAGGAAGATAAATATTTTAACTTATGAATATTGGTAAAGACTTAGTGAATAATCAATGAATTAAAAGAATGGAGATTTAACTTGTATAAGGTTCAATTGCATTTCTTTAACATAAATAACTTACCCAAATATAAAAGTTGAAATGTTAAACAAGAAACTAGAATTGAATATTTTACAAGTAGGGATTTAGGAATAATGAAGTATTCAATAAATTACGGTTATAACAAGAATTTAATGGTATAAACTTAGGTTATAACTTTATTGAAAATAAAGTTAAGAATTAGTAATAGATGATAGGAACCTGAGTGTATAACATGAAATTCAAAATAAGAATTTATTATATGAGTATTCACTTAAGTATGTTTTATCTCCCCTATTCTAATATAATGGAAAGTAGGAAAATTTTAATGACTGCAATTCATAGTTAATGAATGTTATTAATGAGAATTCAAGGGAAATCTTACAAGTGAAGATATTCAAAATATTTGTTGTTATTAATGAGAATTTATTTTATAGACTTAAGTAATAAAAGGAAACTTAAGTAATAAAAAGGAAATACAAATATAATGAATTTGGTGATAATTGGAAAATAAACTTGTAAGAAACAAAGAAATCCCTCATAAATGAAGGAAAGAAAAATCAAAACACTGAATTATGAAATAAATGTATAATGAGATATTTTGGTGCTGATTTGAATTGTTGGTTGATGTATGTTGTTGGGTAAGGAATTATGGAGTTGTTAGATTTACAAATAATCTATCTTTGTTCCATCCAAGGCTGTTGAGCAATGGATGTACTTGATAGTTATTCTTCATTCGTACAACTTCAGAATTTGAACCCGAACAACTAATTGTTGTTTGATTAAATGATTGTTTGTTGAATGTGGTGTGTGCTGTTGAAAAAAATTGTGGTTGTTGCATTTGATTGGATATGAATGATTGAATCCACCTAAACCTTTCACTGTAAAATAAATATTTAACCTTTTAGATTATATAAGTGAATACAGGTAATGGAAGCAACTGCTACGGCTTTTGGTTCCAAAATAATAAAAGCGTATTGCCCGACAAATAGGTACGTTTCCGGATTACGTTTAAAGCGCTATTTCATATAACAGAACTTGGATGTTTGATTGTTAAGTAATGTATTACAGTACTTGGATGTACTACAGTACTTGGATGTTTGATTGTTAAGTAATGATAATATCAAGTTATTAACACTATTATGTAGAAATTGAATAACCAAAGTTGAAGAATAAATTTATATAACAGAATGGAATTTGAAATATAGATTATAAATGTAATTTATAAATTGAAATAAACCTCTAGAGAAATTTGTAAATTTAAACTATGAATGTGATTTAACATTGGAAATAAAATCCCAGAATAATGTTGGAATATAAACTTGATGGATTTCAAATCTGGAATTTTGGAAAAGGGTTTAAATTCCTTTGGATTTGGAAATGGTTTTCAAAAGTTTTGAAGAAATAATAGTGCTATTATTTCGGGAATATTTTTGAATTGGAATTGAATATGGAGGAATTTGGAATTTAAAAATATTTGAAAGGGATTTTAAAGAGATAAAAGCATCTAGTTCTCTTTCGATCGCTGGAAAATAATTTCGATGATGACTGCAGCATCATCGAAGTTCATTTTCGAGTTTCTAGAAGAGAAATTGCTACCAAGTTGTTTTAAATTGGAATTGTTTGTGAACTGGGTTTGGTTTTGAAATTCAAAAGGGGATAATTGAATTTGCCAAAGGATTTGGATGTAGTTGAATTCTAAGGTGATATTGAAATTTTGGAAAAATTGTTTAACTCTGGAATTTTGTTTAAATGTTTATGGAATAATAAAAATATATTGGCTAAACAAAAGATATAATTCCGAGTTAAAAAGTAAAATGTGGATGGGATTGATTGTAAAAAAAATGAATATGAGTAAGTTGTAACTTATAAAATTTGGAAGTAAAATAAATAGGCCAAATAAAATTGTTTGTAACGATAATGAATATAATCCAAAATTTAAAATATAAAATAGATTGAACTCAAGTAAAACGGATAGAGTGATTTTTGAAATAAAAATCAAATATTGGGTAAAGTTTTTAAATAGACTACTTGATTAATTAATGGAAATGGAAATGGAACTCGAATTGGATAATAAAATTTTGAGTTGTGAATAAATGATAAAATTTGAAAGTGAAGCTTGAGTTATTAATAGAAATTCAACTTGAAATTGTAAGTGAATTAAATTTGAATTGAAGTTGAATGGAATTGAATTTACATAAAAATGATTTGTATTGCAAATAAAAATCCAAGTAGAGATAAATTGGAAATTGCCTCGTAATGAAGAGAAAGGGATTTAGAAATAGATTGTTGAATGTGAATTAGAATTCATATTGATTCAATGAAATATACTAATTTAATTTAAACGAATGGAGTTAAAATAGTAATGGTTTGAGTAGTACACAAAATTCAAGTGAATAAATATAAAATTTAAATGATTGCGAATGAATTAGAATGGGAGAAATTGACTACTAATTGAGTTGAAATCAAATTAAAGTGGTTACAAGCTTACGTAGTTATTTATTCTCTTGCATATGGTCAAATTTCGTAGAAGAAAATTGCCATTTGACGTAAACGAGATTATGTAAATTCTATGGGTTAACAGAAGCCAATGAAGTTGGTTTTTGATTCAATTGTAATAAATATGGATTTGTTTGGATGAAAAATAAATTGAGTGTAAACAAGGGAGTGTAAACGAGTTCAGCTTGGATTGATGGTGAATTGAAAATAACTGAAAATATGAAATTCAAAATGGTTGACTGAATAAACCAATTTAAATTAGTTAGTAGATAAAATTGGTTGATAATTGAAAATCAAATTAAGGATTTAAATTGGGAAGTACCTATAAAAACAAAAATATAACTTGAGTTTTGAAGTTGAAATATGTTGAAGGAAAATAAAATAACTTAAGTAATATTTGGATAAAAGGCTTGACTTAAGTAAATTTGAGATATGGTGGTGTCGAGTTTTACAAAATGATTTGAAATAAAATTTATTGGGTGAATGAAATTAGTAATTGAGTTAATTAACTTAAGTTATATTAATGAGAAATTGACTTGGAATAAAATGGAAGTTAGATTGATTTGGAAATTAATTCAATTTAAATGAGTTTGCTTGGACTTAAAATGAATTTAAGTTATGGGAGTTGTGAAATCATTTCAATTGAATATGATGGTTCGAATATTGTTTGGAAGCATTATAAATAAGTGTCGAAATATTTCATATGTGCTTATGGAAATATATGATATGCACTGTTTATAGAATTCATGTTTTAGTTATTTATAATAAAGTGAAATGTTAATAAACTTTGTATATTTGACATTGACATGTTTAAATGAGCAAGTACAAGTTTTTAGAAGCCATTTGACTGGTTTTGACTGCGCTAATTGCTTAAATAAATAGCTGCTTGCTTAAAAATGCTAAATAAGGTACGCCTACGCAATACAAATAGGAAATATGAACTGTTTTTCTGTTTTCCGACCGTGTGGGTCGATGTATATATATTTATATCTCTTGTCAAATTGCAAAAGCTCCTCCGTACAAAGGAGACTCTACAAAAAAAATTTAAAAATTTTGGGAGTTAGAAATTTTTGAATTTTTGAAAATTTTCACTAACGACAAATGAATTAAAGTTTGTTAAGCAAATAGAATTATAACTGAATGTTGAAATTTAATTTAAATTGTACAAGTAAAGTAAGATGAACTAAAGAATTGTTCGAAGAAACTAAAAGAAGAAAAGGTTTGCAAACTAACTTTTATTTGAGATATAAAAATAAATTAGTAAGTAAAACGAATAAGGGAAATGGTTAATTAAATAATGGATTGAGATAGGGTGAATCAAAATTCAATATTCAAAGTTTGGAAATGAATTGAATTCAAGTAAAATTGGGAAGAAGTATTTATATTTGAAATTAATTAACAAATTGAAGCAAATTGAAACTTATATAGAATTGAAATTCAACTTGAATATAAACTTCAGCAGTGATGCAAAAATTAATGTAAGAAATATCTAAAATATTTATATTGCACTTAAGAAGAGAATAATGAATTCTTAAGTAAATTTGGTATCGAAAGTATGTTAAGTGAATAATTGAATTAAGGTTGAAACTGATATTTGTGACCGTGGGAATTGTGAATAACAATCAAAATAAATGTGAATAAAAAGGAAATTGATATAATTGATAATCAATTGGAATGTATAAGTAGGATGAACGTATATTATTTTATTCGCATAGCTATTTGATCCAGATTCGAGCACAGAATTTCGAGATGGTAATATCGATCCGAGTTAGGATTTTTCACTCGATTTTCGACGGCGAACCTGGATATGGAATTTTGATTGATTCTGAAAGTTCTCTATCATAGTTATGACTATGCAAGGAGAATGACAGTTTCTGATCAAGAAACCAGATCTGAGTCCGCACTAGAAAGTCGGGTGGACGATACTAGTTCGGAAGTAAGATTGTGTGATCGAGTAGGCGATCGGATTTGGTATTGCGTACGGATGATTTATGTACATCGTACGGGCTTAAGTAAAATAAATATTGGAAATGTGCAAAAGAAGTCAATAAAATGTTTTTGAATGTTGTGATTATATATTATTGCTAAACAGGATATGCAGGTATGAAAAAGGGAAAAGAAAATTGGTTTTGATTTCAGATAATAAATTAGAATTGCTCGAAAAAAAGGTATGTGTTTAATTTTCCTTATGGAATTTGATTGGGTTTTTGGATCTAGCCACTTGGCTTTTGTTTTCTTTTTGGATTTTGGAGGCTGTAGAGCCACTTTGTAGTTGTACCGAGCTAGCCGCGCAAAGGAGATGCTGGCAAAATTTTTCGGAAATTTAGAGAGTTAGAATTTTTTTGAGAAAATTCTAATAATTTTAATTTTGATTTGAAATTTAAATTTGAATGATTGAGTATGTAATATTGTTTGAAACTATGGGAAAATTGGGAAGTTGGTAAGAATGTTAACGGGTCTTTATGAAAGATAGTTGGTAGGATGATGAATTGTTTGGTTTGGGAAAAAATATTAACGGGTATTGGACCATTCCTCTTAACTAGTAATTTCGGGGACGAAATTCTTTTAAGGGGGGAGGATTGTGACGACCCGGAATTTTTAAGCAAATTAGATTGGAATATTTAATTGATTTGAAATTAAAAGTAAATTTTTAACTTGAATTCAAATATCACTAATATTTGATAATTAAATTATTGAATTAAATAATTTAAAATCGGGTGAAATATGAAATCTGGGATTTTAACCCTGTTAAAAATAATTTGAAGGCTTGTAAAATTTATATTAATAATACTAAAAGATAATAGAAGTTGTAAAATAGAAATTAATAGTGGTTTGTTCAGTTTTAAAATTTTATTGTTTAAATTGAATTTAAAATAGCCTTCCGAGGCACGTTCTTGGAATTTGACGAAACCAATTCCATTGGATCCATAATATTGAATTATTATCGGATTTCAAATTTCGTAGCTTTCGGGGCTATCGCGTGATCGTACGAGATATAAACGTCTAGACAAAATTAATCGATTTAATTTAATTTTTGTTTTTATACCCTAGTCAACTTCAGCCTACTTCCTTTCAACATCACCCCTTTTTCTTTCTCTGCAACTTTTGTTTATTTTCATAATACTGCAACAAACATTTAACACGCAACATCAGATTTTGTTCCCCTATTTCTAGTGAATCCAATCGTTTAAACGAAGCCACCCCTTTCTCTTCTTTAAAAAAAAATGAAAAATGATGAGAACACGATTGTTTCAGCTTCAACTTAAATCCAAACTCAAAGAAATTATAGCAATGGCGGACGAAAAAATAAATAAATAAGAACCCTCTTCGTTCCAACTGAATCGCGAATCCCACTACAGCCGTGAGCCTCGAATGTCGAGCTCTGATGGCGGCCCTTTATCCCTTTCTTCAGTTAACGAGTGTGGCATCGAACAAACGCGACCCTCCCCTCTTCTCTCTCTCAAGCCCTAATTCCAAAATCATATCACCTAAATCTCGAAGCAAAAAGGGGGAACGACATCGCGACGTTGGATCGATGAGGGTACCGTGTTGCGGTAGGTCGCGATGACGATCGCGATGAGATCGAGGCGCACGTGGCTGTAGGGTTTCGCGAGTACGATTGATGGATGCTCGTGCTCAAGTTCAGAAAGGAAAGAGGGAAGATATGCCTCGCGTGCACAAGGGGGGTCGATCGAAGCGGCGAAGTAGAGTTCGTCGGTGGCGACGAGGAGGCGCGACGTGGCAGTGAAGGTCAAAAATGGGAAAACAAGGCAATGTTGAAGTGAATAGACAACGGAATTAAAGGTGAGTTAATCTCACTCAGTTAATTTAAATTTAAATGATTAAATTTAAATAATTGTTGAGTGTTTGAAATTGATTGATGTGCTATAGTGTGGTATATTTTGGGAATTGGCATATTATATCGTGCTAACATCTGTGGATCCAGGGAAAAACAGGTTGGAGGGATCCAACTGGACCCCTCAATATTTATTATTTAATATTCTCTGATGTGATTACTTGATATTCTATGTTGAATATATTGGGATATTGAATGATATGATTGGATTGGATATATTGGTTATAATGAATTACCAAAAATATATAAATTGGATTTTGGAAAGAAAATAAAGGAAATAAAGTTGTAAACGAAATAATCTTAAAAATTTAATAAAATTAGAATGAATTGAAAAGAAATGGAAGTACGTTAAATACTAATAAATAACTTCGAGTATTAAAAGAAAGGGGTTTGAATAAACAGTAATTATTGAACTGTAAAATCAAGTGATATTATTTTAAAGGAATAAAGAATCATTTCAAAACTTAAATTTTTAAGTTTATTTAAAGGAATAAGAAGTAAATTGAGAAAATCTAAATTGGTATTTCAATTAAAGGTATTTTAAATAATAATTTAGGAATAAAATACGAAATTAAAAGATTTTTGAATAAATGAAGTAAATTGGAAATTAGTTTGAAGATTGATTTAAGTGTTTGAAATTGGATATTTGGAAGAATAAATTCAAGGTGGAAATTTATTAAGAGGAAATGAGAAAGTCTGTTTAAAAATAAATAGTGATTTATTTTTTTAAAGGATGTGAAAAGAAGTATATTTCCCTGGATGGCCAGGTACATTTTCAAAGTAAATTTTTAAATATAAGATAAAAGTTTAATGTTGTTTTAAAAAGCATATTTTAGATAATTTACTATTTCTGAATGTGTAAAATTCTAAGGTAAATATTTTTCAAATCTATTATTGTAATTATTATTTAAAAGTGACTTAGTGTTTTGTTTTAAAAGTGAAAACCTAGTTTTATATTTATAAAGTAATCTTATTTTCAAATATTCGTATAGTATGTGTTTTAATAAAGTATTTGAAGTAGTTTTTAACTTAAATGTTTTAAAGTATATTTTAAAGTAAAGCGTTTAAATTATTTTAAATCTAAAGTTTTATGCTTGGTGATTCCAGTGGAAATAGAAATACTTGGAATTTATTTTGAGAAAGAAAGATAATTTGAAAACTGTTTTCAAAAGGGTTTGAAAAGTGGAAATATATCTTGTGAAGATATTTTCGAGGTTAATAAATAATTTGGATTTACTGTTGAATGGTTGTTTGGAATATAAATTGATAGCTAAATCACGGACTATCAATATTGGCCAAATGCGTTGATCGTTTCGAAGAGACCGGGATCGAGATTTATTTCTCGAAAACCACTTCGATCCGGTTTGTATGTTTTCGTGAAAAACGATTTTGGATTCGAAGATGGAGCAATGAAGTGCAAGGGCTAGTCGCTACTAATCCTAAGGATATTTCCAAAATGGATGTAGTAGAAATAGTGCCTTCGGTTCTGTTCGAACCCGGGACGGACTTGTATGGATGAATGCTTGCGAAACATCGTCAGGTGGACGATGGGCATTCTGAGGGATATGTTCTAAAAAGGTAACGCTTAGCCTCAAGCCTCATCAAATGGGAATGGCTGAAAATCAGGGGTTATGCAGTAAGGCTTCGTGGGTAGCCCCCACTGGAGGGTGAGGTCATCCCTGTCTAGATGTCCCTTTTATTTCGGCTTAGTGGGCGGTTGCTGATCTCAACCGCGGGGTAATCTTGCTCGGGACTGTCCAGTAAGGGATGGTTCCGGTCTTGTGTTGCAGGGGAGTTAGGGTGGCTCCTCGGTACGCTGATCTAGACCAGGTACTATGACAGGTAGTACCCCAGTGCCTAGCCATTAGTTGGAATCCATTTTCCGTACGCGACCGTTCAGTTTTGATTGTGCCCAACTATTGCTGAAACGTGAGATGCAAGCATTTCAGCTAGATTCTATTTTACTCTCTATAGACACTATTATAATATCAGAGGATTTTAATAAAAATGTTTTAGCTATCGTAAGGTAAAAACCCGACATGTTTATTTGTGGCGTGGTCTTATGAGATGCTTTTGTTTTCAAAGGATTTTTGAAACTTTAATAATCAAATTGGGTGTGAATTTCTCACGCTGGTATTCCAAACTGACTCGGGTGTTATTTAACTATAATGCTCGGGTCAGACCGAGTATTATAAGGTACAGGATATGATGCCGTGGAGCTCAGGAGACGAGCTAGATGACGATACGTACTTCCGTACTTGTTCATATATATATTCCGCTGTGTTGAGTTGTTGTGTATCCATTTGTATGATATTGATGTTGAGCTGTGATTGATGTACTCTGATGATGTAATATATAAACTGATATATTTGATCTTTGAGTAAAGATTATTTATTATCTATTATATTTTATTCCACTACGATGGTTAGATTCTGTTGTTGTTTTCTATTTTCTTCTTCTACCTCTTCTTCTTTAACCCAAATGGTTCGTATATCTGTACAACTTGGGTTGATTGTTTTAGAATAGTGTTGACTCAAGGGGTACGGATTTGTGGGCTGTTACAAAAAAAATACCCTTAAAAATAATGGAGCCTTAACTATTTCAAATCCCAATCTCTCGCAAAACCTAAAAACTGAATGTGACTCTCATTGTTGTCGAACAATAGTGAATGAAAACCTAGACTCTCTACTCCGTAAATTTTCTTATCCAATTGACAACTATGGCTGCTATTTGTTTACTATGCTATCCTTATTGTCTATTGTTGCTTCAATAAGTTAATTATGAAAATATGATTTTTCTGTCTCCTTTATTATCTTCTACCAGGGAAAAATATGCTTATTGGATCTTATTCTACTCTCTCTTATCCTTTATAGTTGAAAATGCTAGTAGTTATTAATTGCTAGTTTATCCATCATCCATGTTTTTTGATTGAAACCACAAAGATGGGCGATTTCTTTGCTAATTTTGTAAATAATAAGGTACATTATTTATTATTTGGGATAATTGATGAATATATCAATATAAAATCAGTTTCAAATTTCAATGACGTTTAGTTGCTTTAAATTTGATACATGTTTCTTTTTCCTATTTTAGGCTTTCAATAGTTATAGGTCCAAGTTTGAAAGAATGAATTACTTGAAACTATTAGAAAAAAAATCTTCATGTCCAATCTTTTTATTTTTAGTGTGTCCGTACTTCTTAATTAAGTAGAGATGAATGAATTATTAAACAACTTATTTATTATTGTTTGAAGCTATGTCTAAAAGACCAAAAAAAAATTGTTCTCATTTTACAAAAAAACCGATGTTAGTTGCAACGACCCGTCTTTTCGACCCTCGAAAGTCGATACCTAATACATCCATAGTATTAGAATGTCAAATATCCAAGTGTCGAAAATGTAGAACACTAGGGTAAAATAAAAAGAAAACGAATAAGGGGAAACATTATCTCATAGCAAAACAATAACATATAATATAACAAAGACAACAAAAGCTCTCACTTTGAGATACGTGATATATCAGAGTTAAAACAAACCTCATCACGTTTGATGGTTATAACTCTCTGGCCTTACAATTGTAGATGGATATACATAATAATACAGTGGAAAATAAAAATACCACGGGTAAACATCCAGCTTTTCTCTGTGAGCTTCATGTCCCACCAACGATAACCTGAAAAAATTGGATGTGACATGAGCATTATTATAATAAAATAACACCTAGGTCAGTCTAGAAAACCAGTGTGAGAAAACCGAATAAATATGATGGATTTATAATAATCTATGAGAGCATGCCGTTGAACACAAAATGTGTTTTTTCTCATAGGAACAACGACCATACATGAAATAATGGAAACAAGTCAGAACAAAATTCAAACATAAAGAATGAACACAAATAATTAAACATAGAGAGGAGCAAAATGCACTTCTCGATGCTACTAAGAAAAAAATTTCAAAGATCTGGATCAAAACAAGGAAAAATAATTTTTTCCAACAATGACTAGGAGGGTGCGCCCTCCTATAGAAAATACACTTAAGAACTACGATGGCTCTTAGAAACTTCAAAGTCAGACCTCACCAACATTATTGTCAACCCGAGTACTTCACATCTTTGTATGCATACAACCAAAATCAATCTAGGAGCAACCCCACATACCTTGGCCTCCACTTGCTTTTCATTTAATCATTTTCAATAAAGGATATAAATGCTCCAAACGAGCAACAAATAGTCTTAGATTGATGAAACTCAAGAAAAGATGTTGATTGTCAATTAATCAACTATGAGGAATAACAAAAATGATCCTAGTGGAAATTAAATCTTATATGATTATCACCACTCCTTGATTTCAAACTTGGACTATCTCTTGGTTAATAATGAAGCATGATAAGTTGGAGCATTATTGTCTCTTAGACCTTACCTTGGCGTGCATTCTTAACTTTCAAGATAAAGATGAGTTTTCATACCTCGATGTTTAGTGTTAAGTATATGCCTAAATCCCTTTCATATAAGTGATATATCTTATGGAAACTAATTTCTTACCCTAATCACCAAACTTTGATTTCCAACTCGTACTATCTCTCGCTTAAAAATAAAGCAAGGCAAGTTAGGGCACTAGTTGCTCTTGGCCTTGCCTAGACACTCCAGTTTTTAAATCTCATAGATAGTACCGAATTTTCAATGTTTGGTATTAAGGGTAAGCTAAATCCTTTCCATGTATGAAATCAAAATTTTAAACTTTCAGAACATTTGACTCACACTCATGCTTGATTTTCGCATCACAAAAATTTGTAAAACACTATAGAAACACTTCTTTAAAATATGTCTTTAAAGTGCTAGTTATATTTCTAAGTGTATCAAAAACAGGGTTAAAAAGAAATGTCATTAAGACCTTTTTTACTATAAACCCAAAACCAGTTACCTTTAGCTTTATCATTAAAACAATCTTTTTCAAGATTTTCATTTATAAAATATCATTTATAAATCAACTTATTATTATCTTTAAATCAAAACTCCTCCAAAGATATAAGAATATCAAAACTTGGTAAGTAAAGTAACAAGTTTTCTTAATAACTTTATGAAACCATTTGTTGTAATGACCCGCTTTGTGATGACCCGCCTTTCATTCCACAGAAAGACGCACCATCAATAAGAAAGAAAGGGATAGAAAAGAGAAAAGAAAGAAAAGAAAGAACAATATCAGAATCTCACAGCGAAACGAACAAAATATATTACATCACATAAGTATTTACATAATATACAACATTTATCAGAGTCATACAGCTTAATACATAACACAATAGACAGTCTTGAAGACCTATCTCTCATACAACTCAAAATACAACAGAGCTACTATCACAGCGGAACCACAGTATCTATATACGCTGAAGCCTACTTCTCCAAGTCTCCTCCAGAATTCATTAAAGCTAGCCTGAATCTCTTGGATACTCGTAAAAATTTGAGTATCCAAGAATTCCAGAAAATAGAAAATAAACTCTAGGTCAGACATGGGTCAGGTGTGAGTAAACGGGTTAAAGTTGTTTAACTTTGAAAATAATTTGAAAACAAAGGTATCTCGTAAGACCACACCACAAATAAACATGTCGGGTTTTTACCTTACGATAACCAAAACATTTGATAGGAAATCCAGTGATATTATATAATAGTGTCTAGGGTTTTCAAGTAAAATAGAAAATAGCTGGAATGCTTACATCTCACGTTCCAACATAGTTGGACATAATCAAAACGTATGGCACTTATTAGAGATTGGATTCCGTACAATGGCAGGGCTACTGGGGTACCGTCCGTCACAGTACCTGGTCTAGATCAGAGTACCGAGGATCCACCCTGATCCCCTACAACACAAGACCGGGACTACCCCTTACTGGATAATCTCGAATAAGACAACCCCGCAGTTGGCGCGACCAACCGCCCATACAGCCGAATAAAAGGGACCTCTAAACAGGGGAAAATCTTATCCTACTTGGATGCTACCCACTTAGCTTTGCTGCACCTCCCATATTTTAGCCATTCCCGATTGATGAGGCTTGAGGCTACAATTACCTTTATAGAAAACATATCTTGGAATGCTCATCGTCCTTCAATGACGATCGTTTGAAAGCATTCAATCCATACAAGTCCATTACGGGTTTGAACGAAACCAAAGGCACTATCTCGCTACACTCATTTTGGAATCACCCTTAGAGTTAACGACAATAGCCTTTGCACTCTAAGAGATAACCAACCACTCAAAGAAACAAATGAGTTCTCTGAATGCAGTCGAGGGTACTGTCTTCAGCTACCCTTAGCTGGTGAAAACCTAAAACTAGATCTAACAGAGAAAACACAAAAGCACTAAGAAGTATATCAAAATGATTACCAATACGAGATAAGGGATACTTATTCCTGATGGTTGCCTTATCCAGTTCCCGAAGCGGGCAAACCTTTGACTTCCTCGAAGACATCTGAAAAATATCTGACAACCTTGATAGTTCCTGCCTCCTCTTGAGAAGCCTCGATCCTATGCAAAAGATTACTCAAGAGAACTCCAGAACTATCGCAAGTTACCCTTGCAATCCTACCAAATCAGTTTCCAAAGACACTGTTCTCTCTTCACAAACTAGAACAGCTTATGCTTAACCAATCCATTTCCAAAACAAGGTCAAATCCTTCAAGAATGACATTGCCTAGAAGAGGCTGATGGTCCACCTTCAATAGCAAACACCTAGATCAGCTGAGCTTTCTGAAGAAGTGGGCAAGCCTTCAACATATGCGCGGGCTGCTGATAGTTGAAACACAAAGACTTCTGAACCAACGAAGAAATGGGTCCACTCTGCTGCTTCTGAATTCCACCTCTAGGACATTGTTAGCCAATAGATCTTCCTACTGGCACACATAACACTCCGAACTGCGATGTCGCCTCTCGGGTTTCCTCTTTCCCCGCTTCTTCCAATTCGAACTGAAATTCCTTTCGCCCTGATTGGAAGAATTCCCACTCGGTGTTGCCCCAGATGCCGAAGACTTCTAATTCCTAAGCTCTTCATACCTCAAAGCCATATCTACCAATTCCATAATGAGCCTTTGAGATGGACAGCCCTCTTCTTAAGAAACTCGGGCCTCAAACCAAGCACAAACATCTTGTTCTTCTTACGGGGGTGTCAATAAGACTAGATCTATAGCGATAACTCATTGAACTTAGTCTCATCTCCGATACAGAAAAATTCTTAGACAACTGAGTCTTCCCTGCGGTAGGTAAAACTGCTCCTCAAATACTACCTTAAACTTGTTCCAAAAGGAAAACATCTCTGGTAACATACATGGTTACTGCGTCCCACCACAAAATTGCTAAAGTTTCCAAGATGCCATAACTCGCTTCTGCTCATCCGACAGATCCAAACCCATGAAAATCCGCTCACACGAGCGCAACCAAACTTGCACTTCAATGATGGAGTTCGTACCTTTTAAAAGGCTTCCTCCAAGACTGGTGAAATCCTTACACAATGTCGCACAGCTTACTCGAGGTGGTATTGGGTCTACAGCCTCGGCAGATACTCTTCCACCTTCAACACTCGGACCTCTTCCATTTGTGGTAGTCGTGCTACACACACCTCTGCCCCTCCTACCTCTTGAACTCATATTGGCAAACCCGAATAGGTAACCCAACAAATCAGGTAGGTGTATATATATATAAATATATAAATATAAATATATATATATATATATATATATATATATATATATATACAAGTACGCTCTCTCAAGATAGATATCACTCCAAAGCCTAGGTATTTTCTCAACCTAGAGCTCTGATACCAGCTGTGACGACCCGCTTTTCATTACATAGAAAGACGCATCATCAATAAGAAAGAAAGGGATAGAAAAGAGAAAAGATAGAAAAGAAAGAACTAAACAATATCAGAATCTCACAGCGGAACGAATAAAATATATTACATCACATAAGTATTTACATAATATACAGCATCTATCAGAGTCATATAGCTTAATACATAACACAATAGACGGTCGATAAGACCTGTCTATCATATAACTCAAAATACAACGGAGCTACTATCACATCGGAACCACAATATCTATATACACTGAAGCCTCCTGCTATAAGTCTCCTTCAGAATTTTTCAAAGCTAACCTGAATCCCTTGGCTACTCGTAAAAATTTGAGTACCCAAGAGTTTAAGAAAACAGAAAATAAACTCTGGGTCAGACATGGGTCTGATGTGAGTAAATGGGTCAAAGTTGTTTAACTTTGAAAATCATTTGAAAACAAAGGTATCTCGTAAAACTACGCCACAAATAAACATGTCGGGTTTTTACCTTACGATAACCAAAAGATTTGATTGAAAATCCAGTGCTATTATAATAGTGTCTAGGGTTTTCAAGTAAAATAGAAAATAGATGGAATGCTTACATCTCACGTTCCAACATAGTTGGGCACAATCAAAACATATGGCAATTATTGGAGATTGGATTCCACACAATGGCAATGCTACTGGGGTACCGTCCGTCACAGTACCTGGTCTAGATCAGAGTACCGAGGATCCACCTTGATCCCTTGCAACACAAGATCGAAACTACCTCTTACTGGATAATCCCGAATAAGACTACCCCGAAGTTGGTGCAACCAACCGCCCACACAGCCGAATAAAAGGGTTGTGACGCCCCACCCTGAGACCCATATTAACAAAGAGAATTACATTGTAATTCTGTCTGCTAATGCGAAGAATAGGGCTGGTTAAGGGCGACCATCATAGTCTTGCATTAGATAAGAGATAAGTACGTCGATATTTATACTCTTTTTTTTTCTTTTCGTCTCGAGTATTCGACATACTTAATTCCTATCTAATACACTACTATGGTGGCTACATGATCGATTCAAAAACAAAATATAATAACTGTCAATTAGAAATCACAGAACAGCAACACAGAAATGATACATATGAATAAATACATCAAATGTAATACAACATGTCACTAGTGGTATATAACCACAATACATACATACATTCCCCACAAAAGAATATATACACATCAAAAGTTCCCAACGAAAGGCTACTACACAAAAACTATGTCATATCCCAAGTCAATGGTGAAGTCCAAAAGATAAAGCAAGCTAAGAGTCCAACTACCTAACCTGCAACTCGGTCTGACCCGAGTAATAAATACACGGGTCAGGCTAGCTAGAACTTGATATTAGTATAAGATAAGAGGAATAGAAGTGTATAAAGGAATTCATCCTTTAACCATAAAGGACAGGCACAAGTATAGGACAATCTCAATTCATGATATATGTTCACCAAGGGTTGTCACATGAATAGGTTTAATTCAACATAAGAAACTCATACTTAATGCTATTCAACTCAAATGCAAGGAATCATATGAAAGTCATAAGAGAAACTCATTAAAATTCCAATATGAATCTCATGGAACTCAAAGTAAAGTTCAAATATCATAAAAACGAAATCACTATATATAACTTCTCATGTAGCACTAGGCTATCGATGTAATAAAAATATCTCAAAATAGTGAAATCATATAAAACTCAGAAAACTCAAAAACCCCGAATTGGCCAGATCCCTGATTGCAAAGAAGAAGCAATGCTGCACGTGCTAAACTCTTGTCCAGTGCTATTTATAATTTAGGTACCTAACTCGTGGACCCGAAGGTCATACTCATGGTGACCGATGTCACATAACTCGTGGTGACCGAAGTCACATAACTCGTGGTGACCGAAGTCACATAACTCGTGGTGACCGAAGTCACATAACTCAGATGACCCGAAGGTCTATAGCACTGGCATACTCGTGGATGTGTCACAAACTCTCGGAAAGGAACCCGAAAAGTGTTAGCGTGCGTCCCATACCACACGTTCGCACTTAACGGTTTACTAACCGCTAGTTAACTCCACATCATAAAACTAAAATCTCAAACCTCAAAAATGAAATCCCAAAATGCTCATATATCTTGCCTCGTATCATCGGCAACTGCAAATAAATCTCATAATAGTTTCTCATAAACCGTAATTCCCGCAAGGGGAGAATCTCATCTCAAGACTCGCCTCATCTCATCGGCGAGTAACACAACATCTATAAGTAGTTCTCATCGATTATTACTCCTATAATAGGAGATCTCAAACATCCCAACTAGTCAAATATTGGCTAAAACAAATTCTAAGATCAACAATCATTGTTGCTGTCATTTTTGATCTCGGGACAGCAACAATCAAGCGCACTAATAGAACGATCATGGAACAATATAGAACCCTCCAAAATAGTGGGAGATATACCTCGAGACTGAGAAGCACTACCAGAAACCTTTGCCACATTTATACTACCAGAACGAGCATCCTTCTTCTTCTTATAGCAAGTAGAAATCATGTGTCCCTCTTGCTTGCAATAAAGACACTTGCGGGGATGAGGACATTCACGAGCTAGATGGTCTCGAGAATCACAGTTGAAGCAGGATAAGACCTTTGATGAGTGAGGTGTGCCATGAGGATGAGAACTAGAATTGCCTTGCTTCTTCTTCTTCTTAGGAGGAAAGGACTTGGATCTCTGAAAAGGGAATTTCTTCTTGTGTGGGTTCTTTCGAACCTCGGCCTCATCACTACTATCCTTTTCCTTTTCGACAGCTTCGAGATGAAGCGCCGAATCCACAATCTCCTCGAATGAGAGCTTAAGCTGAAGCATGAGAGATTTCTTCAAATACTTCTTAAGTCCAGATATGAACTTAAGATTCTTCTTGTATGGGGTGCTGATGAACTCAAGCCCATACTTATATAGAGACTCGAAGGATGAAACATAATCAGATACGGAGGATTTGCCCTGCTTCAAACCGAGGAAGCGACGGGCAAGAAATGCCTTCTCAGATTCTGGCACGAACTTGAGCTCAAAGCGGTCTCTAAAATGTTGCCAAATGAGAGTGGACTCATCCATCTCTGATATAAGGAGCTCGTACCAGTCTAAAGCCCGTTCTTGTAGCATACTGGATGCCACAAGAACTCGATGATGATCGGATATCTCTATGCGAGTGAAGATGCGCTCACAAGTACGGAGCCAAGCCTGAACCTCAAGAACTGTCTCGGAGCCTTTGAACGGCTTGCCTCCAAGGTGGCTGAAGTCGCTGCACATGCGTGCAAATGCGTATTTGCGCGGAGGAGAGGACTGAGCTGGGGCAGGAGGCTGAGTGCTCCTAATAAGCTCGAGAATCTGGTCGGTCGACATATAAACTCCTTCAGGACGAGAACCACTGGACGGTCCCGCCTCCGAAGTGCGACCTCTTCCTCTTCCAGACATAGCTGAAAGTTAAGATAAGATAGAATTATACACAGGGTAGATATTAGCAAATCAAATGTATAAATAAGGAATACTACGGAATTTAAAACTAACATTCCTAGACATATTCCTTTTTATCTACCCCCAAAGGAACTAAAAGGGTAAGGACAAAGTCGAATTTGTTTACGATTAGGGATGATGTTTACACTTGTATTATACTTGATGTACGATAATCGTGTATATTGTTCTGTATTTATTACATTTTGTTCTGAATCTTGCTCTGATACCAAGCTGTGACGCCCCACCCTGAGACCCATATTAACAAAGAGAATTACATAGTAATTCTGTCTGCTAATGCGTAGAATAGGGCTGGTTAAGGGCGACCATCATAGTCTTGCATTAGATAAGAGATAAGTACGTCGATATTTATACTCATTTTTTTTCTTTTCGTCTCGAGTATTCGACATACTTAATTCCTATCTAATACACTACTATGGTGGCTACCTGATCGATTCAGAAACAAAATATAATAACTGTAAATTAGAAATCACAGAACAGCAACACAGAAATGATACATATGAATACATACATCAAATGTAATACAACATGTCACTAGTGGTATATAACCACAATACATACATACATTCCCCACAAAAGAATATATACACATCAAAAGTTCCCAACGAAAGGCTACTACACAAAAACTATGTCATATCCCAAGTCAATGGTGAAGTCCAAAAGATAAAGCAAGCTAAGAGTCCAACAACCTAACCTGCAACTCGGTCTGACCCGAGTAATAAATACACGGGTCAGGCTAGCTAGAACTTGATATTAGTATAAGATTAGAGGAATAGAAGTGTATAAAGGAATTCATCCTTTAACTATAAAGGACAGGCACAAGTATAGGACAATCTCAATTCATGATATATGTTCACCAAGGGTTGTCACATGAATAAGTTTAATTCAACATAAGAAACTCATACTTAATGCTATTCAACTCAAATGCAAGGAATCATATGAAAGTCATAAGAGAAACTCATTAAAATTCCAATATGAATCTCATGGAACTCAAAGTAAAGTTCAAATATCATAAAAACGAAATCACTATATATAACTTCTCATGTAGCACTAGGCTATCGATATAATAAAAATATCTCAAAATAGTGAAATCGTATAAAACTCAGAAAAACTCAAAAACCCCGAATTGGCCAGATCCCTGATTGCAAAGAAGAAGCAATGCTGCACGCGCTAAACTCTTGTCCAGTGCTATTTATAATTTAGGTACCTAACTCGTGGACCCGAAGGTCATACTCATGGTGACCGATGTCACATAACTCATGGTGACCGAAGTCACATAACTCGTGGCGACCGAAGTCACATAACTCAGATGGCCCGAAGGTCTATAGCACTGGCATACTCGTGGATGTGTCACAAACTCTCGGAAAGGAACCCGAAAAGTGTTAGCGTGCGTCCCATACCACACGTTCGCACTAAACGGTTTACTAACCGCTAGTTAACTCCACATCATAAAACTAAAATCTCAAACCTCAAAAATGAAATCCCAAAATGCTCATATATCTTGCCTCGTATCATCGGCAACTGCAAATAAATCTCATAATAGTTTCTCATAAACCGTAATTCCCGCAAGGGGAGAATCTCATCTCAAGACTCGCCTCATCTCATCGGCGAGTAACACAACATCTATAAGTAGTTCTCATCGATTATTACTCCTATAATAGGAGATCTCAAACATCCCAACTAGTCAAATATTGGCTAAAACAAATTCTAAGATCAACAATCATTGTTGCTGTCATTTTTGATCTCGGGACAGCAACAATCAAGCGCATTTTTAGTCCATAAAATTTAAAAATATCAAAAATATCAAAACAAGAAACTTCTAGAGCAAATTCTATGCTTTTAGAAACATATAATATTTTTGAATTTGGATAAAAATTGAAAAAGTTATGCTTAAATTGGTTCAGAAGTCTAAATTCAACACTGTTGTAATTTTAGTCTCGTGATAGCAGCAAAAAAATGCAGTTTTGATCAATTTAACATCAGAATTTCAAAAATCACAAAACATGAAATTTTTAGAGCAACTTCTTATCTTTTCAGAACATCAAAGATTACTCAATTTCGATAAAAATTGAAAGAGTTATGCTTAAAATGGTTTAGATGTCCAAATTAAACACTGCTGTAATTTCAGTCTCGGGATAGCAACAAAAAAAATGCAGTTTTGATCAATTTAACTTCAGAATTTCAAAAATCCTAAAACATGAAACTTTTAGATAAAATTCTTTGCTTTCCATAACATCAAATATTATTCAATTTGGATAAAAATTGAAAGAGTTATGCATAAAATCGTTCAGATGTCCAAATTAAACACTGCTGTAATTTTTAATCTCGGGACAGCAACAAAAAAATGCAGTTTTGATCAATTTAACTTTAGAATTTCAAAATTCCTAAAACATGAAACTTTTAGATAAAATTCTTAGCTTTCCAGAAAATCAAATATTATTCAATTTGGATAAAAATTGAAAGAGTTATGCATAAAATGGTTCAGATGTCCAAATTAAACATTGCTGTAATTTTTAGTCTCGGGACAGCAACAAAAAAATGCAGTTTTGATCAATTAAACTTCAGAATTTCAAAAATCCTAAAACATAAAACTTTTAGATAAAACTCTTAGCTTTCCATAACATCAAATATTATTCAATTTAGATAAAAAATGAGAAGGTTATGCTTAATTTAGTTTCAGATTCAACAACAGAGCAAATAATAATTTTGCTCTCGGGATTGCAATAGAAATACTCAAATTTGAAATAGATGACTTCAAAATTCTTAAAAACACAAAACATGAAACTTGTATCATATGATCTGTGCTTTCCAAAACATCTAAAATTTTAAATTTTGGTTAAGAAACGAAAAAGTTATAATAAAATTCGTTTCAGCCACAATCATAAAACAAATATTACAGCAGTCGTGTTTTTCTAGCAAATTCACCACTGTATATCGTCACTAACCACATGAATCCAAAATAAAAAGCATGAGGGAACCCTCACCTTAGATATGTAGCAAAGTTTGGGTTGAAAGCTTCTCCGGTTTGGATCAATTTGATGATTTTGAGGCTCCTTTGTTAGCTTCAGCGGCTGAAAAAGTTGAAACAAGAACATGCAAGAACAAAAGAGAAAGTTAAGCATAATTCTTATCTAATTCTAGGTTTTTGATGATATATTTCTATAGTATCAGTGGAGATTACCTTCTATTCTCCTAATTTGGTGATTTCTTCTTGAATTAGTAGCAGATCGGATGAAAATTTTGTTTTAGTTGAAGGTAGCCATGATTTTTTTCAGCTTACTGTAAGTTTTTTTTTTTCTGAGGAAGAAGAACTAAACTACGTACAATAGTTTGTTTCTCACCAGAAACATCCAGATAATGGATTTTAGGTTTTAAAACCTAACCCAAAAAGCCCAAAGCAATATTATATAGAGAAAATGCAAGGCTATGTATATGTATTAGGCTATTTTAACTTAAATTCACATATTTCTCAATATAACTCAAACAAAAATATATGCAACCAATTGTTATGAAACAAAAATTGTTATTTACACAAAATAAAATTTATTTCAATAATAAAACGTTATTTTCATAAATAAAACCATATTTTAGATAATATTTTACAATTTTCAACATTTTAGTGTAAAAACACTGATTTTAAAGCATAATTTGTTCAAAATTTCATTTTCATTGTCAACAAGTTATAACAAAACATTATAACTCTTTTAAAATAGAAAAATATTATTGTAAACAATATTCCATCTTTTAATTTAAATAAAATACATATTTTTCTACATATTTCTTCTTTTAAATTCAATAACAGGTTAATATTGGCAATAATTACCAATATTAATGCATTGATTCAACTAAAATCCAATAAGTAATTATTTTCACTCCAAATTCTCAAAGTAAAGTTTTTAAAACTCTGTTTTCATCAATTTATATTTATTTCAATAATTATATGTTGAAACACATCAATTGATTAATTTATTAACTCTAATTTAATAAGATCACATTGTTTATTTGAAATATAAAAATTAAATAAAATTTATTTTCTCCATTTATTTTCAATATTAAATTATAACTAACGTTATAATTTAATATCATAGGTAATCACCAATACCAGGGTTGTTACAAACTTCCCCCCTTATAAAAATTGCGTCCTCGCAATTTCTAGAGGAAATCTGTATTGAACACAATTTATTTCATCAAACAAAAGAAATTTGACAACTAAAGTGGAATATTTTTACCTTCGGAGTGGGAAGATAAGAAATCAGGATACGATCGCTCGATGAATTCTTTGGTTTCCCAAGTGCAGTCATTGGGATTATCGGACCATTGAATCTTTAAGAGCGGAACACTCTTGTTTCGAAGACGTCTAGTCTCCGAAGCAAGAACTCTCAGAGGATGTTGCATATAAGATAGATTTGGAGAAACCTCTAACTTCTCTAAAGCACGAGAATCAAGCGTGGAATCTGGATCTCGTAGACACTTTCTCAACTGAGAGACGTGAAATACGTTGTGAATTCCAGAAAACTGATCGGGAAGTGCTACTCGATAAGCAACAGGACCGATACGCTCCAAAATTGGAAATGGCCCAATATAGCGTGGTGCCAATTTCCCGGTCTGGCTAAAGCGTACCACTCCTTTTAGAGGGGAAGCTCGAATATAAACAAGATCGCCCACTGAGAACTCAAGAGGCCTCCTACGGTTGTCCGCGTAGGATTTCTGTCAACTCTGAGCCTCTTTCATTCTCTCTCGGATAAGATGGATCTTCTCCGATGATTCTCGAATAGATTCGGGGCCTAAAATAAGCTTTTCCCCTGACTCAAGCCAACAAGATGGAGAACGACACGGCCTTCCACATAAGGCTTCAAAAGGAGCCATGCCGATAGAAGATTGGTAGCTATTATTGTAAGCAAACTCAACTAGAGGAAGATGATCCTCCCAGCTAGCACCAAAATCCAAGATACATGCACGAAGTAAGTCTTCCAAAATACGGTTCACCCGTTCAGTCTGTCCATCAGACTGTGGGTGATAAGCTGTGCTAAGATTAAGCTTTGTGCCTAAAGCTTGCTGGAGACTCTGCCAGAAGTGACTCATGAAAAGAGGATCACGATCACACACAATAGATGAAGGAACACCGTGTAATCGCACGATCTCCTTAATATATAGCTTCGATAAAAAAGATGCCGTCCTTTTCGACTTAATAGGAATAAAATGTGCAGACTTGGTGAGACGGTCCACAACAACCCAAATACTGCTATGGCCTGACCTCGAACGAGGTAAGCCATCAATAAAATCCATAGCAACTTGGTCCCACTTCCATAATGGAACCTCTAAAGGCTGAAGAAGACCACTGGGTCGCTGATGCTCGGCCTTAATAAGCTGACAAGTCATGCAATTACTCACATAACTTGCAACATCTCGCTTCATGCCTTCCCAGTAATACAAGCGGCGCATGTCAGCATACATCTTGCTGCTGCCTGGATGGATAGTATACTTAGAACGGTGACATTCAGCTAGAATGTCCCGCCTAAGTTCTGGAATATGAGGCACGACTAGACGGTCCTTCTTTCGAAGACACCCATGAATATCGATTCTGAAATCCCTTATCTCAATATCATCATGGGATTCAGACTTACACTTCTGAATAAGAGCAGATATACCGGAGTCTTGCCGTTGAGCTTGGGCAATCCGATCTAAAAGAGTAGGGCGAGCTTCCATGTTATATAATAGAATAGGAGAGTTGGATGTGGAAGCACGATCGTGAATATCACACATGGAAAGTGTCTCAAGAACTTTCCATTCTGCAATCATCATGGAAACAATAGCTGAATGCTTACGACTCAAAGCATCAGCCACTCGATTCCCCTTTCCAGGGGTATACTGA
This sequence comes from Allium cepa, assembly GCA_030765085.1. Classification (NCBI taxonomy): domain Eukaryota; kingdom Viridiplantae; phylum Streptophyta; class Magnoliopsida; order Asparagales; family Amaryllidaceae; genus Allium; species Allium cepa. Next base: position 578,064,466 of record CM060942.1, read on the forward strand.
ATATCAAAATCATATGAAGCTAGAAACTCTAGCCAACGCTGCTGTCGCATGTTGAGCTCCTTCTGGGTGAACAAGTATTTGAGAGACTTATGATCGGTGAAGAGAGTAAAGTGCTCTCCCAACAAATAATGACGCCACATCTTTAAAGCAAAGATAATGGCGACAAGCTCTAAATCATGGGTAGCGTACCGAACCTCGTTCGGACGTAATTGCCTTGAAGCGTAGGCAACTACCCTATCCTTCTGCATAAGAACTGCACCGAGGCCACTATGACTGGCATCAGTATAGACAATAAGATCCTGATTCCCATTGGGAACCACAAGAACAGCAGCATTAGTGAGAAGCTCTTTCAATCTTTGAAAGGAAGCCTCACACTTATCTGACCATATATAGCGAACGCCTTTCTTCGTAAGGCTAGTCAATGGAAGCACAATACGGGAAAAGTCTTTGATGAAGCGGCCGTAATAACCCGCCAAGCCAAGAAAGCTACGAATCTCATGAACATTCTCGGGCCTCTTCCAATTTCTGATGCTTCGATCTTAGAAGGATCGACCGAAATGCCTTCGGAAAAAATAACGTGGGCTAAGAATTTAACTTGCTTTTCCCAAAAATGACACTTAGAAAGTTTTGCTTTGAGTTGATGTTGTCGAAGCGTACTCAAAATAATTCTAAGATGTTTAGCATGGTCCGCTTCGGACTTAGAATATACAAGAATGTCGTCGATGAATACAAGAACAAACTTATCGAGGTATTCCCGGAATACTCGATTCATAAGGTCGACAAAATAAGCAGGGGCGTTCGTCAAACCGAACGGCATGACGAGCCAGTCATATGAACCATAGCGAGTGCGGAAAGCTGTAAGTGGAATGCCATCTTCCGCAACTCGGAGCTGATGAAATCCTGTGGCTAGGTCTGTGAGAAGACCTTAGCGCCACTTAACTGATCGAACATATCGTCGATCCTAGGTAATGGGTAGCAGTTCTTGATGGTTAACTCATTAAGCTTGCTATAATCAACGCATAACCTAAGAGTCCCATCGGATTTCCTCACAAATACCACCGTGGCTCCCCACGGTGAAGAACTAGATCGAATAAAATGCTTGGCTTCAAGCTCTAGGAGTTGCTTCTTGAGTTCCTCATTCTCTTAGGTAGACATCCTCGTGGGAGGACGACTAACAGGCTGTGCGCCTGGAATAAGGTCGATGCGGAACTCGATGGCCCGCTTGGGTGGTAACCCTAAAACAGGCTCAAATAAGTCTGGAAAGTCACGAACAACAGGAATCCGAGACACATCATCATCATCGTCTCGAGATTCAAGAGAGAATAGAGAAGCTTTGGAATCACCATCGACATCCCAAAGTATAAGAGACAACTGAGTAGGAGAGTCGGGATGTCGAAGGTATAGGATTCTCTCTAAACATAGAATCCTGACATCATATTGAACTAGCCAGTCCATACCCAATATCATATCAAAACCAAGGGAAGGAATCACGTGCAGATTCGCACAGAAAGAAAAGCCACAAATAAGGATCTCAACATCTTCACAAAGCATACTAAGGGTTGCGGATCCCCCGATAGGATTCGCAATCCTCAACGAAGTAATCAAATAAGAAACATCCAACTGTAAAGTATCAACGAGTTCCTTCGATACGAATGAATGCGACGCACCCGTATCGAAGAGCACTCTAATAGAACGATCATGGAACAATATAGAACCCTCCAAAATAGTGGGAGATATACCTCGAGACTGAGAAGCACTACCAGAAACCTTTGCCACATTTATACTACCAGAACGAGCATCCTTCTTCTTCTTATAGCAAGTAGAAATCATGTGTCCCTCTTGCTTGCAATAAAGACACTTGCGGGGATGAGGACATTCACGAGCTAGATGGTCTCGAGAATCACAGTTGAAGCAGGATAAGACCTTTGATGAGTGAGGTGTGCCATGAGGATGAGAACTAGAATTGCCTTGCTTCTTCTTCTTCTTAGGAGGAAAGGACTTGGATCTCTGAAAAGGGAATTTCTTCTTGTGTGGGTTCTTTCGAACCTCGGCCTCATCACTACTATCCTTTTCCTTTTCGACAGCTTCGAGATGAAGCGCCGAATCCACAATCTCCTCGAATGAGAGCTTAAGCTGAAGCATGAGAGATTTCTTCAAATACTTCTTAAGTCCAGATACGAACTTAAGATTCTTCTTGTATGGGGTGTTGATGAACTCAAGCCCATACTTAGATAGAGACTCGAAGGCTGAAACATAATCAGATACGGAGGATTTGCCCTGCTTCAAACCGAGGAAGCGACGGGAAAGAAATGCCTTCTCAGATTCTGGCACGAACTTGAGCTCAAAGCGGTCTCTAAAATGTTGCCAAATGAGAGTGGACTCATCCATCTCTGATATAAGGAGCTCGTACCAGTCTAAAGCCCGTTCTTGTAGCATACTGGATGCCACAAGAACTCGATGATGATCAGATATCTGTATGCGAGTGAAGATGCGCTCACAAGTACGGAGCCAAGCCTGAACCTCAAGAACTGTCTCGGAGCCTTTGAACGGCTTGCCTCCAAGGTGGCTGAAGTCGCTGCACATGCGTGCAAATGCGGATTTGCGCAGAGGAGAGGACTGAGCTGGGGCAGGAGGCTGAGTGCTCCTAATAAGCTCGAGAATCTGGTCGGTCGACATATAAACTCCTTCGGGACGAGAACCACTGGACGGTCCCGCCTCCGAAGTGCGACCTCTTCCTCTTCCAGACATAGCTGAAAGTTAAGATAAGATAGAATTATTCACAGGGTAGATATTAGCAAATCAAATGTATAAATAAGGAATACTACGGAATTTAAAACTAACATTCCTAGACATATTCCTTTTTATCTACCCCCAAAGGAACTAAAAGGGTAAGGACAAAGTCGAATTTGTTTACGATTAGGGATGATGTTTACACTTGTATTATACTTGATGTACGATAATCGTGTATATTGTTCTGTATTTATTACATTTTGTTCTGAATCTTGCTCTGATACCAAGTTGTGACGCCCCACCCTGAGACCCATATTAACAAAGAGAATTACATAGTAATTCTGTCTGCTAATGCGTAGAATATGGCCGGTTAAGGGCGACCATCATAGTCTTGCATTAGATAAGAGATAAGTACGTCGATATTTATACTCATTTTTTTTCTTTTCGTCTCGAGTATTCGACATACTTAATTCCTATCTAATACACTACTATGGTGGCTACCTGATCGATTCAGAAACAAAATATAATAACTGTCAATTAGAAATCACAGAACAGCAACACAGAAATGATACATATGAATACATACATCAAATGTAATACAACATGTCACTAGTGGTATATAACCACAATACATACATACATTCCCCACAAAAGAATATATACACATCAAAAGTTCCCAACGAAAGGCTACTACACAAAAACTATGTCATATCCCAAGTCAATGGTGAAGTCCAAAAGATAAAGCAAGCTAAGAGTCCAACTACCTAACCTGCAACTCGGTCTGACCCGAGTAATAAATACACGGGTCAGGCTAGCTAGAACTTGATATTAGTATAAGATAAGAGGAATAGAAGTGTATAAAGGAATTCATCCTTTAACTATAAAGGACATGCACAAGTATAGGACAATCTCAATTCATGATATATGTTCACCAAGGGTTGTCACATGAATAGGTTTAATTCAACATAAGAAACTCATACTTAATGCTATTCAACTCAAATGCAAGGAATCATATGAAAGTCATAAGAGAAACTCATTAAAATTCCAATATGAATCTCATGGAACTCAAAGTAAAGTTCAAATATCATAAAAACGAAATCACTATATATAACTTCTCATGTAGCACTAGGCTATCGGTGTAATAAAAATATCTCAAAATAGTGAAATCGTATAAAACTCAGAAAAACTCAAAAACCCCGAATTGGCCAGATCCCTGATTGCAAAGACGAAGCAATGCTGCACGTGCTAAACTCTTGTCCAGTGCTATTTATAATTTAGGTACCTAACTCGTGGACCCGAAGGTCATACTCATGGTGACCGATGTCACATAACTCGTGGTGACCGAAGTCACATAACTCGTGGTGACCGAAGTCACATAACTCAGATGACCCGAAGGTCTATAGCACTAGCATACTCGTGGATGTGTCAGAAACTCTCGGAAAGGAACCCGAAAAGTGTTAGCGTGCGTCCCATACCACACGTTCGCACTAAACGGTTTACTAACCACTACTTAACTCCACATCATAAAACTAAAATCTCAAACCTCAAAAATGAAATCTCAAAATGCTCATATATCTTGCCTCGTATCATCGGCAACTGCAAATAAATCTCATAATAGTTTCTCATAAACCACAATTCCCGCAAGGGAAAAATCTCATTTCAAGACTCGCCTCATCTCATCGGCAAGTAACACAACATCTATAAGTAGTTCTCATCAATTATTACTCCTATAATAGGATATCTCAAACATCTCAACTAGTCAAATATTGGCTAAAACAAATTCTAAGACCAACAATCATTGTTGCTGTCATTTTTGATCTCGGGACAGCAACAATCAAGCGCATTTTTAGTCCATAAAACTTAAAAATATCAAAAATATCAAAAAAAGAAAATTCTAGAGCAAATTCTATTCTTTTTGAAACGTCTAATATTTTTTAATTTTGATAAAAATTGAAAAAGTTATGCTTAAATTGGTTCAGAAGTCTGAATTCAACACTGCTGTAATTTTAGTCTCGGGATAGCACCAAAAAAATGCAGTTTTGATCAATTTAACATCAGAATTTCAAAAATCACAAAACATGAAACTTTTAGATCAACTTCTTAGCTTTCCAGAACATCAAAGATTATTCAATTTGGATAAAAATTGAAATAGTTATGCTTAAAATGGTTTAGATGTCCAAATTAAACACTGCTGTAATTTTAGTCTCGGGATAGCAACAAAAAATGCAGTTTTGATCAATTTAACTTCAGAATTTCAAAAATCCTAAAACATGAAACTTTTAGATAAAATTCTTAGTTTTTCAGAACATCAAATACTATTCAGTTTGGATAAAAATTGAAAGAGTTATGCATAAAATCGTTCAGATGTCCAAATTAAACACTGCTGTAATTTTTAATCTCGGGACAGCAACAAAAAAAGCAGTTTTGATCAATTTAACTTTAGAATTTCAAAATTCCTAAAACATGAAACTTTTAGATAAAATTCTTAGCTTTCCAGAAAATCAAATATTATTCAATTTGGATAAAAATTGAAAGAGTTATGCATAAAATGGTTCAGATTTCCAAATTAAACACTGCTGTAATTTTTAGTCTCGGAACAGTAACAAAAAAATGCAGTTTTGATCAATTTAACTTCAAAATTTCAAAAATCCTAGAACATAGAACTTTTAGATAAAATTCTTAGCTTTCCAGAACATCAAATATTATTCAATTTGGATAAAAAAATGAGAAAGTTATGCTTAATTTAGTTTCAGATTCAACAACAGAGCAAATAATAATTTTGCTCTCGGGATTGCAATAGAAATACTCAAATCTGAAATAGATAACTTCAAAATTCTGAAAAACACAAAACATGAAACTTGTAGCATATGATCTGAGCTTTCCAAAACATCTAAAATTTTAAAATTTGGTTAAGAAACGTAAAAGCTATAATAAAATTCGTTTCAGCCACAATCATAAAACAAATATTACAGCAGTCATGTTTTTCTAGCAAATTCACCACTGTAAATCGTCACTAACCACATGAATCCAAAATAAAAAGCGTGAGGGAACCCTCACCTTAGATATGTAGCAAAGTTTGGGTTGAAAGCTTCTCCGGTTTGGATCAATTTGATGATTTTGAGGCTCCTTTGTTAGCTTCAGCGGCTGAAAAAGTTGAAACAAGAACATGCAAGAACAAAAGAGAAAGTTATGTACAATTCTTATCTAATTCTAGGTTTTTAATGATATATTTCTATAGTATTAGTGGAGATTACCTTCTATTCTCCTAATTTGGTGATTTCTTCTTGAATTAGCAGCAGATCGGATGAAAATTTTGTTTTAGTTGAAGGTGGCCATGATTTTTTTCAGCTTATTGTAAGTTTAGTTTTTTTTTTTTTTTTTTTTTTTGTTTCTGAGGAAGAAGAACTAAACTACGTACAGTAGTTTGTTTCTCACCAGAAACATCCAGATAATGGATTTTAGGTTTTAAAACCTAACCCAAAAGGCCCAAAGCAATATTATATAGAGAAAATGCAAGGCTATGTATATGTATTAAGCTATTTTAACTTAAATTCACATATTTCTCAATATAACTCAAACAAAAATATATGCAACCAATTGTTATGAAACAAAAATTGTTATTTACACAAAATAAAATTTATTTCAATAATAAAACGTTATTTTCATAAATAAAACCATATTTTAGATAATATTTTACAATTTTCAACATTTTAGTGTAAAAACACTAATTTTAAAGCATAATTTGTTCAAAATTTCATTTTCATTGTCAACAATTTATAACAAAACATTATAACTCTTTTAAAATAGAAAAATATTATTTTAAACAATATTCCATCTTTTAATTTTAAAAAATACATATTTTCTACATATTTCTTCTTTTAAATTCAATAACAGGTTAATATTGGCAATAATTACCAATATTAATGCATTGATTCAACTAAAATCCAATAAGTAATCATTTTCACTCCAAATTCTCAAAGTAAAGTTTTTAAAACTCTGTTTTCATCAATTTATATTTATTTCAACAATTATATGTTGAAACACATCAATTGATTAATTTATTAACTCTAATTTAATAAGATCACATTGTTTATTTGAAATATAAAAATTAAATAAAATTTATTTTCTCCATTTATTTTCAATATTAAATTATAACTAACGTTATAATTTAATATCATAGGTAATCACCAATACCAGGGTTGTTACAAGGGTCCTCTAGACAGGGGAAAATCTTATCTTATTTGGGTGCTACACACTTAGCCTTGTCGCACCGCCATTATTTTTGCCATTCTCGGTTGATGAGGCTTGAGGCTACGATTACCTTTTTAGAGCATATATCTTGGAATGCTCATCATCCTTCAATGACGATGGTTTGAAAGCATTCAACCATACAAGTCCGTTCCGGGTTCAAATGAAACCGAAGGCATTATCTCGCTACACTCATTTTGGAATCACCCTCAGAGTTAATGACAATAGCTCTTGCACTCTGAATTCTTCATCTCGAAACTGAAAGCACTATCTCCGTTACACTCGTTTTGGAATCATCCTCAGAGTTAATGACAAATAGCCCTTACACTTCGAGTCTTCATCTTGATCTTCACTTGAGATTTTACGACCTATCGTTTAATTTGGCTCGATGTGGCTTTCAGATATACAATTTGGAAATCCGATCACGGTCTCATCGAAATCTGAAATACCGTTTTAATGTCCAAGTTGTTTAAGTTAAAAACAGTTTAATTTATATTTAGAGCAACATACGCACATAGATAGAATAATTCACATTATCACAGATAGATAATCCATTTTATCACAATTCAACCAAAGTATCTCATATCACAGAACAACACATATCACATATATGAGATATCAAATAATCCAAGGCATTCAATATCTAAGCAAGATTAATTAGTCACCCCATTTCTAATTAATTTAAATAAATTAAATTGATTACTTCAATCACATTAAATCCTGCTTACTTAACATTAATTAATTACAAACTAATTAATTAATCATCCTTTAATTATCATCTTAATTAATCATCCTTAATTATTATTATTTAATTACATTAAGTAATCAGCCTTTAAATAATTACACAAATTAATTATCCTTTAACCATCCACATTAATTAACCTTTAATTACTCTCATTAATCAATTGACTATAATTAATTACATTGATCCTTAATTAATTATTCTATAATCACTTACATTGATTAATTATCTTTTAGTTAATCATGTTCATTAATTAACTAACCCTTTAATTAATTACCTTAATTAATCAATTCTTTAATTAATTACACTAAGTAATTAATCCTTAATTACTCCCATTAAGTAATTTCCCTTTAATTAAATAATTTCCTTTTAATTATTCAGTAGTCATCCATTAATTACTTATACTAAGTAATTACAGTTTATTAATTACATTAAGTAATTATACATAATTAATTTCATTAAGTGGTTAATCTTAACTAATTAAATTAATTAATTATCTTAAATTAATTACATTAATTAATTATCTCTTAATCACTAGCCAATGATCCTTACATTAATTACATTCATTAACTATCCTTAATTACCTTCATTAAGTAGTTAATCCTTTGATTATTAACATTAATTAGTTTACCCTTATTAATTTCATTAAGTGAATAACCTTTAATTAATTTCACTAATTAATTATCTTTAATTAATCACAACCTCAATTAATTAAAGATAAATTTTTTATCTTAATTAATTACTTAATTACATCATTAAACTATTTTGAAAATCATATGGAAATTAATTACATAATTAACCTAATATAATTACCTTTAAACATTACAATTTTAAAGAAATCATTTGACTTTAAAATTACATCTTTGAAACTAGTTTTAAAAACTTGTGTTTAAAACTTGTTTAATAGATTTACCCTTGAAACTTGGTTTACATTCCTTTGAAAATATATTACTAGCCCTTAAAACTTGTTTTTAAAATTTCTTTGCTTAAAAACTTTGGACTAGTACATTTATTTGCTTGAAAACTATTTATACAAAATATTCGAGAATATTTTTATTAATTTAAAGTTTAATACTCTTATCTTAATCACATCTTAATTCAAACATCATCTTATTATATTTGAAAACACTTATGAATTTAATTGCATAATTAATCTAATATATAATTATTTTTAACAAAACAAATTTTAAAACTTTTAACTTAAAAATTAAACCTTGAAACTTTTTTAAAAAACCTGTTTTAAATAAATTATTTTGGAACTTTGGTTTATATTCTTTGAAAACATATTCATTTTAACATATCTTTAAAACTTGGCTAAATATTCTTTTTAGAAACTTGATTAATTAAACTTGCTTTTGTTTTTTAAAACATGTACTCGATTTCCTTTTAAAATTTTGAAACCTAGAAACAAAAATCGACCTGAGCCCAAGATTGAAATTCACGAGCCATCCTCGTGCACTCACGAACTTCACTCTGCTTCGAGACATACTCGCAAACGTCTCAAGATCGACCCGAGCCACTCCTTCTTCTCCGATAACACAACACACCCAGACACATGAAAATGTACACATGCACGTGCACACGCCACCTGATCGCCTTCGACCCTCGCCGAGGCCACTCATATGTCAACGATCATCTTGCCGACTCACCCGACCCACTAATTTCGATGATCTCGCCTGTGATTCAAAATCGAATTAATCGATCAAAACTTGGAATCCAACCCCATCAGAAAACCACCACTAGCCATCGCTTCCGACCACCAATACCCACACCGACCAAGCCAGAGCAACGTCATGACACCCAGCTTCGTTTCCCTCATACGTGATCGCCTCCTGTGCTCTGTCGACCACGCAATCGCCTCGAATACGTCGACGTCCAAAAGCTACTCGAAAACTCTGAATCAACGTCGATCCAACACCATTGCAAAAAATAAAAGTTCTGATCATTTTTCCAGTGATCATCAACCTTCAAGTTACCCTCGACATCAAGCATGAACTTCAACTCGCTGCCGTTCGTCGGATATTAATGAAAGTACCAAATCTGATCAACTCGAGATAACTCGACAATTACATACTTAAAAATCTTGAAATTTAAATCAAAACTCATTATTTTCCACTATAAATCTGGTGGTAAAATCCAAACTCGAAATAATGATCATCAATTTTGACTTAAATTTGATATTTTTACTGTAAAATCCTATTTTCAAAATATTAACTAAATAATTCTACTTTAAACTATTTTTAAAATGAATTTACATTGTTATAATCATCTTCTTTTTAGTGATCATAGTTTATCAGTGATTCCTTCGGAAGATAGGAATTTTTAAAGGTTGTTCTTGAAACTGTGTAAACAACAGAGCATATATATACATTCACAGGTTTGCAGAAGCATATACACATAGAACTTCACTATATTTAAACAAATATATCTATACAAACCATATGTACATTGTCACTACACAGATCTATCAATGCATCAAGAAAATAAAGATTTTTAGCTTTAAAATATTAAGTTTACTCACCAGAAAATAAAAACAGAGAAAGACAGGCTTTTATCCTTTTGATTTGGAATTTTGGTATTTGATCTGAAACTGATAGTTGATTTGAATCTACTGCTGATCTTTAGATTTAAAAGCTTGAAAAAAACTAATGTTGTTGTTGTTTATATCTTCTCTGGTTTAGTTTTCAGTTTCTTTTAAATTTTGAAAAGATGAAGAGAAAAAAAGAACTGAGAAAGTTTTAAGAAGATGAGAGAAAGATGATGAAAATAATCAGGTTATTCTCTAATACCTATTATTTATAATTTAAAATTCAAAGAAAAAATCTTTCTTGTTGTTAACTACAAGTCATATATAAGATACAAATGTTAAATGTATGTATTATTATCTAACAAGTGTTAAAAACCCATTATTTAATTAATTACTTATGCTTTATATTAACATGTTTATGTCTTTATTAATTTATGTTTATTTATATATATTCAAATTACATTTATTCATGTTAAATTAAAAAGAAAGGATATTAAAAATAAAAGAAATGAACCTTTAATTAAATCTTACTTTAGTTTTAAACTTAAGTTATTATACTTTTAAATAAATGAATATTTATCTTAAGTGTTTTGGAAAAAAAATTAAATACCTCTTGAAAAATTATTCTATTGAATTTAAAACATAACTTCCAAATCACAATATATATACTTATATATTATAATTCGAAAAACATTTCTTTTTATTAAATTCAAACCAAAGCTTTCTATTCACAATGTATATACATATATATACATTCTAATTAGGAAACATTTTTATTAGCTTTGAAAATGATGAATTTTGCCAAATTAAATTATTATAAAAGAATATTATCAAACCAATATTGCCAATTTAAAAGATTATAAAAGAAGATTACCAAATTATTATTGCCAAATTTAAATAATTTAAATAAATATTATCAAATTGCTATTGCCAAAATTCCGGGCCATCACACGCTTTTTTGACCATCGACAGTTGGCACCAAATATATCCACAGTATTCCAATGCCGAACATTCAATAGTTGGAAATGTAGATTGTTAGGATGAATAAAATGAACAAACAGATGATACATAATCTTACGTAGAAAAGACAGTATATAATTTAATGAAGATTGTATATTTTGTCACTCCAAGATACAAAGTATATCAGAGTCAAAAAACAAAACTTGTCAGCTGGAAAGTTATAAATTTCTGACCTTATAATTGCGGACAAGTATGTATCATATAGTGGAAAATAAAAATATTATGGCGGGTGAACATCCAGCTCTACATATCCCACCAACGATAACTTGGAAAAAAAATACACGGCACTCCAAAAAGCAACACGATCTGATTCTCGTACTAACCGTGAACGACATAAATAAAAATATGATTGTGCACCAAAAAGCAACACGATCTCAAATCAATAATAAGATTCACAAGCTAATTTATTTTGTGAAATTCATAGAAACACCATCATTTGTTGATAATCATCATGAAACGATCCTGACTCGACCTTCGAAAATCGGCACCCGTACTTCACTTGTACTCGAATGTCGCAAATTCAAATGCTGAATCTGGCTCGCCCGAGCTTATAACACATTAAGTATAACAGAACAGCGGAAGAAAAATAAATAATATCATTGATACAACAATGAATACAATATCTGATACAATATGATACAACAATATCAGAGACAAATATACAACAGCGGAATATATAATAACGGAAGAGATAGCTCAAATATGATCTTCGATGAAGAATGAATCCAACATCTGCAACTCCAAACCAAAAGCTATGAGGACTCCAATCCAATAAGCTAGCTCGAACCCCCATCAAGCTGAATTAAGCAAATGCGGTCCTGAATGCGATTGCCAAACCAAAGACTCCAAAGATCGAAGGCTATCGATTATATATCTACTATTTGATTATCTGAAAAACCCAACTCTAGACTGCCCGTGTGGAAAATTGTGGGCACCCAGAGTTTAGGAAGGGAACAATATACTCTAGGTCAGTCATGGGACTGGTGCGAGCAAACAAAAACAGTTTATCTTTGAAACAAACAACAAAAGATTTTAAAACATTGAAATCCGTAATGCTTTTTGGAAAATGAAACTAGCATAAGGCCTCCCGCCACATACACAATGCAAACGCTGAATTGGTGGAGATTTCTCCTTATGATAGTCAAACATGCTTGATACGTAAAAACCTTTTGATATTATTATTAGTGCATAGTGGAAAACATTTGCAAGTATAATATTAAACTTAGCCAGCATAGACATTTCGGACTATGCCTACTATAGCTACCATCTAAACAGCGGTGATCACCATAAGTAAATGGCAGGTTATACAACTAAAACCATACAAGGCGCATATTGGAGATTGGATTTCCAACAAATGGTCAGGCTAAGGAACATCCTACTGCCACATGGGTACGCCTCTGGAGGGACGTCCCGAGAACCTACCCGGCTCTCTGCCAACACATGGCCGAGTTACCTCTGTAACTAGGTAACTACTGCTCGAGCATGCCATTCCCCGGTCGTTTGCGACCTTTATCCGAGGTACCTCTACACCAACAACCACAAAGAAATCACAAAGTAATAGATTTGCAGTGACTACATGAGTTAAGTATCTGGGCTCCATACCTTGACACCACCCTTTTCCAGAAGGGAATGACACACCCTAAAGGGTGTGACCTTCATAACCTTGCCGCATCTTTCCTTTTTCGACCATTTTCGGGGTATGAGGTCCTGATGCAGTCTCGTCCACAAAGCTAAGCTTTACACAAAAGTCATGCTTTGGTCAACAAATGATCAACAACACACAGCAGCACTCAGCATGCCACACTACCAAATTGGGAGTATATCACTGATAACTATCAACTACATAACCTCTGAGCTCGTAAGTCTCAGAGAAAGGTGTTAAGCTAAGAGAATAAATGCTTCGCCACCAAACAAAAATGTATTTGATAGAAACTAGTTTTATATCTCAAAGTGTAATGTCAGACATACAATCATACAAGTCCGTTTCGGGTTCGAACGGAACCGAAGACACTTCATCCAATAAAGGAAGAAGCCCCTGCAATCCGGGTATCTACAATTCCGATCGGACTCCCCATCACATATGGAGATCTATATACCGGAGCAACACAGTGCATAGTCATTCGACAGGTTATCCTATCGTTCTTGAAGGCACCCTGCCTTCACCACCGTCTTCAATTAATATCTGTTTCGTCGTATCACTATTCGGAATGTGTTATATGACACAAAGTCCTCTCTCGGCTAAACCGAATAGTGAGCGCAATATTTAAAACATATGGATATTGGGATCTCAGTTAAGTCACAACTTGTTACCCAAAATCGTCTTTCAAATGGTTAAACAAATTATCATTTTAATCTTTTAAACAAAAAGATTCACTTTACAAAGTTCACTAATCCTTCACAAAGATTCGTTTCCAATATTTAAACAAAAGATCTATCTTTGAGATCTTCTTATGTTTGAAAACAACGTTCACCAAATATTTCACAAAGATTTCATTATAGCTTTTGAAACAATTCCATTTCAAATCCTTTATATAAAAGATATACCTTTAAGATCCTTTTCAATTTCAAAACAAAGTTTAACAATTTTTCACAAAGATTACTTCATAGCTTTCAAAACTATTTCAATTCTATTTCACACTTGAAATCTTTCAACACAAATTGGAAATCCTTTCTTTATACGAAAGCTATTTTTATTTAAAAACAAATAGCTTTCGTTTTGAAAAAATCTGATTTCATTTGCACGAGTTAAAGCCCTAAATCTTGGGTTAAATTCAAATTCCCGAAACAATGCTTTTAAAATGGTTTAAAGACACATTTATAATTTGTACAACCTTTTTAAACCATAATTTCCAAACATAGAATTCAATTTCAAATCTTGAGTCTAAATTCAAATCAAACTATTTAAATTTCTAAACTTTATCAAGTTATTCAAAATAATTTTTATCTTTGAAATTCCTTTTCAAAAGCTTTTCACATTTAACTCAATTCCATTTCCAAAACTATTTTGAATTCAAAATTCAACTTTAAAACCATTTTAAAAATCTGTGACGTAACTAATTTCCTTGTGCAATCATATTAGTGTGTATGGTGCGGTCCAGGTGTTTTACCCAATAGTGCAACATTATCAAATCATCACAGATTCAAGCATATCAATATCAATAAGCGGTATATTCCGTAACGCTTATCTTTCATTCACGGATACATAGATAAATAATATACATTTATCACAGATAAAATAAATTACATTCATCACAGCTGGAATTAAAACAATTGAAATCACAAGGCATCACACAGCAGAGTTATCAAACAATTTACAGCATTCAATAGAATATAGTCATTCATAAGGAAGATTGATTGATCATCTGATTAATTGAAACCAGATTAATCACAAATCCAGGTTAATTAATCAATTGTAAATTAATTAACTTTAAATTATTAATTAATCAACCTTAATTAATAAATGAGTAAATTTTTAATCATTAAATTTTTAATCCTTAATTATTTATTTATGCTTTAATTAATTATCCTTAATTAATTACATTAATTAATTTGCCCTAAATTAATTATCCTTTAATTAATTACCTTGAATAATAAATTCTTAAATATAAATTAATTATCTTAAATTAATAATTAATTAACTTTTAATTAACTATTAATTTATTATTTAACTAATTATAAATCATCTATCTTGATTTATCATTAAGTCATTATTAAAGTCTTTAATTAACTAGCCTCATGATAAATCAACAATAACATAAGAGATTAAATTTAATTAAGAATTACAAATCAATATTTCCTCTTAATTTACTTTTAATTACATTATTTATTTAAGATGATTAAACAATGCCACAAATTAAATAATTTAAACTTAATTACCTTTTAAAATATCTTACTTAAGATATTTATTAATCTAATACCTAAATTAAAACCATTATCTAAAACATGAATTTAAAATGTTTAGAAATTTAAATTTTTGTTTTTAAAGTCAAGAAGACTATTTTTATATCCAATTTTTTTGTTTCCAATATTCCAATATTCAAATTATCTCTTAAATAAATTCACAAATAAATCCAAACCCAATTTATTTGTAAATATTTACAATTGAATTTCCCAAATTAAATTCAATTTATTTTCTAAAATATTTATTTTAGAGTTTTAAATTCAAAATGAAATTCAAAATAAATTTATATACATATAAATAAACACACATATGTATATTAGATGACAAATTTCTATTAGTATAAAATTATATAGTTTTCAAATCCAATTTTTTTTTATTTATATGATATTTAATTTACAATTTCAAAGCCCCAATTAAATTTAAAAATCAATTTCCAAATAAACAAACATCTTGTTTAATCTTGGAAAAATTAAATTAATTTGCAATTTAAATTCACAAATTTATACCAATTACCAAATTTAATTTTACTCAAAAGTCGAGATCGTTACACATCAAACGATAATTTAAATATTTTTTAGATTAAGAATTATGGAGAAATTTAATAAATTTATTTAAAATACTATGATAAAATTTAAGTCATTTTATTAACAATTGATTCGCTTGTTAGTTTTTCGAACCATTTATTACTGTAAATACATTTACAAAATGAATACACTATTGTTTATTAATTAAAATAAGTTAAATAAGGTTATTAAATCCATCTAATTAATATTTAATTCACAACCCAGATATTTAATTCTCGATTCAAATGTATAAATAATACCAATATTTGAAAATAAGTTATTTGTATTTTTTAACATTGGTTATTTAAATATTTAAAATGAATTAATTATTCAAAATCAAAAATGACAAAATTCTAGGATATTACATTCTTACGTCCTTAAAATAACTTCGTCCGTGAAATTCTCGAAGTAGGAGAAATACCTCCAAACCTTTAAGGTTTAAAAATATTTTTAATTAAATTGAGTTATTAAACATTTTAAGTCCTTAATTTTTGAAAAATTTCGGCAGCACCTTCTTTGCACGGCTCGATCTAAAAAACTACAAATCACTGATACAGGCCCCAAACCAGCAACAGCCAAGCGGCCTTCAATATTTGGGGCATAAAACCATCAACCAATTTTAATTTCTAAATCTGCTATATACCTTTTGCGTTTGACTTATATTTTACCAAGAAATTTACTTTCTTGATATAATATAAAAAAGAATCATGCTGATACAAGAGAAATACACTAGCAACATAAACAAATTTAACATCCACATTGCAATAAAAGTATAAAGAATACCATGTACTTAAATATTATGCATCCAATCCTTTCAAAAACATAAATTTAGAACTAATTGCTTGGGTTTTTATATTAAAAATATATTTCAAATTCCTCTAGAGAGAAATAGATGAAAGCCAAAATCAATTATGACAAGGAGAGACTAGTCCTACCAAAGTGTGGTATAACTCTAGAATCAAAACAATATGGAGAATCTAATGGTACTCTGGTTCTTCTCAAAACAACAACTAGAGTAGGCAAGTACACCTAAAAGAGTGTTCCAAATGGAAAATCCCTGATTGCCCAAATTTAGTCAAAATCAATAATATTTGAAAAGTTACTTCATAAAATCTTTTTCAAATACTCCAAAATAGTAATACTTACCAAACATTTTTTAAATAATAATATCATTATTTCTTTCACATATTTTTTTCAAAATCACTTTTTCAAGAGCACCGGGATTTAAGTCCTAATAAACAACAACTTTATAAACCATAATCTATAAAGCCGTACTATCAATCAATTAGTCAAATTCCATAAGGTAAACTAACACTTAACATTGTTTAAAATGTCAAATTATTAAAAAAAACAAGATTTAGAATTTTTCTTAGACTCACACTTTCTTAAGTCTCATGCTAAGTATACAAATATTCTTTAGCCCATATGATATGCATAAGTCATCTGTATGCTATATTTGATATGATCACTTGCTCGAATAAATAGACTTTTACCTCCAAACTAGCATCGCTCAGCCGACCTTCCTGATATGTACTCCGATCATGTTCCTCGATTAGAAATATCTGTTATCCTACATAGTCATATACTATGATAGAAAGCCTCGATATCATATCGAGGATCCAAATCAAGTGAGAATCCTTTTTTAGACTGGTGTGAATCGCACTAAAGCTATGTATTTGAGGCCTAGAACCAAAACCATGCGAACAAAATGATATACATATGTCTTACATACTTAATTCGATTGGTTTCTTAATTATACAAATCTTTTTCTAAATCCTTTTCATTTCCACTTATATTTTTCATTTATAGTATTTTATTCAATACTAATTATTTATGAATTATTCACAATTTTCACTCAAGTTTATAAACATTTTATTAAGACAAAACTTTATAAAACTTTAAACTAAAGCTTATCCCACATTTATTTACTTGTATAATACTCTTTTTAATCAAGAGTACACACAAAATGTCAATTTTTTTTCAATTTTTTTAATTTTTTCAAAACTCAAATGGAGTTCCAAACAAAATATGGGTCTTAAAACCGAATCAACCTTTCGACCTCTTTACCTTAGAGTATTCTAAGGAAAGATATTTATAGATTGGCCCAATATCACCAAATAGTTTACACAACTTAGATGCTTAAACAAAAAAACTACGGTTCTTAATAAAACAACGCTCATTAAAACTATCCTATCTAATTTAACCCTTTTAAAACTTGAGGTAAATTATATTTTCTATTTAAGAGTTTAAAATTTTCATTCATCAAATTATCATTCAAAATAACCTATTATTTTAGATCATCCTTTAAGGGAACTTAAGGCTAAATACTCAGTTTTCTTTCAAATCATTTTTGAAATAATAATATTATATATCTCCCTTTCACATCAAATCATACTGTTGGAGTTTAAAACAAAATTTGTTTTACCCAAACAACCCTATTAAAAATTACGATCGTTGCTTCCCTCACTTAGAAACTCAAAAATTAACGCCATGATGCTGTAGTCATCACTAGAATTATTTTCCAATGATGGAAATGAGTTCAGTGCTTTCTTATCTCATTTATATTTCTTTTAAAATAAGCATATACATAGACTTTTAAATATTACTAATATTATTTCCTCCAAAACTATGAAAACAACTTTTGAAATCACCACGATTTAAGTTCTCAAATTCTCTTCTTAAATCCCTTTTTACATATAAACTAAATTTATAAATTATATGTAACATCTTGGAATTTTCAACCATTCGCATCCACACATGCTGGATTTGAACCGATCAAAATATCGATGACGATACTGATTTTTCATATTCGAAAATCGACATCCATACTTTACATCGTACTCGAATGCCGTAGATTCGACCGTTCAAATTCGAGTCGTCGGAGCTTATAACACAATTAAGTAAACAACACAGTGGAAAAAAAGAATAATACATTGTTATAGAATATCCAGAATAACATACAACAATGATATCAATATGATCCAAGGATATCAGAGACAAATAATACTGCTACAGCGGAAATAACAACAGAGATAACTCCAAATGGCTCCAAAATCAAGCTTGGACCCCCATCAGGTTATACCGAGATAAGCAAGACTGGTGTGAACTCCATCGACTGAACTAGCTCTAGATAATCTACCAAACCTAACTATCTGAAAAACCCAACTGTAGACTGCTCGTGTGGAAAATAGTGAGCACCCAAAGTTTAGGAAAGGAACAATAAACTCCGGATCAGTCATGAGACTGGTGTGAGTAACAAAAGCAGTTTATCTTTAAAAACAACAATAAGAGAAGTGAAAATTATCCGCAATGCTTTTGGAAAATGAAACTATCATAAGGCCTCCCCGCACACACAATGCAAACGCAGAATTGGAGGTGATTTCTCCTTATGATAGTCAAACATGCTTGATACGCAAAAACAAATCATTTTTGATATTATTATTAGTGCATAGTGTAGAAAGCATTTCAAAAATAGAATATTAATCTTAGCCAACATAGACATTTCAAACTATGCCTACTTTAGCTACCATCTAAACAGTGGTGACCACCATAAGTAAATGGCAGGTTATACAACTAAAACCGTACTGGGTTCGTATTGGGAATTGGATTTCCAACAAATGGTCATGCTAAGGAACTTCCTACTGCAACATGGGATCGCCTCTAGCGGGACGTCCCGAGAACTTAACTAGCTCTCTGCCAATACAAGGCCGGGTTACCTTTGTAACTAGGTAACTACTACACGAATATTCCACCCCCCCGGTCCTTGGGGACCTTTATCAGAGGGCCCTCGATCACAAAGCAACAACCACACAGAAAATGAGATTGGAGCAACCGCATAGGTTAGGCATCAGGGCTCCATACCTAACACCACCCTTTTCCAGAAGGAAATGACATACCCTAAAGGGAGTGACCCTCATAACCTTGCCGCATATTCCTGTTTTGACCATTTTCGGGTTTTGAGGTCCGACGAAGTCTCTCCACAAAGCCACGCTTTTCACAAAGCCACGCTTTGATCAACAAATGATCAATAAATAATCATCACACAGCAACACTCAGCATGCCACCTTACCAAATTGGGAGTATATCGCTGATAACCTTCAACTACAAAACCTCTGAGCTCGTACGATCTCAGAGAAGGGTGTTAAGCTAAGAGAATAAATTCTCCGCCACCAACAGAGATGTATTTGAAAGAAATCAGCTTTATATCTCAAAATGTAAGGTCAGACACGTAACCATAAAAGTCTGTTCCTGGTTCGAACAGAACCGAAGGCATTTCAAAAGAAGTCCTTGCAAATCTGGGTATTCACAATCCCGATTGGAATTCCCATCACTTAGGGAATCTCTATACAGGCGCGACTCGGTGCAGAGACAATCAATGGGTTATCCTTCCGTTCTCACAAATACCTGATCTTCACCACCCATCTTCAAATGCTATCCATATCGACGTGTCATTTTTCGGAATGGGTTATATGACACAAGGTCCTCTCCCGGCTAAACCTAATAATGAGCGCAATATTTAAAATATATGGATATGGGATTTCAGTTAAGTCACAACTTAATAGAAAACCAAAAATTTCTTCCAAATGGTTAAACAAATCTACCATTTCAAATCTTTAAACAAAAAGATTTATTTAACAAAGTTTCACCCAGTTCCATAAAGATTCATTCACACGGCTTTCAAAACGATTCCATTTCAAAATTGGATTAACTCATCCAATCTTTAAATCGAAGATTTAATTGATAGCTTTCAAAATAATTTACAACTTTAAATCTTTTATAATATAAAAGATCCCCTCTTCAAAATTCTCTTCGATTTCAAAACAAAGTTCAATCATCTTCCCAAAGGTTGATTTATAGTCTTTCAACTATATACATTTTCATTTCAAACTTGAAATCATTTTAACAGAAATTAGGAATTCATTCCTTATATGAAAGCTTTATTATTTGGAAACAAATAGTTTCGTTTTTTGGAAAAAAACTGATTGCAAATTAAAGCCATTAAGTATAGAACTTGAATTCAAATTTACATTTCCAAAACCACACTATTTAAATGGTTAAGATCCCATATAAGCATCTTTTATGACTTGTATAATGTTTTAGACCAAAATTCCAAGTCATTGAATTCAATTTCGAACATTGAATTCAAATTTAAATCAAATTATTTAAATTCCAAATTTTTATCAAGTTATTTAAAATAACTTTTATTTTGAAATTCATTTCAAAAGTTCTTAATTCAAATTTCAAAACTATTTTGGATTCAAGAATTCAATTTCTAAATTTGATACCAATCTGTGACTTAACTGATTTCCTCGTGAAATCCACATTTGTGTGTGTATGGTGTGGTCCAAGGGTTTAACACAATAGTGCAACAACGTCCAATCATCACAGATCAAAATACAGAAATATAGTTGATAAGCGGTATAAACTATAACACTTATCTTTTATTCATAGACCACAGACCACAGATATATCAATTACAGATAATATACTACATTCATCCCAGATAAATAAACAATATTACAGATTACACATATAAATCAGAATATATCACAAAGCATCACAGATTAGGAATATCAGACAGTTAAATCATTCAGTAAACTCCAAACATTCATAAGTAAATTTATTAATCACTAATTAATCTGGGATAATTATCATAAGTTAATCTGAAATAAATTTCCCTTTCATCGTTTATTAGTTAATCTTTTATTATTAACTAATCAATTTTAATTAGTGAACCCACTAAACTTTAATTATTTAATTTATCCTAATTAATCACAATTATTAATCAATTCTTTAATTAATAGATTAAATTAACCCCTTGATTAGGAACAAATATTCATACCCAAATTACTGATTATCATTCATTTAATTACATCCCGTACTTATCTATTACTTACCTTTCTAAGTGATTATATTTTCCAAATTTTCAAATGATTATTTTGAATTAATTTAAACTTAAGTAATTAACTGGAACAAATTCAATTAACTCAATTAATTACACCGAATAATTAATTCCATAATTACTGTCATTAAGCAATTATACTTAATAATTCCACGATTGATATTTTTTTATTTTTAATCAATCTTATTTATTGTTAAAGTTTATCACATTGATTAATTATTCAAATAAAATCTTAGTTAATGACTTCATTGACGATTGAGTTTCTTTAATTACCTTTCTAAAGAAATTTACTTATATTTATCATTATTGATTATAAATCGATTCACCATTAAGAACTCATTCGTTAATGAATTTGAAATCATTAATCTTCATTACTGAAAGTCACTCATTCATGATTTAATATGTTCATTACAACATGTGAAGAACATTGTTTTAAATTTCCCTTTTAAACTCCTATTAAAATTTGAAATAAATCTTTATTTACTTTTAATAAAGTTTAAAAACAAATTTTTCGACATTTTTAAATTTCCATGTAAAAATAATACTTGGTTATAAAGGAATTTTTTTAACGAGCTTAAAGAAAAAAAATCACTTTTCTTTTTAATTCTAGCATATTTAACTTCTTTTGAACACTTAAGTTCTGAAACTTAATTAAATTGCAAAATTTTAAATTCTGATTTGGAATTAATTCCAGGTTTAAACTTTTAATTTTTTCAATTTTTTTTATCTTGTTTAATTTTTCATTTACAAATTTTAAATCTATTTTATATTCAATTTTCTTCAAACACTTAGTTGCTTTTGAGTTGTTCAAACTAATTTGAATTTTCAAACTTTATTCATGTTCAAAACTAAATTCAATTCAAACTTAAATTATATTTATATTTTGGTTTACAACTCAACTCCAAACCTTGATTTATAAGTTTAAATTTGGTTTTTAAATTTCAGAAAATAGGATCAGGTTCAAGTCGAAAAACCTGGAACAACTTGACCCGAGACCCTATGTTTCTTGTTTTGAGTAAACGACTCAAGTTACTCGAGTCACACGCGTGAATCTCCTCTGTTCTTCCCAGGCAACAACACCCAGGCCATCACTCTAAGGCTCGTGCACGTGCACGTTGCCGTTGGCCAGCTCCTGTCGTCGCCACACCCTCCCGCACTTCACCCTTCATCACTGCAACACACTTCGGCCATCAAACCATCACCATCAGCATCGAATTCGAAATCGAGCAAAAAATCAAAATCTGAAAAACAACTTCAGCAACTTCGACCAAACCTGGCAACGCTTTGAACTCGCCGTCTCGACCACCGGAGGCTACCCAATTCCGGCTGTAGCCTCGTCTACCTCCCCTCTACCTTCCCTTAAAACCGCGTGGCACTCGGTCCATCGTAGGCTGAGATCGAACGAAAGAAACACGGCGCCTCAAAACTTGGTTACCTGACTTAAACCCCTCGCCGCTGCTACCACAACCAACTGCACCACCATCTCCCATTTTTCCCCGAATCCACGATTGTTCTTCCACCTCCAGGAAGAACCACGGCTCTTCCGATCAACTTGATCGCCATAGGCGACTCAAAACACTCAATTCGATCAAACTTAAACTGCACCTTGAATCCCAAACTAAATTTTTTGATTTTAGTGTTAAAATCATGTTTTAGTTTACGAATTCAAATCCAAATCCTGAATCAATGAATTACTAAGTTTGAGTTTCACTTATATATACACTTGCACTGTTGTTTGGTTTACAGAGATAGGTGCAAGTTGTTTTAATTTAAATTGGTTTTTAAAATTAAATTCATAATCAAACAATCAACTTTTGTTTATATTCTATGTTATATCAGTGAGTAGATCAAGAGATAAAGATTTATCTTGTAAATGTGGGTATGGGA
Organism: Allium cepa; assembly: GCA_030765085.1. NCBI lineage: Eukaryota > Viridiplantae > Streptophyta > Magnoliopsida > Asparagales > Amaryllidaceae > Allium > Allium cepa. Next base: position 578,087,986 of record CM060942.1, read on the forward strand.
AAAATAAAAACAGAGGCAAGTCAAAAATTACAGGCATACACACCTTTACACATCAACATATATACAAAGAGAAACATACATATATGTAACCATTCACAAACATACTTAATTTCAAAGATGAGCATGTAACCATATTAATATAATTAATATTTAAATTAGTGATGTTACTCACAGTTGTTATTGAGAAGATGGACAGAGCTTGCTCCTATATTTGAAACAGCTTGAGAAATTACAAATTGAAGCTTCCTTGATCTCTGATTGTAAATGGTTTGTTTTGATGTTTTAAATTGAAGTTTTGTTTAAGTTTTAAGATAGTGTTTCTTTATGTTATCTGAAAGGAAGGAGGTTGATATATAAAAGAAACTTACAGGTTGATATTATTTGTACAAAATGATTATATTATGTTTGTACATAGGTTAGAGTAGAGATTTCTTTTCTTTGCCTCCATCTTTGACTATGCAGTTTTTCTTTACTTTTTTTTCTTTCCCACTTAACTAAGCAAGATTTTCGGCTGATATGCATCTATGTTGTGTACAAAGGAAGCTTGCATTAATTGCTTTGTACAATCTATTATTTTACTTTTGTCTTACTTCCCATTTTTTTTGTTTACAGCCTACATACTTGTATCTTTATTTTCTTTTATTCTTGCCTTGCCTTACTATTACAAATAACATACTTCTTTTTATTTGCCTGGCAGCTTTCATACTTATCCAATTTATGCATAGATATTTCTTTTTGCTTTGCATATTCACTTTATAGACATATTTACTTTGACTAATTTGTTGTCTTGTTTATAGCATATTATATTCTTATCAAATTTTTGTTTGTTTACTTTGTATTGACTAAAGAGATTTCCTTTTCTACTTTGGATGGCTGCAGCTTTGTTTTGGTGGGGTGAAATGATTTGCATTTTGTGTGCTAGGACATGGCATTAATTGCTTTGACTTTCCATGTATACAAAGATATGAATGTATATATTTCTTCTTCTTTTTTGCAAGCTACTTATACTAGTATTACTTATCCAGTTTTGCTTCAGCCATTTGTTTGTTCATACTTACCTTTATTTGTTGGGTCTAGATTTGAATATATATGTGGTTTGTTTTGTTTTATAAAAATGCATTTCTTTTTTTTAATGTTTAACCATCTACATTTAATTTCTTACTTATCATATATTTTGTTTTATTTTACATTCGCATTCCTTCATCATATTTATACAACTAAAAAAAAGCATTCCATAAGATTAATTTCAAATATCTTTCATTATTTATAAATCTGAATTCAATTTTAATTCAAATACATTTTTTTCCTTTTCAAGTAATTCATAATTTAATTGATATTTAATATCAATTACCAATTAATTCACAATTTTTTTATTCAAAGATAAAATTAGTTATCAATTTAAAGTAAATAAAACTCCAGATCGTTACAGACTTCCCCCCTTAAGAAATTTCGTCCCCGAAATTTGCCAAGGTGATAACAAAGATAGATGAGAGATAGATGAAAAATGTTTCATCAAATCAATTTGAATATCTATTCTGCACTTGGCTCACCAAATCAAACTATCAATAATATGAGAACAAACTCACTCAATACTATACAGGATACTTGGGTCATCAAATCTACGAAATATGCAAGGCACTGGTTAGTCCGAAAGGATAACTAACCATTTGTAGAACATATCTGGACCCAAAAATAGGCAGATATATGGATACAATTTCAAAAATTTTAGTTTAGAACGGAAGTATACCTATTAACCATAGCAACCAAAACAACCAATTCATCCAAACAAACAATTCTGACCTATTTGGAATTTATGTCCCATGCAAATATATCAAATCATCTTCCTGGATCTACCAGGAACCATCGAAGAATGGAGAAGAGATGTTGAACAAAAGAGATTAATAGATGGATTCAATCTTCTACAATTTCATAAACACGAGATATGGATTCCAAACTTAAGTCGGGATACCCCAAAATATATACCAACTTGTCCCTCTTCGGACTTCGATCTACACAAGAAATTACAATAGAATTTCAAATTTGATTTTAAACAAAATCGTTTTATCGATTCAATTCAAATTTATCTTCATATTCTATTAACCAATTTAACTAAATTTAAAATTTCCAATTTATGTAAAATTTCAATTTTAAATCTTAAATTCATTAAAGTTTAGATCAAAAATTGATAAGAAACCGATGAAGATACGAAGTAAGGATTTTCTACAACGATTCGTAGGGCCACCATCACACCGAAACTTCTTTCTGTAGCCGTCACGAAGAAATCAAAAGAATTTGGAAAGACGAATCAAAAGATATTGAGAAGAAAATTTGTTTCCACTGTCACAGGGTATTGACCATTTATAGTGGCACTCCCCTGTCCCCTATCTCGTCCTCTTCTTGCACTCATACTCACTATGAGAGGATAGCAAGAGACTTTACTGAGGCATACGAACAGATATCTTAAGGATACACTCATTCTAGGGTATACTTCACCCTATCTCTAATGAGTTAATTAACGTGTTACACCCCTGAGCTAAAAAATTTCCCTCAGCTCTGATATCAAATGCGACGATACTGATTTTTCGCATTCGAAAATCGACATCCATACTTTACATCATACTCGAATGCCGTTGATTCGACCGTTCAAATTCGAGTCGCCGGAGCTTATAACACAATTAAGTAAACAACACAGCGGAAAAAAAAGAATAATACATTGATATACAATATCCAGAATAACATACAACAATGATATCAATATGATCCAAGGATATCAGAGATAAAATAATACTGCTACAGCGGAAATAACAGCAGAGATAACTCCAAATGGCTCCAAAATCAAGCTTGGACACCCATCAGGTTACACCTAGATAAGCAAGACTGGTGTGAACTCCATCGACTGAACTAGCTCCAGATAATCTACCAAACCTAACTATCTGAAAAACCCAACTCTAAACTGCTCGCGTAGAAAATAGTGAGCACCCAGAGTTTAGGAAAGGAACAATAAACTCCGGATCAGTCATGGGACTGGTGTGAGTAACAAAAGCAGTTTATCTTTAAAAACAACAACAACAAGAGAAGTGAAAATTATCCGCAATGCTTTTGGAAAATGAAACTACCATAAGGCCTCCCCGTACACACACAATGCAAACGCGGAATTGGAGGAGATTTCTCCTTATGATAGTCAAACATGCTTGATACGCAAAAAAAATCATTTTTGATATTATTATTAGTGCATAGTGTCGAAAGCATTTCGAAAATAGAATATTAATCTTAGCCAACATAGACATTTCGAACTATGCCTACTATAGCTACCATCTAAACAGTGGTGACCACCATAAGTAAATGGCAGGTTATACAACTAAAACCGTACTGGGTTCATATTGGGAATTGGATTTCCAACAAATGGTCATGCTAAGGAACTTCCTACTGCCACATGGGATAGCCTTTGGCGGGACGTCCCGAGAACTTAACCAGCTCTCTGCCAACACAAGGCCGGGTTACCTTTGTAACTAGGTAACTACTACACGAATATGCCACCCCCCGGTCCTTTGGGACCTTTATCCGAGGGCCCTCGATCACAAAGCAACAACCACACAGAAAATGAGATTGGAGCAACCACATAGGTTAAGCATCAGGGCTCCATACCTGAAACCACCCTTTTCCAGAAGGAAATGACATACCCTAAAGGGAGCGACCCTCATAACCTTGCCGCATGTTCCTGTTTTGAACATTTCCGGGGTGTGAGGTCCGACGAAGTCTCGTTCCACAAAGCTACACTTTTGCACAAAGCCACACTTTGATCAACAAATGATCAATAAATAATCATCACACAACAACACTCAGCATGCCACCTTACCAAATTGGGAGTATATCGCTGATAACCTTCAACTACAAAACCTCTGAGCTCGTACGTCTCAGAGAAGGGTGTTAAGCTAAGAGAATAAATTCTACGCCACCAATAGAGATGTATTTGAAAGAAATCCGCTTTATATCACAAAATGTAAGGTCAGACACGTAACCATACAAGTCTGTTTCGGGTTCGAACATAACCGAAGGCACTTCAAAAGAAGTCCTTGCAAATCCGGGTATTCACAATCCCGACTGGACTTCCCATCACTTAGGGAATCTCTATACCGGCGCGACTTGGTGCAGAGACAATCAACGGGTTATCCTTTTGTTCTCACAAATACCCGGTCTTCACCACCCATCTTCAAATGCTATCCATATCGACGTGTCATTAATCGGAATGGGTTATATGACACAAAGTCCTTTCCCGGCTAAACCGAATAATGAGCGCAATATTTAAAATATATGGATATGGGATTTCAGTTAAGTCACAACATAATAGAAAACCAAAACTTTCTTCCAAATGGTTAAACAAATTTACCATTTCAAATCTTTAAACAAAAAGATTTATTTCACAAAGTTTCACCCAGTTCCATAATGATTCATTTACACAGCTTTCAAAACGATTCCAATTAAAAATTGGAGTAACTCATCCAATCTTTAAATCAAAGATTTAATTGATAGCTTTCAAAATAATTTACAAATTTAAATCTTTTATAATATATAAGATTCGCTCTTCAAAATTCTCTTCGATTTCAAAACAAAGTTTAATTTATAGTCTTTCAACTATATACATTTCCATTTCAAACTTGAAATCATTTTAACACAAATTAGGAATTCATTCGTTATATGAAAGCTTTATTATTTGGAAACAAATAGTTTCGTTTTTTTGGAAAAAAAACTGATTGCAAATTAAAGCCATTCAAGTATAGAACTTGAATTCAAATTTACATTTCCAAAACCACACTATTTAAATGGTTAAGATCCCATATAAGCATCTTTTATGACTTGTATAATGTTTTAGACCAAAATTCCAAGTCATTGAATTCAATTTCGAACATTGAATTCAAATTTAAATCAAATTATTTAAATTCCAAGTTTTTATCAAGTTATTTAAAATAACTTTTATTTTTGAAATTCATTTCAAAAGTTCTTAATTCAAACTTCAAAACTATTTTGGATTCAAGAATTCAATTTCTAAATTTGATACCATTCTGTGACTTAACCGATTTCCTCGTGAAATCCACATTTGTGTATGTATGGTGTGGTCCAGGGGTTTAACACAATAGTGCAACGGCATCCAATCATCACAGATCAAAATACAGAAATATAGTTGATAAGCGGTATAAACTATAACGCTTATCTTTTATTCACAGACCATAGATATATCAATTACAGATAATAAACTACATTCATCCCAGATAAATAAACTATATTACAGATTACACATATAAATCAGAATATATCACAAAGCATCATAGATTAGGAATATCAGACAGTTAAATCATTCAGTCAAGTCTAAACATTCATAAGTAAATTTATAATCGCTAATTAATCTGGGTTAATTATCATAAGTTAATCTGAAATAAATTTCCCTTTCAACATTTATTAGTTAATCTTTTATTATTAACTAATCAATTTCAATTAGTGAACCCATTAAACTTTAATTATTTAATTTATCCTAATTAATCAAAATTATTAATTAATTCTTTAATTAGTAGATTAAATTAACCCCTTGATTTATAACAAATATTCATACCCAAATTACTGATTATCATTCATTTATTTACATCTGGTAATTATCTATTAATTACCTTTCTAAGTGATTATATTTTCCAAATTTTCAAATGATTATTTTGAATTAATTTAAACTTAAGTAATTAACTGGAACAAATTCAATTAACTCAATTCATTACACTGAATAATTAATTCCATAATTACTGTCATTAAGCAATTATACTTAATAATTCCACGATTGATATTTTATTATTATTTTTAATCAATCTTATTTATTGTTAAAATTTATCACATTGATTAATTATTCAAATAAAATCTTAGTTAATGACTTCATTGACTATTGAGTTTCTTTAATTACCTTTCTAAAGAAATTTACTTATATTTGTCATTATTGATTATAAATCGATTCACCATTAAGAACTCATTCGTTAATGAATTTTAAATCATTAACCTTCATTACTTAAAGTCACTCATTCATGATTTTAAATGTTCATTACAACATGTGAAAAACATTGTTTCAAATTTCCCTTTTAAACTCCTATTAAAATTTGAAATTAGTCCTTATTTACTTTTAATAAAGTTTAAAAACAAATTTTCCGACATTTTTAAATTTCCATGCAAAAATAACACTTGGTTATAAAGGAATTTTTTAAAGAGTTTAAAGAAAAAAAATCACTTTTCTTTTTAATTTTAGCATATTTAACTTCTTCTGAACACTTAAGTTCTGAAACTTAATTAAATTGCAAAATTTTAAATTCTGATTTGGAATTAATTCCAGGTTTAAACTTTTAATTTTTTTAATTTTTTTAACTTGTTTAAATTTTTCATTTACAAATTTCAAATCTATTTTATATTCAATTTTCTTCAAACACTTAGTTGCTTTTGAGTTATTTAAACTAATTTGAATTTTCAAACTTTATTCATGTTCAAAACTAAATTTCAATTCAAACTTAAATTATATTTATGTTTTGGTTTACAACTCAACTCCAAACCTTGATTTATAAGTTTAAATTTGGTTTTTAAATTTCAGAAAATAGGATCAGGTTCAAGTTGAAAAACCTGGAACAACTTGGCCCGAGACCCTATGTTTCTTGCTTTGAGTAAACGACTCGAGTTACTCGAGTCACACGCGTGAATCTACTCTGTTCTTCCCAGGCAAAAACACCCAGACCATCACTCTAAGGCTCGTGCACGTGCACGTCGCCGTTGGCCAGCTCCTGTCGTCGCCACACCCTCCAGCACTTCACCCTTCATCACTGCAACGCACTTCGGCCATCAAACCATCACCATCAGCATCGAATTCGAAATCGAGCAAAAAATCAAAATCTGAAAAACAACTTTAGCAACTTCGACCAAACCTGGCAACGCATTGAACTCGCCGTCTCGACCACCGGAGGCTACCCAATTCCGGCTGTAGCCTCGTCTACCTCCCCTCTACCTTCCCTTAAAACCGCGTGGCACTCGGTCCATCGTAGGCTGAGATCGAATGAAAGAAACCCGGCGCCTCAAAACTAGGTTACCAGACTTAAACCCCTCGCCGCCGCTACCACAACACACTGCACCACCATCCCCCATTTTTCCCTGAATACACGATTGTTCTTCCACCTCCAGGAAGAACCACGACTCTTCTGATCAACTTGATCGCCAGAGGCGACTCAAAACACTTAATTCGATCAAACTTAAACTGCATCTTGAATCCCAAACTAGAAATTTTGATTTTAGTGTTAAAAATCATGTTTTAGTTTAAGAATTCAAATCCAAATCTTGAATAATGAATTACTAAGTTTGAGTTTCACTTATATATACACTTGCACTGTTGTTTTGGTTTACAAAGATAGGTGCAAGTTGTTTTAATTTAAATTGGTTTTTAAAATTAAGTTCATAATCAAAAAAATCAACTTTTGTTTATATTCTATGTTATATCAGTGAGTAGATCAAGAGATAAAGATTTATCTTGTAAATCTGGGTATGGGAAAAATAAAAACAGAGGCAAATCAACAATTACAGGCATACACACCTTTACACATCAACATATATACAAAGAGAAACATACATATATATAACCATTCACAAACATACTTAATTTCAGAGATAAGCATGTAACCATATTAATATACTTAATATTTAAATTAGTGATGTTACTCACAGTTGTTATTGAGAAGATGGACAGAGCTTGCTCCTATATTTGAAACAACCTGAGAAATTACATGTTGAAGCTTCCTTGATCCGTAATTGTAAATGGTTTGTTTTGATGTTTTAAATTGAAGTTTTGTTTAAGTTTTAAGATAGTGTTTCTTTATGTTATCTGAAAGGAAGGAGGTTGGTATATAAAAGAAACTTACAGGTTGATATCATTTGTACAAAGTGATTATATTATGTTTGTACACAGGTTAGTGCAGAGATTTCTTTTCTTTGCCTCCATCTTTGACTATGCAGTTTTTCTTTTCTTTTTTTTCCTTCCCACTTAACTAAGCAAGATTTTCGGCTGATATGCATCTATGTTGTGTACAAAGGAGGCTAGCATTAATTGCTTTGTACAGTCTATTATTTTACTTTTGTCTTACTTCCCCTTTTTTTTGTTTACAGCCTACATACTTGTATCTTTATTTTCTTTTGTTCTTGCCTTGCCTTACTATTACACATAACATACTTCTTTTTATTTGCTTGGCAGCTTTCATACTTATCCAATTTATGCATAGATATTCCTTTTTGCTTTGCATATTCACTTTATAGACATATTTACTTTGACTATTTTGCTGTCTTGTTTATAAACTTGCATATTATATTCTTATCAAATTTTTGTTTGTTTACTTTGTATTGACTAAAGAGATTTCCTTTTCTACTTTGGATGGCTGCAACTTTGTTTTGGTGGGGTGAAATGATTTGCATTTTGTGTGCTAGGACATGGCATTAATTGCTTTGACTTTCCATGTATACAAAGGTATGCATGTATATTTTTCTTCTTTTCTTTTGCAAGCTACTTATACTAGTGTTACTTATCCAGTTTTGCTTCAGCCATTTTTTTGTTCATACTTACCTTTATTTGTTGGGTCTAGATTTGAATATATATATATGGTTTGTTTTGTTTTATAAAAATGCATTTCTATTTTTTTTAATGTTTAACCATCTACATTTAATTTCTTACTTATTATATATTTTGTTTTATTTTGCATTCGCATTCCTTCATCATATTTATACAACTAAAAAAACATTCCATAAGATTAATTTCAAACATCTTTCATTATTTATAAATCCCAATTCAATTTTAATTCAAATACATTTTTTTCCTTTTCAAGTAATTCATAATTTAATTGATATTCAATATCAGTTACCAATTAATTCACAATTTTTTTTATTCAAAGATAAAATTAATTATCAATTTAAACTAAATAAAACTCAAGATCGTTACAATACCAGATTGTTAATTTATATTTTGCAAAACTCAGCATATACAGTAAATAAATAATCACAAAATCACAGACACAGAGTAATATAACAATAATGCAGCGGAAACAAAGGAAAGTAGTTCATGAAGCTACTATATATATAACAAAGTAAATAAGGTACAACAGAAGACTCAAATACAATAGTCAAATACAAGATCAGATATATCATTGGAATCAACTGAATAACTGCAAGCTGAAAAGATGTAGATGGATCTCCAAACAAAGCTCAACATTCAAAGGTGAGTCTCGAAAGCTATATCACATAGTCTGACCCAAGCGTAAAGTAAAACACAAAACACACGAGTAAGGATTAACATTCTTATACCAATAGATCCAACTCAAGTGATATATCAACTGAAATACAAGTAACTCAAAGGATGTTTAGGATAACCATCCTTTAAGGATACATTAAAATCTCTACTATGTAGTAATAAATGCTATTATAATAATGTCTAATGTAAAGTAAACTATTAAAATAGCGTTAAGGCGTAAGCCATATCCCCCTTAACACATTTTATATATTCCCATAGTCTATACAGTGCCGTAATCTCCCCCGTACTGGGCGTCGTCAGAGGGCACTCCATAGGTATGGTACAAAACAAACTCGTAGTGGTCTCGATAGGTAGATGACATCGCACAACTAGGTAATGCCAGGGTAGATATACCAATTACACTTCCGGGCTGGTGGTAACACATAGCAGCCACTACCGCTCACCTTGGAACACACTCCAAAATAAAAAAAATCAAGTGTGGCCACCAAATCAATCACAAAGTCAGAATATAGTATCGAAGGAATGTGTCTGATCGGAGGAGCTACCTCACTTGGCCCGCCGATTGCTTCTGTTTTAGCAACCTTATGCCAACTCATGAGAGTTGGGGCCACGTATATACCTCATATAGGATCGTCATCACCATCCTACTTCATTCTGGAATCTCCATCGCGTACACGGTTGTTAATGTGGTTTGCGGTATTGGCAGAGAGTATGACAAAATATGATCCCGGTCTCTTTAACAACCAATCGTTATTATAACACCGCGGTCATTTCAAAATAGTTTAAACTTCAAAACCTAAATATCATTGCCATTTCAAAACCATATCAATACGGTATCATTTCCATTTCAAATATATCCATTTCCAAAATCAGAGCACTTTCAAAGTTATAACACGTTCAAAACCAAACACTTGAAATTATAACACTTTCAGAACATAATACTTTGAAATTCATAACTTTGAAAACATAACTTCCCCCACTTAAACAGTTTAGATATTAAAATAGTATAAATAATAAAATAGTTTATAAAGTGAAATAGTTTATATAAAAGAGTTATAAGTTAAAATAGTTTATATAATAAAATAGTTTATAAAGTAAAATAGTTTACATTAAAAATGATTTATATTAAAATAGTTTATATTAAAATAATTTATAAAGTAAAATATAAAATAGTTTTAAATGTAATTTAAAAATACTTTATATACTAAAATAGTTTCCTCAAATTCCACAAATCGATTCCAAATCAACTCGAATTCCAAAAATTCAAATTTAATCAAATCTCAAATCATCAATTTCAATTTATTTTAGTTTCTCAATAAACCATTTCAAATTATATCGATTTCAAATACAGATTCGAACAACAAAATAAACCATTTCAATCTCAATATATTTCAAAGCTTCAAATATTCAACATTTTCAAAACTGAATTTGATAATTTCATATATATTTCAAATTCACCTTACTATTATTTAGTTTGAAATATTTACTTAATCATTCCAAAAACATTTAAATAAAACTTCAAATTTCAAATTTAAAAAATAAATAAATGTATTATTTCAATTTTATGTAAATTTGAATTATTCACTTAAATCACTTTTAATCAAAAATCAAATTATTAAATCATATCTTTAAAATCCCAAATTTAATAAATTTCAAATCAAAATTATTTGAGTATAATTCTTACATAAATTCAATTTCAAAATCTTGGAAATCAGTTCAATATATAGATATATATGTATATGTATATATTTTGACTAATGGTGTCTGTATATAATTTTCTATCTTGTGGTCAAGTGATACAGATATTTATCATTTCAGCCCATAATTTAAATTATATACAGGTATATATCATTTTAACCCGCAATCCCAAATTCAATTCAATGAAAGTCACTTGGGTTTATCATTTCAACCCATAATTATTTCCTCCTATTCTACAGATCGTTCGAGTATGTATCATTTCAACCCATAGGGAATTCTATACTAATAGGGAACTTGCGAAGTGATAATAGATATGATAGTAATATAACGGGCATATATCACCAATATAAGTAACATATAATGGTGTCAGATGTCATAGGTGAACAGATACAGATAATAGCATATATATATATAGGAATGTAAATAACTAACAGCAGCATATTTCAATTGACGTTTCAATTGAAATCAAATTTAATAAATATAGGAACATTAATCGTAAGTGATTAGTCACCTTTCGAGGCTAGAGAGTTTGATAATAAAGCAAGATACGAATTCCAAAGCAAAATGAAATGGGCATGAATTTGGTAAACAAGCGGATAAATGGAAATCGACGAAGTCAAATCAGAACTGGATTGATGAAGATAAATTGTATCAGTGAGCTTATATGGTTATTGATTATATACATCTTATAACCTAAAATATATGCAAACCGCTCATATATATCTATCTAAACTCATACAAATACATATTGAATCAATATAGATATAAATGAATCAATTAACAAAGATCGGTATACACAACATGCCGACTTATCTCAAGAAGAATGCTACAGGTAATATCTATGCAGACACTATATATATACTATACAACAATTATATATTTTCATTTCGGTTGCACAAAACATATTAAACTATATATATACATGCAACCAATATATGTGTTTAACCAAAATTTTATGCAGACAATATAGTTATATATACTCAAACAATTATAAACATAAGCTATATATAGGTGACCAAATATATACATGGTCACTCAAATATCATAAGCAGACTGTATACGCTTAAAATAAAATGAATTTTCTTTATTTCAATATATATAAACTATCACTTATATAATAATACCCATACAAAAAAATAGGAACCCATTAGACTAAACAGAAAATATAACAGAACATATTTTACTTATAAACAATTATATAACAGTGTTCTAAACAAAACTATAATATATAATATTTGCATTTATATACAAATAGTAACATATTATACATAATATACCTATACCATAAACCAGAAAAATAAAGTTTATATACTAGTGTGAATAACAACCTATATACAGTGACCCATATATAAACAACAACTTATATAAATATAAACTTAATATTTATATACAACCATACAATTTAAATGTATTATAGGTAAACAAAATAGCTTACGTACATAAAAAAACATAATATATATAAACGAAATCAAAACAAACTGTGTACTTACATATACAATATACTTTACATTAACCCATATTTTGAAACTTTATATGTACTAACGCATAAAGTTTCATGTAAAATATATATACATAACATTCATTCGGCTGAGGCCAAAATAACCCACAGATATAACTAATCTATAAACTATAGTTTATACCCACATATAGCATATAACTATCAAATATATTTCGTAGTATAAAATATACCTTATACCAAAATATTTTTATAAACTGTCAATACACACACACACAGAACATAGTATATATAACGGCCGCACTATATATATGCCACACGTCAGCCACTCAGTCTCTGGAAACATGAAAATATAGATGGAATACGAAAATCAAGTGTGTGTATATATTTTTACCAAATGAGCTTTACATAGAGAAGATCTCATACATCAGCAAGATGTCCACGTGGTGATTAAAATGGTGTAGAGGTTCCTTGATCGGCAGAATACATACATACATACATACATACATACATACATACATACATACATACATATATATACTCGAATATATATACTTCCTAATATATATATATATATATGTATATGTATGTATCATATGTGTATACGTGAATGAGTAAACGAGATGATGGAGGCACTGCGAGGCAAGATGGTGGCCTAGACTTTGGGTGGATGAGGTTGCGGCTAATGAGGCAGAATGTTGAGAAGCTGAAATGGCGTGAGTGCTTCGGTTGTGCTCATGTGATGTTGAAGGTTAGTCGTGGGGATGAGGGAAAGGCCGAGAGGATAGGAGGCTAGGTCGGCAGGCTATTTGTCAAGTAACGGTTAAGAGCAGTTTAAAACTTGTACATTTTTTTATTTTATATATATAGCTTCAGCCATGAAGCAAATTAAAGATAATAGGGGAAGAAGAGGAGAAAGTGAATGGGTTTGTGCTGTATACAAATTTTATATAAAAATAAAATCTCAAAAGCAACAAGGCACAGAACCACAAAGAAATTTTTGAAAAGGCAGAAGCCAATGTGTTGATTTTCAAGAAATAATAAAAGTTGATAAGTGATTGTTTCAACAGTTAGACAGATGAAAGGACCAGAAGTCCAAGATTAGATACCGATACGGTTAAATCGCTTCATAGATTCCGCTGTGCACTGGTCATTGAAATTGACAATTGAATATATTATGGAGATCAGCATGACGAGACGATCGAAATGGTATACAGATATCAGTAGTGCGATCATCCTATTAAAAGTCGATACTGGTACTGAAAATGCTACTAGTCTATCGAAAATAAGATGAACGAAGAAATAGCAGTCCAAACTTGGAGAAACGAAATGTGACGTCTCACTCAGAAGATGATTTACAAATTTATTATATAAAAATATTTATATTTGGAGAAGATTTTATTATCATCAAATATTAACTGATTTGAATTGAAATAAAATTACACAATGAAATAAACATTCATATTTTCAGATGAAAATTTACCATTTGCTATGTTTTAGGAGACGTATTTCAAATATTCAACTTTTATTTCAAAATTTTATTATTTTAAAATTTCACAAAAATTCAATTAATAAAATAAATAAAACCACTAAAATTTACAGGTCGTTACACTCTCCCCCACTCAATACTTTTCGTCCCCGAAATGGAGCGAGGTAGGAGAATAGAAACAACCAGAAAGAAAAATGGATCTGAAATACAAAATAGAACAATAAATTTTAAAACCATATAACTTTCAGTTTACATTAATTAATATTCAATAATTTATTTTAAACTCAAGGTATTTCATTAAGTTGATTTTATTTCAATTTATTAACCTTCAAAACATTATTCAATTAACTTATTATTTTATTTATCTCTGTTAACATTTCGATAATTAAAAATTTAAGTGTATAACATTTATTATAACCACTCAAATTTTATTTATAAAATTATTTTATATTGTATATTATCCAATTACATATTCAACTTCTGTATAATTTAGGTAAGTTGTATTACAATGAAATTGGGTATTATACAAGTAAACCTTTTCTAATTCAGTTATTTCGAGTTTAAATTTTTTATTCAAAATTTTAGCTTTATTCTGAAATCATCCTTTAAGAAAATTTAACAATTTGAATTTTCGATTAACTTCAAACAACTTAGGAATAAATATTCACATATATATTTATTCTATATATATATATGAAACGATATCTATTATCATATACCAAATATATATATATATATATATATATATATATATTATAAATCAAGTCATACTTTAGAATTTCAAATCAATTAAATTTCCAAAATAAAAGTGTAGCAGAGCTACAGAATGGTCTCTCTACTTTGAAATTTGAAAATGAATGTCGATGATGCAGCCGCCATCACTGAAATTACTTTCCAACGACAAAAGAGGAGAGCACTAATTTAAACATTTTAAAAAATTCTTTGGAAACGATTTATATTTGAAAATATTTTAAATAATATACATTTAAAACTTTAAAACCAAAGTTTGAAATCAACGGAAATTAAGTTCTCAAAATTTTATTTAAATTCAGTTAAATTTCCAAAACAGTTTCTAAACCATGTTTTTATAATTCCATTTATTTATGCTGGTAAAATCAATGGTTTACTAAACAATAAATGGAAATCAAATATTATCATTGTAAACATCCAATTTATTTAAATATTTAATTTTAGAAAATATAATTATACATAATATAATTATACAAAATATTCCATTTATCAAATTTGAAAACAATATTGTGTCAGTTTTCTCTATTCAAGTGTTTTGGAATTTTTGTCAATAGCGTTAATCAGACGAATCGATCGAAAACCCAAATCAACATCAACAACTCAAACAACACCACATATAGAATATTTATGAATTATTATAAATACACTCCCTCACTCGATGATACAAGATGTGACGACCCAGAATTTTCAAGCATTTAAAATTGGAATATTTAATTGATTTTAAATATTCAATAGAGTAATTTTAACTTGAATAACGAATATTACAATTTATTTGATAATTAAGTTATTGAATCAAATATATTGAAATTTGATAAGACATGAATCTGGAATTTTAAGCTTGTTGAAAATAATTCGAAGGCTTATAAAATTTATACTGACAACACGGAGGATATTAGAAGTTGTAAAATTGAATTTAACAGTGGTTTGTTCAGTTTTGAAATTTTATAGTTTAATTCGAATTTAAAAATAGCCTTTCGAGGCACAGTCTCAGAATTCGACGAAATCAGTTCCATTGGATCCGTAATAGTGTATTATTATCGGATTTCAATTTTCGTGGCATTTGGAGTTGTTATATGAGCATACGAGATATAAACGCGTTGAAAATTTACATCTAAAATTCTATTTAAAATTCTATTTATATATTCACGTGCTAATCACCATCAGCTGCTTTTCCTTCAAATCTCTGCCTCCTCTCGTACGTGCCATCATCATCGTGTCTCTCTTTCTCTTATCACGCAAGCTTCATTTTCACTTTAATAAATTTGGCCGAAGCTGTAACATTCTAAAATTTTCGACTTTCGAAAATTCAACATCGACACTCACTTTATCGACTGCCGAATATCGAAGGCCGAAAACCGAGAAGTTATGGGTTTTAAAAAGAAAAGAAAGAAAAGAAAGAGAGAAGAGATAGGAAATAGAGAAAGAAAGAGAAGATAGAGAAAATAGAGGGAGAAAAGAAATTTGAAAACAGAGAATTTGAAAATAAAACGGGACAGAAAGGAAACAACAGAACAACAACAGAATCTCACAATTCGCAGCGGAACAACATATAATAATAAATGAATAATCTTTAAATAAAGAACTATATCAGTTATTACATCACATTATATTTCATTACATCATATCATATCATCAGAGTGTACAACAACATACAACAATAAACAGTGCAGCGGAAAAGAAATACTATATAAACTAGTAATACGCCATGCCATCCAGCTTGCCTCCAGCAACTCCTGAATATCCAGAATATCCTGATAAACCTAACTCTTAACTGCCCGTGTGGAAATTGGTGGGCACCCAGAGTTTAGGAAGGAAAACAATAAACTCCGAGTCAGTCATGTGACTGGTGTGAGAACTCAAAACAGTTTATTTACTTTAAAATCAAAATAGAAGAATATTTTTAAATCAATTCGCAATGCTTTTAAAAATGAGACTACCATAAGGCCTCCCGCACACACACACATGCAAACGCAGAATTGGAGGAAATTTCTCCTTATGATAGCCAAAGATGCTTGATACGCACTTTAAAATAACATTTGATATTATTACTAGTGCATAGTGTAGTAAATTCATTTCTAAAATAGAATATAAATCTTAGCCAACATACGACCATTATCGTATGCCTACTATAGCTACTATCCAAACAGTGGTGACCACCATAAGTGAATAGCAGGTTCTACAACTAATACCGTAAAAGTTTCGTATTGGGAATTGGATTTCCAACAAATGGTCAGGCCAAGGAACTTCCCATTGCCACATGAGAATGCCTCTGGATGGACATCCCCGAGAACCAAACCGGATCTCTACCAACACAAGGCCGGGTTACTCCTAACTGAGTAACAACTGACCGAATATGCCATCCCCCGGTCCTTTGGGACCTTTATCAACCGAGCGCTCGTAATCAATTCACACAATCATAAAGTGTTTTCAACATGAGTAAGTATCTGGGCTCCATACCATGATACCACCCTTTTCCAGAAGGAAATGGACACATCCTAAAGGGTGCTACCCCTCATAACCTTGCTGCTTCTTTCCTGTTTTGACCATTCACGGGGTGTGAGGCTCGACGAATTCACGTCCACAAAAACATACTTTATACAAAAGCCTTGCTTTGGGTCAACAAATGATCAACACAATGATCACAAGGATAGACGATCAAATAAACGATCCTATCACAAATAATCAACACAATGATCATTTCAGCATCACTCAGCATGTCACATTACCAAATTGGGAATATATCGCTGATAACATTCAACTATATAACCTCTGAGCTCGTACGTCTCAGAGAAGGGTGTTAAGCTAAAAGAATAAATTCTCCGCCACCAATAGAAATATATTTGAAAGAAATCGGCTTTATATCTCAACTTGTAATGTCAGACATACAATCCATACAAGTCTGTTCCGGGATCGAACAGAACCGAAGGCACTTACAAAGAAGTCCTTGCAATCCGGATATTCACAATCCTGATCGGATTTCCCATCACTTATGGAATCTCTATACCAGGAGCTACCCAGTGCAGAGACAATCGATAGGTCATCCTATCGCTCTCGCAAATACCGGTCTTCAACACCGATCTTCAAATGCGATTCACAACGACGTATCACATATTCGGAGTGGGTTATACGACCCCATGGTCCTTTCCCGGTTAACCCGAATAGTGAGCGCTTATTCAAAATAAGTGTGCATTCAAATTCAAACAAATCACATCAAATACCCATTCAAAGGGAAATACTGATAGTCGGCTATTGAACTATCAATGGATATGCACAACATCACCAGATTCCAAATAATTTTCCAAATTATTTATTTTCCAAAATATCTTTACAAGATATATAATTTCAACACTTCAAAAATAAATCAATATTTATTTTTAAACAATTCCACTTTCACATATAAATTCCCTAATGAATTTATATTTCAAAATTATTCATGCATATGCGATTTCAATAATTCATTTCAATTTATCCTCCAAAAAGATAAATTCTAATTATTCACTTCATATTGGAAAACATTTCCATACTTATTAAAATAAGTAATTCGCAAATCTTTTTATTTTCAACCTTGGAAAATATTCAATATACTTAAATCGAATTAAGTATAAAATTCATTCTTTAAGGTAATCATTCCCTTAAACATTTTTATTTGGGCCAAAACGAATGTTGCGTAAAACATCGTTACGACAACCCAAAATCACTAGTATAGGGATTCGAAATTAAATAGATATATAAATCCCAATACTATTCAAAACATTTCCTTTCGGAAATCATTTACTATAACAACAGTGTTATAGTCCACCATTTCCTTTTATTTCACGAAACATCTATTTTAACAATGAATGTTGAAATCTATGGTTTCGAATCTCAACACCTTTTAAAACATCGTTAGATCGTTTTAATTCTATTTAAAATATCACATTCTAAAACATTTTCTTTAACGTGTTATTCACTATTCAAAAATCGTGAACATACTTCGTTAACAAATTTCATCCTTTTATTCAATTTATTTTAAAGGATTATTCACTATTCAAAAATGTGAATATAACTCCATTAATAGGTTATAACAATTAACTTATCAAAATAAGTCGTTTGCGAATTTATAAAACAACGTTTATAAATTCCTCTTCTATTTATTTATAAAAACTTCCTTTAATAAATTCCTTTATTAACCTATTCCAGTTTATAACTAAATTATAAACTAAACGTTCATATTATAAGTTAAATACTTATAAAACGATTATTTTACAAAATCGTTCATTTAACTTCCCAAATTATTAATCTTAACTTATAAGATTGTTTATTTATCCAAAATTCATTCTTTCGATAACTTTATAAATTTTATAAACCTATTGCTTATAAAATTTCATTTATAACTTCACAGTTTATAATTTCATAAATTTCATTCATTTAGGAAATTCATTTTCACTACATTCAAACACTTATAAAAACTCGTTTTATAATGTCCATAATTCAATTTATAAATATCCATTTATAAATCTCTTAATATAAATTAATTTATATTATTCTTTAAAACATCTTTAATTTCCTTTATAATTTCACCATTCTGATTTATAAAATAATCAAATTTTATAAATCTTACATTCAAACTTTTATAATAAATTCAAAAATCCAATTTAACTATTTTATAAAATCATTGATCCATATTTCTCAAAAATCAACTTTTAACCGTATTTCTAAAAATCAGCTTTTTAACTATATTTCACAAAACCCATAATTTTATAACTTTAAAAATTATAGCGTTTAATTATTTAAAATGGATCAATTTCAAAAATAAAGTATATTTTCAAAAATCACTTTAAAAATCATTTTAAAATCCCAAAATCTGGGTCCAATGATGCTACACACCAAATAGTCAATCACGACTACAACGATATCATATATCGATATGATAATCCATCAAATATCAAAATATCTGAAATCAATAAAAACTGTTGAGGAATCCAGTTGGATCCCTCCAACCTGTTTCCTGCATCCAAAAACATTAGCACAATACCAATTTCGCTCCAGTACGAAATTATCGCGGTACATGTTTTTAATAAATATTATCCGATTACTAACGGCGTAATAGGGTCTCATCCGCTAAACAAAAAATGCGGGAAATCAACAACTGCAATATATACATATGCCAATATATATATATTGATATTATATATAATACCAATTTCACTGTTTATGAAATTTTCGCGGTATATGTTTTTAATAAATAACATCCGCTTACTAACGGCGTATAATGTCTATTTTAACAATCAATAATTTACAGTCATCATTCAAACATGCATTCAAATATTTTAAATCTAACTATATAAAATAAAATCGAAACCTATTCGATTGAGTGAGAAGTTCTCACCTTGATTTTTAATTTCCGTTTTAGCGATTTATTTCGAATAAAATTAAACGCGCGTTTAATTTTACCCAAAATTCTCACTAACTCCAAACGACTCCAAACCAACTCCATTGCATAGTGCTCGTCCATACGATTCCAACGCAACTGATTTCGTGCAGTTTCGACCTCGTATGAAAAAGTTACGAATTTTTGAAGTTTTACACGATATATATATATAATAATCTCAACATTAATTTACAAATTTTTTTATACCAAGCAGATCTTGGCCGTTAGATCATGATCCAAAGCCCACCGTGTTTCTTCCATCACCCTCTCGTTCGCGTATCCCCCTACAGGAAATCACGCAACAAAACCCACCCCATTTCAAACTAGGGTTAAACATTTCTCCCCCGATACTCGACGAAACTCGATCACACCAACGCCAACGCGAAGCCCTCGACTTGCTCTAGGTTCGGCCACAACCCTAGGAAGTTCGGTCCTCATCTATGCTTGGAAATGCGTGCGCAACTTGCTGCCTTCCTGGTCGATTTGCCGTTGATTCATTGATTTGTTTTAGATCATAGCCGTTGGATCTGTAGATCACAACGTGCTCTTCAACTTTCATGTTAGAAGTTTTCTCTAATTGCTAGTGGATTGGAAGAAATCGAGGGGAAGAGTTGGGTGTTTTCTGGCCATTGAACTATAGGTGGCGGCTAGGTTAAAATTAGGGTTTGGAATGATATTTTTATCAAATTATGAAGGCAAGGGGTCTATTTATAAGGAACGAGCGACACTATTCATCCCGGAAATTCCGAACTCCGATTTAGGCGCCGTAACCAGCGTTTCTAAGGTTTACCCCGCGTTCCGGACACAATGGAACAGGTTTCGGAAGCTAATTCGGAAGTATGTGCGAGTTATGGCTGCAAACGCTCAATTTAAATTAAACCGATTTAAATCGATTTCTAGGCGTTTTAATTTGTACCGGACAAACGGTAAATCCAATTGACTTGAAATTTGAAACTTTAAAATAATATCACATTACGGATCCGATGAAACTGGTTTCGTCGAAATCCGAGACTTTCTGAAAAATGGCTATTTTGACTCGCCAAATTTAAATTAAAAATAATTCGATGCGTTTCGAGCTGCCACGATCAAACGATAGCTCCGATTGACACGAAAATTGAAATCCGGTAATAACTAACTATTACGGATCCAATGGAACTGGTTTCGTTCAATTCTGAGACTGTTCAAAAATTGACTATTTTACAGTCGATTATTAAATATTAAAATATTCAATTTTTACAATTAAACTTTTAAATCGATTTTAAAAGTTCTAAAATATCATTCTAACTCCCATATGATAAAATAAAATTTTACAAATCATTTTAAATCATATTTAACTCAATTTTCAATTATTTCCATAATTTAACGTATTAAATTATCGATTTAATTATTCAATTAAATCCAATAATTCAAAATAAAAATTTATTCGACTTATAAATTCACTTATTAATATTTAAAATTAATTAAATATTCAAATTTTAATTAATTAAAATTCTGGGTCGTTACAATCTTCCCCACTTAAAAGAATTTCGTCCTCGAAATTACAAGTAAGAAAAGTTATAGAATTTATTAACTTTCCAAAATCCATAGTTAAACTTTTTACAATAACTTTACCAAGTTTTCCAATCATACTTAGTTATGTTTTCAAAAACAAACTATATCATTTAACTTTCAATTCCAAAATCAAAGTTATAGTTTTCAAAAATTTTCCAATTTTTCTCAAATTTTTTCTAACGCCTTAAATTTTCGGAAAAATTCGCCATAGTCTCCTTTGCGCGGCTCGATCCGAAAAAAAAATGACAGTATATATATCACAAATATACATCTCATCAAGTAATGAGGCATCCCGAAGGGAAAAAAAGTGTAAAAGTGCGATATTTAATCCGAGATATGTACCTTATATTTTATTAGCAAGCATATACGGCTAATATAGCGCTAAAGCGAACTCCAAATGCGAAGCAAACGCGATCCGCACCTACTAAACTCAACAAACAACATGAGAATCATGCATATATGAAAATAGTATCAATATACAACATATAGCAACATAACTATACATGTCACATAGAAAATGCAACCAAACAACAAATGCAAACATCAACCAACTACCATCCATAATCAAATGAATTTTCATTCATATTCTCATTAATATTCAATGAATTGGTTTTCACTTTAAATCACATTTGATTTATTCACATTGGATTTTATCAACATTCATTCTCAATTCAATTAGTTTACATTACTAATTAAATCCAATTCACTTTCAATTTTATTCAAATTTATTTACTTCTAATTTGAATTCAATTTCTTTAGTTTTCAATTTCATTAATACTTAATGAATTATATATAATCAATCAACAATCAACTAACAATCATATAACATTAGAATTTAATGAATTAACACTTACATTCATTATTCCATATCAACTTAATTTACATTCATTTGATTATCATCCAATCCAATTTCTAAAGTTGAATTTTATTTATATAACTTAAGTTCACATTTATCATTTAACTTTATTAATTTAGTTTGATATCAATATCAACTTATATATATAAGTTTTATTTCACAATTGTAAATCACTTTAATTATAATTCTATTCTTATAATTCATTTGCTTATGCAATTACTCTTTATTTAGATTATTCAAACAACCTAACAATCAACTTACATACACTTTAATAATTCTGAAAAATTATTCCTTTATATTCAAAATAAAATCAAGGTAAAATTATTGCATTTACCCAATTTAAAATCAATATTGTGCCGAATTGTTCTATTCAAGTGTTTAGAAACCCCTTCGGCATAGTTGTACATACCGTGCTGACGAAGGTTCATATACCACTCAATAAACCAATCATCACAATATAAACCATTTTCTATATTCACTAACAAATACGCTCTCATAGCTATTATTACACTCAAACTCATTCTAGAGTACTGCTGACTCTATCTCTAATGAATTATACCCAACAGAACCATGGTTGTCGCTTAACCATCAGCTCTGATACCAAATGTAACGTCACGGAGGAAGCGGTCACAACCGGTAGGCTTTTCAACCATCCCAGCCCCACTGTGGCTTACACTGATATCCCAGACTTGCTTTTACGGCCAGCCTTTCGACTGTCACAGCTTACGCCTAACCAACCCCCTAAAAGAGGATGTGTGGGAGTAAGAGTCTCCCGTTCGCCACCAAACCGCGAAGCGAGAACCCCCCATCACATAGCCCAATAGCTTAACAAGACTGGTGTGAGAACTCAAAACAGTTTATTTACTTTAAAATCAAAATAGAAGAATATTTTTAAATCAATTCGCAATGCTTTTAAAAATGAGACTACCATAAGGCCTCCCGCACACACACACATGCAAACGCAGAATCGGAGGAGATTTCTCCTTATGATAGCCAAAGATGCTTGATACGCACTTTAAAATAACATTTGATATTATTACTAGTGCATAGTGTAGTAAATTCATTTCTAAAATAGAATATAAATCTTAGCCAACATACGACCATTATCGTATGCCTACTATAGCTACTATCCAAACAGTGGTGACCACCATAAGTGAATAGCAGGTTCTACAACTAATACCGTAAAAGTTTCGTATTGGGAATTGGATTTCCAACAAATGGTCAGGCCAAGGAACTTCCCATTGCCACATGAGAATGCCTCTGGATGGACATCCCCGAGAACCAAACCGGATCTCTACCAACACAAGGCCGGGTTACTCCTAACTGAGTAACAACTGACCGAATATGCCATCCCCCGGTCCTTTGGGACCTTTATCAACCGAGCGCTCGTAATCAATTCACACAATCATAAAGTGTTTTCAACATGAGTAAGTATCTGGGCTCCATACCATGATACCACCCTTTTCCAGAAGGAAATGGACACATCCTAAAGGGTGCTACCCCTCATAACCTTGCTGCTTCTTTCCTGTTTTGACCATTCACGGGGTGTGAGGCTCGACGAATTCACGTCCACAAAAACATACTTTATACAAAAGCCTTGCTTTGGGTCAACAAATGATCAACACAATGATCACAAGGATAGACGATCAAATAAACGATCCTATCACAAATAATCAACACAATGATCATTTCAGCATCACTCAGCATGTCACATTACCAAATTGGGAATATATCGCTGATAACATTCAACTATATAACCTCTGAGCTCGTACGTCTCAGAGAAGGGTGTTAAGCTAAAAGAATAAATTCTCCGCCACCAACAGAAATATATTTGAAAGAAATCGGCTTTATATCTCAACTTGTAATGTCAGACATACAATCCATACAAGTCTGTTCCGGGATCGAACAGAACCGAAGGCACTTACAAAGAAGTCCTTGCAATCCGGATATTCACAATCCTGATCGGATTTCCCATCACTTATGGAATCTCTATACCAGGAGCTACCCAGTGCAGAGACAATCGATAGGTCATCCTATCGCTCTCGCAAATACCGGTCTTCAACACCGATCTTCAAATGCGATTCACAACGACGTATCACATATTCGGAGTGGGTTATACGACCCCATGGTCCTTTCCCGGTTAACCCGAATAGTGAGCGCTTATTCAAAATAAGTGTGCATTCAAATTCAAACAAATCACATCAAATACCCATTCAAAGGGAAATACTGATAGTCGGCTATTGAACTATCAATGGATATGCACAACATCACCAGATTCCAAATAATTTTCCAAATTATTTATTTTCCAAAATATCTTTACAAGATATATAATTTCAACACTTCAAAAATAAATCAATATTTATTTTTAAACAATTCCACTTTCACATATAAATTCCCTAATGAATTTATATTTCAAAATTATTCATGCATATGCGATTTCAATAATTCATTTCAATTTATCCTCCAAAAAGATAAATTCTAATTATTCACTTCATATTGGAAAACATTTCCATACTTATTAAAATAAGTAATTCGCAAATCTTTTTATTTTCAACCTTGGAAAATATTCAATATACTTAAATCGAATTAAGTATAAAATTCATTCTTTAAGGTAATCATTCCCTTAAACATTTTTATTTGGGCCAAAACGAATGTTGCGTAAAACATCGTTACGACAACCCAAAATCACTAGTATAGGGATTCGAAATTAAATAGATATATAAATCCCAATACTATTCAAAACATTTCCTTTCGGAAATCATTTACTATAACAACAGTGTTATAGTCCACCATTTCCTTTTATTTCACGAAACATCTATTTCAACAATGAATGTTGAAATCTATGGTTTCGAATCTCAACACCTTTTAAAACATCGTTAGATCGTTTTAATTCTATTTAAAATATCACATTCTAAAACATTTTCTTTAACGTGTTATTCACTATTCAAAAATCGTGAACATACTTCGTTAACAAATTTCATCCTTTTATTCAATTTATTTTAAAGGATTATTCACTATTCAAAAATGTGAATATAACTCCATTAATAGGTTATAACAATTAACTTATCAAAATAAGTCGTTTGCGAATTTATAAAACAACGTTTATAAATTCCTCTTCTATTTATTTATAAAAACTTCCTTTAATAAATTCCTTTATTAACCTATTCCAGTTTATAACTAAATTATAAACTAAACGTTCATATTATAAGTTAAATACTTATAAAACGATTATTTTACAAAATCGTTCATTTAACTTCCCAAATTATTAATCTTAACTTATAAGATTGTTTATTTATCCAAAATTCATTCTTTCGATAACTTTATAAATTTTATAAACCTATTGCTTATAAAATTTCATTTATAACTTCACAGTTTATAATTTCATAAATTTCATTCATTTAGGAAATTCATTTTCACTACATTCAAACACTTATAAAAACTCGTTTTATAATGTCCATAATTCAATTTATAAATATCCATTTATAAATCTCTTAATATAAATTAATTTATATTATTCTTTAAAACATCTTTAATTTCCTTTATAATTTCACCATTCTGATTTATAAAATAATCAAATTTTATAAATCTTACATTCAAACTTTTATAATAAATTCAAAAATCCAATTTAACTATTTTATAAAATCATTGATCCATATTTCTCAAAAATCAACTTTTAACCGTATTTCTAAAAATCAGCTTTTTAACTATATTTCACAAAACCCATAATTTTATAACTTTAAAAATTATAGCGTTTAATTATTTAAAATGGATCAATTTCAAAAATAAAGTATATTTTCAAAAATCACTTTAAAAATCATTTTAAAATCCCAAAATCTGGGTCCAATGATGCTACACACCAAATAGTCAATCACGACTACAACGATATCATATATCGATATGATAATCCATCAAATATCAAAATATCTGAAATCAATAAAAACTGTTGAGGAATCCAGTTGGATCCCTCCAACCTGTTTCCTGCATCCAAAAACATTAGCACAATACCAATTTCGCTCCAGTACGAAATTATCGCGGTACATGTTTTTAATAAATATTATCCGATTACTAACGGCGTAATAGGGTCTCATCCGCTAAACAAAAAATGCGGGAAATCAACAACTGCAATATATACATATGCCAATATATATATATTGATATTATATATAATACCAATTTCACTGTTTATGAAATTTTCGCGGTATATGTTTTTAATAAATAACATCCGCTTACTAACGGCGTATAATGTCTATTTTAACAATCAATAATTTACAGTCATCATTCAAACATGCATTCAAATATTTTAAATCTAACTATTTAAAATAAAATCGAAACCTATTCGATTGAGTGAGAAGTTCTCACCTTGATTTTTAATTTCCGTTTTAGCGATTTATTTCGAATAAAATTAAACGCGCGTTTAATTTTACCCAAAATTCTCACTAACTCCAAACGACTCCAAACCAACTCCATTGCGTAGTGCTCGTCCATACGATTCCAACGCAACTGATTTCGCGCAGTTTCGACCTCGTATGAAAAAGTTACGAATTTTTGAAGTTTTACACGATATATATATAATAATCTCAACATTAATTTACAAATTTTTTTATACCAAGCAGATCTTGGCTGTTAGATCATGATCCAAAGCCCACCGTGTTTCTTCCATCACCCTCTCGTTCGCGTATCCCCCTACAGGAAATCACGCAACAAAACCCACCCCATTTCAAACTAGGGTTAAACATTTCTCCCCCGATACTCGACGAAACTCGATCACACCAACGCCAACGCGAAGCCCTCGACTTGCTCTAGGTTCGGCCACAACCCTAGGAAGTTCGGTCCTCATCTATGCTTGGAAATGCGTGCGCAACTTGCTGCCTTCCTGGTCGATTTGCCGTTGATTCATTGATTTGTTTTAGATCATAGCCGTTGGATCTGTAGATCACAACGTGCTCTTCAACTTTCATGTTAGAAGTTTTCTCTAATTGCTAGTGGATTGGAAGAAATCGAGGGGAAGAGTTGGGTGTTTTCTGGCCATTGAACTATAGGTGGCGGCTAGGTTAAAATTAGGGTTTGGAATGATATTTTTATCAAATTATGAAGGCAAGGGGTCTATTTATAAGGAACGAGCGACACTATTCATCCCGGAAATTCCGAACTCCGATTTAGGCGCCGTAACCAGTGTTTCTAAGGTTTACCCCGCGTTCCGGACATAATGGAACAGGTTTCGGAAGCTAATTCGGAAGTATGTGCGAGTTATGGCTGCAAACGCTCAATTTAAATTAAACCGATTTAAATCGATTTCTAGGCGTTTTAATTTGTACCGGACAAACGGTAAATCCAATTGACTTGAAATTTGAAACTTTACAATAATATCACATTACGGATCCGATGAAACTGGTTTCGTCGAAATCCGAGACTTTCTGAAAAATGGCTATTTTGACTCGCCAAATTTAAATTAAAAATAATTCGATGCGTTTCGAGCTGCCACGATCAAACGATAGCTCCGATTGACACGAAAATTGAAATCCCGTAATAACTAACTATTACGGATCCAATGGAACTGGTTTCGTTCAATTCTGAGACTGTTCAAAAATTGACTATTTTACAGTCGATTATTAAATATTAAAATATTCAATTTTTACAATTAAACTTTTAAATCGATTTTAAAAGTTCTAAAATATCATTCTAACTCCCATATGATAAAATAAAATTTTACAAATCATTTTAAATCATATTTAACTCAATTTTCAATTATTTCCATAATTTAACGTATTAAATTATCGATTTAATTATTCAATTAAATCCAATAATTCAAAATAAAAATTTATTCGACTTATAAATTCACTTATTAATATTTAAAATTAATTAAATATTCAAATTTTAATTAATAAAAATTCTGGGTCGTTACAGAAGCCTTATCCTTCATAATCGAAACCGAGATCTACTACTAAAAAAAATTCAACTTCAAATTTAGGGCCGATTCGTTCACGAATGTAAAAGAGAGGGATGCCGACCTTTTCAGTGAAGTCGCCGTGCTCGATGGCTTCAGGCATGGTGTCGCGGCCAGGGCCGTAGGGAGGAAGGGGGTGGTCACGATTCAATTGCATCAAACTTCGCAAGGCACGAGGGTTTCTGATCGATTTTGGGGTTTCATCGTGGCTCGAGCTCGCGTGCGACAGTAGAGGGCTAGGGCAAAGTTCGACAGGCAGTGTGGTGGCGCTTGTGTCGTTGTCGAAGCAAGGGGATTGTAGGCTAGTGTTTCGAGAACTTGGAGATCGCGGCGAGGCTTGGTTCGCCGGCAATGGGAGGTGACACTTCATCGTTCGTAGAGCTAGGCGAGCGTGGCGGTGCTTCTGAGCACGCGCGAGTTTTGGTGGGGACTGTTCTAGGGCTTAGAACTCGACTGTAAGGTATAATTTAAAATTTTGTTTTAATTTAAATTAATTTATACATATGTATTCAACTCAGTAATCGATTAATCTAACAGAAAAAGATATTGTATGTAAGGTTTAGGTAGTAGAAAACTTTAAAAATGGTAATATAAATTATTTTATATTATATATATAGGCTGAAATGGGATTTTTATTTTCTTAGAATTCAATAAAATAAGTTTATAGGTAAACAACAAATATAATATGTTTTCAAAAGGAAGATAACTTTGTAATTTACTTGTTTAATTAATTTAGAAATGGTTAAAAAGAAACTATTTTAAACCTAAAGTATTAGTTAATTATTTATGATAAGTGATTATTCAATTAGTTTAAATAAAAATTATTTGTAAACTTAATTAAATTTAGCAAAAGGAAATTATTTGTTCGATTTATTCGAATATTAACAAAATAATTAGTTAATTAAATTTATTGAATGGTAATTGAATATTCAAGTGGTTCAAATGTTAATAAACTGTAAATATTTATACAAGGTCTGAAGTCGTGGGGAAAACCAGGCGGGTTTGAATTGGATGGCAAAACAAAATCGAAGGTGAGTTAATCTCACTTAGTTAAATTTAAAATTAAATGATAAAATTTAAATAATTGTTTGAATGGTTGAATTGATGGATGTGCTATAGTATGAGATATTTTGAAATTGGCATATTATATCGTGCTAACATCTGTGGATGTAGGGAAAAACAGGTTGGAGGGATCCAACTGGATCCCTCAACATTTATTTAAATTAATCTATACCCTCTGTTGTGATTATTTGCTATTCTACGATGAACTTTATTGGAATATTGAATGCTGTGGTTCGATTGGTTATGATTGGGTATAATGAATATCCAAAAATATATAAATTAGATTTTGGAAAGAAATTAAAAGAAGTGAATTTGTAAATAAAATAATTGTAGAATAAATTAAAAAAATGAATTGGAAAAGGAATGAAGTAACTGTAAAATTCTAATAAAATGATCTTGAGTATAGAAAGGAAATTTGAATAAACAGAAAGTTAACGAATATTAAATCTTCAATGATATTAATTAAAAAATGAAAACATTTATTTAAAATTTAAGATTTAAATTATTGAAAAGAATAAGGAAGAAATTGGGAAAATCTGGAATTTGTATATTTGCGTTAAAGGATTAAAAATCAAACGGAAGATAATAACCATAATAATAAAATCCAGAATTAATTAATTTTGAAACGAACTGAGTAAGTAAAGAAATTTATTTCAAACGGAATAAATTGGAAATCAATTTGGAAAATTGATTTAAGTGATTGAAGTTAGAAGTTTTCTCTGGATAACCAAGTAAGTTTTTAAAGTAATTTTTAAATATAAATTAAATGTTTTAAAGTTGTTTTAAAGAAAGCAAGTTTCGTAAAATTTATTATTTCTATTATTTAAAGTCTAAAGTAAGTATTTCTTTAATCTATTATAGCAGTAATTATTAAGAAGTAACTTAGCATTTTGTTTTTTAAAAGTAGAAATCTAGTTTTATATTTTATTAAGTTACCTTATTTTCAAATATTCATATAGTATGTATTTTTAACAAATTATTAGAGTAATTTTAACTTGAATGTTTTAAAGTATATTTTTAAAAGTAAAGTGTTTTTAATTAATTTAGAAAAAACTAGTTTTGTGCTTGGTGATTCCAGTGGAAATAGAAATAGTTGGAATTTATTCTGAGGAAGGGCAGATAGTTTTGAAAACTGTTTTCAAAGGAATTTGAAAAGTGAAAATATATCTTGTGAAGATATTTTTGAGACAAATAAATAATTTGGGAAATTATTTATTGTTCGATGGATGTTTGTGAATATAAATTGATAGTTAAATAACCGACTATCAATATTGGACAAATGCGTTGATCGTTTCGAAGAGACGGGTATTGGACATTCTTCCTAATTAGTAATTTCGGGGACGAAATTCTTTTAAGGGGGGAGGAATGTGACGACCCGAAATTTTCAAGCATTTAAAATCGGAATATTTAATTGATTTTAAATATTCAATAAAGTAATTTAAACTTGAATAACGAATATTACAATTTATTTGATAATTAAATTATTGAATCAAATAATTTGAAATTTGATAAGATATGAAATCTGGAATTTTAAGCTTGTTGAAAATAATTCGAAGGCTAATAAAATTTATACTGACAACATGGAGGATAATAGAAGTTGTAAAATTGAATTTAACAGTGGTTTGTTCAGTTTTGAAATTTTATAGTTTGATTCGAATTTAAAAATAGCCTTCCGAGGCACAGTCTCGGAATTCGACGAAATTAGTTCCATTGGATCCGTAATAGTGTATTATTATCGGATTTCAATTTTCGTGGCATTTGGAGTTGTTATGTGAGCATACGAGATATAAACATGTTGAAAATTTACATCGAAAATTATATTTAAAATTTTAATTATATATTCACGTGCTAATCACCATCAGCTGCTTTTCCTTCAAATCGCTGCCTCCTCTCGTACGTGCCATCATCATCTGTTTCTCTTTCTCTTATCACGCAAGTTTCATTTTCACTTTAATAAATTTGGCCGAAGCCTTATCCTTCATAATCGAAACCAAGATCTACTACTAAAAAAAAAATTCAAAATCAAATTTAAGGCCGATTCGTTCACGAAGGTAAAAGAGAAGGATGCCGACCTTTTCAGTGAAGTCGCAGTGCTCGATGGCTTCAGGCATGGCGTCACGGCCAGGGCCGTAGAAAGGAAGGGGACGGTCGCGATTCAATCGCATCAAACTTCGCGAGGCACGAGGGTTTCTGATCGATTTTGGGGTTTCATCGTGGCTCGAGCTCACGTGCGACAGTAGGGGGCTAGGGCAAAAGTTCGGTAGGCAGTATGGTAGCGCTCGTGTCGTTGTCGAAGCAAGGGGATTGTACGCTAGGGTTTCGAGAACTTGGAGATCGCGGCGAGGCTTGGTTCGCCGGCAATGGGAGGTGACGCATCATCGTTCGTAGAGCTAGGCGAGCGTGGCAGTGCTTCTGAGCACGCGCGAGTTTTGGTGGGGACTGTTCTAGAGCTTAGAACTTAACAGTAAGGTATAATTTAAAATTTTGTTTTAATTTAAATTAATTTATACATATGTATTCAACTCGGTAATCGATGAATCTAACAGAAAAAGATATTGTAGGTAAGGTTTAGGCAGTAGAAATTTTAAAAATGGTAATATAAATTATTAATATATTATATATATAGGCTGA
This sequence comes from Allium cepa, assembly GCA_030765085.1. Taxonomy (NCBI): domain Eukaryota; kingdom Viridiplantae; phylum Streptophyta; class Magnoliopsida; order Asparagales; family Amaryllidaceae; genus Allium; species Allium cepa. The sequence continues at coordinate 578,120,134 of CM060942.1, forward strand.
AATGGGATTTTTATTTTCTTAGAATTCAATAAATATGTTCATAGGTAAACAACAAATAAAATATGTTTTCAAAAGGAAGATAACTTTGTAATTTACTTGTTTAATTAATTTAGAAATGGTTAATGAGAAATTATTTTAAACCCAGTATTAGTTAATTATTTATGATAAGTGATTATTCAATTAGTTTAAATAAAAATTATTTGTTAATTTAATTAAATTTAGAAAATGGAAATTATTTGTTCGATTTATTCGAGTATTAACAAAATAATTAGTTAATTAATTTTATTGAATGGTAATTGAATATTCAAGTGGTTCAAATGTTAATAAAGTGTAAATATTTATGCAAGGTCTGAAGTCGTGGGGAAAACCAGGCGAGTTTGAATTGGATGGAAAAACAAAATCGAAGGTGAGTTAATCTCGTTCAGTTACATTTAAATGATAAAATTTAAAAAATTGTTTGAATGGTTGAATTGATGGATGTGCTATAGTATGGGATATTTTGAAATTGGCATATTATATCGTGCTAACATCTGTGGATGCAGGGAAAAACAGGTTGGAGGGATCCAACTGGATCCCTCAACATTTATTTAAATTATTATATACCCTCTGTTGTGATTATTTTCTATTCTACGATGAACTTTATTGGAATATTGAATGCTATGGTTCGATTGGTTATGATTGGGTACAATGAATATCCAAAAATATATAAATTAGATTTTGGAAAGAAATTAAAAGAAGTGAATTTGTAAATAAAATAATTATAGAATAAATTAAAAAAAATGAATTGGAAAAGGAATGAAGTGACTGTAAAATTCCAATAAATAGATCTTGAGTATAGAAAGGAAATTTGAATAAACAGAAAGTTAACGAATATTAAATCTTCAACGATATTAATTAAAAGAAGAAAACATTTATTTAAAATTTAAGATTTAAATTATTAAAAAGAATAAGGAAGAAATTGGGAAAATCTGGAATTTGTATATTTGCATTAAAGGATTTAAAATCAAACGGAAGATAATAACCATAATAATAAAATCCATAATTAGTTAATTTTGAAATGAACTGAGTAAGTAAAGAAATTTATTTCAAATGGAATAAATTGGAAATCAATTTGGAAAATTGATTTAAGTGATTGAAGTTAGAATTTTTCTCTGGATAACCAAGTACATTTTAAAGTAAATTTTTAAATATAAATTAAATGCTTTAAAGAAAGCAAGTTTCGTAAAATTTATTATTTCTATTATTTAAAGTCTAAAGTAATTATTTTCTTTAATCTATTCTAGCAGTAATTATTAAGAAGTAACTTAGTATTTTGTTTTTTAAAAGTAGAAATCTAGTTTTACATTTTATTAAGTAACCTAATTTTCAAATATTCATATAGTATGTATTTTTAACAAATTATTAAAGTAATTTTTACTTGAATGTTTTAAAGTATATTTTTAAAAGTAAAGTGTTTTAAAATAATTTAGAAAAAACTAGTTTTGTGCTTGGTGATTCCAGTGGAAATAGAAATACTTGGAATTTATTCTGAGGAAGGGCAGATAGTTTTGAAAACTGTTTTCAAAGGAATTTGAAAAGTGAAAATATATATTGTGAAGATATTTTTGAGATAAATAAATAATTTGGGAAATTATTTATTGTTTGATGGATGTTTGTGAATATAAATTGATAGTTAAATAACCGACTATCAATATTGGACAAATACGTTGATCGTTTCGAAGAGACCGGGATCGAGATTTATTTCTCGAAAACCACTTCGATCCAGTTTGTACGTTTTCGTGAAAAAACGATTTTGGATTCGAAGATGGAGCAGTGAAGTGCAAGGGCTAGTCGCTACTAATCCTGAGGATATTTCCAAAATGGATGTAGTAGGAATAGTGCCTTCGGTTCCGTTCGAACCCGGGATGGACTTGTATGGATGAATGCTTGCGAAACATCGTCAGGTGGATGATGGGCATTCTAAGGGATATGTTCTATAAGGTAACTCTTAGCCTCAAGCATCATCAAATGGGAATGACTGAAAATCAAAGGTTATGAAGCAAGGCTAGGTGGGTAGCACCCAAGCAGGGTGAGGTCATCCCTGTCTAGATGTCCCTTTTTATTTCGGCTTAGTGGGCGGTTGCTGATCCCAACCGCGAGGTGATCTTACTCAGAATTATCCAGTAAGGGATAGTCCCAGTCTTGTGTCGTAGGGAGTGGGCGTACTCCTCGATACGGTGATCTAGGCCCCGTACTGTGACAGGTGGTACCCCACTGCCTAGTCATCAGTTGGAAATCCATTCTCCCTACGAGCCTTGTACGAGTTTCGTTTGTATTACCCACTCTGTGGCTAGTAGCTGGAATTTAATAGATGTAACAATTTCGGCTATTTTATAAGTTTTTATATAGACCCTATTATAATATCATAGGATTTCTATAAAAATTATTTTAGCCATCGTAAGGTAAAAACCCGACATGTTTATTTGTGGCGTGGTCTTACGAGATGCTTTTGTTTTTAAAAGATTTTTGAAACTTTAATAATCAATTGAGTGTGATTTTCTCACGCTGGTATTCCAGACCGACTCAGGTGTTATTTAACTGTAATGCTTGGGTCAGACCGAGTATTATAGGATACAGGATATGATGATGTGGAGCTCAGGAGACGAGCTGGACGACGATACATACTTCCACACTTGTTTACATGTATATTCCGCTGTGTTGATTTGTTGTGTCCATTGTATGATATTGATGTTGAACTGTGATTGATGTACTCTGATGATGTAATATATAAACAGAGATATTTGATTTTTGAGTTGTAGATAATTTATTATCTATTATATTTTATTCCACTGCGATGGTTAGATTCTTTTGTTGTTTTCTGTTTTCTTTTTCTACCTCTTCTTCTTTAACCCAAATGGTTCGTATTTCTACACAACTTGAGTTGATTTAGGTAGAATAGTGTTGCCTCAAGGGGTACGTATTGATTTGCGGGCTGTTACAGTGCTATCAGAGCTTAGGTAGGTGATAACCTTGGCTCTGGTGGGAATTACTCATTTAAAATAGAGTCTGTAGTACTCTATAATGAGTTTGAGCGTATTAATAGATATGAGCGCGTATTTGTTAGTGAATATAAATTGTTTTAATATTTTGTTGGTTAGTTTATTGAGTGGCATATGAACCTTCGTCGACACAGTCTGCGCAACTGTATTGAAGGGGTTTCTAAACACTTGAATAGAACAATTGACACGGTATTGTTTTAAATGTGGGTAAATGAAATAATTTTACCCAAAATATATTTTGATATAAAGAAAAAAAAATTGTAAACTATTTTAGCTAATATATGGTTGCTTGGATGTTAGGAATGATAATATTAAATTATTATCATTGTTGAATAAAAATTTAACTATAAATTGAAAATATAACTAATGATTAAGGAAAATAGATTCATTTATATAAAAAAATATATAAATATAAAATGACAACATGATTTGTGAATTGAAATACAATCAAATGGAAATTTGAATAAGCATAAACTGTACAATTGAATTATAGTTAAAATTATTTAGACAGGATTTGGAAATTTAAATCTTGAAGATTTGAAAGTATTTTGAAGATAGATAATAGCATTATTGTTTTAGAGACATTTCTGAAGGATATTTATTTTTGAATGGATTTTGAAAGTGATATAGCATTGAAATGACTTGGATTATTGAGAAATAATTTTGATGATGATGGCCGCATCATCAGTATTCATTTTCGAATTTCTAAGTGACGGATTGCTGCCAAAAATTTATTTGTTCAGAAAAGCTAGTTGTTTTGAAAATTTCAAAGGAAATTTGTTGGGAATAAAACCAGGATTGGTTTAAATTTTGAGAAGTATGATTTGAGGTGTTGGAGATTTCAATATGATTTGAACCAAAAAGTTGGGTGTTTAAAAATCCTGATAAGGTAGGTTGTAAGCTTATAAATTGAGATGATTTTTAAATCAGGAAGGAAATATAAGCTTTGAATGTCGAAAATTTAAATTTAAAGTGAAAAGTTAAAAATGAAATTAACTTGGATTGGGAAATAAAAGTTTAACTGGATTGAAATAAATTGAATAAGCTGAAAATAATATCCAGTTGTATTCGAATCAAGTTGAAATCGAATTGAGTTAAATAAAACTGAGTTAAAATAAAATTGAACTGGAATAAGAATTCAATTGAATTACTGAATGGAATTAGATTCTTACCTGAATAAATGGAAAATAAGTTGGATAAGGATTGAATTGAAATAAATAAATCAGAATAATTTATAAGAGAATTAAAAATCCATAGAAATAAAATATGCTTGGGCTATAAATAAATAGAAGGCTTGAGTTAAAAATAAAAGATGAACATATTCAAGCCTATAATGAATGGAGTTGTGTAAATAATAAGTTGTGACTTATAAAATTGAAAATGGAACACAAAATCCAAAATAAATATTGTTTGATGAATTGAAAAATAAAACAAAGATCAAAACTTGAATTATAAAATAAATTGAACTTAAGAAAATTTAATGAAGTGATATTTGAAATTAAAAATCAAGTATTGAACTATAAATAGGAGAGAACTAATTTTATAATAAATTAGTTAATAAAATGTGTAAATGGGAACGTAATGTTGTTTAATAGAAGCTGAATTGTGAATTTATGATGAAGTTTGGAAATAAAACTCAAGTTATAAATTGAATTCGACTTGAATTGTCAGTAAAGTAAATGTAACTGAATTGTGAGTTCATGAAATTTGGTGGTAAATTGAAAATGGATACTGGATTCAGAACTTGAGTTATAAATTAAAATTTAACGTGAAGTGTTAACAAATTAAATATAATTGAAATGTATCGAATAAAAATGTAAATGGATTAAAATAGTAATGGTATGAATTGCAAATAAAATCCAACTAAGTGGAAATAAATTAGAAAAGGCCTTCTAATAAATTGAATGAGCTAAATCTAAAAAGTTAAAATGTATAATAACTAATCAAATAAATTTGTAGTTTGAAATGAGTTTGGATTAAAATAGAATCAAGTTAAATTGAAAAGAGAAATTTATTTGCAAAATGAAGTGAGCTTAAGTATAGAAGAAAAAAAAAGGATTTAAATAAATTGAAGTAGATTAACTTAAGCTGAATAGATGAAGGAGAGTTGAATTGAATTCAACTTAAAACTAAGTGTAATGATATCGGGTTGGATTTAAATCAAGTGAAAATAAATTTGAATCGAAATAGAATTTTGTGGGTTATAAAAAATATTTAAGAAAATGAAAATTCATAATGGATTGAGTGGATAAACTAATTATATTGAATAAATAAATGGATAGAATAAATAAGAATCAAATGAAAGTGAACTTAGGTTTGAAGTAGAGTAAATTGAGAAAATTAACTTAAAGTTGAGAATAATTAGAAGCTCGACTAAGAGTAAAAATGGAAGACCATTAAATTAAAGCTTGGTTTGAATTAATTCAGGAATGGTTAGTAATGTGCAAGCTTGGAATGGGTCGAGCTAAGTAAATGGTCATGAATGAATTAAAATAAAAAGGAAATTTAATTGGTAATGAAGATGAACCTAAATTGTTAATGGTTTTGAATGAACTAGTTTGGTTAATAAAATGAAATGCAAGTGAATGGATTCAAATCTGAAATGCGATGAAAATGAGAATATATGAATTGTGAATAAACTTAAAAATGGAATAAAATTTAGCATAAATTGAGTTGAAATCCATTTAAAATGGTTATAAAACATAAATACTTATTTATTCACATAGATCTCGTCAAAATTGCATAGAATAAATTGTCATTTGATGTAAATGGAAGTAATTAAGATGCTATGAATTAATAAAAGTGAAATAGAATTGATTTTGAAATCAATTGAATTGAATATGAGTTTGTTTGGGGTTAAAATAAATTGAAGGTAAGAAATGGTATTGTAAACCATTAAAATTAAATGAAATGGCATATGGATTGGTTGAAACAAATGCGTAAGTGTTAAAAACCATATAAGTTGCTTATAAACGTTGTTTAGTTACATTGCTTCTAATATTCATGTGTTGTAATTGTTTAAAAAGAGTGAAATATTAATAGACTTCATATATATGGCACTTACATGTTTAAATTGAGTAAGTATAGGTACCTGCAAGCCGTGTGGCTGGATTTGGTTGTGCTATTTGCTAAAAATAATAAGCTGGTTGCTAAAATGCAAAATAAGATACGCCTACACAATAAAAATAGGAAATTTGAACTGTTTTTGGTTTTTCCGACCGTGTGGGTCGATGTATATATATTTATATCTTTTGTCAAATTGCAAAAGCTCTTCCGTACAAAGGGGATCTGCCAAAAATTTTCGAAAATTTTGGGAGTTAAAAATTTTTTTAGAAAATTTGGTTAACGACAAAACGATTTAAAATTGGAAATTGAAATAAGTTAGTGAATGAAACTAATTAAAATAATGACATGAATTAGTTATAAATGAAAAATAAAATTTAAATATTCAGAGTTAAAGATAAATTGAATTCATATGGAAATGGAAGAATCAATTTGAATAGGAATAGATATAAACTAAAGTGGTAAGATGAAAATAAATATAAGAAACACATAAAATGCTTATACTAACTTAAGTAAGGAATGATGCAATCTCAATTAGGAATTGATATTTCAAATATAATCTAAAGTAATATTTGAATGAATAGATATTGATATTTGTAAGAAAGTTGATAAAATGTTTTGGAATATTGTGATTGGATATTAGTGCTAAGCAGGATATGCAGGTATTATAAAGGGAAAAGAAATTTGGATTTGATTTCAAAAGATAAATTTGAAATGCTAGACAAAAAGGTATGCATTTAAATTTGGTATGAAATTTGATTGGGTTTTTGATCGAGCCACTTGGCCTTTTGTTTTCTTTTGGAATTTGGGAGCCCGTAGAGGCCTTTTGTAGTTGTACTGAGCTAGCCGCGCAAAGGAGACGCTGGCGAAATTTTTCTGAAATTTAGAGAGTTAGAAAAAAAAATTGGGAAAATTTTGATAATTCAAAATTGGTTTTAAAATTAAAACTTGAATCATTGGGAAAATAGGATTGTTTGCAAATTATGGGAGAGTTTGGAAAGTTAGTAAGAATGATAATGGGTCTATGATAAAGGATATGTTTGGCAAATTAATTAAACTGTTTGATTTTGAAAAATAGTAACGGGTATTGGACTATTCTTCCTAATTAGTAATTTCGGGGACGAAATTCTTTTAAGGAGGAGGAATGTGACGACCCGGAATTTTCAAGCATTTAAAATCAGAATATTTAATTGATTTTAAATATTCAATATAGTAATTTTAACTTGAATAACGAATATTACAATTTATTTGATAATTAAATTATTCAATCAAATAATTTGAAATTTGATAAGATATGAAATCTGGAATTTTAAGCTTGTTGAAAATAATTCGAAGGCTTATAAAATTTATACTGACAACACGGAGGATAATAGAAGTTGTAAAATTGAATTTAACAGTGGTTTGTTCAGTTTTGAAATTTTATAGTTTAATTCGAATTTAAAAATAGCCTTCCGAGGTACAGTCTCGGAATTCGACGAAATCAGTTCCATTGGATCCGTAATAGTGTATTATTCTCGGATATCAATTTTTGTGGCATTTGGAGTTGTTATGTGAGCATACGAGATATAAACGCGTAGAAAATTTACATCGAAAATTCTATTTAAAATTTTATTTATATATTCACGTGCTAATTACCATCAGCTGCTTTTCCTTCAAATCGCTGCCTCCTCTCGTACGTGCCATCATCATCGTGTCTCTCTTTCTCTTATCACGCAAGCTTCATTTTCACTTTAATAAATTTGGCCGAAGCCTTATCCTTCATAATTGAAACCGACATCTACTACTTAAAAAAAAATTCAAAATCAAATTTAGGGCCGATTCGTTCATGAATGTAAAAGAGAGGGATGCCGACCTTTTCAGTGAAGTCGCGGTGCTCGATGGCTTCAGGCATGGCGTCGCGGCCAGGGCCGTAGGGAGGAAGGGAGCGGTCGCGATTCAATCGCATCAAACTTCGCGAGGCATGAGGGTTTCTGATCGATTTTGGGGTTTCATCGTGGCTCGAGCTCGCGTGCGACAGTAGAGGGCTAGGGCAAAGTTCGGCAGGCAGTGTGGTGGCGCTCGTGTCGTTGTCGAAGCAAGGGGACTGTAGGCTAGGGTTTCGAGAATTTGGAGATCGCGGCGAGGCTTGGTTCGCCGGCAATGGGAGGGGACGCATCATCGTACGTAGAGCTAGGCGAGCGTGGCAGTGCTTCTGAGCATGCGCGAGTTTTGGTGGGGACTGTTCTAGGGCTTAGAACTCGATAGTAAGGTATAATTTAAAATTTTGTTTTAATTTAAATTAATTTATACATATGTATTCAACTCAGTAATCGATGAATTTAACGGAAAAAGATATTGTAGGTATGGTTTAGGTAGTAGAAAACTTTAAAAATGGTAATATAAATTATTTTTATATTTTATATATAGGCTGAAATAGGATTTTTATTTTCTTATAATTCAATAAAATATGTTTATAAGTAAACAACAAATAAAATATGTTTTCAAAAGGAAGATAACTTTGTAATTTACTTGTTTAATTAATTTAGAAATGGTTAAAGAGAAATTATTTTAAACCCAAAGTATTAGTTAATTATTTATGATAAGTGATTATTCAATTAGTTTAAAAAAAATTATTTGTTAATTTAATTAAATTTAGCAAATGTAAATTATTTGTTCGATTTATTCGAATATTAAAAAATAATTAGTTAATTAAATTTATTGAATGGCGATTGAATATTCAAGTGGTTCAAATGTTAATAAACTGTAAATATTTGTACAAGGTCTGAAGTCGTGGGGAAAACCAGGCGAGTTTGAATTGGATGGCAAAACAAAATCGAAGGTGAGTTAATATCATTCAGTTACATTTGAATTTAAATGATAAAATTTAAAAAATTGTTTGAATGGTTGAATTGATGGATGTGCTATAGTATGGGATATTTTGAAATTGGCATATTATATCGTGCTAACATCTGTGGATGCAGGGAAAAACAGGTTGGAGGGATCCAACTGGATCTCTCAACATTTATTTAAATTATTCTATACCCTCTATTGTGATTATTTGCTATTCTACGATGAACTTTATTGGAATATTGAATGCTATGGTTCGATTGGTTATAATTGGGTATAATGAATTTCCAAAAGTATATAAATTAGATTTTGGAAAGAAATTAAAAGAAGTGAATTTGTAAATAAAATAATTATAGAATAAATTAAAAAAAATGAATTGGAAAAGGAATGAAGTGACTGTAAAATTCTAATAAATAGATCTTGAGTATAGAAAGGAAATTTGAATAAACTGAAAGTTAATGAATATTAAATCTTCAGTGATATTAATTAAAAGAAGAAAACATTTATTTAAAATTTAAGATTTAAATTATTGAAAAGAATAAGGAAGAAATTGGGAAAATCTGGAATTTGTATATTTTCGTTAAAGGATTTAAAATCAAACGGAAGATAATAACAATAATAATGAAATCCAGAATTAATTAATTTTGAAATGAACTGAGTAAGTAAAGAAATTTATTTCAAATGGAATAAATTGGAAATCAATTTGGAAAATTGATTTAAGTGATTGAAGTTAGAATTTTTCTCTGGATAACCAAGTACGTTTTTAAAGTAAATTTTTAAATATAAATTAAATGTTTTAAAGTTGTTTTAAAGAAATCAAGTTTCGTAAAATTTATTATTTCTATTATTTAAAGTCTAAAGTAAGTATTTTCTTTAATCTATTCTAGCAGTAATTATTAAGAAGTAACTTAGTATTTTGTTTTTTAAAAGTAGAAATCTAGTTTTATATTTTATTAAGTAACCTTATTTTCAAATATTCATATAGTATGTATTTTTAACAAATTATTAAAGTAATTTTTACTTGAATGTTTTAAAGTATATTTTTAAAAGTAAAGTGTTTTAAATTAATTTAGAAAAATCTAGTTTTGTGCTTGGTGATTCCAGTGGAAATAGAAATACCTGGAATTTATTCTGAGGAAGGGCAGATAGTTTTGAAAACTGTTTTCAAAGGAATTTGAAAAGTGAAAATATATCTTGTGAAGATATTTTTGAGATAAATAAATAATTTGGGAAATTATTTATTGTTTGATGGATGTTTGTGAATGTAAATTGATAGTTAAATAACCGACTATCAATATTGGACAAATACGTTGATCGTTTCGAAGAGACCGGGATCGAGATTTATTTCTCGAAAACCACTTCGATCCGGTTTGTACTTTTTCGTGAAAAAATGATTTTGGATTCAAAGATGGAGCAGTGAAGTGCAAGGGCTAGTCGCTACTAATCCTGAGGATATTTCCAAAATGGATGTAGTAGGAATAGTGCCTTCGGTTCCGTTCGAACCCGGGACGGACTTGTATGGATGAATGCTTGCGAAACATCGTCAGGTGGACGGTGGGCATCCTAAGGGATATGTTCTATAAGGTAACGCTTAGCCTCAAGCCTCATCAAATGGGAATGACTCAAAATCAAGGGTTATGCAGCAAGGCTAGGTGGGTAGCACCCAAGCAGGGTGAGGTCATCCCTGTCTAGATGTCCCTTTTTATTTCGGCTCAATGGGCGGTTGCTGATCCGAACCGCGGGGTGATCTCACTCGGGATTATCCAGTAAGGGGTAGTCCCGGTCTTGTGTTGCAGGGGAGCGGGCGTACTCCTCGGTACGGTGATCTAGGCCCCATACTGTGACAGGTGGTACCCCACTGCCTAGTCATCAGTTGGAAATCCATTCTCCCTACGAGCCTTGTATAAGTTTTGTTTGTATTACCCACTCTGTGGCCAGTAGCTGGAATTTAATAGATGTAACAATTTCGGCTACTTTATAAGTATTTGTATATTGACCCTATTATAATATCAGAGGATTTCTATAAAAATTGTTTTAACTATCATAAGGTAAAAACCCGACATGTTTATTTGTGGCGTGGTCTTACGAGATGCTTTTGTTTTCAAAAGATTTTTGAAACTTTAATAATCAATTGAGTGTGATTTTCTCACGCTGGTATTCCAGACCGAATCGGGTGTTATTTAACTGTATTGCTCGGGTCAGACCGAGTATTATAGGATACAGGATATGATGGTGTGGAGCTTAGGAGACTAGCTGGACGACGATACGTACTTCCGTACTTGTTTATATGTATATTCCGCTGTGTTGAGTTGTTGTGTATCCATTGTATGATATTGATGTTGAACTGTGATTGACGTACTCTGATGATGTAATATATAAACAGAGATATTTGATTTTTGAGTAATAGATAATTTATTATCTATTATATTTTATTCCGCTGCGATGGTTAGATTCTGTTGTTGTTTTCTATTTTCTTTTTCTACCTCTTCTTCTTTAACCCAAATGGTTCGTATTTCTGTACAACTTGAGTTGATTTAGGTAGAATAGTGTTGCCTCAAGGGGTACGTATTTGCGGGCTTTTACACAAGAACGAGTTTTTAGAACAAGGATAGAGCTTAAATACAAGGGAATTCTAACCAAAGAGAACTCTAATTAGAAGATAGGCTCAATAGTGAGATAAATGGATTTCAAAGAGTGAAAGAATGGATAGACTTATATAAATCGCGGGTGACCTTATTGGGTCAATCATGACTTCAAGAATAAGATCGATGCAGAATTCTGAAGCAAATCGACATCCGACCACAAGTGAGTAGAATTCAAACATAGCAAAATATAGCAGCATCGTAAACCGACGATACATAAATCTTCGGCTAATCAATGTTTGTTGTTAAGGAGTTTCACCCCTTTACAGTCATTCAGTGGAGCTATGTGATACTCCAGTATCAAGAAGAATTTGGATACGGGAAGACAAGAGTGGATTTCAGAACGAATAGGGGAGTTCTAAAATTAAAAGGAAACCGAATCAAAGAGGAAGGTATTCAAGCTCGAACTAAAGTGATTCTGTAATTAAATCTACTCTATATGCTAAGTTTTGCCTAAAACCAAAGCTCTGATACCACATGTAACAGACTACCCGTCAGTAGGGTAACGCCCATCGTATCATACATTGGTACCCATGTTCTACCTTTACGGCCAGCCTCTCGACCGCACCAACCCCCGTAGGGAAATGTAGGAGTAAGAGTCATCTGCTTGCTACCAAACCAAATGCGAGAACCCCCTATCATACTGCACCCTACAAGTGCATAGGCAGACACACATGCCGGATTTGAATTGCTCAAAATACCAGATTGTTAATTTATATTTGGCAAAACTCAACATATACAGTAAATAAATAATCACAAAATCATAGACACAGAGTAATATAACAATAATGCAGCGGAAACAAAGGAATAGTAGTTCATGAAGCTACTATATATAACAGAGTTAAATAAGATATAACAGAAGTCTCGAATACAATAGTCAAATACAAGATCAGAATACATCACTGGAATCAACTGAATAACTGCTAGCTAAAAAGATGTAGATGGATCTCCAAACGAAGCTCCAACTCCATAGGTGAGTCTCAAAATCTGTATCACTCAGTTTGACCCGAGCGTAAATTAAAACACAAAACACTCGAGTAAGGATTAGCATTCTTATACCAATAGATCCAATTCCTGTGAAATATCAACTGAAATACAAGTAACTCAAAGGATGTTTTGGATAACTATCCTCTAAGGATCCGTTAAACTATCTACTATGTAGTAATATACAGTATTATAGTAATGTCTAAAGTAAAGTAAACTATTAAAATAGCGTTAAGGCGTTAACCATATCTCCCTTAACACATTTTATATATTCCCATAGTCTATACAGTACCATAATCTCCCCCGTACTGGGCGCCGTCAGAGGGCACTCCATAGGTATGGTACTAAACAAACTCGTAGTGGTCTCGATAGGGTAGGTGGCACTGCACAACTAGGCAATGCCAGGGTAGATATACCAATTACACTTCTGGGCTGGTGGTAATGCATAGCAGCCACTACCGCCCACCTCGAAACACACTCCTAAATCAAAAAATCAAGTGTGGCCACTAAATCATTCACAAGTCAGAATATAGTATCGAAGGAATGTGTCCGATCGGAGGAGCTACCTCACTTAGCCTGTCGATTGCTCCTGTTTTAGCCACCTTATGCCAACATATGGGAGTTGGGTCCGCATATATACCTCATATAGGATCGTCATCACCATCCTACTTCATTTTGTAATCTCCACCTCGTACATGGTTGTTAAAGTGGTTTTCGGTATTGGCAGAGAGTATGACAATATCCGATCCCGGTCTCTTTAACAACCAATCGTTATTATAACACCGCTGTCATTTCAAAATAGTTTATACTTGAAAAGCAAAATATTATTGCCATTTCAAAACCATATCAATACGATATCATTTCCATTTCAAATATATCCATTTCCAAAATCATAGCACTTTCAAAGTTATAACACATTCAAAACCAAACACTTGAAATTATAACACTTTCAAAACATAATACTTTGAAATTCATAACTTTGAAAACATAACTTCCATCACTTAAACAGTTTAGATATTAAAATAGTACATATATAATAAAATATTTTATAAAGTAAAATAGTTTATATAAAAGAGTTATAAGTTAAAATAGTTTATATTAAAACAGTTTATATAATAAAATAGTTTATAAAGTAAAATAGTTTATACTAAAATGATTTATAATTTTAAAATAATTCATAAAGTAAAATATAAAATAGTTTTAAATATAATTTTAAAATACTTTATATAATAAAATAGTTTCCTCCAATTCCACAAATCGATTCCAAATCAACTCGAATTCCAAAAGTTCAAATTTAATCAAATCTCAAATCATCAATTTCAAAATATTTCAGTTTCTCAATAAACTATTTCGAATTATATCGATTTCAAATATAGATTTGAACCACAAAATAAACCATTTCAATCTCAATATATTTCAAAGCTTCAAATATCCAACATTTTCAAAACTAAATTTGATAGTTTCGTATATATATTGAATTCACTTTACTATTATTTATCTTGAAGTATTTTCTTAATCATTCCAATAACATTTAAATAAAACTTCAAATTTCAAATTTAAATAAAACTAAATATACCATTTCAATTCAAAGAAAAATTTACTTAAACCACTTTTAATCAAAAATCAAATTATAAAGTCATATCATTAAAATCCTAAATTTAATAAATTTCAAATCAAACTTATTTGAGTATAATTCTTAAATAAATTCAATTTCAAAACCTTGGAAATCATTTCAATATATATATATATATACATATATATATATATGACCAACGGTGTCAGTATATAATTTTCTATCCTATGATCAAGTGATATGTATATTTATTATTTCAATCCGTAATTTAAATTATACACGGGTATATATCATTTCAATCTGCATTCCCAAATTCAATTCTATGAAAATCGCTTGGGTTTATCTTTTCAACCCATAACGATTTCCTCCTATTCTACAGATCGTTCGGGTATATATCATTTCAACCCATATGGAATTCTATACTAATAGGGAACTTGCAGAGTAATAACAGATATGATAATAATATAATAGGCATATATCATCAATATAAATAACAGATAATGGTGTCAGATGTTACAGGTGAATAGATACAGATAATAACATATATATAGCAATGTAAATAACTAACAACAGCATATTTCAATTGACGTTTCAATTGAAATCAAATTTAATAAATATAAGAAAGTTAATCGCGAGTGACTACTCACCTTTCGAGGCTAGAGAGTTTGACAACAGTGCAAGCTATGAATTCCAAAGCAAAGTGAAATGGTCACGAATTTGACGGACAAGCTGATAAACAGGAATCGACGAAGTCAAATCAGAACTGGATTGATGAAGATAAATTGTATCAGTGAACTTACATGGTCATTGATTATATACATCTTATAACCCAAAATATATGCAGACTGCTCATATTTATCTATCTAAACTCACACAAATACAAATTGAAATCAACACACACACACACACACACACACACACACACACACACACACACACACACACACACACGAATCAATAAACAAAGATCGGTATACACAACATGCCGACTTATCTCAAGAAGAATGCTACAGGTAAAATCTATGCAGACAATATATATATACTATACAATAGTTATATATTTTCATTTCGGCTGCACAAAACATATATGCAAACTATATATATACATGCAACCAATATATGCGTCTAACCAAAATCTTATGCAGACAATATAGTTATATATATATATATATATATATATATATATATATATATATATATATTAAAACAATTATATACATAAGCTATATATAGGTGACCAAATATATATATGGTTACTCAAATATTATAAGCAGACTGTATACACTTAAAGTAAAATGAATTTGCTTTATTTCAATATATATAAACTATCACTTATATAATAATACCTACAAAAAAAATAGGATCCCATTAGACAAAATAGAAAATATAACAAAACATATTTTACTTATAAACAATTATATAACAGCGATCTAAACAAAACTATAATATATAATATATGCATTTATATATAAACAGTAACATATTATATATAATATACCTGTACCATAAACCGGCAAAATAAAGTTTATATACTAGTGCGAATAACAACTTATATATAGTGACCCATATATAAACAACAACTTATATAAATATAAACTTAATATCCATACATAGCTATACAATTAAATATATTATAGGTAAACAAAATAGCTTACATACATAAAAAAACATAATATGTAAATGAAATCGAAACAAACTGTGTACTTATATATACAATATACTTTAGATTAACCATATTTCGAAGCCTGATATATATTAACGCATAAAGTTTCATATAAAATATATACACATAACATTCATTCGGCTGAGACCAAATAACCCACATATAACTAATCTATAAACTATAGTTTATACCCAGATATAGCATATAAATGTCAGATATATTTCGTAGTATAAAATATTGCTTATACCAAAATATTTTTATAAACTATCAAAATATGTATACACAACATAGTATATATAAAGACCGCGCTATATATATGCAATATGTCAGTCGTTGAATCTCTGAAAACATAAAAATATAGATGGAATACGAAAATCAAGTGTGTATATAATTTTACCAAATGAGCTTTGCATCAGAGAAGATTTCATACATTAGCAGGATGCCCACGTGGTGAGAAAATGGTGCAGAGGTTCCTTGATTAGCAGAATATACATATATATATATATATATATGTATATATATATGTATATATATATATGTATATATATATGTATATATATATATATATATATGTATATATATATGTATATACATGAATAAATGAGAAGATGGAGGTACGGCAAGGCAAGATGGTGGCCTAGGCTTCGAGTCGATGACGTTGCGTCTAGGAAGGCAGAACGTTGAGGAGCTGAAATGGCGTGAGTGCTTCTGTTGTGCTCATGTGATGCCGAGGGTTAGTCGTGGGGATGAGGGAAAGGCCGAGAGGAGAGGAGGCTAGGTCGGCAGGCTATTTGTGAAGTAATGGTCACGAGCAGGTTAAAACTTGTACATTTTATTTTTTATATATAGCACCGGGCATGAAGCAAACTGAAGATAACAGAGGAAGAAGAGGAGAAAGTGAATGGGTTTGTAGTGTATACAAATTTTATGTAAAAATAAAATCTCAAAAGCAACAAGGCACAGAACCACAAAGATTTTTTTTGAAAAGGTGGAAGCCAGTGTGTTGATTTTCAAGAAATAATAAAAGCTGATAAGTGATTGTTTCAACAGTTAGATAGATGAAAGGATCAGAAGTCCAAAAGGTTTAGATTAGATACCAGTACGGTTAAATCGCTTCACCGGTCATCGAAATTGACAATTGAATATACTTTGGAGATCAGCATGAAAAGACGATCAAAACGATATACATATATCAATGGTGCGATCATCCGATTAAAAGTCGATATTGGTACCGAAAATGCTGCAAATCTATCGAAAATAAAATGAACGAAGCAATAGTAGTCCAAACTTGGAGAAACAAAATATGACGTCTCACTCAGAAGATGATTTACAAATTAATCGTATAAAAATATTTAGATTTGGAAAACATTTTATTATCAACAAATATTAACTGATTTGAATTGAAATAAAATTACACAATGAAATAAACGTTCATATTTTTAGATGAAAATCTACCGTTTGCTATGTTTTAGGAGACGTATTTCAAATATTCAATTTTTATTTCAAAATTTTATTATTTTAAAATTTCACAAAAAATCAATTAATAAAATAAATAAAACCGCTAAAATTTACGGGTCGTTACATTATACTTATATAATTTCACTTCTCAAAAATTTGTTCCCATAAATACTACCAAGTACTATTACCATTCATCTCTCTCTTTTTTCTCTCAAAATCTTCTTGAAATCATTTAAAGCAATACGAGGATTTTAAATTCAAAAATACATTTTAAAACACATTTTATAATTAATACAAAATTACCTTCATACAAAATCATCTCATATTATAATAATTCTTCTTTATTATAATAAATTTTTCACAATTGCTTATCCTTTAAATGTCTTATCTTCCCAATTATATTGTATTAAACAACTTTTATCAAAAGGTTTACTTTTAACTTAACAGTAGAAAAGAAATGACTTTTAATTTAAAATTTTCTCCAATCATCTTATAGTCTAATTGTGAAACTTAATTCAGAAGGGGTTTGTTTTTTATTCAAAGTGATAAATGCTCCTAAATAAGCTGAGCACAATTTAACAATCAACAAACTATAGTCAATGTTCCTAAACTATATGAGCATGACAAATCAAACAACAATGGTAATAAACAAGCACTATCATTTTCAAATAAATAAACACAACACAAATAACTATACAAATTTGAAAAAAAATTCCTTTATATAAATGGAATATATAATCCTAGGTAAAATATTTCATTTACCAGATTTTCAAAAATAATATCCTGTCCGTTTTTCTTGTTCGAATGTTTAGAAATCTCTATCGACATCGTGGCATCCCACGTCTCAACCATAATTCATAAACAACGAAATAGACCAATTAACATAATACAATTTTTATAACAATAACAAATATGTTCTCATATATATAATACTCTTAAACTCATTCTAAGGTGTCACTTAACCTATCTCTAATGAACCATACCCTACCAAAGCCAAGGTCCTCACTTAAACTTCAGCTCCAATACCAAATGTAACGACCCGCTTTTTCGACCATCCAAATTCGACACCAAATACATTCAAGGTATTACAATGCCGAACATTCAATCATCAAAAAAGCAGATTGTTAGGGTAAATAAAAAGAACAAACAGTGGGAACAGAATCTCATAGCGAAAATGACAATCTATAATATAATAAAAACAGTATACTCTATCACTCAAAGATACAAAGTACATCAGAGTCAAAAAACAAACCTTATCAGCTGGACAGTTATAAATTTCTAACCTTACAATCGCTGATAGGTATATATCACATAGTGGAAAATAAAAATATTACGGCATATAAACATTTAGCTCTACTCCATGAGTTCTATGTCCCACCAACAAAAACCTAGAAAAATACTCGATTCGACCCAAGCATTATAATAAAATAACATCGGGATCAGTTTGGAAAATCAATGTGAGAAAACTCAAGTAATAAGTTGAACATTTAATAATTCTATGAGACCACGCCGCTAATCACGAAATAGGTTTTTACCTCACAAGAATAACTCCTATGGAAGAAGAAATGGGAAAAATCAAAACAACGGTCCTGACAAGAAAGGATATACACAGACAGGATCAAAATCCAAACTTAAAGAATGGACAAAAATAATTAAACATCGAGAAGATCTTCAGACTTCTGGATGCAAATCAACAAAAAAAATTCAAAGGTCCGAATCAAATAAGGAAAATGAAATTTTCCAACAAAAGACTAGGAGGGTGCTTCCCCCTTACAAAAAGTATACCTCTAGAAATATACTTGGGAACTAGATGGCTCTTGGAAACTCCAAGCCGGAAACCACCAACCTTTATCAAGAATTCGAGTATTTCACATCTCTGAAGCATATAGTTGAATCCAATTTAAAGTAAATATGGAGATACCATAACAGGAGTAATCCCACATAACTCGACCCTCATTCGAGCTTTGGTTTAAGTCATTTCTCAAAAAAGATAGCAAAGCTCAAATGAACAACAAATCAACTTGGATTAATGAAACAAAAAAATGAAAAGATAAAATTCCAAAGGTTCGAGCTAGGAATAAGGAAAATGAATTTATTCAACATAACTAGGAGGGTGTTCCTTCTACACCGAAAGTATACCTCTAGATAATATACATTAAAGTGCCCAAGCCATACGTGCAACACTCTCAGAAACTTCCAAGCTGAACCCTGTTAAAATCCACAGGCATCCAAATATACTCACATCAATGCATGCATGCTATTGACACCGCTAGATAAATGTACCCTATTGGGTACACTTCACATGGCTTGGATCCGACTGGCACTTTGGTTTTAGTTTCCACGGTGTTAGATGCCAATGCTCCAAATGATTGACAAATTGTCTTAGAGTGACGAAGCATCAAGAATGATATGACAAATCAACAATCCAAAGTAAACAAATGATTGTATGTGGGAATAAGATCACATACACTTGTCGTCAATAAATGAATCGAGTGTAACAACCCTGGTTTTGGTGATTAGCTATGAAATTAAATTATAACGGTGGTTACAATTTAATGGAGAAAATAAAATAAATCGGAGATGAAAATTTGTTAAAATTGTTTATTTGGAATAAACAATGAGATTTTGGTAAAATAAAATGGAATTATGTTAATTTGGTGGTTAATTAATTAAATAAGTGAAGTACAAGAATTTAACTCAATATTATTTGTTGTAAATAAATAAATAATGTTGGAAATAAATTTCTAGAAAATATGTTATGAGAATTTGTGATAAAAACTTGAGCATTATATGATTTTAGTTTGAGAAAATGCAATAATTTTGAAAATCATTGCCAATTGTTAATTTTTGTTAATTTTAATAAAGTATTTGAATTTAATATGTTACATATTATAAATAAAAGGTGGAATTTTGTTCTGAAATAACATTTGGATGTAAAAATAACATGGTTTGTTAAGATAATATAAACAAGAGAATTGATTTTATGTAATTTTGGTGTTAAATATATTGTTTTACGTAATTATACTATAAACGAGCATTTAAATAAAAAAATAAGGATATTTATGATGGAAATTGTTATAATGGTTAAAGTAACCTTTTTTATGTTGTAAAGTATTTTTGTGGACATCAAAATATGTTTGTACAATTTTTATAAAGTTGAATTATGTAAATATAAGTTGTTTTGGTTAAAAATGCAAGTGTTTTGGTGTATTAAGTGATAACTAGTGAGATAAAATAATTATTCTTTTTCTTATTGCGTTTAAGGCCAACAATATTTTTAACAAAGAAGAAAGTTTCTTCTCCTCTGAACTGTACGTACAGATAGTTCAGGAAATTGAAAACAAGGAAAAACTTTAAACCCTTTTTCTCTTAAAAACTTAAAATCTAAATCTCCATTTTCTCCAAATTATTTGTTAAAGCTAATCAATTTGAAGCTATTTATTTCAGGTAATCAATCCAAAATCAAAAATTATTTCATCTATTTCAATTTTTTTAGAGTTGAGTGTTTGTAACCACATTTCTTCTTGATGCGTGTCTGTATGATCTTTTCTTTTCAGGTTCCTACAACAAAATCAAGGCAAAAGCTCCTATCTTCCTCAAGTTTTCTCGATCTTGCTCAATATTATGCTAAGGTGAGTTTATAACTCACAAGTTCTAGCTTAAATCGGGTTTTCTCGCTGATAAGTGTTGAATTTCGCTTACTGTAAACAAAAGTTTGATGCTTGAAAGTTTACAGTGAAAATATGTTCTAAAGTGCTTCTTCTTTGTTCATATATCTCTATTCTTGTCATGAATCCATGCGGGAATTTCTCCAGATTATTGTTTTAGTGTAGTTATTTGCGCATGTCAAATTTCATAGTCTAATTCAACTTGGAACTGCGTGAAATCTATGCTCAAAAACTGGATCAAAGCAGGCAAAAATTGCTTGTGAGAATCGCGGCCATTAGGGTCGACCTAAACCATGCATAGGTTGACCTTAGGGTCGACCTAGGCAAAATAAAGGTCGACCTATTGGTCGACCTCAGCTTGTGTATTTTTCCAATCTTGCTTTCTTTTTTTCTGTTGTGTTCTTCAACTTATACCAGTGACTTTTGCAACCAGTTATTGTGATATTTTGAAAATGTTTTGAAGGGCTTAAACCAATCAATAGGTATGCCAACATTTTGGTTGATCCGTACTCTGGATTGACATGTTTTTGAAATGATGTTATATGCCAATTTTTGGCATTCTCGGTAATTTCTACGGTTTTCGAGCATGTGTTTTCTAAAAAAATTTGAAATGATTTTTATGATAAAATATCTTTTGAAATAAATATTTTAAAATATTTATAATTATTTTTAAAAGCTATAAAAATATATATGCAACGACCCGTAATTTTCGATAATAAAAGATAGTTGATTTCATAAGGTTTAGTGATTTAATGTTGGAAGAAATAAAAATTTATGATGTAATAATAAGAATATAATTGGAATGAAATGTAATAGTATTAAATTAAGGTAATTTATAATTGCTTTAAATGCAATTCCAATTAATTTAAATGATTAAAGAGTTACAATAGGTAGTAGGTTGTAAATTAATTATAATAATGTGTGTATTAATCGATAATTGGGTTAAAAGATTAATTGATAATTTAAATGTTATATTAGTTAATGAAATAGTAAGTAATAAATAGTAATTGAATAATATTTATGTTGTGTAAATAACTATAACATTTGTGTGTAGATAACAACCATGCAATGTGATTAAATATAGAAATAGTGACAATTGTTATTTGTTATCAATTTGTTTATCAATTATAATTAAATGAAATTAAATGTTACGTAAAATGAGTTAAGACGATAACTGTAACAGGTGAACGCAATAAAATGTACAAAAATTTCAATTATATTCATAAGGGAGGAATTGATTTAAGATAAAGGTTGAAACCAAGCTAAGTTAATTTTATTGGGATTTAAAATATTAATAAAATTGACAAAATTTCAATGTAATTGAAATATCACAACTATTATGGTAAAAGACGGTAATTGTAGAATATTAGTGTAATAAGATATAAACAAATGTTAATTGTTTCCATAAGTAATGATTGGTTGAACAAAAAGATTAAAATCAAGTTTAATTAATTTATTGGAATTTAAATTATAATAAACATATTTATTGCAATTAAATGTAATCAAATATTACGTTAATGAAAATTAAGATGGTAATTGTAAAATATTAGTGTAATAAGATATAAACAAATGTTAATTATAGATATGAGATAACAATTGGTTGAATAATAAGATGAAAAGGCGAATACATGGATTTATTGGAATTTGAAGTAATAATCACTGTATTTATTTCAATTGAAATTAAACATTGTAACTAGTAAAATAATTAACGTTGAATTGACATGTAAATTTGTTTTGAATTATTAGAAGTGTCTAAGTAATCAAAAATGACAAAATTTGTTAGTTATTAAATTTGAATAGAAAATGTGATTTAATTAATTTAATAATATTTATATAATTAATGTGAAAATAGACCTTTTGGCCACTGATTCAGATTTCAACAAAACCAATTTCATTCGATCCATAACGGTGAATTATTGTAGGGTTTCAATAGTGATCGGACTTGTTATTTGATCGTGCGGGCTCGAAACGCGTAGAGATCAGTTTAATTGAATTCAATTGAAATAAGCTGATTTGAAAAGCTAACTTCTTCATACGATGGAATTAGAACTTGAAATTTTTTTCATTGAATTTAAAAATATTGAAAACATCCATTTCGATATATGGGATGAACTATTTTCGTTTCGGGGTCAGAACGGCCTTTCTGGGTCGCGCAGTCGTTTCGATCCAACCCTGCATATATATAGGCCGTTATAAACCCTACATGTTTCTCATTTTATTATTTATGCACGTACTTCTTCTTCCTCCTTCTCAAACCTAATTCCCAAATTCAAAACCTAATTTCAAAAAAAAAATTGCTCTAGGTTTACTTCGAGCCGGGAAGAGGTCCACATCGAGTTTCAGAGGCGAAAACCTTACAACGACTTGGGGTCAGAGAGAGTTCGAGGCCAAACAAGGCGGATCTGGACGCACTTCGAGTTCTAGAGGTGAAAACCCTGCAGTGACTTCGTGTTAGGAGGCAAATGACTCGGCGACTCAAAGTACGACCCGAAGTCAAAAATTTCGATCTTCTAACGTTCATAACTTTTGCATACGAGCTCGGATTCACCCGCGGTTTTCTCCATTGGGATCGTATCGAATTCCAGACATTTTAGAACTACTTTAGCTGCATTCTTAGACTGTCAAATTTTGGGCTAATTTTTGGATTTTAAATCGACGACAAATCGAAGGTGAGTATTTTAACTCACTCACAATTACTAAACTATCTTATGTTAGTTAGATTAAATTTACGATATGACTAGAAATTAATTGATCGATATATGGTATATTTGAATTGTTATTCTAGTTAAATTTGACTTTTATTTCATTTAATCATTGTTTAATTTAATATTGAGTTTAATTTTCAATTTAAACATGTTATTAATGATCAGTTATCTATTGATTTGGATTATGATTGTGATTGATGTTTGATTGTTAATATTGGATGAGTCGATGTTATATTTTATATGGTTATAACACTGCAAGTTCCCTATGGGTTGAAATGATACGTAACCGAATGATCTATACATTAGGGAAAAATAATTATAGGTTGAAATGATAGACTCGAGCGATTTTGTGGATTTTATTTAATTCAGGATAGCGGTTTGGAATGATATATAACTGTAAAATTTTAAATTGCTGATTGAAATGATAAATATCCATATCACTTGACCATAAGGTAGAAAATTATATACGGACACCTGATTGGTTAAATAAAAAGATTTTAGTTCTTAAATTTTGAATTCACTTAAATTATAATTTGAAATAAATTTTATTTTATTTAAACTGAATTATTTTCGAAATTCAAAGTTTTAAATGTTGAAATGGAATTGATTTAATGAATTTTTTAAGGAATTAAATGGAAGTTTCAAAGTTGGATTTTTGAAACATAAATGAAATCTATCGAAATTGAATTATTGGAACTATTTGAATATAACTTGGAAATCTATCTAATCCGAAGTGGTTTAAATTGATAATTCAAACATGGATTGGAAATTGATATTGATTAAAGGGTTAAATGAGAACTTGAATTTGAAACCAATTTTAGTTAGTTGATTTGAAAGAAAAAAAACTGGACATGGTTCAGATTTGTTGAAATAAAAGAAATGGTTTGATATTAATATTAATTTAATTAGTTTAATATAAACTATTTAAAAATTTATAATTTTAAAAACCCCACTTTCTAAGATTTTCAACTTTTAAACTATTCTAACCTATTTTAAACTATATTAAACTATTTTAAATCTATAATTTAAACCATTTAAACTATCTAAAGTATTTTTACAAGTATTTTAAACTATTTTAAAGTATTTAAACCAATTTAAAGTATTTTCATGTATTTAAACTATTTTTAATATTATAAACTATTTTAATCTACTTTCAACTATTAAAACCAATTAAACTTTATTTAAAGTATTTTGACCATTTAAAATCTAATTTAAACTATTTAATTATTTTAAAACTATTTTAAATTATCTAAACTATTTCGAAATTTCAGAGTGGGTAAAGTTGAAGTGTTTATATTCAAATCCTTGATTTAAAGGAGAATCTAGTTAAATGAAGTGATAACCTAAGTAGGAAATTGAAATGATATTTTCTAGTGAATCAATATTTGAGTAAATATGATGATCTTGAAAAGAGGATTTAACTTACATTTTTGATATGGTTTTGAAAGTAAATACGATTTCGAAAGTGATATGGTTTAAATTGAATATGATATTTAGAGATCAATTATGAAATTGTTTTGGAAATGTAAAAGAACCATCTGGTCCGAAATAAGCATTTAGTTGTTAAAGAGAACGGGATCAGATATTGTCATACTCTCTGCCAATACCGAAAACCACTTTAACTACTATGTACATGGTGGTGATTCCAGAAATGAAGTAGGATGGTTTGGCGAGCGATTCTTTACGAGGTATTTACGTGACGCTGACTCCCGTGATTCTATTTAGATGTGACTAAAACAGGATCTATACCGGGCAAAGTGAGGTCATTCTCCTCTCGGGCACATTTCTTTGATACTATATTTTGACTTTGTGATTGATTTGGTGGCCATCCAACGATTTTGATTATGGGAGTGTGTTCGAGGTGGGCGGTAGTAGCTGCTATGCATTACCACTAGTCCCGGAGTGCAATTGGTATATCTACCTTGGCATTGCCTCGAGTGCCGTGTTCACATGCCATATCGCGCCTTCTATGAGTTTTTTTGGTACCGTACATATGGAGTGCTATCTGGGTAAATCTCACGGAGGAACTTACGGTACTGTATAGACTATGGGAATACATAAAATGTGTTAATGGGGATATGGATGACGCCTTAACGCTATTTTAATACTTTACTTTACTGTAGACACTATTATAATAGCATATTGTACTATGTATATAGATAGTTTAACGGATCCTTAGGAGAAGGAAATCCTTAACATCTCTTAAGTTATTGCACTCACGTTAGACACTGGACAGGAGAAGTCAAACCCCGTAAACAACTCTGATGCCTCTACACTTATATTTATTTACTGTTGATTTAACTTATATAAGATCCTTTAGTTCTAACTCGAGTGTTTTGTCTTTTCGATTCGCTAGGGTTTGAGATTTTCAGTTCATTAAAGACTGCTTTCTAGAGAATAAAGACGAAGATTTTGTACTATTATTATCTATTATATTTATTCTACTGCATCATGTTGTTCCATTGCATTTATTTCTTATTTGTTCTTGTTGTATGTAACTCTGATCTGTATTATAAAAGTATAATCAATGTTATTTGTAAACAACTTCATGAACTATTTGTTTGATTATTATACTTTATCATTCCGCTGCGAGATTCTATATTTTTTTCTTTCTTCCTCTGCTTTTTCTTACTTTTCCTATAATAGTTTGCCCTTTTGAATCGTTTGAATATGGCATGTGTGGTTTATCATCGATTTAAACCATCTAAAAAGGCGGGTCGTTAAAATATATTCTCTATAATAAAGAGAATTTCAAATGTTTGTTTTCCAAACGATTCAAAAAATTGTTTCAAAAACTAGCTTTCTCGAAGCATAATATTTTCTATATAAAATACACATTTTTTTCACTCTTCGAGCGAATGAGGAAGAGAATCAAACGACTTAGTAAAACATGTGGTATTGGACACATGCGTTTACTTTTTCGGTTAATTCTGGACTTGTTCAATTGAGATCATACACGAGAGTGAAATTAACTACCTTATAGTAAACGGCTAAGTGAGAACGTATGGTATCAAATATACTGTTGTCACTGATTTGGTTACTATCTAGAAGTTGGTGACACTTTATATTGGACCTTTGGGTAGATTGCCAGTACTGGACCTTCTGGTCATTTGAGCTTTTTAGCTGTTTGTCCTTGGAGATGTTTGACATTCGGGTCATATTTGGCGTCTTATTTGTAATACAGTACTTTGCGGGCTTCGGTCATTTTAATAAGCACTTGCATCTTTTTTGATATTTCATGATTTATTTGTGATTTCCAAATGTTTTCTCCATTTCGAGATTATTGAGCCGTTTGAAGATTCAATATATGGTGATTACATTTTGGAGTTTTGAACTATTAACCGAGTTCTACATATTATGATTTATGGTTGCCATCCTTTGACATATTTTTAAGATTTATGATTTCCTATTTAGGATTTATGGTTAATGAAAGCCATTCTATTGGTTATTGTACATGCCAATGACATGGAGTGAATATTTGTGACTTATTGATGTTGTAGTTGAACTTGCCTCTTTCGAGAAACCCTCATATGATATTTTGGTTGTTGAGATGCATGTTTAGTGTTGCTTCTTCTCTTTGGAGAAGAAATATTATCATTTATCCCTATACTTCATCTATCATATACTAATTAGTTTATTTAAGCTAGACCGACCCATATATTTTATATACTCAGGTCAGACCGAGATATTTCAAGTTAGTCACATGTTATAGATTTCTGCTTTGCTGCTTCCGTTATGGATTTCTTCTGGTCATCTTTTGTTTAGCTTTGTAGTTGTTTTATAAACTCTGATATGTTCCTATTTGTTTTGACTCGATGTATATATTGTGGTATGTACCACCACTGTTGTATCACTATAGAGTGTACTACGATGTATCTGTTTATATGTATATATACGTGACTGATGTTTTGTGATTTGTTGTATTTATTGTTGTTATATTTTGTTCTAATAGATCTGTTAGCCACCATAGTTTTGTGTTAAACATTTATTGAGTATGTCGATCCAGTTGTGAAAGATAAAAGAAAAAAAAATTAGAGCATTCAATCGATGTATTCAATAAATGCCTAAGACAAAGCTTACGGATGGTCGTTCCTAACCAGCTTTATTCTCCGCATAAACAGACAATATTACTTCATAATGCTCTTTATTAATGTGGGTCTCGGAGTGGGACGTCACATTGAGATTCAAAGCGTTCGATTCATATTTATGCTTGATTTTCACATCACAAATATTTGTAAAACACTTTTAAAAATACTCTTTAATAATATTCATTTTAGAGCTATTTACATTTCTCTTTTATAAACTATCATTTAAAAATTTTAAACAACGTTTATTATCTCGAAATATAATAAATAAAAATATTTTTACAAAACAAATACACATTAATTATCCCAAAAGAGAATTAATCAACTTTATAACTCTTTAAATAAATCAAATCAGTAATCTTTAAAGACCTTTATTAAATCAGATAATTAATTTTAAACACTTTTATTTAAACCAATTAATTACTTTAAACATCATTTATTAAAATGATTAATTAATTTAAAAATCTTCATTAAAATGATTTATTAAATTTAAAACTCCTTTTATAAATTCTATCAATACTTATCCTTTAGATTCAAAATTTCCAAAATATTTGAAAATATAGTTTAAATAACTTTAAAAGTGCAAAAATGCGACCAAACATTTGTTTTATAAAAATACTAGCATAAGTTCAATACACACAAGAGTTTAAGGCGATGATATTTCATAAGTGATGGTGTAGCGAAAATTGCAGTAACGATAGTTACACAATTCAAGTAGCATGGTGCAAATATTATTAACTAAACATTAATATAAGAAATAAAAGAATATAAATAAGATGTAGATAACAACAAATAAATAAGAGTGAGAAACCCCTTAAGGTCTTTCTATAAAAGTCTGTGTATTTTTTCGAAGTGCTCCATAACGGCATATTCGCTACAAAAAAAACATTCCGACTTCTCCTTTTTTGTCCCGTGCAATAAAATGGTTATATATGTCATCCGCAATCAAGCAGGAATTCAAACCAAAAAAAAAAAGTAAAGTAATAATAATATTTTTTATTTGCAAGCACAAAACAATAATTTATTCTATTTGGTAGCTGTAATGATCCAGAATTTCGGTCATGTGAATTTGAAATATTTAATTGATTTTAAATATTGAAATATTAGTTTTAAAAGTAAAAAAATTTGAATTTCAAATAAATGGTTATTTGAATTTTTCAAATTGTTTAAATAATAAAATCTTGAATTCTATGTGAATGAAATTGATTTGGAAATATTATTTGAATTTATTTAAAATAATAAAGTGATAATACTGAACT
Source organism: Allium cepa (assembly GCA_030765085.1). Taxonomy (NCBI): domain Eukaryota; kingdom Viridiplantae; phylum Streptophyta; class Magnoliopsida; order Asparagales; family Amaryllidaceae; genus Allium; species Allium cepa. The sequence continues at coordinate 578,149,098 of CM060942.1, forward strand.
ATTAACTTGGACATAAAGAGATTTTTTTATAATAATTCGTTTTAATTAACTTGCGAAAACAGCCTTCCGGGGCACTGTCTCAGATTTCGACGAAACCAATTCCATTAGATCCACAATAGTGTACTATTGTATGTTAATGATTTTCATGACTATCGAACGTATCGTTCGGTCATGTGAGATCGAAATGCATAGAAACTAAACAAATTATTATAATATAAATGGGTTTGAAGAGCTCTCTTGTGTATATGATCGAATCAGGCCACGAGGCTAGTTCCATTGTGTTCGGAATAGGGGTATTGCATATAGAACTCCAGGCGGCATGACTCTATAGGGGTTCTAGATTTTTGGATGCTTATAAGCTTGATTTTTTAATTTAAAAAAGGTATAATCTTGTTACCCAGTTACTTGGCCGGCTATGAAGCGACAGTTGCAGAGGTTATGGTTGAGCCTAGACGGGACTCAAGCCAAGATAGGTATGGAAGAATAAGGGTTAGGTGTAACTCGATTAGTTTGTATATTTAAGTGAATCGGCCTCTAGACATGGTTTGGCATGGGTGGCCCAGTCAAGGAAAGAAGACCATGCGTGGATCGGCTTAGCTGGATCGGCAAATATTTTTCATTCATGATAGTAAAGCCAAGGTGGGTCGGTCGGATGAGGTTCGACACGTATGGGTCGGCCTTAATTATTTGGCAAGTGTGGATCGTTTGTGTTGATTCGACACTGATGGTTAGGTCAGAGTGGATCGGCCTTTAGTGGTTCGGTAATATGGGATCGGTCAACATAATTGGAAGTTAGGAATGAGGGAATGGATCGGCATGAGCATAAAAATGAGTTACTTCGGGCTAAAGCCTAGGTTGCTTCGGGCGCGAGTGAGATCTACTCCGAGTCAACATCCAGAGAATCCAGGATCGGCATGAGTAGATCGGTGGTGGTGGATCGGCATGTCTGGTTCTCTCTACCTAACCTATCAACTATGGGCCGACCTATTTTAATCATGGGCCTAGATGGATGAACCAGCCTATCTTCGTCTATAAATAGAGGGGCAGGGGTCTAGTTTAAGGGACCAACTTTCGAGAAACCGAGGGATACTCTGTTTTATACTTGCTTCTTTTCTGTTAAAACTTGTATTCAAGCTGTTTGTGTACGGATTGTATCTGTACTCAAGTGATTAGAAAGGTAATGAAGATTATATTCAAAGTGGATGTAGGCAATTATGCTGAACTACTTAAATCTGGTGTTCTCAATTTTTTTGTTCGTTTTGCATTCAGCTGTGTTACTTCTCTACTTTAATTTACTTTCTTCATTAATCTCTCTACATAATCCTATTCAAGGGTGTTAGTGACCAATTTTAGTGCTAACAACCATCTAGTTTAATAATTCCCTAAACTACATGCTTCAGCCCATACCATACCATATCCTGCAAGTCTATGCCTTGCCTTCTTCTTTATAATTTTGTCTGAACTAAGAAAAAATAAAGCTCCTTGTTTTATCTAAATAAAAATCACATAAATTCCTCCATTAAAAATAATGAAACTTGATCCGTGGAGTTTATATCGACTGGTGCTTTAAGCCGATAAGCTCAGATTTAATATGATCAATATTTGGGTTATGGCTCGACTTTTATAGTGAATGTTTTGGGTTTTGCCAACTAGGGCTAACATTTTAGCAATATATGGACACTGATTCATGAATTGGAGCTTGAATTTTGGGTTAGTGGGGTGTTGTGCACTCGGAGGTGGAGTTTGGTGACTCTCCGTAGAGGATTGGTGGCCGCGTCTACTATAGTTGAGGGAAGGGGCCCATCGATCATGATTTATGCTGTTGGATATAGGGGATGGGAAAGTAGCTTCCATGGAGAGAAGGATAATAGCGTCGTCGGAATTTAGATTCGAGAATCGGATCTCTGTATCCTTGCTTGGTCATGCATGCACATGCCTATGGAGTTGTGATATCTCATGCACAGGTAGAGAGATACGTTGGTAGGGGAGAATAATTAGAGTAAGTGATGTGTTTAAAAAGTAATTAAGTGTTTAATTTTATTATTTAATTCCAATAACTTTTAAAATCCATAACTCTCTCACATGAGGTCGAAATTGAATGCAACGAGTTGCATTGGGGTCATATTATCAAATACTACATGATTGAGTTGATATGGTTGAGATTGGAGCTAGTTGCATTTTTTTTACTAAAATTGAACGTCGTTTGATTTCAAACGAAACCAGAACGCCTCAGCGACAACAGAAATCACTACACCACAAAAGGCTTTTAACAGCGTTTGATAAACGCTGTAATAAGATACAACAGCGTTAGTTCAAACGCTGTATAACGACATGCTGTCGTATATACAGAACTTACAACAGCTTTTTGATCAACACTGTTGAAACATGACTTTGACAGCGTTTCGTACAGGCTGTCAATAATGTTTTTACAGCGTTTTTAAACATGCTGTCGGAGATGTTTTAATTCTATTTAACTGTTTACAACAGCTTTTTATAAACGCTGTTATTGAATCATCAACTATTTCGATAGCATGTACTAAACGCTGTTATTGACTATTTAAAGATAATTACAGCACGAATTGAACGCTGTTGTTTCTTCATTGACAGCATTAATCAAACGTTGTCTTCTATTTATATAACAGTTTTAATATTCCACTCTATTTTTGAATATTCCAGAACTATATTTTGAGTATATTCAAGCAACTAGTAAATATAACATGTTCTAATAACTATTAATTAGTTACATAAACTAGTTAAGACAATATTAATAAACAAAAGACATCCATAAACCAAGTTTCAATAATATCCATAAACAAAAATAACAAAGTAAACCAAGTTGCCACAAATTCTGTTAAACAAAGACACGTTATATGTTAAATAAAAATATAATATCAATACAGTAAGTCCGCACCAAATGCCGACAACCATATCTGCATAGTTGAACTTTAGCTTGAGTGAATCTCTTAAAATGTAGCTGGACACAGGAATCTGCAGTGAGGAATGAACAAGATTGGGAATTAGTATCTAGTAGTAAAAAAAATGAGTGTCAAATCTATCAAAAGCAGGAAAGCAAGGCATGTAAATATAGATCATACAGTAATAAATGTTGGTTATTATTACTCTAAAATCTATTACAGTTGCACTTGTAAAACTAGGATGTGACATGATAAGAAGTGATAGTTGTAGCTGCAGGCTACGAACTGAAAGATTGTAGCAGCTGAATCTTAACATGTTAATTATTTTTGTTGATATTCTATGATGTGGTTATAGTTGTGCATACAACAATCTTTAATTAGTCGAATTCAAATTCAAGTCCCGTGATCAAAAAGAGGGAAGGACCAAATTTATCTAGCATTGCTGTTCCAATGGTAGTCATTATCAATACACAAAGCAGAGTACAAAAAAGTTAGGCTATACTTACATCAAAACACTGTTAATAAATGCAATTAAAAGTAAGATTTCTTGTAGTGTAGTTAGAACACACCTAACCTGTCTTTATGATGCAATCAAACACTGACTGAAAGCTAGTGTCTCGTCATGTTTGTCCTTCTACAACTCTCTGGTTGATCACTTTGCAACTGTAACAACCCGCATATTTGTCGATTTTATATTTAAATATTTTATTTAAATATTTTATCGTTAGTCGGATTTTAGTCCGAAAAGCTACTTTTTGCATACGGTCGAATTAGGGCTCGGGACCACTCCCATTGAGTTTAAAATGCCGTTTGCGACCTTTTTGAGTATAAGCTTTGATATGTTTGGAGAAAGTTGATTTCTGCTACTTTTTACTTTGGGTTTGGTTTTTGGGCTCAACCCTATGTTAACTTATGCTCAAATCTGAGCCACTCTTCCCCACTCACCCTCATTCTCTTCTCATTTCAGTTTTTAGAGTGTTAATGGTGGGAGAGATTGGAAATTAAAATTCCAATACCCTAGTTTCTCTTGCAAATCAAATTCCTTGCTCCAAACTCAAGAAGAACCCATTGGTAAGCTTCTCTTCTTCTTCTCCAACTTATTCTCTTCCCAATTTCAGAAATTCCTAAACCTAATTTCGGGAATGTTCTTGTTTTTGAGCTTAGATTCAAGCTCATTTGGGTTGTGATTGAAGAGAGGTTGATTCTCCAATTGCTTTCAAGCTTCTTCTTGTTCGATTTTGTGAAAAGGTGAGATTTTTATCTCACATCTATGACTATAATTATCTTTGTTTGTTAGGTATGAATTCCTAACACTTCTTCATGTGCATTTGCTCTTGATTTGGATTGGTTTTTGTGAATATTCCAATGTTTGGGTTTTTAAAACCAAATTTGTGTAAAATCCTTTTATGGATGTTTGATCATGCTTTTGGTGATGCATCGAGGAGCATATAGGGCCGGGTTCCCGATTGGCATAAACCCTTAGAGCCAATGTCCGTCCGGTTGCATTTTGGAAGAGTTTGCTCTTCATTTGAATAAGGTTGAAAAACAGCCCAGGCATGATTTAGTCGACTGAAAATCTCTGTTCAGTCGACTGAACCTGAAACCCGAGAGTTTCCAGGCATGATTCAGTCGACTGAAAAACTCTGCACAGTCGACTGAAACTGGAAACAGAAAGTTTCCTGAACCTGGAAAATTTCCAGGTACAGGGTCAGTCGACTGAAAAACTCTGTTCAGTCGACTGAACCTGCTGTTTGAGTCCAATTTGCCTTTTTGGATTGAAATTCCAATTTAAATCGATTCGTGATAATCCTATTTGTTGTTATCATCTATTATGACTTTGATGACTCTTTTTAGGGATTTTTGAATATCCATTTCGATGGATCCTTTATCGATTTCGTTGGATCTTATTCACGTCTTCGTATGTGAATTTTTGTGATTTTATTGTTCTTACAATCTTCTTCATGATTTGTCACTTTAAAAATATAAAGGTTTTCTTTACTAGTAGTAAATATCAAAACTCTTTCCTCAAACGATTTCAATACTATTTTAATACCAAATTCGTTTATAAAACCGTTTTCCAATCTATTAGTATATACAAACCTTTACCTCACTCGTATGAGAAATCTAATTAAACGACTTAGTAAAACAAGTGGTATGAAACGCTTGCGTTCACTTTGTCGGTTAATTCTTGGACTTGTTCGATTGAATCTCTTGTGACAATTTTCTAGTGGAGATTTACAGTTTGTTCGTAAATATTTAAGTTAAGCAAGTGGTTATGGGACATGAAGCTAAACTCATATATTTACTAGCTTAGTGTAATTGACACTTCTCGATGATCATGACGATCATTTTTGTGATTTAGACTAGCAATGTGCGATGTCTCTTGGTCTGCGTGGGAGACTAAACCCCGTTCGTGTGTCAAATTTGTGGGGTAGCAACCCACGGTCTTCGGGCCATTCGTGTGTCAGGTCTTCGGACCATTCGTGTGTCAAATTAATGGTTAGCTACCATGAGATAGCTTCTCGTTCATGTGTTACAGCTGTTGGTGAGTTTTCATGCTCCCGTTCATGTGATAGGCCTCCCCCCCTTTATTTTGTGTGATTTCTGGATTTCGTGTGTCGAATTCTGGAATTTTCTTCTTCACCTATTTTTTTGTGATTTCTATTGATATGATTTATCAATTCTTGTGCATAGGTGATTTCGTGTGTCATTAACTTGTTGTGAATACAAGTTTTGGGTATGATACCCTTTTTGGATCTTTGAGAAGATTCTTTGATATTGATTAATCGTTTGTTGATTATCATTTACATACTTATAGTAGTATGCCATTATGGATATTATACGCCTATGCCATATCTTATATGTCATTTATTGTGGCTTGTTGAATGAAATTTGGAGTGTGACATTCCTTTTTATCTTGAGTAGATTATCGTGATATTGATTAATCTCTTGTTGATTTTCAATTATTATATATATCACAGCTTGGCATTGTGATTATTATGTGTTTAGTCATATCTCCTATCCTATATCATGTTATCTGATATTTATAGTTAGACTGATCTGTTTATTATTTTCTTATAAATAATACTCGGGTCAGACCGAGATGTTACAGGTGCTTCTGCTTGACTTCTCATCCGGGATTAACTCCTTGACTTTTGGGTTAACTACTTAGATTAGTAGTTATTTTGTTGTATACATTTGAGATATAGACTCCTTAATGTATACTTATTCTTTTGTGTAGTTCGTGTAACTATTCTTTTGTGATATTGTGGATCTTTTTTTGACCACTACTCTGATGTACACTTTCTAGTGTAATATTCATATCTTATTCCGCCTTTGTGATATGAATTGTCTGTAACTGATTTATGTTATGTTTATTTCTATATTTGTTTCCGAAGAAATTATAGCCACTGTGTAGTTGCTTTGAGTTTGTATCGGTATGTCGGATTTCCTCTTGAGATGAAAAGTTATATTTTTATCCGGTATATCGGTACTCGCCCAAAGCAATTATACAGATGGTCGCTCCTCAACAGCCTTATTCTCCGTGCTAGTTGACAGCATTCACAGTAATGTTCTTGGCTAGCGTGGGTATAGAGGTGGGGCGTCACAGCAACATCCCAGTCTGCTATTTAATCTTAGAAGCTGTAACACTGAATCACTGCATGCTCGCAATACTTTCCACATTAAGAATTAGACGCCCCCTGTAAAACACCTTGTATTAGCTATAGTCAGGTAGAAAATAATTTTCATTTAATCCCAACTCGTGTCATTATATACAATTTGATACAAACATCTCTCTTTTCAATAATTTTAATTTCTAATAGTTAAACTTCAATTTCTAACACCAACCATACTGTCAACACCGAGAGCCACTACCCATCTACTTGCTGATCAAGCAACGTACATTTCACAGCAAACCCGTCAAAACCAAACTACAATTCATTACAACACTACCATTGATTTTCAACTGAACAATCAAACACTCCGATCATCCATATTGCCACCATACAACTTCAGTTCAACTTGCACCTGTTATATACAATTCACTTCAAACCATCAACAATCTCTGTCATTCACAACAGTTCACAACCACTCGTCAAAACTTCAACCAATCACTGCCTATCTACATTAACTCTTGTTAACTACCATTCCTTGCTGCAATTGCTTGCCACTCCCTCTGTTACAGCAGCAACTAAGTGCTCATACAAGTGTAACTGCAACACATCATAACTACAAACCACTGTTCTACCCTGAACACACTTCACTACATAATCTCTTTAGAAATACCCATCTGTCACCGTTCTCCTTCTCACTGCCTCAACAATACATAGTGAAACACCAAACTGCTTTAAAATACTTTTGCCATCTCCTCATCTCTGTCATATACTGCCACCAGTTGCCTGCGTATAACTTTCTTCTACAACCAGTTGCCTCCTACCCCTGACCACCACTGCCTCTTCATGTTCACCAAAGCTTCATATCTGCATTAAACTCACTTACCTGCCACTTCATTTTTCTACCACCAGAATAAACAACTATCCCCTTCACCAAATTTAAGTCGTAGATGTAAATTACAATAATATGCAAATAGGAACAAATATCAAAGCGGAATAGCTATAACACAATAGAATTACTCAAGGAATCCAATGAAGCTGCCAGCAGTTTAATATTCAAAAATTTCGAATACGTCCATACTGTGCATGTATGTTAAAGATTATCATTGTTTACAGTTCAAAACATCTCATTAGAACAATTTCCTTAATAGTAATAATATATCGGATTATCACCCAAAACTCAGTTAGCAGGGATAGAACTGAAAGTTTTAATGAATACAAAGTAGAATAGCAGCACAATGACCTCAGAGACTGCATATGTTTTTGTACCGAATCATATACAGTCTCATAAAAGCATCAAAAAAGCCAACAAGAAAAGCATGGTGAAAAGTTTGGATAATTATAATAATTAACTGGCTTCTTACTATGTAGTAATGGGAAAGTTGAAGGGCATGGTGAATATTAGCGTGGATATTTAACTGCAGTAACAGTTGCTTATTGATTTTTTTTACTAATATTATAATACTTTTAATTGTGAATTATGATCTTATCATCGTAATCATCGATTACTACCACATAATTATTGCATAATTTTGTTCGAAGTTATATTAAATATTACCATATTTATCATTCTCGACATATTTATCATTCTTGACTTTACTATTTTTGTTAAATCCTGTAAATAAGCATATAGCTTTTAGAATAAGCCTGGTGTAAAAATGGTTTGTTAAATTTGTCAAAAATCACAAAAAATTACCGTTGATTTTGTTCTTTCAAGTTGTTATACTCCACAACTTTTAACGGACGTTTCAGATATTTATATGAGAAAGAGTAAATGCTCAAAGCTTTATTTCATTGAAGTAGGTAATGTATTTGACTTAGGATTATGTAAATAAAAGGCTTTAGAATAAATAAAATGTAGACCAATACATTAAAGAATTCTTATTCCAAGCTCTTTAGACGTTTACAGGTTGTGCCTCTTGCTCAGAACTCTTTACCAATGACATCGACGCCTAATTTAACAGGGCAAGATTGAATTTATGACACCTTGACAGGCTAAAAGCAATGTACACAAACTAAAAATGCAACTGCAAATGGTTTGAAATTCAGCTAAAAGCTACAAAGTATTTCATGTTGAAGTTTTCAAGTATAAAATTACCATTGATTTCATTTTTCATTCAAGTATATAACAACAGATATGGTTAAAGCATTCTATATAAACTACACTCAACATATATGGTGCAACAATCTACTACTGTTGTCTTTTTTTTACAGCAATCAAGCAAAAAGGGCTAACTAAAGCCCATAGACCCATCCACCCTACTACCCACCCAAACTACACTCAGTTGTAATACTTAACTAGCCCAAGAATTGACTGATATATATTGATTGATATTTTATTAATTTTGTCGGGTATCCTACTCCAGCAGAGAATCAAACTATAATGGATGTACAACTACTGTCATCGAGGTTTTACAAAATTAAGCAGTTTGGATACCTGTCTATACAGCGAGGAATCTCCATGAGACTTCCTTAGTTCAACGACATATAGAGATGGACCCAGTTCAAATACCTAACCAATCATATATATTATTATTTAGTACATAATTATACGGACATACTATAAACTATCAGTAATGGAGTTCTATAGACAATAAGAAACAATAGTTACCTCTGCAGTAATTGAAAGGGGTACAGAGATTTTCGGGCTCGATGAACTATCTTTGTGTTGCACAACTTTTAACTACAAAGTATTATATGTTAACAATTATCTATCCATTACTGAACGAAACAAAGAACTCTTCATTTTCTGTTTATATGAATTGAAGTATACCTTGCCATGTCCTTTTTTAATTTGACATCCCATTTCTCCAACAGTTCTCTCAATTTTCTCAAATAGATCATTTGGTGAATAATTTAAGGTGAACCTTATCTTCCTTTCTGAAACAGTCTACATGTTCAATAAAAAAAATGGTTAGTACTTTATCTTATTTTCAAATTTCTTTACAGTAGTTACATAACATTTGCCTCTGCTTTAAAAAAGCCCGAGAGGTCAAGAAACGAGGACGTTCCGGTAAGTTCAAAAGCATTGATCGAGGGAGGGTTTTCATTTTGACTTCCTTTTTCCTTGATGGGCTTTGAAACTATGAATAAGCATCAGCAAATTATATGCAAGTTTATCTAATCAAACTAATTTATCAGAATATGCACATAATAACAATATACCTTTTTGATTATTGCATCATTAGTAGTTGCATCAACTTCATCAAACTAATTAAGCCCTTTATCTGCGCACGACAACGTGCACACATGCAACTAGTATCCTTTCTGATCCTTCTCTCTCTTATTGCACATAGGTTATACCAGTATCCATGACACACACCACAATTACTACCCGCTCTTCTAGTTTTGAGTGCACTACAGCTGTTGATGAATCATCCCCAATTGAAATCATAGCCTGGTAAAAGTATAGACATCCCATTTTGAATATGAAACTAAATCATATCAAATGGACCACATCTACAAAGCTACCTTTGATTTAGTGTTTAAAATAATAGCACAACAATTTGTTGGATACTCTCATGTACTTATCATGCAAATACTGATAGGTTGTAGAATGGTATCATGTCATATTGTGAAAATATTTGGACTAGCAACTTAATAACAATGGTTTCTTTTCCTGCTACTTTATAACAATTATTAATATGCACTTCAGTTATCTGTTATTCTATGCACTTCACTTATTAATATATATTATTTACTATGATGAAAATGGGCTATTGAAATTTGAAAAGTAAAAAGAATGTACATAATAAATTAAATGATATCCATAATCTTTGGAGGTCCTATTTTTATTTTGCTGAAAAAATGCCTATGTGAAGTTACTGGCCCCACCCTCGTTTTAGTCCATTTGACTGATAAATGTGGTAAACATGTTCCATACGCGTTGAATTATTTTAAAGTGCCTTTTATCTATTAAGGAGACTCGGAAGTGGCTAACTTGCACTCTAGGTACCAATCATATAGTATAAGTTTTAGAGTAAAAATGCTTAAGTGAGTTTCAAACGAAATTGAGGAAAACATGCAGTTTGAGTTGTTGAAAACTTAAAACTCGTTCTCTCTTTTACTACTTTGTCTTTGAGCCACGAAGGAGAAAACCAAAAGTCTAACTATAATTTTCCATTATGTTCCTCTCATCGGTTAGCAACAAAGAATGGTTAATTGGAGAGGACAATGGTTATCAACCAAGTTAAGATGGTTATTATCGAGTAGTTGCATAACCAGCAAATGATGATGATCTTCCATCCAACCAAGTTAAGATATCGAAATTCAGTCATTTTCAACTAATTTTATATAGTTCTTAACAATATATAATACTTTTAACCAATTTTTTCAAGAAGGTTGCTAATTTTAGCATATGTTTCACATTTTAGGAGTTCAAATTCTCTATATTATTTAAAATATGAAATTTGAAAAATATTAAAAAATGGTGATGTTTCACAAATGTTCAAACTATTTCAAAATTTGGGGAAAAGGTCATAAAGTTAATGAAATAATTGATAATTTCAAAAAAATTGAAAATTAAAGAAATTTATTATGTTTTACAAAAATATTTAAAACTTATATATTAATCCAAATTTTCTAATAAAGGTAAATTTTTTGAATAGATTACTAAGAATATGAGAACTTGATATTTAGCTCACCACCAACCACATGATTCATTCATAGATTAAAATGAAAATATGAGGAGTAAGGCAATATCGAATTCATGTCATTTAATATCTATATGTTCATTCCATAAACCACTTATTCATGAATGTATATAAAATTGGTATAACCTAAAAATTTAATACATAGTTATAGAGATATATCCAAATACTTTACATTCACAAATTAAGTAACATTGAAAAATAAAGTACACTTTATCTAACATGGAGAAATTAGAAATATAAACTACTTGTTCATAGCTTATATAAATTTAGTTAAACATTACTATCCACTATGAATTGCTAATACATGATTTTCCTAAGAAAATGTCAAGTATGTTTCCAAATGTCATATATAAATAACATATCCACAAGGTAACTGAAACAAAAAAAAGGTACAACTTAGAAAAAATGCAGTTCACTGTAAATAATTCTATTTATTTACTTAGTCTAACAGTCAAAACAATAGAAATAGAACTAAAATTCCTTTTTTCTTCTTTTCTTCCTGATTCTTTAGCTTATTTGATGTTATAACCAAACTAGAAAATCAAAAGGTTAACAAAAGCATTTAAGCGAATTAAGTGAATAATAATATCAAACTTTATATTTTCCATTAAATTTACAACTACCTCCAAACACTAGTTAGTATGAGACAAAAGAAGCTAAAGATCATTTTCTTTTACAAAATTACAGAGAAAGGGTTAATAGATTACATGAAGAAATCAAGCTGTTATCTAGGATGTATGAGTAACACCCAAAAAAAATGGAGTCAGTTGTTTACAACTAAACAATTATGAAGATTTGTTTTCAGAGTGTAATATGCAGCTATCATAGTAATCCCAGATGCATATACATGAACTAATTAATATTTATTTATGTATATTCTATAAACATATCTAAATTCAAAGTTTTAGCAATGGTTAAACATGATAGTATGCATAATATCAACTTAAACATGATAGCTAGGGACTTAATTTCTACGCACCTTCGAGTGATGTTTTGAATGCTTCTTTCGGTTAGGCTTGCGAACATTCACATTACATGCTCACCATAGAAAAAGGTCATGACTAAGAATAAATATAGACAGTAAACCTCCTTGGATGATATCTGTTTTGATAAAATAAGAATAAATAACTTAACCAAAATTATTTTTAGGAAAATATAACAAATAGTGATTGAAATCAGATTAAAAAAAAGAAGAGATCTGAGGTTTCTTTACTAAATCAAGTTACGAGTTGACTAAAAGTAAAAGTACAATCAGGTTTCTTTACAAAATCAAGTTACTGATGAAATCGTGAAATGTTGATAAGCCAATTCAAAGAAAAAGACTTTACAGTTTCTATAATTTTCTGGAAGAGGATTAGTTGCACTTACTGATATTGGCGATGCAGCCGAAGAAATCTGTGGGACTCGATTTTCTTAATCTCCACGAAAATAAAATCCAAGAAAACTGATGAACCCTAATTCCAGTCAATCAAAGTTATTTAGGGTTTTTGAAGGACGAATACGCATTAGGGTTATCGAATCAGCTTTTTGAAGGAGACAATCAGTGAGGATTTTTGGTTTGAGAAATGGTATAGTGTTTTGGGGATAAAAAATAAAATTAGATTGGAATGTATTTGGAGGGACGGGAAATAAATGGCGCGTTTTGTTCCTTCTTAGTAATTAGGTTAAATGACAGCGTGTACTTTATTTATATCGACGAATAAAAAGCCTGCCACAGCAGCAAGCGTTTAAACGCTGTTCAATTCTGCTGTTTATGAAAGATTTTCTTGTAGTGAATTTCGTTAATTAAACTAACATTTTTGGTTCACCAGAAATGTTATATAGTTAATAGAAGTTTTTGATTGGATGATTTATTGTTCTTATCAGTTGGTTTGGATTTATTCACGCCCTAGAGCAGATGACCCTTTAGATATATATATATATATATATATATATATATATATATATATATATATATGTATGTATGTATGTATATGTACATGTATATGTATATGTATGTGTATGTGTATATATATATGTGTGTATATATATGTACATATACACACCCCCACCTAGTAGCAGATGACATATATTGTATAATTATTACTCTATGTGATGTAGGGAACAGGTTGGAGGGATCCAATAGGATTCCTCACCATTATAAATTTTAATTCGTATAAATGTGGCGATATATATGTATATAAGTTGTGATGCGAAGGGAAACAGGTTGGTGGGATCTAATAGGTTCCTTGCCATTATCTATTTTAATTTCAAAAATATTCCTGCTATACGATTACTGTATATGAAACTTGATTGTTGACATTGCGCTTTATGACATTATTATATGTTGAAAAATAGACCCTGTAGTGGTAGGAAATCAATAACAATATTGTTAAACGTTAGGTAGTTATTGGCCTCAAATTAGTATTTTAAAAATATTATAAATTGCGATTTGAATTGGAATTGGTTTTTGACAGTGGAAAGGATTTTAAACCCGAAAGTGGGTTTCGAAAATATTTTATTCAAAAGGATTTAACCTCTATTTTATTCCCAATTTTTTATCTATCTTTTTCTAAGTTATTTTTATGACTAATATTATTTTAAAACGTTAATTGTGTTTAATATTATTTTTAAAAAGTTATTTATTTATAATTAGTATTGTTTTAAGATTATTTAAAAGTAATTATATTTTAAGATTATTTATAATTAATATTGTTTGAAGATTATTTATAATTAATAGTGTTTTAAAGATTACTTACTTATATTTAACATTCACTTAAAAGATTACACATTAACATTTAATGTTTTTAAAGTTTTTTCTATATTTTAATATTTTAAAAAACTAATTATTTAAAAAATATGGCTTGAAATTTATAATAATGGTTTATTTATAATGTTTTGGAAATAAATTATTGTTATTTATAATAAAGGAAAAAATTAATTATTATTGTTTATTTAATAATGTTTTGGAGTCGTTAATCATTATTTTAAGATGTTTTGAGGTTAATTATTATTATTTATTTATAAGGTATGATTAATAACTATTATTATATATAATAATAGTGTTTTAAGTAAATGATTATTATTTATAAATGTTTGAGATTTATAAATAGAGTTTTACAAATAAAATTTAGGTTTTAAGAGGGAAGTTTCTTAGAATGATTTGGAGACTTAAACGGATATTATTTACAAGATGAAAAGAGTTTATAAATGATTTTAGATATTTAAAGAAGAATTTTAGAATTGAATTTATAAATTTATTAGAAGCATTCCGTTTGGTCCTTGAATGAACTTATATGGATAAATGCTGACATTGATTATTGCTTGCGAGGTAGTGTTAGCATTCCAAGTGGAAAGTGCTATATAAAAGGTAAAACGTAGCCTCAAGCCTCATCAACAGGGAATGACTAAAGTAGGGGAGATGAAAAAGGGCTAAGTGGGTCGCTTCTAAGTTGGTATGATTATCCTATCTAGAGTCAACACTATCTCTCATTTTTATGCTTCTGGCCTATTAACAGAAGGGTGATCATATTCGGTACTACCAGTCAAGCGATGGGTCGATTCTATGTTGGTAATGGATCTTAGCGAGGTCTTTGGTGTTATTTTACCTAGAGATGCACCAGATGGCTAGTACCCCAGTAGCCTAGTCATTGCATGGAATCCATTCTCCAATAAGCGCCGTACGAACTTATTTGTGCCCAACTAGGCTAGAACACGAGATGCACGAATTTTAGTTATTTTCATATTTTACTTTGACCCTTAATGTGACGACCTAGATTCAGCGTTCGAAAATCGACATCCATACTTCATCAAATGCCACAGATTCAAAAGTTGAGTCTGCTTCATCGAAGCTTATAACAACATTAGGTGATAACAACACAGTGGAAACAAAATGAACGACTTTATTGATACACAACATTCAATACTAAAATGATACAAATGAAATGATCAACACTATCAGAGATAGATACAACAGCGGAAATAATAAGACAGCGATAGCAGCGGAAAACAACATCTTCAATGCCAAAACTTCAAAACACCAAACCAAGAAGCGCGAACCACCATCATGCTGAACTTGAAGCAAATCTGATGCACAATGCGATCGCCAAACCAAAGATTCCAAAGATTGCCAAAAGCTACACCTACTAGCTGACTATCTGATAACCTGACTCTAGGCTGTCCGTGTGGAAAATTGTGGACACCCAGAGTTTAGAATGGAAACAATAAACTCCAGGTCAGTCATGGAACTGGTGCGAGCAAACAAAAATAGTTTGTTTGGACAAAAGAAATAAAAAGGAAATCCGCTGTGCTTTTTGGAAAATGAAACTACCACAAGGCCTCCCACCATACACACAGTGCAAGCGCACACTTGAAGGAGATTTCTCCTTATGATGGTCAAACATGCTTGATATGCAAAAATCCTTCTGATATATTATTAGTGAATAGCGTGGAAAACATTTCGAAAGTATAATATTAATCTTAGCCAACACACGTACCATTATAGTATGCCTACTATAGCTACTATGTTAGATGGCAGGTTCTATAACTAAAACCGTATAGGGCTCGTATTGGGTGATTGGCTTTCCAACAAATGGCCAAGGCTAAGGAACTACCTTTTCGAATGGGTACGCCTCTGGACTGACGCCCCAAGAACTTAACCAGCTCTCTGCCAACACAAGGCCAGGTTACCTCTTTAACTCGCTAACTAACTGTCATGAGTATGTCATCCCCTGATCGTCACATACCTTTATCCCGAGATTCTCCAACAAATTGCAACAGCCACATAAGTTAAATATCTGGGCTCCATACCATGATACCACTTTTGTAACGATCCCAGTTTTTAGCCAAATTAAATTTTGTAGTTAAAATAAATTTTTGGATTAAATGGTGAATTAGTTTGGTTTTTTCAAATTAAATAAGATAAGTGTCTGTTTATATATATAAATAGACTATAATTTGAAATTTGAATTTGAAACTCAAAAATAAATATTTTTGAAGAAAAAATAAATTGAATTTGAAAAATACTCTATTTTAAATTAATAGAAATTTGTTTTCTAATATATATATATATATTAACTGTAAATTGAATCTTTGATTTTGAAATTCAATAATAAATATCTTAAAATCAAATTGGATTTAAAAACTTTATATTTAAAATTAATATATATGCATATGTGATTATATTAATGTATAATTAGTTTTAAAATCATTTTTTCTCTTTGAATTGATATAAGTATAAATATATAGATAAGAGAAAATGCAAACGAATAAAAGGAAATGGGTTTGTTTAAATTGAAAATATAAATAGAAAATAAATTTAAAAACATTTAAACACATGCAAAATACATGTGTAAACATTTTATGAGATAAGTCAACATTTGTAAAAATTTTGACAAAGCACTAAGACAAGTGTTAGCTGAATTTTATTTTATAATTACAAGTGTCATTTATCATGATTTATTTTAATTATTGATAAAAAGAAAAAAAACAAGCTATATACATACAACTACACTCTTACACTTTCTTTTCTTGCATATATCTCAAAACATATAAATCTGAAACTAAAAAACAAAGAAAAGGAAAAAAATACAAACCTGAGAAACAAATCAGAAAGAAAATCAAAAGCAGATCAAAACTTGAAGCTATAGAAAAACCATAACCTGGAAGCTTGAAAACAATAAAAATCATATAGCTCTGTAAAATCGAAGGGCATGCAAGATTCAAAGTTCAACTCAAATGTGAAGCAAGCAAATTACAAACCTGGGAATAAGAATCAAACATCATGTACAAAATCGAAGTTTAACACTCATAACAAAGATCGGTCTTGGGTCAAATAAGATCATGTAGCAGATCAAAGTATATAAAGCAATAACTCAAATTCCAACATTAAAGCTTCAGATCCAAACTCAAGTCAAGATCAACTTCAGTTTCAAATACCAGAGTTCAAAAAAAAACAGTTCCAGATTTTCTTTGTTCATACTTCAAGGTGAGCAAACTCACTTGTATCCACCTATGTGCTTTTGATATTGTGGTTGACACTTGAAGTATGATTGTTTAAAATGCATGCAAGTTTGAATATACATACATTTATGGGTGTACATGTCTATGTATATTTATATGGGATGTGTGCATGTCTGTTTGCTGAGATATATATCTCTGTTTTAAACATTTACAGGCTTAATCCATTTTGAAAATTCAAATCCTCATTATACAATTAATAATAGGTTAGGATCTTTGAAGATAAAAGATGCATAAGGGTGTAACATTGTTTTTAAAATAATTGCAGGAGAAAGATTCAGTGTTTAATTCAAAAAAAAAAATGACAGGAATGATCAGATTTAAATCCAAAATCAAATGTCTGGATTTCGAGTTTAAATCATAGGAATAAATTCGTATTCCAAAATCATGATTTTTGATAATCTTTTCAGAATTTTTAAGTTCAAATTTGATGAGAAAAATCAAATTGATCAAAAATTAGGATATTGTAAATCTCTGGCGATCGCAATGTCCTGAAGCCATGGGGTTTGGCCGTAGGTTGCTAGTAGGTCGATAGTAATGAGAGAAATGGCCGCCGACCTTCTTGATCAACATGGAGGTATAGCGAGGGTAAACTAGGGTTTAAACCTAGGTTTGAGTCGTGGTGGGTTTTTGATCATTTGTGGCATCGCTGTGGCGACTAGGAAGTGCGGTGTAAGGGGATAGCTGAAGGTGTAGTGGCAATGCTGGGGAGTTTTTGATGAACGACTTGTTCCTGGATTCATTCGAATTGCTCGATTTAGTATTGATGGGTTTTCGTGTTTTCTGGGTTGTCGAGTGGGTTGATGATGATGTTGCCGATATGATGTTGGTTACAGCACTGGTCGGAGATGACCAGGATGCTTGTGCACGTGCATAAGGCGGCTTCGTATCTGATGTTTGTTGCTGCATTGATCTTCAGGGAAGAAAAGTGGTTTACTCGAAGTTGGGTTCGGGGTTTTGTTTATTTGGCTCGAGTAAGTTGGTTTGGCCCTCGGGTTAGTTGTTTACAAACTGGTTTTAAAAATTTGAAAGAAATTTACTAGTTTTTTTGAAATTTTTAAGCCAAAGTATTAAACAAGTTTTTCAAAGTTTTAAAATATAAGGAAGACGGGATTAAGTTTTAAAGCTAAAATAAACTTTAAAGTATATTAAAAATAAATAAGTTTTAAAGAAAAATAAACCAAGCTTTCGAATTTAAATTATAAACAAGTTTTAAGTCAAGTTTTCAAAGATTTGATTTTTAAATTAAAAATATGTTTAAAATTGTTTTGGGTTTTGAATAATTATATTTGAATGATTATTTAAAATATACTTAAGTGTTTTCAAATAGAAATTAATGATGTGATTGAATAAGTGATTAAGATAAGTGGGTTATCTTAATTAATCCAGGCCTTGGGTAATGAAAGATTTATTAATTAATTGATAATTAAAGGTTAATCAGTTAAGGAAAGAAATTAAGGAAAATTAATCATTGTGATTAATTTAAGGTTAATCGAATAAATTAATGTAATTAATTGCTTAATGAGAATGATTAAAGGGTTGATTACTTAAAGAATAACTACTTAATTTAAAGATTAATTAAGGAATTAATTAATAATTAAAGTTTTAAGTAATTAAGAGTAAATTAATTAATTTAAGTGATTATAGGGTAATTAATTACTTAAAGATAATTACTTAATGAAAGTAATTAAGGATAATTAATTAATGATTAAAGTTGATTAATCAATTGATTAAAGGATAATTACTCAGTGTAATTAATTTGTGATTTATTAATATAAGTGATTAAGGATAATCACTTATATGATTAATTAAGTATAATTAATTAATTGGTAATTAATTAATTAAGGATAATTAATTAAAGGATAATTAAATAATTAAAGGTTGATCATTTAATGATTAAAGGTTGACTAAATTATTAATTAAGGTTAATTAAAGGTTAATTTATTTATTTTTAAAGGTTAATTAATTAAAATAATTTGTAATTAATTAACGTTAATTAACTAGGATTAGTGATTAATCTGGTTTAAATAAATCAGGTGATTAATTGATCTTATTTATGGATGTTTGGATTGTATTGAATGCTTTGAATTGTTTGATATCCCTAATGTGTGGTTCTCTGTGATATGAATTATTTTGATTTGAGCTCTATGTGTAATTTATTTATCCGTGATACATTTTCATATCTGTCTTGAACTTTGTGAATGGAAGATAAGCGTTATAGGATTATACCGCTTATCGATATTGCTGTATTTGGATTGTGATGATTGATTATATTGCACTATTGTGTAAAACCCCTGGACAACACCACACATGCAAATATGGATTTCACGGGAAATCGGTTAAGTCATAGATATTTTAAATTTAAATATTAATTTATTTAAAATTTGAATTTTGAATCCAAATAGTTTTGGAAATGGAATTAGGTTGAATATGAAAAGCTTTTGAAAAGGATGTTTTGAAATTGAAATTTAGTTTGAATATAATATATCTTATTTCAGATTTGAAATTATTTTTAGAAACTATGTTTTGAAAGGGTTATACAAGTTATACTATATATATATATATATATATATATATGGATTTTAAACTACTTTTGAAGTATATTAAAAGTTTTATTTTGGGAATATAAATTTAACCTAAGTTTATATTTTAAAAGGCTTTAATTTGAGCATATGAAATCGGATTTTCCCGAAATGAGAACTCTTTGTTTTCAAATAATAATATATTTCATATAAAGAAAGAATTTCCAGTTTGTCTAAAGGATTCCAAATTTGAAATTGAAATTGTTTTGAAAGCAATGAATGAATCTTTGTGAAAGATTGGTGTATTTTGTTTTCAAAATTGAAAAGGATCTTAAATGGGTGAATCTTTTGTTTAAAAGATTAAAAGTGGAATTTTTTTTGAACCATTTAAAGGAAAGGTTCTGGGTAATAAGTTGTGACTTAACTGAGATCCTAATATCCATATGTTTTTAAAATAAAGCGCTCATTATTCGGTTTTGCCAAGAGAGGGCGTTATGTCAGAAAACCCATTCCGAATAATGATACGACGTAATGGATAGCAATTGAAGACCGGTGGTGAAGACCGGGTATTTTCGAGAACGAAAGGATTACCTATCAAATGTCTCTGCATTGAGTCGCGCGGTATAGAGATCTCCATATGTGATGGGGAGTCCGATTGGGATTGTGAATACCCGTATTGCAAGGGCTTCTTTTGAAGTGCCTTCGATACTGCTCGAACCCTGTACAGACTTGTATGGATGTATGCATGACATTACACTTTGAGATGTAAAGCTGGTATCTATCAAATACATTTCTGTTTGGTGGCGGAGAATTTATTCTCTTAGCTTAACACCCTTCTCTGAGACGTATGAGCTCAGAGGTTATGTTGTTGATGGTTACTAGTGAAACATTCTCAATTTGGTAATGTGGCATGCTGAGTGCTGCTGATCATTTGTTGATCGAAGCATGACTTTTGTGAAAATCATAGCTTTGTGGGACGAGACTTCATCAGGACCTCACAAGCCGGAAATGGTCGAAATAGGAAGGATGCTACAAGCTTATTGGAGGTAGCGCCCCTTAGGGTATGTCCATTTCCTTCTGGAAAAAGGCGATATCATGGTATGGAGCCCAGATATTTAACCTATGTAGTTGCTGCAAATTTGTGCTTTGTGGTTGTTGGTGTTGAGGATCCTCGTATAAAGGTCGGTAACGACCGGGGTATGGCATACTCGTGTAGTAGTTACCTAGTTACAGAGGTAACCCGCCTAGTCTTAACAGTGATCCGGTTAGGTTCTTGGGGCGTACTTCCAGAGACGTTCCCATGTGGCCCAGGAAGTTTCCTAGCCTGACCATTTGTTGGAAATCCCATCACCAATACGCGCCTTTCACGATTGCAATTGTATAACCTACCATTCTTAAATGGTAGCTATGGCAGGCATAATATAATCGTACCTATGTTGGCTAAGATTAATATTATACTTTCGAAACATTTTCTACACTATGCACTAATAATAATATCGAAAGGATTTTGCGTATCAAGCATGTTTGACTATCATAAGGAGAAATATCCCCCAAGTGTGCGATTGCTTTGTGTGTGTGCCGGGAGGCCTTATCGTAATTTCATTTTCCAAAAAGCATTGCGAATTTCTTTTTGAATTCAGTTTATTTGTTTTTGTTCAAAGAAAACTATTTTCGTTTGCTCACACCAGTCCCATGACTGAACTGGAGTTTATTGTTCCCTTTCTAAACTATGGGTGCTCACAATTTTCCACACGGGTAGCCTAGTGTTAGATTTTCAGATAATCAGCTAACAGATATAGATTCGATAGCCTTCAATTTTCTGTTTGGAATTCTTTGGAGACTTTGGATTTGGCGATAGCATTTGTTTCACATGACCGACCTTGCTTAATACAACGTGATGGTGGTTCAAGCCTCTTGGATTGGAATCTTTGGAGCTATGGCATTTGAAGACATTATATTTCCGCTGCTGTCGCTTTGTTCTTCGCCGTTGTCTTGTATCTATGATAATGTTGAACATTTCATTGCATCATTGTTGTAAAGATATTGCATCCATTGTTGTATCAATGATATAGTGTTTTTCCTCCGCTGTGTTGTTGTACTTAATGTGTTATAAGCTACGGCGAACCAGATTCGACGTTTGGATCTGCGACATTAGATTACGGGTAATGTATTCGGTGCCAATTTTCGAAGGCCGAAATAGGGTCGTTATAATTGGTATCAGAGCTAAAGGTTGAGTAAGAACTTTAGCTCAGGAGTATAACACATTAGGTGACTCATTAGAGATAGGGATCTAAATACCCTAGAATGAGTATATCCCTAAGATATCCATCCAAATGCCTCAGTAAATTCTCTTACTATCCACTTGTAGTGAGTATGGGTGCAAGAAGAGGATAAGGTAAGGGACAGGGGAGTATCACTACAAATGGTCGATACGCTACAACAACAACGGAAATAATTTCTCTATAAATCTCTTTTGATCATCATCCGATTTCAAGTCTTTGATGGCTTCGTGGCAGCTCCAGGAAGAAGCTTTGGTGTGGTGATGGCCCGCGAATCGTTGTAGAAAAGGTTCTAATTCCTATTTCGTATTCTCTTTATCAATTCCCTATTAGCTTTTCGTTTTAAACTTGAATGAATTTGAAATTTATTTGAACCAAATTGGTTAATTAGACATGAAACTGAATTGAATTGTATCCATTTATCTATTCTGTAGGGCCCAGATATGTTTTATGAATGGTTAGTTATCCTTTCAAACTAACCAATACTCCTGCATATTTCGTAGACTAGATGACCCGAGTATTTAAAGAAGTATTGAACAAGTTGTTCTCATATTATTGATGATATTCTAATTTCGTTAGGCAAATGCAGAATAGATATTCAGTTTGATCTGTAAAACATTCTCCATCTATTCTTGTTTGTCTCCTTGTCTGGCAAATTTTGGGGACGAAATTTTCTTAAGGGGGAATCTGTAACAATCCCGGTTTTGAGCCAAATTAAATTAAGTAATCAAAATAATTTTTTTGATTAAATGGTAAATTAATTTGGGTTTTTCAAATTAAATAAGATAAGTGCCTGTTTATTTATATGAATAGACTGTAATTTGAAATTTGTATTTGAAACTCAAAAACAAGTATTTTTGAAGAATAATAAATTGAATTTGAAAAATACAATATTTTAAATTAATTGAAATTTGTTTTCTAATATACATATGTAATACATATATATTAACTGTAAATTGAATCTTTGATTTGGAAATTCAATAATAAATATCTTAAAAACAAATTAGATTTAAAAACTTTATATTCAAAACTAATATATATGTACATGTGATTATATTAATGTATAATTAGTTTTAAAATCATTTTTTCTCTTTGAATTGATATAAGTATAAATATATAGATAAGAGAAAATGTATACAAATAAAAGGAAATGGGTTTGTTTAAATTGAAAATATAAATAGAAAATAAATTTAAAAACATTTAAACACATGCAAAATACATATGTAAATATTTTATGAGACAAGTTAACATTTGTAAATTTTTTGACATAGCATTAAGACAAGTGTTAGCTCAATTTTATTTTATAATTACAAGTATCATTTATAATCATTTATTTTAACTATTAATAAAAAGAATAAACAAGCTATATACATACAACTATACTCCTACACTTTATTTTCTTTCATATATCTTAAAACATACAAACCTGAAACTACAAAACAAAGAAAAGGAAAAAAATAAAATACAAACCTAAAAAACAAATCGAAAAGAAAATCAAAACAAGATTAAAACTTGAAGCTGTAGAAAAACCAAAACCTGGAAGCTTGAAAACAAACAAAATCATATAGCTTTGTAAAATCAAAGAGCATGCAAGATTCAAAGTTTAACTTAGATCTAAAGCAAACAAATTACAAACCTGGGAACAAGAATCAAACATCATGTACAAAATCAAAGTTTAACACTCAAAACAAAGATCAGTCCTGGGTCAAATAAGATCATGTAGCAGATCAAAGTATATCAAGCAATAACTCAAATTCCAACATTAAAGCTTCAGATCCAAACTCAACTAAATCAAGATCAACTTCAGTTTCAAATACCAGAGTTCAAAAACAATGTTTCCTAGGGATTTGACCAGGCAACTTAGTACTCGGCATCCCTACCGTTCGGCTAAACTGGGTCGTTCGGCATCACGTTACGTCCGGCATCCAAGAAGCACTCGGCATTCGGGAGTGCTCGGCAACCAGGGGCGCTCGGCATCCAAGAGCATTCGGCATCAACTATCGTTCGGCCTAACTATTGTTCGGCCTAAGTATCATTCGGCCAATACATAGTTCAGCCTGGGTAGCGTTTGGCCAAAGTGTTCGTCCAGCCTAAGTTTTGCTCGGCATCCAAACGTCGTTCGGCCAAGACATCGTTCGGCCAAGTCACTGGTTTGGCTTCCAGTATCGTTCAGTGCAAATGTTTCCCACGGCATTCAGAGTGTTCGGCCTCGCTGCGCTCGGCATGAGGAGATTGTTCGGTATTCATTCCCTGTTCGGCATTCGACGTTCGTCATCTATGGGTCGGCTCATAGAGATTACTCCATTTGGGCCGAGATATTCAGCCACACGGCCCACCAGGGAAGTCCGACCCATCTTCCTATATAAATAGAGAGGCAGGGGCATGGTGAAATGGGTCAGAATTTTGAGAACACTGCGGAGACTCTGCCGCATTCAACCTTCATTCAATATTTAATCTTTTACTTAGCAATTGTATTCAAGTGATCATAAACAGATTGTATCTGTAGTCGATCATCAAGTAAAGCAATAAAGATTAACCTCAAAGTGGACGTAGGTAGTTACGCCGAACCACTACAAATTTGGTGTTCTTGTTCTCTGCATTTAATTTATATATTGTTCTCTATTTTAATTTACTTTCTTCATTAATCTCTCTACACAATCTTTCTAAGGGTGTTAGTGGCCAATTTTGGTGCTAACATTTTGGTGCTTTCACTGAGAATTGAATTCTCAGGATGTTAGGATATGATTTGTAGCTATTGGATTGCATAAATCCCACAAAGGAGATCCAAGATCATTCACAGGGCATCTGTTGATTCTATTCAGAGTTACAGGCAACAACTCTACAATGGGAAGACCACGAACCAAATCGGCCTCCCACAACGCAGATATCCACGAGATGGCTAGCGTACAACAAGTTGGACCTAGAAATCAGCAAGCAACACGAGGTGTAGGGCCCTCCACCCAAAACCAAGCGGAAGTTGTTTCTCGAAAAGAGTTCAACGACTTGATAAGGGAACTCAAGAAACGTAGAAGGCAACTTGCTGAACAAATTCAAGCCAACACTGACCTCATGACTCAGCTTGCTCAGCAGCAGCGTCAGAATACTTGAGGTAACCCTGCCCCTTATTCTGAATCTGATGGTTTAACCTCAGCTGACGAACCTCCTGGTTGTAGACGCCGTAAGGATGAAGGTGCACAGGCAGGCGTTGGGAATCAAGCCCGCGAAGAGACCGTACGCCCGAATCTCCAAGACCCAAATCAGGCGGGACACCAACCCGTACGGTCCCGTGGAACGAAAACCAGCCTTCCATCCTCCATACAAACTCCAGACTTAACACCTATGGTCAGGAAGTTGATGAGAGAGAACCAAGGCTTGACCAATGAAGATTGGGGAGTGACCAGAAGCCATACTCCCTTTATGGATAGTATCCTATAGGCTGAGTACCCCCAAGAAGTTCAATATGCCAACTATCCCAGCCTACGAAGGGAAGACGGATCCCAGGCAGCATGTGATAAGGTACGGATGGATGATGGATTTTGCAAGAGCTAATGACGCAACCAAGTGTAGGTGCTTCCTAATCACTCTGGTCATAATTGCCACCATATGGTTTACTCGACTTCCTCCATGATCTATATCTAGCTTTGACGAATTGGCAATGAAATTCATAGAGCAATTTAGGATACACATCACTCGTCCAAAGGATGTGATGTCCTTATCAAGCGTAATCCAAGCTCCAGGAGAGTCATTGAAAGCATACTTGTAGAGATTTCATGTTGCGGCTACCGAAGTGAGCAATCCAAATGACCAAGCAATTTTGATGGCAGTAATGCATGGAGTGGATCCAGACTTTGAATTTGGAGATTGGTTGGCGGGAAAGCCCCCGGCCACACTGGAGCGTTTTTATTCGAAAGCTCACCGGCTCATAAGAAGGGAAGAAGCTCGATGGACAATACGAGACAAGGCACCAGGGCCTGCTCAGGAGACTGAAAAGTACCATCGCTGTGAAGCAAACCGGTGATAATTCGAGAAAAGCTCAAGTCAACGTCCAAAACAAGCCTAGGAAATCTAAAGGGTCCGGAGGTGGAAATCCTAGAAAGAAAGAGAGACGAGGAAATGGAAATCAAAGATTTCGACCTACAATGAATACACCCTGCTCAACGCACCTCTTGAGAACATCTATTTGTCAACTTGCAATACTTTTCAGTATAGAAAACCACGCCCAAAGGAATCAAAGGAGGAACAGAAGAGAACTGGGAAGTATTGCCACTTTCACGAGTCTTATGGGAACAACACAGAGGAGTGCAGACACCTCCATGACGCTGTTGAAAAGTTTATTAGACAGAAGAAGCTGCAGGAGTTTATTAAAGACCTACAAGACGGAAGACAAGGGACATCGGACCCCGGGCACGGGCCAGCTCCACGCCTACCAGAACAACCTGCTCGAACTGTGGGTAGATTGGTTATCAACACGATTGCTGGCGGACCTCATCCTGCAGATAAGAATTGGCAGGAGATGGAGCAATATGCTAACTCTTTAAGACATGCAGAGTATGAGTGTTGTTCGAATGTGGAGGACGGGATTCCTACAAAGCAGCAGCGCACGATTGATGATGATATTGTATTCAGGAGCAGAGATGCGAATAAGGTGGAGGCTCCTGCCATCGACCCGATGGTCATATCTACGACAATCGGGCTGGCATTTGTGAAGAGAATTCTAATTGATTGTGGAAGTTCCGTTAACATCATCTTCAAGAAGGCGTACGACCAAATGAAGCTGGAAACTAAGGATCCGTCTAAAGCCAGAATCCACGGCTTCAACGGCGCAACAACGGATGTAGTGGGATATGTGAAGTTACCAGTTGAACTGGGGCAAGGCGATCGTAGGAGGGTGCAGATCCTACCATTCATAGTGTTGGATGTTGACTCTCCATATAACGTATTCCTAGGACGTCCAGCCCTGGCAGAATTTAGGGCAGCATTGACCTCTTGGTGTCTGACGTTAAAATTTCCAACACACAGAGGTGTTGGAATGGTACACAGCGATCAGACGACCGGACGTGCAAGCTATGTGGTTGAGCTGAGAGAGGCTTAGCGTAGAGAAAAAGGAAAGGTTGCGGACCGCTCCGTCCGCATCCGAAATGCTGATGATTGACAAGTAGCGCCCGAGCCCTGGCTCGGGCAACATTCTCGGACCCATAGAGACATATATCCGAGAGATGATGATGATGGGAAACCCAGGGAAATAAATGCAGTACCGGCTGAACTAACCATTAACATCCCAGTCAGCCAGGATGACCCATCATGAATTCTTAAAATCGGATCACAACTCGACCCTGTGGTGGCCGAGAACCTCACCGACTTCCTCCGAGCGAATCTTGATGTCTTCGCTTGGACACATTCTGACATGTGCGGGATTTCTCCTGCAATCGCGAGTCATATGTTGAACATAGACCCAAGACATGTTCCTGTGAAATAGAAATGGAGAGGCGTGGACACAGAGAGGTCCGCGGCTCTGAAAGAGGAGGTGGACAAACTCAAGGCCAATGGGTTCGTCCGTGACGCCCTCTACCCCGAATGGGTATCTAACCCGGTGCTAGTAAAGAAAGCAAATGGAAAATGGAGAACCTGTGTTGATTATTCTGACTTAAACAAAGCATGCCCGAAGGATAGTTTCTCGTTGCCTAGGATTGACCAGCTGGTTGATTCAACTGCCGGACATGAGTTACTATCATTTATGGATGCGTACTCTGGATATAATCAAATCCCGATGCACCTCCCAGACCAAGAACACACCAGTTTTATCACAAACATTGGGTTATATTACTATGTAGTGATGCCCTTTGGATTGAAAAATGCGGGAGCAACTTATCAGCGTCTAGTAAATTGGATGTTCAAAGACCAGATTGGTAAAACGATGGAAGTTTATGTGGATGACATGCTCGTGAAGTCACGGCAGTCAAACGACCACATCCAAGACTTAGCAGAGATGTTTGACATACTCAGGTATTATGGAATGAAGATCAATCCTTTGAAGTGTTCATTCGGCGTAGCGTTAGGAAAGTTTTTGGGTTTCATTGTGAATGCGCGGGGAATCGAGGCTAACCCAAAAAAGATTCAACTTATCCGAGATATACAAGTGCCCAGAACCATAAAACAAGTGCAAAGCTTGAATGGAAAGGTGACCGCGCTGAGCCGATTCATATCCAGGGCCACAAACAAGTGTATTCCTTTCTTCGATGTTATAAGGAAGGGAAAGAGGAATTTCGAATGGACATCCGACTGTGCGGAAGCATTCCAAGCTCTTGTAAGGCACTTGGAAAGTCCCCCGATATTGTCGAAACCAATAGACCACGAAATGTTGTACATATACTTGGCTGTATCCCAGCACTCTATCAGCACAGCCTTGGTTCGCGAGGAAGACCGCGTTCAAAAGCCAGTTTGCTATGTTAGTAGACGCTTGATGGGGGCAGAAATAAATTATCCAAAGATTGAAAAACTAGCCTATTGCTCGGTGATTGCATCATGCAAGCTTCGTCCATATTTCCAGGCACACTCAATCAATGTCTACACCGATCAACCTTTGCAGCAGATACTCCAACTACCGGAAACTTCTAGAAGGATGTTAAAATGGAATATTGAGTTAAGTCAGTTCGACATTACCTACCTGCCGCAAAGGGCCATACAAGGACAAGCACTATCTGATTTCATTGATGAATTTACTATGACAGACGAATCAAACGACCACAATGTCATACCCCCCGTTCGATGGAAGATGTACACCGATGGGGCATCTAACGACCATTGTTTAGGAGTTGGCATAGTTCTTATAACTCCTGAGAACCGATCAGTTTGCTACGCTTTGAAGCTCGAATTCACAGCGACGAATAATGAAGCCGAATATGAAGCGTTGATTGCCGGCTTAAGACTTATCAAAGAACTGGGAGTAAAATCAGTTGAAATCTTTAGCGACTTTCAGCTGGTGGTGTACCAAGTGCGAGGAGACTACCAAGCAAGGGGGCAGAGACTTGCCCCATACTTGGTCCGAGTTCAGGAGCTGCTAGCGAATCTCGAGTACTATGATATTTCACATGTCCCGCGTGAGCAAAACAAAGATGTCGATTCATTGGCAAAATTCGCAAGCACAAGTGATGCACAACGAATGGGATTATTTCCTGTTGAGACCCTCCATGCTCCAAGTATAGATATGATGGAGGTTGATTTCGTGTTAGAAATAGAAATCGAGAAGGAATCGTAGATGACCCCAATCAAGCAGTACTTGCTATTCGAGATCTTACCCAAAGAAAGGAGCGAAAGACGACAAGTCCTTCGTAATGCTTCTCGTTATGTAATATAGGATGGAATAATGTATCGAAGGGGATTCTCGACCCCATTACTCCGATGCATTGCCCATGATGAGATAAAACGAGTCATGAAGGAAGTCCATGAAGGAGAGTGTGACGACCATACTGGGAGGTAGACATTAGCAAAAAAGGTCCTCTGTTATGGATACTACTGGCCAACTGTGAATCATGATGCTGTAGACTATGTGAGAAGATGTGATAAATGCCTGATATATGCGAAAATCCCGACAGCTCCGTTGACGGAACTCACGCAAATGGTTAGTCCCTGGCCATTTGCAATGTGGGGAATTGACCTAGTTGGTTCTTTACACATAGCCAAAGGTGGAGCGAAATATGCAATAGTTGCGGTTGACTACTTTACCAAATGGGCGGAAGCAGAGCTTCTGGCCACAATAACCACCAAGAAGGTTACTAATTTCATCGTACGAAATATCATATGCCGTTTTGGCCTTCCACGGACCATCAATACAGACAATGGGACTCGATTCGAAAGCAAGGAGTTCAAAGAATTTTGTCAGAAATATGGCATTGAGAAGAAGTTTGCATCGGTTGCTCACCCGAAAGCCAACGGATAAGTGAAAGCCGTGAACAAGATAATCAAATCCATATTGAAAAAGCATCTGGAAAAGGCTAGAGGCAAGTGGGTGGATGAACTTCCAAACGGCGCTTTGGGCCTATAGGACCACCCACAAGACCTCGACTGGCCACACTCCATTCGCATTGGCATATGGCACGGAAGCTGTCATACCCGTGAAACTCGAAGTTCCATCGGATTGAGTAACTCATTAAGACCCCGAGTCGAACCAGAATCTTTTATTGGAATCATTGGACTTCATTGAAGAAAAACGCGAAGAAGCCAACTTGAGAGCGGCCGCATACAGACATAAAGTCGCTAAATATTACAACGAAAAGGTCCGACCGAGTATTTATGGTGCAGGAGACCTCGTTTTGAAACGAGTTTTTCTGATCCCATCACATATGAATCCCGCATGGGAAGGTCCATACGTCATCGAACGGAAGCTTGGAGAAGGAACTTTCAAGCTAGCGACTGTTGATGGTGCGACACTCCCCTGAGCATGGAACGACGAGCACTTGCGGCATTATTATACTTAATTTATTTCTTTCATGTATTAGTCGCATTTATTTCCAGTACGCCTTTATTTCTAGTTCTTGACATGTAGTAAAACAATTCAGCTTGCTTTCATTAATAAAGGCTTGAAGCCATCTTTTCCATAAATGACTAATGTTTCTGCGTATGATGATCCTGTGACAGGCAAACGAAACCATATTATTCTGGCTGACGTACGAACACGTGCAGATATTCAAAATCTCCAAGTCCCTGGAGTGCGGGCTGGAGTACTCTAAGTCTCCAAAGTGTGGACTCGAGTATAAACGACTCAAAATATCCAAGTCCCCGTAGTGCGGACTGGAGTACTCTAAGTCCCCGGAGCGCGGACTCGAATATAAACGATTAAAAATCTCCAAGTCCTTGGAGTGCGGACTGGAGTAATCTAATTCCCCGTAGCGCGGACTCGAGTATAAACGATTCTAAAATCTCGAAGTCCCCAGAGTGCGGACTGGAGTACTCTAATCCTTGGAGCGCGGAATCGAGTATAAACGATTTTAAAATCTCTAAGTCCCCAGAGTGCAATCTGGAGTGCTCTAAGTCCCCGAAGCGCGGAATCGAGTGTAAACGACCTAAAATCTCCAAGTCCCCAGAGTGCGGACTGGAGTACTCTAAGTCTCTGGGGCATGGACGCGAGTATAAACGATTAAAAATCTCCAAGTCCCTGAAGTGCGGACTGGAGTACTCTAAGTCCTCGGAGCCGGACTCGAGTAGAAACGATTCTAAAATCTCTAAGTCCCCAGAGTGTGGACTGGAGTACTCTAAGTCCCCGGAGCACAGACTCAAGTACAAATGATTCTAAAATCTCCAAGTCCCCAGAGTGCGGACTGGAGTACTCTAAGTCCTCGGAGCGCGGACTTGAGTATAAACGACTTAAAATCTCTTAGTCCCTGAAGTGCGGACTGGAGTACTCTAAGTCCCCAAAACGCGGACTCGGGTATAAACGATTAAAAATCTCCAAGTCTCTAGAGTGCGGACTGGAGTAACCTAAGTCCCCGGAGTGCGGACTCGAGTATAAACGGCTTAAAATCTCCAAGTCCCCGAAGTACGGACTGGAGTACTCTAAGTCCCCGGAGCGCGTACTCGAGTATAAACGACTTAAAATCTCCAAGTCCCCTGAGTGTGGACTGGAGTACCTTAAGTCCCCGGAGCCCAGACTCGAGTATAAACGCTTCAAAATCTCCAAGTCCTCGAAGTGTGGACTGGAGTACTCTAAGTCCTCAGAATGCGGACTCAAGTATAAGCGATTTAAATGACCAGGTCCCCTGAAGGCGGACTGGATATAAATGACTTGAAGTCATCGAGACTTCGACGCACGTATTAGAAAATATTCTAAGTGCTTGGAGCGCGGAAGAAAAAACAAATAGCTCCCAAAGAATTTTCGAGCTATATGAAGATGAACCGAGAGGTCTATGTTATTCACAACAGCTTGGATTTGAATCACAATCACAAAGAAAATTGAATGATAAGAGCCTTTGAAAGACAGAAAAACTAAGTTTTACTCATCAAAGATATGTTTCCACTACAACTCCTTTGAAGCACGGAATCAAAAGTTTATTTACACAAACTAAGAAAACAAAAATACTTGCAAAATCTAAATTAACTCTCGTTGAATGAGAGTAATGATTACTTCTTGTTCTTCTTCGACTTCTTCACCTCCGTTGTCTTCTCAGACGACTCCTATCCTCTGCGTTTACCCTTGGTACCCTTCTTTGATGGAGGAGCAACAACAGAAGAAGTATGAGGAACATCCATGGGTTTAGACCTGCCAAGGAGAATGATCTTCAATGGCTTGTTTAAAGGATCGTCGGGGTCCATGGCTTGAAGTTCGACCTTGATCTTGGTCGTCTCTTCCTTCTCTTTCTCAAGCCTCTCCTTCATACTCAGCTCAAATGTGTGTTCGAAGGCGCCTGTAATCTCTACTTCATAACTCCCCTCGATGGGAGAAGAAGTCTCGGATTTGTCTTCATCCAGCGCTCCAATCATCTGAGCATCTGGCCCGGGAGCCTCTCCAGCCTGAATGGCCTCACCTATTTTCTCCTCCACCTCCTTGGCGACATCTCTCCTCGGAGTGGGCTCGGGATCAGAAAGGCCTGCGCAAAATCATGAGAAACAAGCATTAGAATACAATAGTCCTTCATAAAGAATGACAACTTTTGAAATCTTAAAGTGAAGGGCTAGCTACCAGGTTCCGACAGGCTCTCAGTCGTCAAGGGGGTCTTACCCTCTGGAATGGGAGACAAAATATGGACGCCAATGCCGGGGTCCTCCGGATTATAACCGATATGCTGCTCAAATGGATAGAGTATCGGCCGATCGGCCAATCGAGTAGGCGCATGAGCTGGAGGCGCAACCCCGGATGGACTGCTAATCACTTCTTTCCCTTTCTTTGAGAGGGAGCCTTTGCAATAAATAGCTTTGGCCGCCGACAAGTCCGAAGGCTCATTTCCTTTGAGAAATTCTTTTATCAAGGCTCCCTCATCAATCTCTTCGGTGACGTGCTCGGCCTTCCTGATTTCTATCAAGGCCTCCCATGCCTCAGCTAAAGATTCAAGATAGCGCTCGCCCAAAAAAAGACAAGTCTCGGTGCATGAGAACGCAGGCGTTGGATTCAGCGATTAGCGGGTCAAACATGCTTTTGATCTCTTCCCTGCCTTCTTCTCTATCCGCCTCGAGACGCTAGTCGATATCCATGGACGCTATCTTCTTTTCCTCCTCACGGGCTTCAATCTTTAATGCCTCAACTCTGGAAAGCTCGCCCTCAAGTTTTTCTTTTAAGAGTCGAGTAGCAACGATCTCATCACAGTATCGTTGTGATTCTTCTTGGGCAGCCATTTTCTCTTCCTTCTCTCTGCGGAGCTGCTCCTCAAGTTCGTTGACTCGGAGTCTGAATGCATCCCTCTCCTTTTGGACTGAGTCCTTTTCCAGAGCCAAAGCCTCATAGTGTTGTATCACCTCGTCGAGTTCCTTTTTGTGAGTCGACTCCAGACGAGTTACGGCTTTGGCCATGTCTTTAGCGCTCTGTTGGGTGGCCTTAAGTTCAGACTTGTAAGTTGCAGTTTCTTCATCCTAAGCTTTAATGATATCTTTATTGTGGATAGCCTCAAGCTTCAGGCGATCGATTTCATGTTGACACTCCACGGATACTTTAGAAAGTTTTTCAGCTAAATGAACAAATGTGTCATGTTGAAATAGACGTCGTTGGTACAGGCGATGGCGCTCTGCTTGACATGTTCAGGGATAGGATGAATCGCCGGGAGGAATTTCAGGCCGTCGAAGTAGATTTTTGGAAATTTATCTTTATGCTCGGCCAGTCTCTCCAATACTGATGGGTCTGTTACAAGAGTGGGAGGAGACGACTTTGAAAGTTCGGCTCTCTTGTGAGAATCTCGGGACTATCGAGTGGAAGAGGAATCAGAGTGTTGGTCCCAGGGAGCATCAGATTGCGACCTCTTATGGCCGCGCTTGTCTTTATTTTGCTCCAGGTGAGAAGAGGTATCCTGGTGGTATTTTGGCTGATAGTAAGTTTTCCTCCGAGATGACGAGTCCCGGGAATGATAGTCTTTATCGCCGTCACCATCTCTATCTCGACGTCTCCCAGAACCCGAGTCCCATCCAAATTGATAAAAAATAGATGAACCACGAAGGCAATCGAATTCACGTGAGCGCCCTATTTCACCAGCACAGAATTCAAATAACAGCGAATTAGCAAAGATTAGGGTGACGATGAAAATCTAAGTGCAAATTGAAGTGCAAGTGTTCGTGTGTGTCCTAGTGTTTCCTCCCGACGGACCAGTCGCTTTACTAATGGGAGTTTTCTCTTCCTGATTTCGGGTTAGAGCGCTCGGGTCGCCTCTGATGGGCGAATGAAGTTTGAATGCCTCCGGGTCGTCAAAGTCGTAATTGAGCAGATCATCCGGAATGGAGAGGGTCGATAGGCGCTTTAAAGAACTTTCTACGCGCTGTGAAGAAGCCTCTTTCTCCATTCGAATGAGTGTAACTTTCAAAGTTCTGCCAACCTTCTCCTTCCTAATCTTGTACGTCAATCCCTTTTTCCTCTTTGAAGGGGAAGATGACGTTTCGATATCGTGCACTTCGACTATAGGATCCTGAGCGGGACCCAAGTTCTCACCTTGTGCTTCGGGTGTCTCGTTCCCTTGAGTTTCCCCCTCTTCTGGTGCATCGGGAGTATGACGGACTGATGACTCGGCTATTTTTTTCCTTTAACAGATACGGGCCTGGGTATGGAGACGCCCTCAGGAAGGCTTACCCGACGACCTTCTGCTAACAGTCCGAACCACTACAGTGACTCATTTGAAATGAGAGTTCGGATGTCCCGTTCTACGACAGAAAGAGCTCTAATAGTTTCATTGGCCTCATAATATCCGCGGCCATCAGGACGTGGATTGATATCTGAGAAGATGAAACAAGAGTTAGAAAAGGCTTAGCTTCGACCAAACATGAGTATCATTCCAAGAAGAAGACTTACTTCCTTCAACCCATCTCCTTGCGAAACCAGGAGGGCAACGCACATAGAACCATTCCTGTTTGTATAGGGAAAACTTGTTCCATGCTCCGGTTAAAATTTGGCATTTGTGGTGCGGCTCGAGGAACACAAAGGAGGGTCTATCTCTCCGCTTCTTGATCATATAAATATATCTGATGTCGCCAGGAGTTGGAGGCCTAGAAAGGACGGTCATTAAGAGGATGCAGGTGCCATAGATGAAGGCGTGACCATTTGGGTGCAGTTGCGACGGGGCGATGTCGATGTATTGCAGCACATCCCAAAGAAATAAGTTAAATGGTGGCACACTGCTGACCCAGTACATAGACTTATTACAAGCGGTTATCCAACTAGGGGCAGGTGTGGACAGTCGTGCCACGATGGAACCATCACGTCGTCAAATGGGATTCCATGGATAGAGCATATTCGTCGGAGCGCAACTTCATTGACCTTCGAAGCTTGTGAATCGACCGGGTTGTCCAAGAAAATTGATGCCTCCAGGGCATTGGGAGCTAGGTTATGAGCAGGGGAAGTTGACAGGTTAGAAGTATCTACAACCTCTTGTTTAGAAGATGGCCCGGGTCTATCTGAGATTGTGGCGGAGCTAGATTTCTTAGACATCTTTGATGGAAATTGAATCATGTAGAGTACCTAATTGAACTATACTTGAAAAATAATCATCGTTAGAATTAACAACATAAATTAGCCCCCCCCCCCATGCGGTATGTGAGCTAGTGCAATCTTCAAATATAAATGCTGAGAAATTATAGGTCACAGTGTCGATGGTATAAGTTGAACTTTGAACCATCATCTTCGAAGACCGTCATCGCTGACCATTTTCGAAAACCCGCCTTGCAATATTTTCAATTTTGGACTCGGATACTGATGTTATATGCCAGGAGCTTCTGTTTCTTTTTATCGACTTCAGTTCTAGATCATATGATTGGAACTAGGAAGTTATTAGTCCAGTTTAATTTGGTATGCCAGTTGGAAGTTACCAGTCCAGTTTAACTTGGTATGCCAGTTGGATAGTTACCAGTCCAGATTAGTTTGATATGCCAGTTTGATTAGGTCCGTGTCTTTGGTTATATCTTATGTTCAGGCAAAGTTAAGATGATTGTTCGACCCAAATATCGACCGGCCGAGCTATCGTCCGACCAAGCTGTCGTCCAGTCAAGCTATCGTTCGGCCTATCTATTGCTTGACTTAAGTCACGATCGGTCAAAGCGCTATTCGGCCTGGTTAACGCTCGGCCAAAGTGTCGTCCAGCCTAAGTTCTGTTCGGCCGAGATGACGTTCGGCATCCTATCTAGTTCGTACTCTCTTCCTGTCCTACCATCCCACTGCACGGCATGTAGCGAGTCATGCCGAACCAAAGTTACGCCGAGCCCCGACGCTCGGCACTCCGTCCTTAGCTACGGTTTCATTTTTCCTCTCTTCCTCCATCCATGCCGAACAACAAGGACGGATCATTCAGCCAATCGTGCCAGACCATGTCGTTCGGCATCCTAACCACCTCCTGCTCCTCCTTTATTATTTTTTCCTCCAATCTCGTTCGGCACAAGGGAACCGTGCCAAACCATAAAACATTTCCCAACAGCTCCCTTGTACGCTCGTCTCCAGTCACTCCTCCTCTCCTCCCCATCATTTAATCCTAGAAATATTTTAATCAAGGCTCGACCCTTTCATCCACACAACACCAATCAGCTACAGTTCTAATTCGCGGACTCGAGCCTCATGTTAGAACCCATTTATTCGGGTAAAGGAATTAGATAGAGGGATCGTTACCTAGTTAGTAGATCGAGACTTGGAGAAATCTGGGGTTAAGGCACGGCTTTAGTTAATGCCGAATGGATTGGGAAGGAATGGTTGTTAACAGGGGAAATTTGCAAGTACGAGATAACAGAGGTAAAAAGTAAAAAGAGAAGAAGGAGGAAAACACTGGCCTTTATAGGGAAGAAGAAGAAGTCGAAGAGGCTATGGCCGGTGGAACCGGTTAAAGCCGCATCGTTCGGCTTCAGCATACAAAGTCGCTCGGCATATGTGAAGCGTTCGGCTTTGGCTATACTGTTCAGCACACATCACTTCATCTGGAAATCGAGGGAAGTCATCATTGAAGAAACTGGACCACGACCCGGGACAAAGCACAATGGGCACATGATTCAAATTGCACCACGTTCGACCACGTAATGCACTTTGGAGGGCAAGTGTTTCCTAGGAATTTGACCAGGCAACATAGTACTCGGCATCCCTACTGTTCGGCTAAACTGGGTCATTCGGATCATGTTACGTCCGGCATCCAAGAAGCACTCGACATTCAGGAGCGCTCGGCAATCAGGGGCGCTCGACATCCAAGAGCACTCGGCATCAACTATCGTTCGGCCTAACTATTGTTCGACCTAAGTATCGATCGGCCAAGACATAGTTTGGCCTGGGTAGCGTTCGGCCAAAGTGTTCGTCCAGCCTAAGTTTTACTCGGCATCCAGACGTCGTTCGGCCAAGACATCGTTCGGCCAAGTCACTGGTTCGGCTTCCAGTATCGTTCGGTGCAAATGCTTCCTACAGCATTGAGAGTGTTCGGCCTTGCTGCGCTCCGCATGAGGAGATTGTTTGGTATTCATGCCCTGTTCGGCATTCGACATTTGGCATCTATGGGTCGGCACATAGAGATTACTCCATTTGGGCCGAGATATTCAGCCACCAGGCCCACCAGGGAAGTCCGACCTATCTTCGTCTATAAATAGTGAGGCAGGGGCACGGTGAAATGGGTCAGAATTTTGAGAACACTGCGGAGACTCTACTGCATTCAACCTTCATTCAATATTTAATCTTTTATTTAGCAATTGTATTCAAGTGATCAGAAACGGATTGTATCTGTAGTCGATCATCAAGTTAAGCAATAAAGATTAACCTCAAAGTGGACGTAGGCAGTTCGCCGAACCACTATAAATTTGGTGTTCTTGTTCTCTACGTTTAAATTTATATACTGTTCTATGTTTTAATTTACTTTGTTCATAAATCTCTCTATACAATCTTTCTAAAGGTGTTAGTGACCAATTTTGATGCTAACAAACAACAGTTCCAGATTTTCTCTGTTCATACTTCCAGGTGAGCAAACTCACTTGTATCCGCCTATGTGCTTTTGATATTATGGTTGACACTTGAAGTATGATTGTTTAAAATGCCTGCATGTTTGAATATACATATATTTATGGGTGTACATGTCTGTGTGTATATATATGGGATGTGTGCATGTTTGTTTGCAGGGATATATATCTCTGTTTTAAACATTTACAGGCTTAATCCATTTTGAAAATTCAAATCCACATTATACAATCAATAATAGGTTAGGATCTTTGAAGATGAAAGATGCATAGAGGTGTAACGTTGTTTTTAAAAGTAATTACAGGAGAAAATATTCAGTGTTTAATTCAAAAGAACAAGAAAATGACAGGAGTGATCAAATTTAAATCCAAAATCGAATGTCAGGATTTCGATCTTAAATCATAATAATAAATTCGTATTCCAAAATCATGATTTCTGATAATCTTTTCAGAATTTTTAAGTTTAAATTTGATGAGAAAAATCAAGTTGATTAGAAATTGGGATATTGTAAATCTCTGGCGATCGCAATGTCCTGAAGCCATGGGGTTTTGGCCGTAGGTTGCTATTAGGTCGATAGTAATGGGAGAAATGGTCGCCGACCTTCTACATCAACGTGGAGGTACAGCGAGGGTAAACTAGGGTTTAAACTTGGGTTTGAGTTGTGTTGGTTTTTTGATCATTTTTGATCATTGATGGGTTTTTGAGTTTTCTGGGTTGTCGAGTGGGTTGACGATGACGTCGCCGATATGATGATGGTTGCAGTGCCAGTCGGAGATGACTAGGATGCTTGTGCACGTGCACAAGGCGGTTTCGTATCTGATGTTTGTTGTTGCGTTAAGCTTCGGGGAAGAAGAGTGTTTTACTCGAAGTTAGGTTTGGGGTTTTGTTCATTTAGCTTGAGTAGGTTGCTCTGGCCCTCGGGTTAGTTCTTTATAAATAGGTTTTAAAATTTTAGAAGTATTGTACTAGTTTTTTGAAAATTTTAAGCCAAGGTATTAAAGAAGTTTTTCAAAGTTTTAAAATATAAGGAAGATGGTATTAAGTTTTAAAGCTAAAATAAACTTCAAAGTATATTAAAAATAAATAAGTCTTAAAGAAAAATAAACCAAATTTTTGAATCTAAATTATAAACAAGTTTTAAGTCAAGTTTTCAAAGATTTGATTTTTAAACTAAAAATATATTTAAAATTGTTTTGGGTTTTGAATAATTATATTTGAATGATTATTTAAAATATTCTTAAGTGTTTTCAAATAGAAATTGATAATGTGATTAAATAAGTGATTAAGATAAGTGGGTTATCTTAAGTTAGTCGAGGCCTTGCGTAATTAAAGATTTGTTAATTAATTGATAATTAAAGGCTAATCAGTTAATGAAAGAAATTAAGGAAAATTAATGATTGTGGTTAATTTAAGGTTAATCAAATAAATTAATGTAATTAATTGCCTAATGAAAATGATTAAAGGGTTGATTACTTAAAGAATAATTACTTAATTTAAAGATTAATTAAGGAATTAATCAATAATTAAAGTCTTAAGTAATTAAGAGTAAATTAATTAATTTAAGTGATTATAGGGTAATTAATTACTTAAAGATAATTACTTAATGAAAGTAATTAAGGATAATTAATTAATGATTAAAGTTGATTAATCAAGTGATTAAAGGATATTACTCAATGTAATTAATTTGTGATTTAATAATATAAGTGATTAGGGATAATCACTTATTATAATTAATTAAGTATAATTAATTAAATGGTAATTAATTAATTAAGCACAATTAATTAAAGGATAATTAAATAATTAAAGGTTAATCATTTAATGGTTAAAGGTTGATTAAATTATTAATTAAGGTAATTAATTAATAATTAAAGGTTAATTAATTTATTTTCAAAGGTTAATTAATTAAAATAATTTGTAATTAATTAATGTTAATTAACTAGGATTTGTGATTAATCTGGTTTAAATAAATCAGGTGATTAATTGATCTTATTTATGGATGTTTGGATTGTATTGAATGCTTTGAATTATTTGATATCCCTAATGTGTAGTTCTCTGTGGTATGAATTATTTTGATTTGAGCCGTGTGTGATTTATTTATCTATGATGCGTTTACATATCTATCTGGAACTTTGTGAACGGAAGATAAGCGTTATAAGATAATACCGCTTATCGATATTGCTGTGTTTGGATTATGATGATTGACGATATTGCACTATTGTGTAAAACCCCTGGACTACACCACACACACAAATATAGATTTCACGAGAAATCGGTTAAATCATAGATATTTTGAATTTAAATATTAATTTATTTAAAAGTTGAATTTTGAATCCAAATAGTTTTGGAAATGGAATTGGATTGAATATGAAAAGCTTTGAAAAGGATGTTTTGAAATTGAAATTTAGTTTGAATATAATATATCTTATTTCAGATTTGAAATTATTTTTGGAAACTATTTTTTGAAAGGGTTATACAAGTTATACCATATATATATATAGATTTTAAACAACTTTTGAAGTATATTAAAATTATTATCCTGGGAATTTAAATTTAACCCAAGTTTATACTTTAAAAGGCTTTAATTTGAGCAAATGAAATCAAATTTTCTCGAAATGAAAACTCTTTGTTTTCAAATAATAATAGCTTTCATATAAAGAAAGAATTTCCAGTTTTTGTTTAAAAGATTTCAAATTTGAAATTGAAATTGTTTTGAAAGCAATGAATGAATCTTTGTGAACGATTGGTGAATTTTGTTTTCAAAATTGAAAAGGATCTTAAATGTGTGAATCTTTGGTTTAAAAGATTAAAAGTGGAAACTTGTTTAAACCATTTAAAGGAAAGGTTTTGGGTAATAAATTGTGACTTAACTGAAATCCCAATACCCATATGTTTTAAAATTAAGCGCTCATTATTCGGTTTAGCCGGCAGAGGACTTTATGTCAGAAAACCCATTCCGAATAATGATATGACGTAATGGATAACATTTGAAGACCGGCGGTGAAGACCGGGTATTTTCGAGAGCGAAAGGATTACCCATCAAATGTCTTTGCACTGAGTTGTGCTGGTATAGAGATCTCCATATGTGATGGGGAGTCCGATCGGGATTGTGAATACCCGGATTGCAAGGGCTTCTTTTGAAGTGCCTTCGGTTCTGTTCGAACCCGAAACAGATTTGTATGGATGTATGTCTGACATTACACTTTGAGATGTAAAACTGATTTCTATCAAATACATTTCTGTTTGGTGGTGGAGAATTTATTCTCTTTGGTTAGCACCCTTCTCTGAGACGTACGAGCTCAGAGGTTATGTAGTTGATGGTTACTAGTGATACATTCCCAATTTGGTAATGTGGCATGCTGAGTGTTGTTGATCATTTGTTGATCGAAGCATGGCTTTTGTGAAAAGCGTAGCTTTGTGGGACAAGACTTCATCAGGACCTCACAACCCTGAAATGGTCGAAACAGGAAGGATGCCACAAGGTTATTGGGGGTAGCGCCCCTTAGGGTATGTCCATTTCCTTTCGGAAAAAGGTGATATCATGGTATGTAGCCCAGATATTTAACCTATGTAGTTGTTGCAAATTTGTGCTTTGTGGTTGTTGGTGTTGAGGATCCTTGGATAAAGGTTGGTAACGACCGGGGGATAGCATACGCATGTAGTAGTTACCTAGTTACAGAGGTAACCCGACCTTGTGTTGGCAGAGAATCGGTAAGGTTCTCGGGGCGTCCCTCTAGAGGCGTACCCATGTAGCCTAGGAAGTTCTTTAGCCTGACCATTTGTTGGAAATCTAATCACCAATACGCCCCTATACCACTGCAATTGTATAACCTGTCATTCTTAAATGGTATAGCCGGCGTAATATAATGGTACCTATGCCGGCTAAGATTAATATTATACTTTCGAAATGTTTTCTGCACTATGCACTAGTAATAATATCAAAAGGATTTTGCTTTTTAAGCATGTTTGACCATCATAAAGAGAAATCTCCCCCAAGTGTGCAATTGCATTGTGTGTGTGTGTCGGGAGGCCTTATGGTAGTTTCATTTTCCAAAAAGCATTGCGGATTTCTTTTTATATTCTTTTTGTTTGCTTTTGTTCAAAAAAACTGTTTTCGTTTGCTCATGTCAGTCCCATGACTGTCCTGAAGTTTACTGTTCCCTGTCTAAACTCTGGATGCTCACAATTTTCCACACGGGTAGTCTAGAGTTATATTTTCGGATAATCAGCTAGTAGATATAGATTCGATACAGTTTTCTGTTTGGAATCCTTTGGAGACTTTGGATTTGGAGATAACATTTGTTTCATATGACCGACCTTGCTTAATACAAAGTAATGGTGGTTCGAGCCACTTGGATTGGAGTATTTGGAGCTTTAGCATTTGAAGACATTATCTTTCCACTGCTATCGTTTTGTTCATCCGCTGTTGTCTTGCATCTCTAATAATGTTGAACACTTCATATCATCATCATTGTAAAGATATTGTATCCAATGTTGTATCAATGATACAGTGTTTTACTTCCGCTGTGTTGTTGTACTTAATGTGTTATAAGCTACGGAGAACTAGATTCGACGTTTGGATCTGCGGCTTTCGAATACGGGTGATGTATTTGGTGCTGATTTTCGAAGGCCGAGTTAGGGTCGTTATAATTGGTAACAGAGCTGAAGGTTGAGTAAGAACTTTAGCTCGGGAGTATAACACATTAGGTGACTCATTAGAGATAGGGATGTAAATGCCCTAGAATGGGTATATCCCTAAGATATCCGTCTGAATGCCTCAGTAAATTCGCTTACTATCCACTGGTAGTGAGTATGAGTGCAAGAAGAGGATGAGGTAAGGGACAGGGGAGTATCACTACAAATGGTCGATACCCAACAACAACAACGGAAACAATTTCTCTATCAATCTCTT
This sequence comes from Allium cepa, assembly GCA_030765085.1. Classification (NCBI taxonomy): domain Eukaryota; kingdom Viridiplantae; phylum Streptophyta; class Magnoliopsida; order Asparagales; family Amaryllidaceae; genus Allium; species Allium cepa. The sequence continues at coordinate 578,192,082 of CM060942.1, forward strand.
TTGATCATCATCCGATTTCAAATCTTTGATGGCTTCGTGGCAGCTCCAGGAAGAAGCTTTGGTGTGGTGATAGCCCTACGAATTGTTGTAGAAAAAGTTCTAATTCCTATTTCGTATTATCTTTATCAGTTCCCTGTCAGCTTTTCGTTTTTAAACTTTAATAAATTTGAAATTTATTTGAAATAAATTGTTAATTAAGTATGAACTGAATTGAATTGTATCCATTTGTCTATTCTGTGGGGTCCAGATATGTTCTACAGATGGTTAGTTATCCTTTCGAACTAACCAATGCCCCTGCATATTTCATAGACTGGATGACCCGAGTATCTTATGAAGTATTGAACAAGTTGTTCTCATAATTATTGATGATATTCTAATTTTGTTAGCCAAACGCAAAATATATATTTAGTTTGATCTGGCAAAACATTCTTCATTTATTCATGTTTTCCTCCCTGCCTGGCAAATTTCGAGGACGAAATTTTCTTAAGGGGGGAATTTGTAACGCTCCCGTTTTGAGCAAATTAAATTAAGTAATTAAACTAAAATTTTGGATTAAATGGTGAATTAATTTAGTTTTTTCAAATTAAATAAGATAAGTGCCTGTTTATTTATATAAATAGACTGTAATTTGAAATTTGAATTTGAAACTCAAAAATAAAAAATTTTGAACAAAAAATAAATTGAATTTGAAACACACAATATATTAAATTAATAGAAATTAGTTTTCTAATATACATATGTAATATATATATATATATGTGTGTGTGTGTGTGTGTGCAGTTAATGCGCTAGGAAGATTCAAAGCGATGGAGGTGCAAAAAGTCATAGTGGGGATACAGCGAGGATATAGCGGGATATAGCAGATGGCTCTAAAATATCATATAAAACTCGTACTTAATGTTTTTACAAATATATAAATGGTAATTAAATGAAAAATTATCATTTAATTAAATTATAAATAATATATAAATAATTTTAAATAAAAATATGTGCGAATATACTTTAAATAAATGAAAAACTGTTATATAACATAATTGAATTTGGTAGAATATTAAAGTATTTCCATTTCTGAAAATATATTAAAAATCAAATCAAATAAATTAGTTTCATAATTTTATAATGTATAAATGCAATTTTTCAATTCATTTTATTAAAAAAGATATAGTAGGAATAGCGGAATATAGCGGAAATAACGGGATATAGCGGAAATAGCGGGGATTAAAGCGGAAAGGCTATATTCTGTGGCTATATGGAAAAATCGTAGCGGTAGAAATCCGCTATGAGATATAGCGGGGTTGTAGTGGGGTAATAGCAGGGCAAGAACTACACAAATATATATTAACTGTAAATTGAATCTTTGATTTGAAAATTCAATAGTAAATATCTTAAAAACAGATCGGCTTTAAAAACTTTATATTTAAAACTAATATATATGTATATGTGATTATATTAATGTATAATTAGTTTTGAAATCATTTTTTCTCTTTGAATTGATATAAGTATAAATATATAGATAAGAGAAAATGTATACAAATAAAAGGAAATGGGTTTGTTTAAATTAAAAATTTAAATAGAAAATAGATTTAAAAACATTTAAACACATGCAAAATACAGGTGTAAACATTTTATGAGACAAGTTAACATTTGTAAAAATTTTGACAAAGCATTAAGACAAGTGTTAGCTCAATTTTATTTTATAATTACAAGTGTCATTTATTATCATTTATTTTAATTATTAATAAAAAGGAAAAAACAAGCTATATACATACAACTATACTCTTACACTATCTTTTCTTGCATACATCTCAAAACATACAAACCTGAAAGTACAAAACAAAGAAAACGAAACAAAATAAAATACAAATCCTAAGAAAAAATCAAAAAGAAAATCAAAACAAGATCAAAACTTGAAGCTATAGAAAAACCAAAACCTAGAAACTTGAAAACAATCAAAATCATATAGCTCTGTAAAATCAAAGAGCATGCAAGATTCAAAGTTCAACTCAGATTTGAAGCAAACAAATTACAAAACTGGGAACAAGAATCAAACATCACGTACAAAATTAAAGTTTAACACTCAAAAGAAATATCGGTCTTGGGTCAAATAAGATCATGTAGCAGATCAAAGTATATCAAGCAATAACTCAAATTCCAACATTAAAGCTTCAGATCCAAACTCAACAAAATCAAGATCAACTTCAGTTTCAAATACCAGAGTTCAAAAACAACAGTTCCAGATTTTCTCTGTTCATACTTCCAAGTGAGCAAACTCACTTGTATCCACCTATGTGCTTTTTATATTGTGGTTGACACTTGAAGTATGATTGTTTAAAATGCCTGCATGTTTGAATATACATATATTTATGGGTGTACATGTTTGTGTCTATATATATATGGGATGTGTGCATGTCTGTTTGCAGGGATATATATCTCTATTTTAAACATTTACAGGCTTAGTCTATTTTGAAAATTCAAATCCTCGTTATACAATCAATAATAGGTTAGGATCTTTGAAGATGAAAGAAGCATAGGGGTGCAACGTTGTTTTAAAAATAATTACAGGAGAAAATATTTAGTGTTTAATTCAAAAAAAGAAAATGATGGGAATGATTAGATTTAAATCCAAAATCAAATGTCTGGATTTCGAGTTTAAATCATAGGAATAAATTCATATTCCAAAATCATGATTTTTGATAATCTTTTTAGAATTTTTAAGTTTGAATTTGATGAGAAAAATCAAGTTGATCGAAAATTTGGATATTGTAAATCTCTAGAGATGTCCTAAAGCCATGGGGTTTTGACCATAGGTTGCTATTAGGTCAATAGTAATGGGAAAAATGGCCGCCGATCTTCTAGATCAACGTGGAGGTATAGCGAGGGTAAACTAGGGTTCAAAGCTGGGTTTGAGTCGTGGTGGGTTTTTGATCATTTGTGGCATCGCTGTGGCTACTAGGAAGTGTAGTGTAGGGGGATTAGCTGAAGGAGAGGAAGATGAAGTCTGGGCCGGAGTTTCGTGGCCACTAGTGGACTGTGGTGGCGATGCTGGGGAGTTTTTGATGATCGACATGTTTCTAGATTCATTCGAATTGCTCGACTTAGTGTTGATGGGTTTTGGAGGTTTCTAGGTTGTCGAGTGGGTTGACGATGACGTTGCCGATATGATGATGGTTTCGATGCCGGTCAGAGATGACCAGGATGCTTGTGCACGTGCACAAGGCGGTTTCGTATCTGATGTTTGTTGCTGCGTTGAACTTCAGGGAAGAAGAGTGTTTTAATCGAAGTTGGGTTTGGGGTTTTGTTCATTTGGCTCGGATAGGTTGATCTAACCCTCGAGTTAGTTCTTTACAAACAGGTTTTAAAAATTTGAAAGTAACTATACCAGTTTTTTTGAAACTTTTAAGCTAAAGTGTTAAGTAAGTTTTTCAAAGTTTTAAAATATAAGGAAGACGGTATTAAGTTTTAAAGCTAAAATAAACTTTAAAGTATATTAAAAGTAAATAAGTTTTAAAGAAAAATATACCAACTTTTCGAATTTAAATTATAAACAAGTTTTAAGTCAAGTTTTCAAAGATTTGATTTTTAAATTAAAAATATGTTTAAAATTGTTTTGGGTTTTGAATAATTATATTTGAATGGTTATTTAAAATATTCTTAAGTGTTTTCAAATATAAATTGATGATGTGACTAAATAAGTGATTAAGATAAGTGGGTTATCTTAAGTTAATCCAGGCGTTGGATAATTAAAGATTTATTAATTAATTGATAATTAAAGGTTAATCAGTCAATGAAAGAAATTAAGAAAATTAATCGTTGTGATTAATTTAAGGTTAGTCAAATAAGTTAATGTAATTAATTGCTTAATGAAAATGATTAAAGGGTTGATTACTTAAAGAATAATTACTTAAGTTAAAGATTAATTAAGGAATTAATTAATAATTAAAGTCTTAAGTAATTAAGAGTAAATTAATTATTTTAAATGATTATAGGGTAATTAATTACTTAAAGATAATTACTTAATGAAAGTGATTAAGGATAATTAATTAATGATTATAATTGATTATTCAAGTGATTAAAGGATAATTACTCAATGTAATTAATTTGTGATTTATTAGTATAAGTGATTAGCATAATCACTTATTATAATTAATTAAGGATAATTAATTAAATGGTAATTAATTAATTAAGGATAATTAATTAAGGATAATTAAATAATTAAATAATTAAAGGTTAATCATTTAATGATTAAAGGTTGATTGAATTATTAATTAAGGTTGATTAATTAATAATTAAAGGTTAATATTTTTAAAGGTTAGTTAATTAAAATAATTTGTAATTAATTAATGTTAATCCTAATCTGGTTTAAATAAATCAGGTGATTAATTGATCTTATTTATGGATGTTTGGATTGTATTGAATGCTTTGAATTGTTTGATATCCCTGATGTATGAATCTCTATGATATGAATTATTTTGATTTGAGTTGTGTATGTAATTTATTTATTTGTAATGCATTTACATATCTATCTGGAACTCTGTGAACGGAAGATAAGCGTTATAAGATTATACCGCTTATCGATATTGCTGTGTTTGGATTGTAATGATTGATGATATTGCACTATTGTGTAAAACCTCTGGACTACACCATACATACACCAATATGGGTTTCGTGGGAAATCGGTTAAGTCACAAATATTTTGAATTTAAATATTAATTTATTTAAAAGTTGAATTTTGAATCCAAATAGTTTTGGAAATGGAATTGGGTTGAATATGAAACGCTTCTGAAAAGGATGTTTTGAAATTGAAATTTAGTTTGAATATAATATATCTTACTTATTTTGAAAGGTTTATACAAGTATACCATATATATATGGATTTTAAACTACTTTTTAAGTATATTAAAAGTATTATTTTAGGAATTTAAATTTAACCCAAGTTTATACTTTAAAAGGCTTTAATTTTGGCAAATGAAATCGGATTTTCCCGTAACGAAAACTCTTTGTTTTCAAATGATAATAGCTTTCATATAAAGAAAGAATTTACAATTTTTTTAAAACATTTCAAATTTGAAATTGAAATTGTTTTGAAAGCAATGAATGAATCTTTGTGAAAGATTGATTAATTTTGTTTTCAAAATTGAAAAGGATCTTAAATGGGTGAATCTTTTGTTTAAAATATATTAAGTGGAAATTTGTTTAAACCATTTAAAGGAAAGGTTTTGGGGAATAAGTTGTGACTTAACTGAGATTCAGATATCCATATGTTTTTAAAATTAAGCGCTCGTTATTCGGTTTAGCCGGGAGAGGAATTTACATCAGAAAACCCATTTCGAATAATGATACGAAGTAATGGTAAGCATTTGAAGACCGATGGTGAAGACTAGGTATTTACGAGAACGAAAGGATTACCTGTCGAATGTCTCTGCACTGAGTCTCTCCGGTATAGAGATCTCCATATGTGATGGGGAGTCCGATCGAGATTGTGAATACCCGAATTGCATGGGCTTCTTTTGAAGTGCCCTCGGTTCTATTCAAACCTGGAACAGACTTTTATGGATGTATATCTGACATTACACTTTGAGATGTAAAGCCAGTTTCTATCAAATACATTTCTGTTTGATGGCAGAGAATTTATTCTCTTAGCTTAACACCCTTCTCTAAGACGTACGAGCTTAGAGGTTATGTAGTTGATGGTTACTAGTGATACATTCCCAATTTGGTAATGTGGCATGCTGTGTGCTGCTGATCATTTGTTGATCGAAGCATGGCTTTTGTGAAAAGCGTAGCTTTGTGGGACGATACTTCATCAGGACCTTACAACCCTAAAATGGTCGAAACAGGAAGGATGTGGCAAGGTTATTGTGGGCTGCGCCCCTTAGGGTATGTCCATTTCCTTCTGGAAAAAGGTGACATCATGGTATGAAGCCCAGATATTTAACCTACGTGGTTGCTACAAATTTATGCTTTGTGGTTGTTGGTGTTGAGGATTCTCGGATAAAGGCCTGTAACGACCGAGGGATGCCATACTCATGTAGTAGTTACCTAGTTACAGAGGTAACCCGACCTTGTGTTGGCAGAGATCCCGTTAGGTTCTCGGGGCGTCCCTCCAGAGGCGTACCCATGTGGCCAGGAAGTTCCTTAGCCTGACCATTTGTTGGAAATACAATCACCAATACGCGCCCTTTACGATTGCAATTGTATAACCTGCCATTCTTAAATGGTAGCTATAGCAGGCATAATATAATGGTACCTATGCTGGATAATATTAATATTATACTTTCGAAATGTTTTCTGCACTATGCACTAATAATAATATTAGAAGGATTTTGCGTATCAAGCATGTTTGACTATCATAAGGAGAAATCTCCCATAAGTGTGCGATTGCATTGTGTGTGCGCTGGGAGGCCTTATGGTAGTTTCATCTTCCAAAAAGCATAGTGGATTGCTTTTTAAATCCTTTCTTTTTGTTTTTGTTCAAAGAAAACTGTTTTCGTTTTCTCACACCAGTCCCATGACTGAACTGGAGTTTATTTTTCCCTTCCTAAACTCTGGGTGCTCACAATTTTCCACACGAGTAGCCTAGAGTTAGATTTTCAGATAATCAACTAGCAGATATAGATTCGATAGCCTTCAGTTTTCTATTTGGATTTCTTTGGAGACTTTGGATTTGGCGATAGCATTTGTTTCACATGAACGATCTTGCTTAATACAACGAGATGGTGGTTCGAGCCTCTTGGATTGGAGTCTTTGGAGCTTTGGCATTTGAAGACATTATCTTTCCACTGCTGTCGCTTTGTTCTTCAGCTGTTGTCTTGTATCTTTGATAATGTTGAATATTTCATTGTATCATTGTTGTAAAGATATTGTATCCATTGTTGTAGCAATGACATAGTGTTTTCTTCCGCTGTGTTATTATACTTAATGTGTTATATGTAACAACCCGGTATTTTGCATCAATTATAATCAACAATTTAAACGATTAATATTGACACAAACTTCTATTTGAAGTTTTTAAATTTTGAATTAAAATTGATTTATAAATTGATAAAAGAAATTTAGGACTTTAAATAAAAGTTTTCTTTTTATTTTTATTTTTATTTACTTATTTGGCCTTATCCCCTCTTTAATTTCGAACCGGCCCCCCCCTTTTATCCATTTTTCATTTCGTTCACCAACCCTAACCAAATCACGAAATAATGGCGACCGTTCCTTTCGTTCTCTCTCTGCTCTGGAAATTAGGGTTTCGATTCCGATGGTTGCTCGTCTCTTGTGGCGCTCGCGTTGCTTGCTTCGACATTCGGTTGCTCCTTTAATTCGTCGACACGGTGAGTTTGCTCACATCTAATTCATGTCTCGAGTTATCTGTGTATTTTGTTGCTTGAATTCTTGGCTAATGTTGCTTCGAGTTTTAGTGATTTCTGATTTTTGTTCTATTTCCGTTCCATGACTTTTGAACTTGAGTGAGTTTTACTCACATCTTTCTCTACTTGGTTGTCTCGGCACTGTTTTGTTGAGATGTCGATGATTTCTGGTTTTGGCAATTTCGTATATTTGTGTATCGAATTGGATTAACTTCGTGTCCACCACGAGGTTGCCTTCGAGTGACTTCGACTTGTACCTTGCTGAGTTTTAACTTGGATTTATCGACTGTTTTTGACCTGAGACTTTGATTTCTTTTCGTGACTTCACAATTTGACTTCTGGTAAACCCTTGAGTTGTCCCACTGCAGACATTCTCAGTCTTGTTGATTACCTTGGCTACTGTCTTGATCATGTTCCCTTTGAACTTGAAGTGGTACTTGTTATAAGCTTGTCACTTCGATGTTTGACACTGTCAAACTCGGCTCTGACTTGATAATGTGTTCGTCTTTTATGTGACTGCTCCATTGGGTTGTCTTGATGTCCTGAGTTGACCTGCTGCCTGGTTATGTTAACATGCGTGTGTAAATATGAATTCATTCACCTAGTATTGCACTTTGGTCTTCATATGTACACTGGGTTTGGCAATTTGATTAGTGCTTCGAGTTGCTGCCGTTTCCACTCTTGTTCATGCAGTTTTATATGATGATTATTCTAGTCATTCATACTTTATGTTGTAAACATGTGCATGTTAACAATTGATGTTCACTGTTCATGTCCTTTACTTGGTGCCTTTTTCAGTTTTGTTCACTTTTCTGAACAGTTCTGGTTGCATACCCATTCCATGTTTGTAGTCCTCACTGTCACTGCCCATTTGATCGCCCTGATGCAGTTTTCATGTTGAATTCATCCTCTGGTTACTTGGTACATTTCTGTAGCACCACTGCACTTTATAGTTGCTGATCATTTTCATTCATGAATGGTTGTATATCCAAACGACATATGGACTTTGAGTGAACGCTTTATTCATTACTGAGTTGCCATTTCATATGCATTGAGCTTTGGTCCATTGCTGTGTTATCATCATATTGAACTGGTTTTCTTGTTGTTGCATGCTTGTATCACAGCATACTGCATGTTTTATCTTTGAAGCTTGGCATTTGAATAAAGTTTTTCTTTCTTTTAAATTTGCAGTAGTTTGCTAATTATTTCTTTCGGAAATATTTGCTGGTTATCACCATGTATATACATACATATATGTATATATATGTGTGGGTGAATGGCATAACTACAGCTCCAATGTGTTCATTGCTGTGTTGTTTTCTTGCCTTCATTTTGTTTGCATATTTAATATGCAGTAACCTGTATTCTTGACTTTGAGTATTTATGTGTACGAGCACTTGTATCTGGCACATGTGTTATGTGCATTTCAGTTGTACTTCTTTTATTGCCTGGTCTGGATTTGTGTTCTGGTTCTTGTTTAAGCACTGTTCACTTTGTGTTAGCATTACACTTGTGTTGAACTCGGTTTTCGAGTTTGACCTTGTGCTCGTGTGTGAATTTTTATTGTGTACAACAGCACTATAGTGGCAAGGCAGTGCACGCAAGCGTGAATTGCAGCCACACGGAATTGAGTTTTTGGGTACGATAGCACTATAGTGGCAAGGCAGTGCACGCAAGCGTGAACTGCAGCCACACAGTACGGCGTGTATGATATTCTATTTGTTTTGACTTATGGATCTTTTTGCGTATTCCTTATGCAGTAGTGGCGAGGCAGTGCACGCGTGCGTGTACTGCATCCCTACTTGAATTAATATTTTAATTGATATTTCAATGGTTTGAACTGTTTGTTCATTTCAATTCAATATTCTGAATTGCATTCTGATTTGGTTTAATTACTGTCGTCTATTCAGTAATTAATTATTATTGCTTCTGTGCACTAATAACCGAGTTTGAATTAGACTGACCCGAGTATTATTTTCTTTTGAATCTAATACTCGGGTCAGACCGAGTATTTCAGGTTGTAGATATTCAGCTTTGGGTTGCTGCTAGAGCTATGAAGTTCTTTCATATCTTTTGGAGTAGTCGTCGTCATTTGTTGTAGTCTGAAAAATTGGATAGGAAGATATGTATTCATGTATATTATATACGTTAATGTACTTGTATATTTAACTTCTTGAGTCGACTGTGGTAGTTGTATCATATGTACCGTGTCTTATGTATTGTATCAAATGTATTGTAACTGACATCAGTTATTGTATATATGAGACTTTATGTTTTATTTGTGTTCCGCATTATATTATCTGTGTAATATTTTATATTTTATGTTCTAAACTATTATGAACCATCGTAGTTCGTTTTATACTGGAATTGGGGTATGCCGATGGGAGAAAATAAATCAGAGATGAAAAATGAAAGAATATTTATATTTATATACCACTCCTATCGAGATAACCAATACTAGTGTAAGGCCTAACTATTGATGGCCGCTCCTCAACAGCCTTATTCTCCGTGCTAGTTGACAGCACTACACCGTAGTGTTCTTGGCTAGCGTGGGTATAGAGGTGGGGCGCCACAGCTTGGTATCAGAGCCTGGGGTTTAGAACAAATATAAAACGTAACTTAGATAGTACATGTGTTACAACTATTTGTCGACGTTTTATCTCTCATATTTGCATATGATTGTCTTTGAATTGTTAGTTATGAATTCCTAACGCTTATTCATATGCATTTGATTTTGATTCTTGTGTTTTCGGCTTTGATTTGATTTAGCCGATGATTGATTTTGTTCGAATCTCAGCGATTCCGAACTTGATATTTTATGTTTTCCTCTGCTTGAATTCCATTCGACTTCGGTCACTTTGTTTTTGAGAAATTTCTAAATTCGTGATTTCCAAGACTCTGATTTGGTTTGACGTTGAGTCCTTTTATGATGATGTTGAATCGTTTTGTACTCTATTAGGGCCATTAATTGTTGACTTCGACATTGACTCGATTTTTATTTTAGTTGAAGTCATTTATGCATTTATGCTCGTTCTGCTTTGTTTTTTTTCCAATTGTTAATCGATTCTTCTTTTCCGATTAGTTGTTATCTTCTTTGTCGACTTTGATAACTTCTATTTCTGGAATTTTTGGATATTCCTACTTTGATGGATTTAAGAATCGAATTCTTTGGTTTTTATTCACATCTTCGAATGTGAATTTTAGTGAATTGATTTGGTTTCCAAATTTAATCGATTCTTGTTAATTTTCCGATTTGTTGCTATCATTTAGTAGCAACTTTGATGACCATTTCTTCGGGAATTTTTGTGAACATACCTTTCGATGAATTCGGTATCGATTTCTTTGGATTCTATTCACGTCTTCGTATGTGAATTCTTGTGATTGATTGATTTTACAATCATTTTTGTGATTTGTCACTTTAAAAAAATATATAAACGTTTTAATACTAGTAGTAAATATCAAAACTCTTTTATCAAAATGTTTTCAACTCTATTTTCAATATCAAAATCTTTTCCTAAACCGTTTTCCGATCTATTAGTATATACAAACCTTTATTTTCACTCGTATGAGAAATCTAATTAAACGGCTTAGCAAAACAAGTGGTATGAAATGCTTGCGTTTACTTCGTCGGTTAATTTTTGGACTTGTTCGATTGAACCACTTGTGACATTTTTCTAGTGAAGATCTACAATTTGTTCGTAAATATTTAAGTTAAGCTAGTGGTTATGGGACATGAAGCTAAACTTTTATATTCACTAGCTTAGTGTAATTGACACTTCTCGTTGATCTTGATGATCGCTTTATGAATTAGACTAGCAATTGCGCGATGTCTCTTTCATTGCAAGGTTAGACTAGACACCACTTGTGTGATTCCACTCACGCATACCTTTTTGCTTTTTGGTTAGTCTTGACCTCAATCTGTGTGATTCCATTCACACATGCTTAGTGTAATTGACACTCCTCGTTGATCATGATGATCGTTCTGATGGTCAGACTAGACACCACTTGTGTGATTCCATTCACACATACCTTTCTGCTTTTTGGTTAGTCTTGACCTCAATCTGTGTGATTCCATTCACACATGTGGGGTAGCTCCCCTTGGTCTTCGGACCGTCATGTGATAGGCCTCTTTCCCTTTTTCTGTGATTTCTAGATTCCTTATGTTGATTTCTGGAAATTTTATGCTTCACCTATTTTTGTGCATTGGTGAATTCATATGTTATTGATTTGTCATGGGTACAAATTTGGGGTATGATACCTCTTTGGATCTTTGAGAAGATTCTTGTGATACTGATTATCTCTTATCGGTTGATCTCCTGTTGATCATTATTTGCATACTTATAGTTGTATGTCAGTATGGATATTTCATATTTATGCCATACCTCTTATCGGTTGATCTCCTGTTGATCATTATTTACATACTTATAGTAGTACGTCATTATGGATATTTTATGTTATGCCATATCTTTTATTCTATTTCATACTCCGTTCGAGTTTTCATACTCCGTTCGAGTTTTCATACTCCGTTCGAGTTTTCATACTTTCATCTTGTGATTTCTGGATTTCTTGTGATGATTTCTAGAATTTGTGCTTCACCAATTTTCGTGATTTCTATTGATAAGTTTTATCAATTCTTGTGCATTGGTGAATTCGTGTGTTATTGACTTGTTATGAATACAAGTTTAGGGTACGATATCCTTTTCTATCTTTGAAAAGATTCCTGCGACATTTTCGATAAATGAAAATTCATTGGTATTATATTTTGATGCCAATTATTTCGATGAAATTTTGACGTATGTCGAAGTTGCTACGGATGTTGCTGCTTTAATCACGTGTTTTAAAAAAAAATTTAAATATAAATCGAAATTGTTTTCAGAATTTTTACGATTTGCGCTTTCAAAAGAATGAGGAAGCGATTTAAACGTTTCAGGAAAATCGAGGACTATGACCCCTTTCTTTTACTGATTCGCTTAATTCCGGACTTGTCCGTTTGAGAATGTAAAATGTTATTTATTTAAAATACACAATTTTGCACTTTCAAGGAAACGATGAAGTGAATTAAACGATTTAGTAAAACTCGTGGTTATGGGTCATGTGCGTTTGCTATTTCGGTTAGTTTCGGACTCGTTAATTGAAAAATTTGTGATTTGAAATTTGATTACTGTTATGGTAATTTCTGATTATCGTTTTGATAATCGGATGTTTGTGATTTCTGATTTATCGTTTTTGATAATCAGATATTTATTGTTTCTAATTATCGTTTGTGATAATTAGATATTTGTGGTTTAATTATCGTTTGTGATAATTAAACATTTGCAATTTGAGATTTAATTATCAATTGTGATAATTAAATATTTATGATTTGAAATTTGATTACCGTTGTGGTAATTTCTGATTATCGTTTTGATAATCGGATGTTTGTGATTTCTGATTTATCGTTTTTGATAATCAGATATTTATTGTTCCTGATTATCGCTTGTGATAATTAGATATTTGAGATTTAATTATCGTTTGTGATAATTAAATATTTGTGATTCAAGATTTGATTATCGTTTTGATGATTGAATATTTGCTGATTTGGAATTTGATTACCGTTGAGGTAATTCCTGATTATCGTTTTTGATAGTTAGATATTTGTGTTTTCTAATTATCTTTGTTGATAATTAGATTTGTTGATTTTGCTGTTTTAAGATTTCTTTATTCTGATTATCTATTTGATAATCAAACTTTGTTGAGAATTTGGGAATTTCTTTTATGAAATTAAAAGCTTACCTTCTCATGCTCTTATGGTTGTTACCTTTTGTCCATTTATTCCTTAGGATTGCGTGGACGCAATTTCTTTAAGGAGGGGAGTCTGTAACAACCCGGTATTTTGCATCAATTATAATCAACAATTTAAACGATTAATATTGACACAAACTTCTATTTGAAGTTTTTAAATTTTGAATTAAAATTGATTTATAAATTGATAAAAGAAATTTAGGACTTTAAATAAAAGTTTTATTTTTATTTTTATTTTTATTTACTTATTTGGCCTTATCCCCTCTTTAATTTCGAACCGCCCCCCCCCCTTTTATCCATTTTTCATTTCGTTCACCAACCCTAACCAAATCACGAAATAATGGCGACCGTTCCTTTCGTTCTCTCTCTTCTCTGGAAATTAGGGTTTCGATTCCGATGGTTGCTCGTCTCTTGTGGCGCTCGCGTTGCTTGCTTCGACATTCGGTTGCTCCTTTAATTCGTCGACACGGTGAGTTTGCTCACATCTAATTCATGTCTCGAGTTATCTGTGTATTTTGTTGCTTGAATTCTTGGCTAATGTTGCTTCGAGTTTTAGTGATTTCTGATTTTTGTTCTATTTCCGTTCCATGACTTTTGAACTTGAGTGAGTTTTACTCACATCTTTCTCTACTTGGTTGTCTCGGCACTGTTTTGTTGAGATGTCGATGATTTCTGGTTTTGGCAATTTCGTATATTTGTGTATCGAATTGGATTAACTTCGTGTCCACCACGAGGTTGCCTTCGAGTGACTTCGACTTGTACCTTGCTGAGTTTTAACTTGGATTTATCGACTGTTTTTGACCTGAGACTTTGATTTCTTTTCGTGACTTCACAATTTGACTTTTGGTAAACCCTTGAGTTGTACCACTGCAGACATTCTCAGTCTTGTTGATTACCTTGGCTACTGTCTTGATCATGTTCCCTTTGAACTTGAAGTGGTACTTGTTATAAGCTTGTCACTTCGATGTTTGACACTGTCAAACTCGGCTCTGACTTGATAATGTGTTCGTCTTTTATGTGACTGCTCCATTGGGTTGTCTTGATGTCCTGAGTTGACCTGCTGCCTGGTTATGTTAACATGCGTGTGTAAATATGAATTCATTCACCTAGTATTGCACTTTGGTCTTCATATGTACACTGGGTTTGGCAATTTGATTAGTGCTTCGAGTTGCTGCCGTTTCCACTCTTGTTCATGCAGTTTTATATGATGATTATTCTAGTCATTCATACTTTATGTTGTAAACATGTGCATGTTAACAATTGATGTTCACTGTTCATGTCCTTTACTTGGTGCCTTTTTCAGTTTTGTTCACTTTTCTGAACAGTTCTGGTTGCATACCCATTCCATGTTTGTAGTCCTCACTGTCACTGCCCATTTGATCGCCCTGATGCAGTTTTCATGTTGAATTCATCCTCTGGTTACTTGGTACATTTCTGTAGCACCACTGCACTTTATAGTTGCTGATCATTTTCATTCATGAATGGTTGTATATCCAAACGACATATGGACTTTGAGTGAATGCTTTATTCATTACTGAGTTGCCATTTCATATGCATTGAGCTTTGGTCCATTGCTGTGTTATCATCATATTGAACTGGTTTTCTTGTTGTTGCATGCTTGTATCACAGCATACTGCATGTTTTATCTTTGAAGCTTGGCATTTGAATAAAGTTTTTCTTTCTTTTAAATTTGCAGTAGTTTGCTAATTATTTCTTTCGGAAATGTTTGCTGGTTATCACCATGTATATACATACATATATGTATATATATGTGTGGGTGAATGGCATAACTACAGCTCCAATGTGTTCATTGTTGTGTTTTTTTCTTGCCTTCATTTTGTTTGCATATTTAATATGCAGTAACCTGTATTCTTGACTTTGAGTATTTATGTGTACGAGCACTTGTATCTGGCACATGTGTTATGTGCATTTCAGTTGTACTTCTTTTATTGCCTGGTCTGGATTTGTGTTCTGGTTCTTGTTTAAGCACTGTTCACTTTGTGTTAGCATTACACTTGTGTTGAACTCGGTTTTCGAGTTTGACCTTGTGCTCGTGTGTGAATTTTTATTGTGTACAACAGCACTATAGTGGCAAGGCAGTGCACGCAAGCGTGAACTACAGCCACACGGAATTGAGTTTTTGGGTACGATAGCACTATAGTGGCAAGGCAGTGCACGCAAGCGTGAACTGCAGCCACACAGTACGGCGTGTATGATATTCTATTTGTTTTGACTTATGGATCTTTTTGCGTATTCCTTATGCAGTAGTGGCGAGGCAGTGCACGCGTGCGTGTACTGCAGCCCTACTTGAATTAATATTTTAATTGATATTTCAATGGTTTGAACTGTTTGTTCATTTCAATTCAATATTCTGAATTGCATTCTGATTTGGTTTAATTACTGTCGTCTATTCAGTAATTAATTATTATTGCTTCTGTGCACTAATAACTGAGTTTGAATTAGACTGACCCAAGTATTATTTTCTTTTGAATCTAATACTCGGGTCAGACCGAGTATTTCA
Source organism: Allium cepa (assembly GCA_030765085.1). Classification (NCBI taxonomy): domain Eukaryota; kingdom Viridiplantae; phylum Streptophyta; class Magnoliopsida; order Asparagales; family Amaryllidaceae; genus Allium; species Allium cepa. The sequence continues at coordinate 578,207,742 of CM060942.1, forward strand.
GGTTGTAGATATTCAGCTTTGGGTTGCTGCTAGAGCTATGAAGTTCTTTCATATCTTTTGGAGTAGTCGTCGTCATTTGTTGTAGTCTGAAAAATTGGATAGGAAGATATGTATTCATGTATATTATATACGTTAATGTACTTGTATATGTAACTTCTTGAGTCGACTGTGGTAGTTGTATCATATGTACCGTGTCTTATGTATTGTATCAAATGTATTGTAACTGACATCAGTTATTGTATATATGAGACTTTATGTTTTATTTGTGTTCCGCATTATATTATCTGTGTAATATTTTATATTTTATGTTCTAAACTATTATGAACCATCGTAGTTCGTTTTATACTGGAATTGGGGTATGCCGATGGGAGAAAATAAATCAGAGATGAAAAATGAAAGAATATTTATATTTATATACCACTCCTATCGAGATAACCAATACTAGTGTAAGGCCTAACTATTGATGGCTGCTCCTCAACAGCCTTATTCTTCGTGCTAGTTGACAGCACTACACCGTAGTGTTCTTGGCTAGCGTGGGTATAGAGGTGGGGCGTCACATTATAAGCTCCGACGAACCAGATTCGACGTTTGGATCTGCGGCATTCGAATACGGGTGACGTATTCGGTGCCGATTTTCAAAGGCCGAGTCAGGGTCATTATGACTTTTCATCCAGAAGGAAATGCACATATCCTAAAGGGCGCGGCCCTCATAACCTTGCTGCATCCTTCCTGTTTCGACCATTTTCGAGGTGTGAGGTTCGACGAAGTCTCGTCCATAAAGCTACGCTTTTCACAATAACCATGCTTCGATCAACATATGATCAGCAGCACTTAGTATACCACATTACCAATTGGGAATATATCACTAGTAAATATCAACTGCATAACCTCTGAGCTCGTACGTCTCAGAGAAGGGTGTTAAGCTAAGAGAATAAATTCTCCGCCATCAAACAGAAATGTATTTGATAGAAACCGGCTTTACATCTCAAAGTGTAACGTTAGACATACATCCATACAAGTCCATCCTGGGTCTGAATGGAACCGAAGGCACTTTAAAAGAAGCCCTTGCAAATCCGGATATTCACAATTCCGATCGGACTCCCATCACATATGGAGATCTCTATACCGAAGCAACTCAGTGCAAAGACATTCGACAAGTAATCCTTTCATTCTTGAAAATACCTGATCTTCACCACCGTCTTCAATTGCTATCCATTAAATTGTATCATTAATTCGAATGGGTTTTATGACATAAAGTCCTCTCCTGGCTAAACCGAATAATGAGCGCTTGTTCTAAAAAGCATATAGTTATATTGGGATCTTAGTTAAGTCACAACTTTTAGCCCAAAACCTTTCCCTTTTGAATGATTTAAACAAATTTCCACTTTTAATCTTTTAAACAAAAGAATCACCTTTTAAGATCCTCTAACGTTCACCAAATCTTTAACAAAGATTCATTCATAGCTTTCAAAACAATTTCCATTTCAAACTTGAAATCCTTTCGACAAAAACTGGGAATTATTTCGTTATATGAAAGCCATTATCATTTGAAAACAAATGCTTTTCACTTCGGGAAAATCCGATTAAATTTACTCAAGATATAGCCTTTCAAAGTATACGTTGAAAAATCAGCTAACTTATATAACCTTTTCAAACCATAGGTACCAAAATAATTTCAAAACTTCAACAAGACACGGTATATTTAAACTAAATTTAAATTTCAAGCTTTAACAAACCATATTATATTTTAGTTTCAAAAATTCTCTTTTTAAAAATTTAACCCAAATCACCTCCAAACCATTTTGGACTCAAAAATTCAATTTTAAATTCTTTTACCATTTTGAATAAAAAGTATTAAATTCAAAAATCCTTGACTTAACCAATTTCCTGTGAAATCCATATTTGTGTATGTATTGTGTGTAGTCCAGGGGTTTCATAGGCAATAATAAAATATCACAACCATCATCAGTTCAAGCACAACAATATCGATAAGCAGTATAACATTATAATGCTTATCTTTCATTCACAGATAAACAAGTAAATTCATCACAGATAAATAAATTACAGTTTACATCTCAATCCACACAATTCATATCATAGAACATCACACATCAGAGATATCAATAATTTAAGGCATTCAGTAAAATCCAATCATCCATAAGCAAATTAATTAATCACCTGATTATAATTAATTTAAACCAGATTAATTACTTATGAATAAATTACTAATCCTGGTTAATTAACATTAATTAATTGCAACCCATTTATGATTATTTTAATTAATGAAATTAATTAATTAACCGTAATTACCTATCTTAATTAATTATTCTTAATTAATTAATTATGCCTCAATTAATCACATAAATATATTTACCTTAAGTTAATTGCATAATTATTTAACCCTCAATTAAATTCATTAGTTAATTATCCTCCTTTAATTAATTAACCTTTAATTACAAATTATCTTTTAATTAATTATTCTTTACTCACTTGATTAATCAACCTTTAATCATTAACTAATTATCCTTAATTACTTTCATTAAGTAATTATCTTTGAGTAATTAATTTCCCTTAAGTACTTACATTAATTAATCTTAATTAATAAATCATCCTTTAATGTAATTACACAAAGTAATTATCCCTTAATTACATTAAGTAATAATCTTTTATTAATTACATTAAGTAATTATACTTAATTAATTTCATTAACTAATCATCCTTTAATTATTCATTATTAATTACTTAACTCACAACAAATTAGTTAATCCTTAATTAATACTTAATTATCCTTTAATTAAGTAATTATCATTAAGTTACAAATTAATGATCCTTCAATCTTAAGATAATCCATTTACCTCAATTAATTATATAATCATCATTTAAATCCTATTTTAAATAACCTTTGAAACAAATTAACATAATCATATAATTTAACTTAAACTCTTTAAGTTAATTAATAATCAAAATCATTATTTAAGATAAACCATTTATCTTTAAAATATTATTTAAATAACCTTGAAAATTAAATTTTTTTAACATATGAATTAACTTAAAATTCTTAAGTTAATTAAAACCATCATCTTTTAACAACTTAAACATTCCACCTAAATAAACTTAAGAATTTATTTTGAAATAAAGAATTAAAACACTTTGACCTAATTTATTTAAAATAATTTATTTAAAACTTTAACTAATTCCAAACCTAGTATAAAACATTTATTATTAATTAAGAAAGTGTTTAAAACTTGATTAAATTTAAACTGGAAAAACTTGTTTTATTTTAAAAATCGAAAACTGTTATATTATAAACCTAAGACTACTTCGGGTATCAACCCGAGCCCAAAGCAATTTTTCCCGAGCAAACCTTCGGGTCACCCTTCCCTTTTTTTCTTTGCTATGTTTAAAACTTTTAAACTGTTAAAACATATAATACTCACGCGAATCAACCCGATAGCAATCTGTAGCCAACAAACTAAAACCCCGAGACCCAACCAGAGGCAAAGTCCTTCTTCCAAAACCCAAATCTACTGACATGCTACTGTCACTTGTACAAGTGCACAGGTGATCGGATCACCTCTGACCAATGTTGAGACCTTCAACCTGTCGTCAACATCACCGTCGACTAGCCCAACCTCCTAGAAACTTGAAAATACTTCCAACTCGAAACAGAGCAAATCAATACCTTACTGGAATCAAACTTGGTCGACAAAGTTACCTCGCATCGCCATCACCGACCGATTGAACACACCCCACCATATCCAAAGCTGCATCACACGTCAATGCTCCGATTCCCCTCATACCGGTTGTCTCCGATACACCCATGACGCCGAACTAGCCTCGAATTCACCATTGACCAAACACAGGTCATAAACCCTATTTTGACTTCGACCAACCACTCCGATCATCTATAAAATTCCCCACCATTTTTCTGTTGATCTCCCCCACATTGTCTTCCTCCAGCACGAAACCCGAAGCTCATTTCTTCGTTGATCATCGGGAATCGACGAATTTGCGTTTCCCGTTCAACTTAAAATCTCTCGATCAATACTTGTTTAAAAATATTTATATTATCATTAAAAATAATTATTTTCTAGCATGAATCAGAACATATAAATGAAACTTAGAACTACAATACTTGATTCTTCTGATTTAGATGTTTGTTACTGTAATTTCCAATTATAAAATATTTATTCAATAAATATACTTGAAACCATTTTTAAAATTGGTATTACATCGTTATAATCACTTTTCATTTAGAGATCGAAACCTAAAATCATTTAGATGGGATGGTTTGAAATTTTGGTCAGGTTTTAAAACCTATAATTTATAACAGAGCATCAATATACATACACACAAGCATGCACAGACATATATACATATTTACATGTATATGCAACACAATTTCATCACTTCACTTCACATACATCAAGTTTGTAAACAGATTCAAGCTTTAATGGGTTAGTTTGCTCACCTGGAACATGAACCAGAGAAACTTTGAAAACCTAGAATGTTTGTTTGGATTTCTGAAATTTTGGAAAATAATCTGGAAATTTGATCTAGAACCTTTTGAGGTGAAGCTTGATGCTTATTTGAAATGATATGTGTTTCTTTTTACTTGAATTTGAACTAGGCTTGATCTTTGAAAAACTGGAACTTGTTTTGTTGCTTGATTAACTGAGATGATCTGATCTTGATTTTGTTTTGATGTTGAATTTTCCTTGTTTCGGTTTTGAATTTGAAATTGAACTTGAAATTTTCTTTGAATCTAAATCTGGTTTTAGGTATTCTTTCCAGGTTTGTGATTTAGAATTATGAAAGAAAAATGAGAAAGAAAGGAGAAGCGGTATATATATAGCTTTATTTACTCTTTATTCATAAATTTTTTTAAAAATAAAAAGAAACTAAATCAACATGACACTTGTATAATGCATGGCATAATTAAGTAAACACTTGTTAATTTGTATGCTAAATTGATTACAAATGTCATTTTGCATTATAAAGGGTTTACACTTGTAAATTACATGTATTAATAATAATTTTATATAATATATATTAGTTTATATTTTGTTATATATATTTATATTCTATTTTCAATTTTAATAATTACTTTCCTTTTATAAATATTTATATAATCTTAAAGAAAATGATTTAAAACTAAATTGTACAATAATAAATATATATATATATATATTAGAATTTAACCGTTAAATAGCCTTTTGAAAATTTATTATATTAAGTTTAAATCGTAGCTTTCAAATCACAATGTACATACATACATATATATATATATATATATGTATGTATATGTATTAAAATTAGAAAACAAATTTCTATTAATTTTAAATTATAGAGTTTTCAAATTCAAATTATTTCTCAAAATATTCATTTTTAATTTCAATTTCAAAATCCAATATACAATCAATTCATATACATATATATAAATAAACAAACAAATATCTTATTTAATTTGGAAAAATTCAAATTAATTCACATTTAAATCCAAAATTTTATACTAATTACCAATTTAAATTTGGCTTAAAATTGGGATCGTTAATCTTAAACATCATTATAATGCAGAGAATTTCTATAAATATTTACCATTAAGGTAAAACCCATTCATGTTTATGTGTGGCATGGCTTTATGAGATGCTTTTATTTTCAAAATATTTTTGAAACATTAAAACTCAATTGAGGCGTGTTTTCTCACGTTGGTTTTTCTAATTGACTCAGGTGTTATTTTATTATAATGCTCGGGTCAGACCGAGCATTACAGATTGCTTTGGATGCATTAGAGTTCAGAAGATAAGCTGAAGGTACAAGATGTATCTATGTATTTCTTTGTGTTTCGGTGTTTTGCCTATTATTTGTATTACCAGCAATTGTGAGGGCAAGTTGTTACAACTGTTTAGGTAGAAATAAATTAGTATACTCTGATTTATGTATGTATATTACAGTTCTTCTTTGTGTAAAGATTTATTATATATTATAGATTATTCATTCTGTTGTGAGATTCTATGTTGTTTGTTTTTCTTTCACTTTTGTTTCTTCTTCCTTCCTTCTTCTTGCCCTAACTATCCACCTTTCCATTCAATTTGAGTAGGTCATGTGTGGTTGATTATCTGCTTAAGCTATGTGGAAAAGTGGGTTGTTACATCATTGTATCGTAGTTGAAGGTTAAACAAGAACCTTGGCTTTGGTTGGGTAACTCATTAAGAGATAAGGTAACGGAATGCCTTATAATCAGTTTAGAGTGTGTGTGTGTGTGTGTGTCAATATATATATATATATATATATATATGTATGTATGTATGTATGTATGTATGTATGTATGTATGTATGTGTATGTATGTGTATGTATGTATGTATGTGCGTGTGTGTGTGTGCGCATATTTTTTAATGATATAAAATATTTATATTGTATTGATTAATCTTTTGAGAGGCTAATGGATTCTGGTCAATAGGACTAATTAATTTTATTGATAAGGATCTCTAAACACTTGAACAGAGCAATTTGAAATAATGTTGTTTTTAAACTGGGTAAATGAAATAATTTTACCTTGATTATATTTTAAATATAAATAAGTACTTTTTTAGAAATTATAATAGTTATATATAGTTTCTTTGGTTATTAGTGAATGATAATATTTGATTATTATCAATTGTTATTTTCTTCTGTGTGCTTATAAAAGTTGCTATTATTATAATAAAAACAAAGATAAACAATCGAGAAATGGTTTTATATAACCAAAGTGAAACTATATGTAAGGGAAATTTATAAATATGATTTGTAAATAATAAGGATTTAAAAGCTAAGAATTTTGGGAATTTAAGTCCCGCTGATTTTGGAAATTTTTTTACAAAGTTTTGGAAATAATAATGGTATTATTTTGGAATGTTTTGAATAGAAATATTTTTGAAAGAATTAAAAAAATAAAAACACTGAACTCACTTTGGTCGCTAGAAATAATTTCGATGATGACTGCAACACATCGACGTTCATTTTTGGGTTTCCGAGAGAGAAATTGTTACCATTGGGTTTTTGTTTCCGTAAAACTAGTTTTGGTTTAAAATTCAAAAGTATGATTTGGAATACAAAGCAATTATTTATAGAGTTGATCAAAATAATTTGAAATAAGAACAGGATGTTTAAACTCTGGAAATTTTCATTCAAGCGTTTTATGAAAATATAAGAAAACAAGTTTTACAACTTATAAATTTAAAAGAAAATTTGAAATGAAGATTTAAATTAAGTTAAATGAAGTGAATTTTGGAAATGAAATTGATTGTGATTTGAAATGAATTAATGGATGAACTAATTAAATAAATTAGTGAATTGAATATGGTTAAGAATGTTGTTTGATAGAAGTAAATAATGAAATGAGTTAAATGAAATTGAATTTGATTAGAAATGGATTCGAACTTAAGTTGTAAATTGAAAATAAACATGAGAAGTGTTATATAAAATGGTTATAATAAACTTGAGTAAAATTTGATGGAATGGTTCTTAAATGACATTAGTATTGAAAGTAATATACTAAGCAATAAACAAATGTGAATAAAGCAGTATGAATAATGATATGAATAAATGAATAAAAATAAAAGAATTTGAATAATGAGAAACCAATTGAAGTAAATACGTAAGTTGTATGTATTTTTTTTATTCGCATAACTGTTTGATTTAGATTTGAGTACATAATTTCAAGATAACTTACATCAGTCCGAATTAGAATTTTTCACTCGATTCTCGATGGCGAACATTGGATATGGATTTTTGATTGCTGCTTATATTCTTTATCATAGTATATGGCTATGTAAGGAGAATGATGGTTTCTAATCAAAGATCTGGAGCGGAGTCCACAATAGAGTGGTCACGTAAATGATACTAGTTTAAAAGTCAAATTGTGTGATCGAGTGAACTATCAGATTTGATATTATATATGGATGATATATGGACATCATACGAGATTTAATAAATTAAATGTTCGACATTGGAAAATGCAAAATAATATGAATTAATTGGATGAATATTGTTTATTTGATGGTTTCTCTAGTTATGGTTTTTACATTTGCATATGGTTATTGTATAGTCAATGTTATATATTGATATTACTTTCTATATGCATGTTCTCAGTGATTATTGAGTGTTTAGTAGGTGCGGATGGCGTATGCTTCACCTTTGAAGCTTTCTTTCGCATTATAATTTATTATGTATGCTTGCTAATACTAATAAAAGGTACACATCTCGTATTATATACCGTATTTTAATATTTTTCCCTATGCGATGCCTCATCGTTGATGGTGAGATGTATATTTGTGATTTTATATATATATATATATATATATATTGTAAATTTTTCTGATCGAACCACACAAAGAAGACACTATCGAATTTTTTTTAGGATTTTGGAAAATTTTCGTTAACCAAAATTTGATGTTTAAGTTATGACTTAGAATGGTGTTAATTTGCAACTATGAATGGATTAAAGACTAAGAAGAAGGTGTGATAACAAAGTTCTAACAAATTAATTTTTGAAATTTAAAGGCTTAAAAGAATTTGGAAGTCTATTTCAAATAATTGGTTTTAAAAAAGATAAATGAGTTTGGGGCACTATTCTCTCTTGCTAATTTCAAGGACGAAATTCTTTTAAAGGAGGGAGAATGTAACGACCCAGAATTTCAATCATGTGAATTTGAAATACTTAATTGATTTTAAATATTGAAATAATAGTTTAAAATTAAAGCAACTTGAATTTCAAACAAAATGGTTACTTGAATATTTGGAATTGTTTAAATAATAAAACATTGACTTCTATGTAAATGAAATTAATTTGGAAATCTTATTTGAATCTATTTAAAATAATAAGAATGATAATACTAAATGAATTTGGACATAAAGTGATTTATTTGGTTTTATAATAATCGTTCTAATTAACTTGTGGAAATAGCATTCCGGGGCATTGTCTTGGATTTTAATGAAACAAACGCCATTGGATCCGTAATAGTGTACTATTGTATGTTAATGATTTTTGTAGTGATTGTATGTATCATTTGGTCATGAGAGATTGAAACACAAAGAAACTAGTTACATAAATTATTATAATATAACTGGGTTTGAAAAGCTATCTTCTGTATATGATCAATTTAGGCCTCGAGCCTAATTCCATTGTGTTCGGAATAGGGGTATTACATATAAAATGCCAGGTGGCAAGGCTCAATAGGGTTTGAAAATTTTGGAATTTTAGAAGCTTGGTTTTTTTATTAATAAAGAAATATATATTCTCTACTTTAATAATTCTCTGCATTCCATGCTTTAGCCCATACCGTACCATAACTATGCCTTACCTTCTTCTTTATAATTTTGTCTGAACCAAGAAAAAAGGCTTCTTTTTTTTAAAATCAAAATCAAATAAAATCCATCATTAAAAATAATGGAACTAGATCCATGGAGTTTATATCGAATGGTAGGCCGATAAGCTCGGATTTAATATGATCAATATTTGGGTTGTGGCTTGACTTTTACCGTGAATGTTTTGGGTTTTGCAAACTAGGGTTAATGATTTATGAATTCCTGGTCTTTGATTCGCGAACCGGAGCTCAGATTTAGGATTAATAGGACTTAATGTACTCAAAGATGGAGTTTGGTGGCTCATAGTGAAAGATTGGTTGTCGTGTCCACTGTAGTAGTGAGGAGGGCGGCTGTCGATCGTGATTTATGCAGAAAGTGTGGAGGTGGATGTAGGGGGATGGGTAAGTAGCTTCTACGAAGAGAAGGATGATGGCGTCGTCGTAATTTGGATTCGAGGACCGGAGCTCCTTATCCATGCTTGGTCGTGCACGACCATGGAGCTGTGATATTACATGCACAGGTAGAGAGATGCGTTGGTGGAGGAAAAATTAGAGTGAGTGATTATGCTTAAAAAAGTAATTAAGTGTTTAATTTTATTATTTTATTCTAATTCTTTCATACATGGTCGAAATTTAACACAACGAGTTGCATTAGGTTCGTATTAGCTAATACTATGCAATGAATTTGATTTAGCAATGATTGGACCTAGCTAAACTTTTCACTAAAATTGAACGTCATTTGATTTCAGACGAAACTGGAATGTCTCGGTGACAATAGTAATTTTGGTGGGTTGAACTAACCTTTTTGGTTAACCATAAATATTATATAGTTAATAAAAGTTGTTGATTGGATGTTTGGATGATTTAATGTTTTTATCAGTTGGTTTCGATTTATTCCCATCCCTGGGGCGGATGACCCTTTATATATATATACCCATCTAGTAGAGAATGACCCATATTATATAGTTATTTACTGTATGTGTTGCAGGCAACATGTTGGAGGGATCCAATAGGTTTTCTCATCACTGTTGATTTTATTTACATATAAATATACTAATATATTATATATAAGTTGTGATGCAGGAGGAAATAGGTTGGAGGGGTCCAACAAGATTCCTCTCCATTATTGATTTTAACTTCAAAAATATTCATGTTATACAATTACTGAATATGAAATATGATTGTGGACATTATGGTTTATGACATTATTGTATGTTTAAACTTAGACCCTATAGTGGTAGGAAATCAATATCAACATTGGTTGAACGTTTGATAACTATTGGCCTTAAATTAGTATTTTAAAAATACTATAAATTACCATTTGAATTGGAACTGGTTTTTGAGTCAGGAAATGATTTTAAGTTCGAAAGTGGGTTTTGGAAATATTTTGTTCTAAAGGATTTAATTTCTATTTTGTTCCCACCCTTTTATCTATCTTTTTCTAAGTTATTTTTTTAATGATTCATATCGTTTTAAAATGTTATTTATGTTTAATATTGTTTTCAAAATGTTATTTATTTATATTTAATATTTTTTAAGATTATTTATAATTAATATTGTTTTAAGATTATTTATAATTAATATTTTTTTTAAGATTACTTATAACTAATAGTGTTTTAATTATAATTAATAGTGTTTTAAAGATTACTTATTTATATTTAATATTGTTATAAAAGATCACTTAGTTACATTCAATGTTATTTTAAAGTTATTTATCTATATTTTAATATTTTGAAAGTTACTTATTTACAAAAAGTAAATAAATATGGCTTGAAATTTATAATAATGATTTATTCATAATGTTTTGGACATAAATTATTGAGGGAATCAGATTGGAGGAAAAACCTGGGAATAATTTTAGTTTGAAGGATACAAGTTTGACAATTAAGTGTGAAGGACAATAGAATGATATATTCATATAGCATTAATGCTATATTCATATAGCATTACACGTATTTGAATTATTTAATTGAATTTTATCAGAAGGAGTTAACATCATTATTTCATTATTTAATGTTTGTATGTAAATTTTCAGGTTTTGAGAAGATGCATGATTGCATCTGTTGAGAAGATCCATTTGTAATGTCCCGCCTTTTCGTACGCTTTAAATCGACGATAAACCACACATGTCAGAGTCAAACGATACAGAAGGGTGGATTGTTATTGGGGTAAATAAGAAAAAGGAAGAAAGAAATAAAACAAAACAGAATCTCACAGCGGAATGACAAAATATAATAATCAAATAACAGTTCATGAAGCTGTTTTATAAAACATTTGATTATACTTATACAATACATATCAGAGTTACACATACCCGAGAATAATAAATAATGCAGCGGAACAGTATGAATGCAATGGAATAATATAATAGATAATAGTAACAAAATCTTCATCTTCGTCCTTCAGAAATAAAGTCATCAAATCCTGAAATGCTCAGACTGAGCCGAGTGAATTGAAAAGACAAAACACTCAAGTCAGAACTAAAAGATCTTATGTGAGTTAAATCAACGGTAAAATATGAGTGGAACTGCGTCAGAGATGATTACGGGATTTGACATCCCCTATCTAGTGTCAAAAGTGAGTGCAGTAACTTAAGAGATGTTCGGGATTCACATCTCCTAAGGATCCGTTAAACTATCTACTATGTAGTAATATACGCTATTATAATAATGTCTATTAGTAAAATAAACTTACTTTTAAATAGCGTTAAGGGGTTACCCATATAGCCCTTAACACGTAATAGTCTTAGTAGTCCATCCAGTATCATGGTTCCTCCTGATTGGGAAGCCACCAAAGGATACAACACGGGCTACGGGAGAAAACCAAACTCGTACAAGGCTCGCTAGGGTAGGTGACATGGCACAACTAGGCAATGACAGGGTAGATATACTGTAACAACCCTATATTTTATGATTATTTTAATTTTTTTATTTTAGTCACTTTAACTGAAATTCCTGATTTAACAACTTTATTTTATTTATTAAAATGGATAAATTTTGTTATTTTAAATATAAATTTTTATTTCTATGTGAATTATAATTCCAAACATGAATAAATATAATATTTTCAAAAAATGTGAATTTTGGTCAAATGGTCAAACTTTGACTTTTAAATTTAAATATTTGAAATTTTTAGTTTTATCTTTTATTATGAAAATAGATTTAATTTCAAGAATATTGCTTTTCGTTTCGTTGAAATCGAATTAGTATTGTGAAAGTTATGTTTTTTACAATATTGTGTGTAAATTGTTTTAGTTAACAAAATTGTTTATTTTAAATTTATATAAATAATATATTTGTTTGTAAAATCATGTACTAATTCGTGTAACATGATATTTTATGCATATATTTTATTTGTAAAACATTTTTAAATTATAGTTATAATGTTCAAATGTTGATTGTATGTTGTTTTCAATCTTTAATTCTATTTTCCATTAAATAAAGTATTTTATTTATTTATTTCCTACTTTTCCTAAAACTATTTATTTATTATTCATAATATCTATCTTTACCTTATTTTTCTTATTTATGCATTCATTTTGTGGATAAGTATCTGGATCCCTATTTATTTCTTGGAAAGAAATTTCATATATATATACACACACATTATTGTTTTAAAAGGCATACCTTTAAATGTTTATTTTAATTAATATAAGTAATATTTTTGGTAGATATATCATGTTATATATATATATGTAACATTACATGTTATGTATATATTTACAACATTTGTCTGTTTTTGTTTCATTTAATTTGGATATATACTTTGTAAATTAAGTAGCATACAAAGATGTAAATAGCAATTAATTTATACGTTTCTATAGCCGTTTTCTTATTTATTTATATAGTGTTTGTATAAACGACATGTATTTATTGAACAATTTCTTTGGCGTATATTTTATTAAATAGATGGGAAACAAATCAAATTTAGGTGCGTTACCTATTTTTAATTGAAGGCATGTGTTATGTTTTAATTTATTACCTATTCATCTTCCATCCCTTAATTATCTACCATAACTTCTCCTTGATAGACGTGACTTTTTCTTTATAAAACTCACGTGAAAATATCTCTTCTCACTTCACTTTTCACGCTTGCTTTCATATTTGAAGAAAACCCTTGGTAATGTCTTCTTCTTTTTTCAAATTTTCTATTCCCTTTTTTTTTATTTTTCAATGTTTTGGCCATACTCAGCCATAGCCACCGCCTATCACCTCCTCCTCCTATGACCAATCAAGGCCATGCACTCCTTATGACAAAACTCCACCAAAAAAAGATATTATATATATATTTCACGATGCTTTGAAAAGAACTCCACAATTGTAAACCTTGATTTTGAAAATCTTTTGTGAAGTAATTTTGAAAAGGAAATCCATTGCAATATATTTATTTTGGAATGTAATGTTTGAAAATACCTTAATTTTTTTAAGATATAGCTTTGAAGGTATGTATATACATATTTTGAAAATTATATGTGTTTATGTGATTTCTCCTAAGAGGAAATTATGGGGATGCAATTTTCTTAAATGGGGAGTCCGTATAACCCTAGATTTTGGGAAACACTTAATTTTAGTATATAATTGAGATTTAATTACTTAAAATGAAAACAATATATTATAATTGGATTGAGTATTAATTGACATATATCCTAATTTTTGAATTACGCCTATAATATGAATGTGCCTTGATTTCATGTGTTATGGAAAACTGACAAATACGGTTATAGGCATCAAATTCTATATTTAGAGTTTTTACTTGTGCGCCTAATATGTATATACATATTTAGTGTAAATATATACATATATGTTTATATTTTCTATATCTTAATTATGGAATTTTATTCAAAATTTGAAATTTGAATATATATTTATTTACTATATAAACATTATGGGAAATTAATTGCTTGGGTATCAATTAATTTTACATTAATTAGAATTGGCGAAAGTTACTCGATTTTGACCCTAACTATTGGAAATAAAAGGGAAGGAATCGAAAATAAATTAAAAACATATATTTTTTTCCTCCTTCATCCTCTCACCATCCTCTATACAATAGTATCGCTATAAATATTTTCAAATCCCTAAAATTCTAAAATTAAAACATGTTGCTCTCAACACCAAACAATATCACTAGCTATGAAGAAGTTTGAATTTTGTTGTTGTAACTCCACTACCTCTTCCTATTCTCTTGTAGCCGTGCATTTGAGTCCAAACCAGACCCATACCCGAGCCATACCATGTCATGGCCAACCACATTAATCCCCTAGGTCGAGAAATTAATTGTTGAAAGCATGGCCAAAGCATTTGTGTTCATGTTGCTTCTTATTTCAAAGATTGTTTCAATATGTTGTATTGAATTTATATTTATATTTGTCTTGTTCTATTGGTTGCTATAAGATCAATAGCTTGGCTCTCTTCCCACTTGAGTCTATAGTCGGGTTATCGTGCCGTCTGGAATTCATTCGCGTTGTTTGTTTTGTGAACTCCAGCTTTAAAAGGTGAGTAATCACACCTAACATTTATACTTATATGACTGTGAATTGATAGCAAGTGAAAGTGTAGAAATTATTACATCATGTTATACCTGCTTGTGTTATAAATTATATGATGTTAATCCTGTTTATTTATCTGTCATATCATATGATGCTGCTTTATGCTGTTATACTGTATATTTTATTCTGTTCTCACACTGCAAGTTCCTTGTAGAATAGAATAACAATGGGTTGAAATGATACATACCCGAACGAACTTTAGAATAGGGAAAAATCATTATAGGCTGAAATGATAGGCCTGGGTGATTTTTGTTTATTTGTATTTGTCTTGGGATTGCGGGTTTGAAATAATCAAAACCCGAAAATTTTACTGATTACGGATTTAAATGATAATTTCCGTATCACTTGATTTAGGTGTGAAATATTATTCGGACCCATGGTTGATTTCAAATATGATTTCTATAAATTTCATGTATTTTAAATGAAAGAAAATTTTTTTTGACCTAGATTGGATTTAAAACGGTTAAGCAGTGATTTTCTAAAAGGTTAAATGATATAAGTTAATAGGTGGTTTGAGTTGTAGTGCGAAAGTTTGATTTAACTTAATAATGGGAATTTAAGTAAAAATGGAATTATAAGATTAACTTGGTAATTAATATAATTGATGTATGAATTGGATAAATATAAAG
The DNA here is from genome assembly GCA_030765085.1 of Allium cepa. Lineage (NCBI taxonomy): Eukaryota > Viridiplantae > Streptophyta > Magnoliopsida > Asparagales > Amaryllidaceae > Allium > Allium cepa. Next base: position 578,223,264 of record CM060942.1, read on the forward strand.
TAAAAGAAAATATCAAGTTATTTGTAAAATAAAGTTAAACAACTCGCATCGTATTTTGAAGTTATGTAATTAGTTTAAATGTTAAATAAATGGATAGTTAAATGGAAATTTTGAACTTAACTTGACTTGGAATTGTGAGATTTGGTTTTAAAATGGAATTTTAAGTAAATTAAATAAAAGGGAAATTTAGTTTAATGTATAAAATGGTAATTTGAAATTTAAGTGATAAATAATTGTTAAAAGGTAAAGAATGTGGAATTCGTACACTTGAATTTAATAAGTGAAATTATTGATATTTATTTGTGAAATTTAGTTCATAAAAATCATAAGTTCAAGGGTATTTAAATGACAATTTTATAGTGGAAAATATGAAATTTTATAAGTTAAAAATGGTTTAAATCGAAGTTTATTTGAAGTGTTTAACTGAATAAATGAACTAAGAAAAGGCTATTTTTTTGGGAATTGAATATTTGATTTGAAGGAATGATGACTTCACTTTTGAATGGTTTAAATGAATGATTTTAATTCGGAAATATAAATCATTTTGAAATTTATAACCACGGGTACGCTGCTTTGTGTGTCATGTGATTTCCTTGTGATTTTTTGATGCACACCTTTGATTTAAAGAGTGTGGCTAGAGGTGACCGGTTACTGCAACTCTACGCTACCCTAGTCACAATAAAACTGTTATTTGCATTGTTTACCTTAATATGGATATTTCTAGGATAGTGTTTATTATTACTTAATAAATGGTTTGACTGATCCTTAAAGGATGGGCGATCCCAAGCATCCTTTAAGTTATTATGCAATGCTATTACAGTTCACTTGAGTTGGTTTACATTGTATAAGTATGTATGTCCTGAATCGAGTGCTTATGTTTTACTTTACGCTCGGGTCAGCCTGAGAATCACAGCTTTGGATTCACCTTCTGGAGCTACAGTTTTGCTGGAGCTCATCTGTCTATCTCTTCGTCTACTTCTTCCAATTAGTTCCTATTCAGTATCTGTCTCTGTATTGTTGTTTATGTATCCTGACTTCTATTGTATCTATTTTTACTATGAGATTTTGTATATGTTTTGAGAGTATTTATATAGTAGCTTCATGAACTACTATGGTATTTAGTTCCGCTGCGAGTTATTCTGATATTTCTGTATCCATGATTTTGTGAATGATTTTATTTGCTCCAAATTTCTTAACAATCCACTGTTTTGAAGTATTCAAGTCTGACATGTGTGGATTATTGTCGATTTGAATGGTCCAAAATAGTGGGTCATTACATTTTGTATCAGAGCTTTGGTTTTAGGAAAACCTTAGCCTGAGGAGCAAAAACTCATTAGAGACAAGGTATAAATACCCTAGAATGAGTGAAATAAATCTCAGAATCATTTCCTTGGGAGAGAACGTATTTTCGAAGTATAAAATGATTTTCAAATGATTTTAAATGATTTTAAAAGATTATTTTGGTATAAATTTTCTTATTTTGAAATCAAGATTTTCCAAACTTCATCCCTTTTGTATCCACCTTGTTAGTAATCTCTTCAGTTAGGATTCACTAGAATTTTGAACTTCTATCTTGTTGATCCAAATTCGTTGCTGCTAGGAAACTATTTGAGTATGGAAAAATCAAAAGAGCTGAAAGCGGCTCGTCGAGCACGAAGAGCACTGGCCCGTAAGGAATGGGAGGAAGCAATCGAGAAGTGGGAAAAGTTGTGGAAGGAAAGAGAAGGATATGTTCCTTTTGACCATGTCGTTTGCTATCGGTGTTATGAGAAGGGACACTATGCAGCCATGTATAGGAAGAGAGATGGTGGGAAATGGATGGAGGGCAAACGTTTCCGATCCAAGATATTCTGCTTTAAATGTCGTGAGAGGGGACACTTTCCAAGTCTTTGCCAGAAGGTGAAGAAAGTGAAATCTGCACCCACTACATCAGTTAGCCTATCAACTATTTGCTACCACTGGAGGAGGGTTGGGCATATAGGCCGAAATTGTTCTGAGAGACAGCATGGGATGAAAGCTGTGGACCTACAGTTCGAGAAGGAAGATGGGACGGTGGTGCAGTTATGCCAGAAGTGTAGAAGTTGGAGGCACATTCAGGGGGAATGTTCTGGACCCGTTGACGTACCAGCAGGAAGAATTAATACTAATGCTTTATTTATGTAGGAATGGTAATCTATGGACCTGTTGTTATCAGTAGTATGTTAGACTTCTTAAGTGAACTCTATTATATCTTTTGCTTAGCTGGAGTTGTCAAACTGAAGATTTTTATGTTCTTGTTTTTCGTATGGTATGAATTTGAGTTTTTTCCAAATTTTGAATAGGAATTCTTTTGTATTAATATAGGTTATATATCTCTAATCTTGGTTTGGATTCTTATCGATTAGGATTCCTTTGAACTTGGAATGCTCCCACTTGTTCTGAAGTCCATTTTTGTCTCCCCTATCTGTATTCTTTTTATTTTGGAGCATTCCATAACTGTGACGACCCGCCCTTCTTGACCCTCGAAAATCGACAAAAAAATACACCACAGAATAATATGCCGACGCTTGAGTGCCGGAAAGATAGATTATTGAAGGAAAAGAAAAAAGATAGAAGAAAGAAGGAACTAAACAATAACAGAATCTCACATTCGCAGCGGAACAAAATATAATAGTTAATAAGAGATCTTTGCAAAAAAAGAAAACTTTATCTGTTATACACAATACATCATCATCAGAGTATCACAAACAATTAACAATTACCATCCTGGCAATTTCACAAATCACAGCAGCAGATATAAACAAATACGGTAATACGTCTCGGTCTCCAGCTCCTCTCCTAATCTCCATAGCATCATAACCTGAACATATAATACTCGGTCTGACCCGAGCATTATAATGAAATAACACCCGAGTCTGTCTAGAATACCAGCGTGAGAGAAACACACCCAAATTGATTATTAAAGTTTCAAAATCCTTTTGAAAACAAAAGCATCTCGTAAGACCACGCCACAAATAAACATGTCGTGTTTTTACCTTACGATAGCCAAAACATTTTTATCAAAATCCTCTGATATTATAATAGCGTCTATATACAAATACTATTAAAATAGCTGAAATTGTTACATGATTAAATTCCAGCATACTACCCACAAAGTGGGTAATACAAACAAAAACCATAAAAGGCACGTAGGGAAAATGGATTTCCAACTAACGACTAGGCACTGGGGTACCACCTGTCATAATACGTGGCCTAGATCACCGTACCTAGGACCACTCCCGATCCCCTGCAACACAAGGCCAGGACTACCCCTTACTGGATAATCCCGAGTAAGATCACACCACGGTGGGATAATCAACCGCACCAATAAGCCGAATAAAAAGTGACATCTAAACAGGGATGACCTCACTCTAATTGGGCGCTACCCACTTAGCCTTACTGCATAACCCCTGATTTTCAGTCATTCCCGATTGATGAGGCTTGAGGCTAAGCGTTATCTTTTTAGAACGTTTCACTTAGAATGCCCACCATCCACCTGACGATGTTCCGAAAGCATTCATCCATACAAGTCCGTCCCGGGTTCGAACGGAATCGAAGACGTTACTGTTACTACATCCACTTTGAAAACATCCTCAGGATTAGTAGCGACTAGCCCTTGCACTTCACTACTCCATCTTCGACTCCGGACTCATTTTTTCCCACAAAAACGTACAAACCAGATCAAAGTGGTTTTTGAGAATTTAATCTCGATCCCGGTCTCTTTGAAACGATAAACGCATTGGCCAATATTGATAGTCGGTGATTTAGCTATCAATTAACATTCACAACATCCATCACACAATAAATAATTTCCCACATTATTTATTTTCATCCAAAAATATCTTTGCAAGATATATTTTCATTTTCAAACCCTTTTGAAAACAGTGTTCAAATCCAACTCTTCTCATGGAATAAATTCCCAAATCTTTACTTCCTTTGAAAACATCCAAGTACCAATACTTAAGATTTAAAATAATTTAAATTCTTTATTCTTGAAAATACATTAAAGCATTTATATTAAAACTTCTTACATACTTAATTTAAAAAATATATATACTTCTAAAAATATTTCGAATAAAACTGCTTTATAAAATATAAACTATTTTCTTTAAAGTAAAGGTTAAGCTAACTAAATTTTTGAAAATAAGAGTTATGAAATTCTATTCAAGTTCCAAATAATACTTTAACCAAACCTATTCTTAAAATAAAACTATTCCATAAAATATAAATATTAAAAATTATCTTTTAAAAAAAATACCATGAACCCTTTAAAATAATTACTGCTATAACTATTTTGATACTATTTACCTTTAAACTTAACAAATTAAATAATTTCTTGAAAAAATTCCTTTAAAAACAAATTTAAAACTTTTAACATTCACTAAAAAAACTGCTTTGAAATGTACTTGGCTTTTCAGGAAATACACTTCCATTTCAGAATAAACTAAAGAATTCTTTTTATAAATCCTGCTCGATTTATCTCAATTCAAATTTACGTTTATCCCGTAAATTCCTTTCCATACTTTAAAAATAAACACCTTATTTATTTTTAACACATTCCCCATTTCCTGGAAATCACTCTCCAAAATATATACTTAAATTATTAAAATATGGCTACTAGAAATTATTTAAAGGAAAGTAATACTTGAGAAAATATAAGGGAAATTCTAAGTGATTTAAACCAAATTACTTTTTAAAATAAAATTATTAAATCAATTATTTGTATTAAATTCCCTTTTTGAAAACTTAATACTATTTTACCTTCAAAATAATTGAGTACTACAAATTCTTTAAATAAATATTTACTTTGTACTTGAAATAATTAAAAGTAACATTTTCTCCAAATATCCCAAACACAATTTAAACCGCTAATTTATATTTGGAAGCTTTCTTTGGAATCATACTTAATTTCCAGGAAAAACACTTTCCATTTTTAGAAATAATACATTTTTATTTTTAAAAGAATTTATACCTTCTTATGGAATTTCCCACTGAAAATCTATGCTTTCAAAATTTATCCACCGATAAATATATCAATTTATTTATAAACCAATTTTATAAATTTCCCTTTCTCATTTCCATTTCAATCCCAGTTTCGAAACATTTACAAATTTCAATCCAATTTCCCGAATTTAATTCCTTAAATTCATTACCTAAATTTCCTTTTCAATCCCCTTTTTAATTCCATTTTTTTATTTTTTTTTATATTCAAAATCCCAGATTATATTCATCCAATCAAAACACAACATAACTGAATTTTCAAATTAAACTACCACGGGATAATAAATAAAGTACATCAGAGATAATGATGATAATTTCTACGTTGTGAGGAATCCAGTTGGATCCCTCCAACCTATTTCCCTGCATCCACAGATGTTAGCACGACAAATAAATATCGATCCAATCTGATAACCATTATCATATTCAACAAATCAAGCAATCATTTAAATATCAACTATTTAAACTAACTAGCATTCCAAATGTGAGTGAGATAAACTCACCGTGAATTTTGACAAGCGTTTTAAATTTTAAATTAAATCAAACCATTCAATTTCATCTAAAATTTCCACTTGCTCAAAACGATTCTAGGCCTACATCACAGCGTGCTGCTCGTCGTTGCAATTCCGACGCCACCAAATTCGTCGAAATCTGACAACATATGCTCAAGTTACGAATTTATAAAGTTTGAATAACATTTTAAAACAAATTTTTAAAAAAAAAATTACCATCGGCCGCACGTTGTTCTTCCTCAAACACACACGTTTTCAGAAAGTCACGAACCCATGCTGCTACCACACATCGAAAATCACGACCATCCCTGTTACCGTTTTCCTCGATCAGAGGCCACCATTCTGAAGCTCAACGTAGACCCTACTTGCACCTGAAGCCACTCGACGGTCGGCGTTCTCTAGTCCTCGAAATTCGAACTCGAACGCTAACCCTACACGAGCAACTTCCGGTCATCTCGTCGAACTACGCGACACTCCACCGTACTTATGTGTAGATCCCTCACGATCTATAGTTTCCCTTTAGAAATTTTTTGGAATTAAAGCTTGGATGTGGAGAAAATTGAGGAGGAAGATCATTGTATTTCAGCCATTAAAAACAAAGGTGGCGGCTGCGTTTTAGCTTCTAGGGTTTCATTGAGCAACGTGAATATATACATACGTTCCATTATTTTAATATTATTCTCAATTTTTACAAGGTTTTCGAACGAACTCCAAATCAGACATGCCGCCAGGCGTTTATAAGGTTTTACCTATTTTCCAAATACAATGGAACGTGTTTCGGAAGCTAATTTGATCGTATGTGGAAGTTAGCCTTTTAAATCGTGTTAAAATATTAAGTTATCAATTTTAATTTCAACACGTTTCTTACCCGTACGAGCAATTGAAATCGTTTCGTCGAAAATTGAAATCCGATAATAAGTAACAATTATAGATCCAATGGAACTAGTTTCGTCGATTTCCGAGACTGTGCCCCGGAAGGCTATTTTAACTCGTCGATTAATTCGAACGATTTTCAAAATCGTCGAAATCGTTCTAAACTTCACTTTTAAAACTTTACTAACTTTGTTATAAATCGTATAGAATTTATATTCACATTAGAAACCGTTCTGAGTCATTTTAAATCAAAATCTGATTATTTACCATTACAATATATTAAATCCCATTATTAAATTAATATAAAATTCCAAATTTAATTTATCGACTTTCGATTCCGTCCAAAAGTCAAATATTATAATTCAGATCAAATTAGACTTAAAATAAATCTTGGAAACCATTTTCATATCTATTTATTCCCAGATTCACAAATTATCCTAATCCCAAATATTTAATTTTTATTATTCAAATCAAATTAAATTGCCATATTTGAAATTTTAACTATTATATTGATATAACCAAAATCTTCTTATTTCAAATCCAGTTATAATTCACATTAAATATTTAAAATGAATTAAATGTTCAAAATCTAACGACCAAAATTCCGAGTCGTTACATTCCTCCCCCCTTATAAAAATTTCGTCCACGAAATTTGCTAACGTATGAAAAATGCTACTAAACTCATTTACTTACCCATACTTACTTAGTTAAAAACTTACATCCACCTCACCAAAACCTTTAGCTCAATTCCAAAACCATTTGTTTTTATTTCTAACTTAAAAGCTCATGTTTCCAACATCATTTCAAAAATCAACTTTCCAAGTTAACTAAAATTTCAAAATTCCCAAAAAATTCTAACTCCTAAAATTTTCGAATTTTTTTGGCGTAGTCTCCTTTGTACGGAGGAGCTTTTACAATGTCAAAATAGATATAAATATATATACATCGACCCACACGGTTGGAAAACAAATTATACCACCATATATATCATTTTCCAATTATATTGCGTAGGCGTACCTTTTTATTAGCATTTTAAAAGCAAGCGGCTAATTATATTGCATATACGCGCTCCAACTCTATAGATTGCCTTCTGTACCTGTACTTACTCAAACAAACGCATCAATTTTCAATAATATGAGAATTCGACAACATTCCATTCATTAATCTTAGCCCAGCATAACAATTACATAACCAAACAAACAAATTTCATAATCTTACATGTAAACCATCTTTTATAAGCAATTACAAGTTTTCAATACTTCTTTAGTTTTCTTTACAAATCCATGCTACATTTTGTCTCACACTATTGATTTACATATAAGTTTACTACATACAAGTCATATTTAACACGACCAATTCATCTTTGCACCAGTTAAGCTCATATTCACGTCAAATTGGTTTATAAGCCTTATTTCCACAAATTTACTCCTATTCAATTTCCAATTGATGGATAATCAATTTTATTTTCAATTTGATTCATTCACATCTCTTTTATGATTCACTTGCATTTATATACAAATCCACTTAATAAAATTTCAATCCATTCCAATTGATTCAAAAACCAATTCTATTTACTTCTCTTAATTCATTCACTTTCGTTTACGGCAAAATGACTAATTTCTATGCAAGTTGATGTTATTCAAACAAATAACCTTTTCTTACTTATACCATTTAAATCAATTTCAACATGGATTTATATTTGAATTATTCATACCCCAAACAATTTTTACTTCATTACAATTATTAAGTCAAATCCTGATTCTCACATTCCAAATTCATTATCCAACTTAAGTTTATATTAATATCATTCCATTCTGGATTATTTACAACTCATACATTCTTACTTCACCATAATAATTAATTAAAATCCTTTCAATTGCATTTCAATTTTATTATCTAAACAAATTCCATTCAAGACCACTTATAAAGCTCGACCACAATCATTTCCCAATTTGCTTAAGTTGTTTCAATTACACAATTTTCCATTTCTTATATCAATTTTATTTTATTAATAATAAGGCCACTTCAAATCATTCACTCACTTGAATTTATCTACAATTCAAACCATCACTGTTATAATCCAATTCCATTATTCATCCACACTTTCAATGTTTTATAACCAAAATTAAATCCCATACACGAACTGGATTTTTATTTTACTTTTCAAATTTTTAACAAGCTACCAAAATTTATTCATCCCATTACTCTTTTATTTAATTTAGCCTACGCTAAATTCATCTTCACACAATTCTTTTGAATTTAGTTGAGTGAGAATTTAATTCATTCAATATCATTTCAACTAAATTAAATTTTCTTTCAATTTAATGCTTTTCCACATTTAATTAAAGTTCGACAAGATTTTAGGCTAAATTAAATTCATTCCATTCCCTTTACTATTTTAAATAAGAATTTAATTCTATTCAAGATTATTTATAATACAACTGACTTTTGATTGTAATTCAATCCAGATTTAACTCAATTTCTCTTAGTCTAAGTTAAATTCAATTCGATCCAATTTTATTTCTTCTTTTATATAAGTTCAAGACTTATTTACTAACTTAAGTCTATTCGCATCTTTTATATTTCACTTGCCTTATCTCAATTTACATTTCATTTAGAATTCAATTTTTGACTTTACCACACCATTCAATCATTACCTATTTATGTTTATAATTCCATTTTCTATTCATAAGTTTCCCAACTTATTTACTTAAAACTTATATTGCTCATTCGAGTCCATCTTCATCTTATAATCCCAATTCTAGATTTTACATATAACATTTAATAGCTTAAGGATATAAATTTTCATTTCGCCATTATAATCCACAGTTATAACCATTTTACATTTCAACTTAACCCAAATCAATTTAATTCCAATTCCAATTCCAATTTATTTTACTTATCCCAAGTTAAATTCAAATATAATTTATTCACTTCCATACCCTCAAGTTAAATTTTAATTCCAGGGTTAAAATTTTCATTTCCTTCTTAATTAGAGCAACTTCACTTTATAAGTTCAATAGTTGATTCATTTTTATCTTTCACATTTTTATTTTTATTTTTAAAATATAATTCGCAGAATTCAATTACCGGTCTTATTTCAAAACCATTTTGAAATAATAATCAATACATACCCACTTGGTATATTAAATCAAATCCGGATTTCCAAAACAACCTGTTTTGCCAAAACAAATTCCCTTTTTAAAGTTCTAAAAAGCGTTGTATATCAAACAAGTCTAAACAGATATCATAACCAATCACCACGGAAGCAATCCATCACTTTAGAAACTTGAAAATGAATTCTGATGATGTGGCCATCATCATCAGGATTATTTTCCAGCGACTGAAGTGAGTTCAGTGCTTCCTTACTACCACAAATTCCTTTCAAAAATATTACCATTCAAGAATGTTTCCCAAAATAATACTACATTATTTCCTTCAAATTTTGGGTAAGCATTTCCACCATTCCCAAGATTTCCAAACCTTTGTTTAAATACACTTTAAACACCCTTCAAAATTTCCGGAATTTAAATTCTGGTCTAAATCAAATTTTAGTTATTCTCCTTTTTATTTATACAATACTTAGATAGTTCTGTTTTGGTTATAAACCATTTCCAATTTTAGATTCTTATATTTGATTTAACAACCAATATCCACTTATATATATAATTTCAGAAAATTTATTTCTTTATATCAAAATATAATTTTGGGTAAAATTGTTTCATTTGCCTACCTTAAAAACAATACTATGTCGGTTTATCTTGTTTAAGAGTTTAGAAACCCCTATCGATACGGTTGTACTTCCCGCACCGACCAGAATTCATAAACACTCAACCGATAAGTCAACACGGTATAAAAACAATTTTATATTCACTAACAAATACGCTCTCATATTTATTATTACACTCAACTCATTATAAAGTGTTATCGACTATGTTCAATGAGTAATTTCCCTACCAGAGCCAAGGTTGTCGCCAGCCTAAGCTCTGATACCACTGTGACGACCCGCCCTTCTCGACCCACGAAAGTCGACATAAAAATACACCACAGAATAATATGCCGACGCTCGAGTGCCGGAAAGACAGATTGTTGAAGGAAAAGAAAGAAGATAGAAGAAAGAAGGAACTAAACAATAACAGAGTCCCACAATCGTAGTGGAACAAAATATAATAGTTAATAGTAGATCTTTACACAAAAAGAAAACTTTATCTGTTATATACAATACATCATCATCAGAGTATCACAAACAATCAACAATTACCATCCTGGCATTTTCACAAATCACAGCAGCGGATACAAACAAATACGGTAATACGTCTCGGGTCTCCAGCTCCTCTCCTAAGCTCGATAGCATCCTTTCCTGAACATATAATACTCGGTCTGACCCGAGCATTATAATGAAATAACACCCGAGTTGGTCTGGAATATCAACGTGGAGAAATACACCCAAATTGATTACTAATGTTTCAAAATCCTTTTGAAAACAAAAGCATCCCGTAAGACCACGCCACAAATAAACATGTCGGGTTTTTACCTTATGATAGCCAAATTTTTTTTATCAAAATCCTCTGATATTATAATAGCGTCTATATACAAATACTATTAAAATAGCTGAAATTGTTACATGATTAAATTCCAGCATATTAGCCACAAAGTGGGTAATACAAACAAAAACCGTAAAAGGCACGTAGGGAAAATGGTTTTCCATCTAATGACTAGGCACTAGGGTACCACCTGTCACAGTACGTGGCCTAGATCACTGTACAGAGGACCACTCCCGATCCCTTAACACACAAGGCCGGGAGTACCCCTTACTGGATAATTCTGAGTAAGATCACCCCACGGTTGGGATCAGCAACCGCACCACTAAGCCGAATAAAAAGGGACATCTAGACAGGGATGACCTCGCCTTAATTGGGCACTACCCACTTAGCCTTGCTGCATAACCCCTAATTTTCAGTCATTCCCAGTTGATGAGGCTTGAGGCTAAGCATTACCTTTTTAGAATGTTTCACTTAGAATGCCCACCCTCCACCTGACGATGTTCCAAAAGCATTCATCCATACAAGTCCGTCCCGGGTTCGAACGGAACCGAAGGCTCTACTCCTACTACATCCATTTTGGAAACATCCTCGGGATTAGTAGCGACTAGCCCTTGCACTTCACCGCTCCATCTTCGACTCCGAACTCGTTTTTCCCACGAAAACGTACAAACAGGATCGAAGTGGTTTTCGAGAATTTAATCTCGATCCCAGTCTCTTCAAAACGATCAATGCATTAGCCAATATTGATAGTCGGTGATTTAACTATCAATTAAAATTCACAACATCCATCACACAATAAATAATTTCCCACATTATTTATTTTCCTCCAAAAATATATTTGCAAGATATATTTCTACTTTCGAACACTTTTGAAAACAGTTTTCAAACCCAACTCTTTTCATGGAATAAATTCCCAAATCTTTAATTCCTCTGAAAACATCCAAGTACCAATACTTAAGATTTAAAATAATTTAAATTTTTTATTCTTGAAAATACATTAAAACATTTATATTAAAACTTCTTACATACTTAATTTATAATATATATATATATATATACTTTTAAAAATATTTTGAATAAAACTGCTTTATAAAATATAAACTATTTTCTTTAAAGTAAAGGTTAAGCTAACTAAATTTTTGAAAATAGGAGTTATGAAATTCTATTCAAGTTTAAATAATACTTTAACCGAAACCTATTCTTAAAATAAAACTATTCCATAAAATATAAATATAAAAATTATCTGTTAAAAAATAATACCCATGGACCCTTTAAAATAATTACTACTATAACTATTTTGATACTATTTACCTTTAAAATTAACAAATTAAATAATTTATTAAAAACATTCCTTTAAAAACAAATTTAAAATAACATTCACTAAAAAACTACTTTGAAACATACTTGGCTTTTCAGGGAAATACACTTCCATTTCAGAATAAACTACAGAATTCTTTTCATAAATCCTGCTTGATTTATCTCAATTCAAATTTACGTTTATCCCCTAAATTCCTTTCCATACTTTAAAAATAAACACCTTTTTTATTTTTTAACACATTCCCCATTTCCTGGAAATCACTCTCCAAAATATATACTTAAACTATTAAAATACGGCTACTAGAAATTATTTAAAGGAAAGTAATACTTGAGAAAATATAAGGGAAATTCTAAGTGATTTAAACCAAATTACTTTTTAAAATAAAATTATTAAATCAATTATTTATATTAAAATATCCTTTTTGAAAACTTAATACTATTTTACCTTTAAAATAATTGAGTACTATAAATTCTTTAAATAAATATTTACTTTGTACTTGAAATAATTAAAAGTAACATTTTCTCCAGATATCCTGAACACAATTTAAGCCGCTAATTTATATTTGGAAGCTTTCTTTGGAATCATACTTAATCTCCAGGAAAAACACTTTCCATTTTTAGAAATAATCCATTTTTATTTTTAAATCAATTTATACCTTCTTATGGAATTTCCTACTGAAAATCTATATTTTCAAAATTTATCCACCGATAAATATACCAATTTATTTATAAATCCAATTTTATAAATTTCCGTTTCTCATTTCCATTCCAATCCCAATTTCAAAACTATGTACAAATTTCAACCCAATTTCTTGAATTAAATTCCTTAAATTCATTATCCAAATTTCCTTTTCAATCCCCTTTTTAATTCCAAATTATTTTTTTATTTTTTTATATTCAAAATCCCAGATTATATTCATCCAATCAAAACACAACATAACTGAATTTTCAAATTAAACTACCATGAGATAATAAATAAAGTACATCATAGATAATGATGATAATTTCTACATTGTGAGGAATACAATTGGATCCCTCCAACCTGTTTCCCTGCATCCACAGATGTTAGCCCGACAAACAAATATCGATCCAATCTGATAACCATTATCATATTCAACCAATCAAGCAATCATTTAAATATCAACTATTTTAACTAACTAGCATTCCAGATGTGAGTGAGATAAACTCACCTTGAATTTCGACGAGCATTTTAAATTTTAAATTAAATCGAACCATTCGATTTGATCTAAGATTTTCACCTGCTCAAAACGATTCCAGGCATACATCACAGCGGCTTGCTCGTCGCTGCGATTCCAACGCCACCAAATTCGTCGAAATCTAACAACGTATGCTCAAATTACGAATTCATAAAATTTGAATAACATTTTAAAACAATATTTTTTTTTAAATTACCATCGGCCGCACGTTGTTCTACCTCAAACACGCACGTTTCCAGAAAGTCATGAACCTATGCCGGTACCACACATCGAAAATCGCGACCATCCCTGGTGCCGTTCGCCTCGATCGGAGGCCACCACTCTGAAGCTCAACGTCGACTCTACTTGCACCTGAAGCTACTCGACGCTCGGCCTCCTCTAGACCTCAAATTTCGAACTCGAATGCTAATCCTACATGAGCAACTTTCGGCCATCTCGTCGAACTACGCGACACTCCACTGTACTGATGTGTAGATCTGTTCACGATCTACATTTTCCCTTTAGAAAGTTTTTGGAATTAAAGCTTGAATGTGGAGAAAATTGAGGAGGAAGATCATTGTATTTCAGCTATTAAAAACAAAGATGGCGGCTGCATTTTAGCTCATACGGTTTCATTGCGCAACGTGAATATATACATACATTTTATTATTCTAATATTATTTTCAATTTTTACAAGATTTCCGAATAAGCTCCAAATCAGACATGTCGTCAGGCGTTTACAAAGTTTTGCCCATATTTCGAACACAATGGAATGTGTTTTGAAAGCTAATTTGATCGTATGTGCAAGTTAGCTTTTTAACTCGAGTTTAAATATTAAATTATCGATTTTAATTTCAACGCGTTTCTCACCCGTCCGAGCAAACGGTAACTCCAAACGCTTCGAAAATTAAAATCCTATAATAACTAACTATTACGGATCCAATGGAACTAGTTTTGTCGAATTCCGAGACTGTGCCCCGGAAGGCTATTTTAACTCGTTGATTAATTCGAGCGATTTTCAAAATCGTCAAAATCATTTTAAACTTCACTTTTAAAACTTTACTAACTTTATTATAAATCGTATAGAATTTATATTCACATTAGAAACCATTCTGATCCATTTTAAATCAAAATCTGATTATTTACCATTACTATATATTTATTAAATTAGTATAAAATTCTGAATTTAATTTATCGACTTTCGATTCCTTCCAAAAGTCAAATATTATAATTCAGACCAAATTAGACTTAAAATAAATCTTGGAAACCATTTTCTTATTCAAATCCAAATATTTAATTTTTATTATTCAAATCCAATTAAATTGCCATATTTGAAATTTTAACTAATTATATTGATTCAACCAAAATATTCTTATTTCAAATCCAGTTATAATTCACATTTAACATTTGAAATGAATTAAATGTTCAAAATCTAATGACCAAAATTTCGGGTCGTTATAATAACTCCACTTTGAATGACCCCTATAAAGATAGGTGATTCTACAAATCTTTGAATGATTTGTAAAGGGGTGAAACTCCTTTACAATTGGCATTGATTCACCGAAGATTTCTGCATCCTCGGTTTATGATGCTATATATCTTCTGCTATACCTCGATTCTATCTCTGGTGATCGAATGTCCATTTGCCTTAGATATCCGCATTAATAATATTCCTGAAGTCACGGTTAACCCGGTTAAGGTCGCTCGCGATTTACATAGGGTTATCCATCTTCTATTTGGCAATTTAATTATCTCATCTTCGTTTGAGCTTAACTTTGAATCAAAAATTGTATTTGATCAAGGTTCCTCTAAATTTGAATCGCTGTTTTGTTTTGAAATCCATTCTTAAATCATCCCTTGGAAAATTTTGTTGATTGTATTTTGAAATTGTGTATACATCGAAATTACTATTCTGATAAGGATGACCATATTTTGTATATAAAAATGAAATGTTTTCGACAAAGAATTATATACCTTTTAAAATGAAAATTTGAAGCTTTGAAAGGATTTGAAATTTTTGAAAATTATTCGGTTTATAAAATGATTTTAATGGAATGGTTTTGAAATTGAAATTTGAGTGACTAAATTCCGGCATTTTTAAATTGGTTTAATGTTTGAAAATATATAATAGTATGATTTGAAAGTATTTTTTCGAATAAGAAATGTTTCAAATGATTTTAATGAGTTTCAAATGATTTCGACGAAGTTTCAAAAGAAGTTTTCGAGAGAGAAAAAGTCCAGGACTCACTTATGTCGCTGGAAAATAATTTCGGTGATGAGTGCACGCATCATCGACATTGATTTTCGAGTTTCAAAGTGGGGAGGGAGGCCACTCTAGTAGCTTTGCTATGTGAGTGATTTTGTGAAACCAATTTTGATTTCAGATTTCGAAGCATGATTTGATTTTCGAAAGATATATGTATATTATTTGAAATGATTTGAAGTGAGCCTGGTGTTCAGTCCTCGAGTTTCATATTTGATTTAGTATAACTGTATTTATAAAAAATTGATTTACTGATTTGTTGCTGATTTCCAACTTTTAGATTTGAAATTTGATTTCACTGACTATTTTGAAGTTCGAACACTTCCAAATCGTGGTTTAATCTTCAAAGCTAAGAAATTTCTAAGAGTATAAAATATTTGATAAAGTATAAAAGTTTAGTTTAATATGTTTAAAGTATGAAGAGTATGACTTAAATGAATTTGGAAACTTTTGTTACGTAAATAATGTGCAAAAGGTAAATTGGATCTTTTGAATTGAAATAAATAGTTTAAAGGTTTTAAAGGGATAGTTATAATTTTGGAAACCATTTTTAGATATGATTGATTTTGAGAAAATATTTGGTTTCAAAATAGATTGGAATATAAAACCCAGTAATTATATGATGATTTTGGAAATGAATTTGTTGACTTAAATTATGTTAATATGTAAACTTGGGTTATTTTTCTAAACCTATTATTTTTGGAAACTTTGAAACTGAAGATATGTATTTTGGAAGAAATGATTAGGTGAAATCATATATGATTTTGAAACTGAATTGATATCGAAATAGATTGAAATTTGAGAACCATATGTTACTAAATACTTGATTTGGAAGTTATCGAACTTATATAAAATTGATTTGTATAAGTATGAAGTTGATTTGAAAACTATTGATTTGAAAGGTACTCAATTTGGAAAGAGAAATCTTATATAATCGAAGTCTATATAAGTGTGATTTGATATACTATTGATTTGGAAAGTATTCGATTTGAAAATAGAATCCTATATATAATGGACTTTATATAAGTAAGGTATTTGAAAGTGATTTGAAAGGTACTATATGATATATTTTCGAAGTAAAGATATGGGAAGTGCCTTCTGCTTGATATCTGCTCTGTGGCCATATTGTGGATTCATTTTATCGATATTATTCTCTCTGATTTTTGGTTTTTCGAATGTAATACTCAAGTGTCCCACCGTGGCGTAACCCATGGTTTTTCTTTTGAGCACGACTGCATAGCGTAATTCGTAGGGGCCGTGAGAGCCTACGGGTACGGATGTTTCCTGTGGGATCCAGGCGTAACCATTGTGTATCTACGATCTATTGGGTTGCTTGGTAGCGTAATCAGCAGGGGAAGCGAGAGCCTACAGTACGGATGTTTCCTGGGGGATGCAGGCGTAACCATTATGTATCTGTGGTACTACCAGTCTTCATGGCGTAATCGTAGGTCTGCGGTAGTCGGCCTACGGGTACGGATGTTTCCTGGAGGATCCGGGCGTAGCCATTGTGTATCCGCGATCCATGATTGACATGTTTTGGTTTGGTTATTTTGTTTGGATTGTACTTTCCATATCTGTTTTTAAAAGTTTTTCAAGTATTTTCACTGGGCGTTGAAACAAGTCTACTAAGTACCTGGAGAATTCTAGCTTTGCACCTGGTAAACGCACTGCCAGAGTCAACTGGAACAAGGATAAACTTGTTAAGACATCGAGTTATAAAAGTATTTTGATAAAGTATTATATAAAGGATATTTTGATCATTTATTTTACCCTTCCAAATAATTGAAATTTATGTAGCTTTAGAATAATGGTTCATCCTTGTCTTTCAACCTATTTTTTTCCTTCCAGCTATTCCTACTTTCCATCTTGTTAAACTCACCTATAACAACAGTTATCAGGTATAATTGTAATCTTCTTGTCATCTTGTCTCAGTCCTGTTTCATTCTATTTTTTCTATGTTTTCCGTACCTCGTTCCTTTTCAAGGACGAAAAGATTTGAGTGGGGGAGAGTGTAACAACCCCGTATTTTGTGATTATTCTAATTTTTTTATTTTAATTATTTTAACTGAAATTCCTGAATTAAAAACTATATTTTATTTATTAAAATGGATAAATTTTGTTATTTTAAATATAAATTTTGCTTTCTATGCGAATTATAATTCCAAACATGAATAAAT
Organism: Allium cepa; assembly: GCA_030765085.1. Taxonomy (NCBI): domain Eukaryota; kingdom Viridiplantae; phylum Streptophyta; class Magnoliopsida; order Asparagales; family Amaryllidaceae; genus Allium; species Allium cepa. The sequence goes on from CM060942.1 coordinate 578,241,162, forward strand.
ATAATATTTTTCAAAAACATGAATTTTGGTCAAAATGGTCAAACTTTGACTCCTAAATTTAAAATTTAAATATTTGAAATTTTGAATTTTATCTTTTACTATGAAAATAGATTTAATTTCAAGAATACTGCTTTTCGTTTCATTGAAATCGGATTAATATTGTGAAAGTTATGTTTTTTACAATATTGTGTGTAAATTGTTTTAGTTAACAAATTTGTTTATTTATATATAAATAATATCTTTGTCTGTAAAATCATGTTCTAATTTGTGTAACATGATATGTTGTGCATATATTTTATTTGTAAAACATTTTTAAAGTATAGTTATAATGTTCAAATGTTGATTGTATATTGTTTTCAAACTTTAATTCTAGTTTCCATTAAATAAAGTATTTTCTTTGTTTATTTCCTAATTTTCCTAAAACTATTTATTTATTCTTCATAATATCTATCTCTACGTTATTTTTCTTATTTATACATTCATTTTGTGGATAAGTATTTAGATCTCTATTTATTTCTTGGAAAGAAATTTCAAATATATATATGTTATTGTTTAAAAAGGCATACCTTTAAATAATTATTTTAATTAATATAAGTAATATTTTTGGTTAATATATCATGTTATAATTGTGAATATATATGTAACATTACATATTATGTATATATTTGCGACATATGTCCGTTTTTGTTTCATTTAATTTGGATAAATACTTTGTAAATTAAGTAGCATATAAAGATGTAAATAGCAATTAATTTATACGTTTCTATAATTATTTTATTATTTATTTATATAGTGTTTATACAAATGGCATGTATTTATTGAATTATTTCTTTGACGGATATTTTATTAAATAGATAGGGAACAAATCAAATTAGATACGTAACCTATTTTTAATTAAAGGCATGCGTTATGTTTTGATTTATTACCTATTTATCTTTCCATCCCTTAATTATCTACCATAACTTCTCCTTGATAGACATGACTTTTTATTTATAAAATTCACATGAAAACATCTCTTCTCACTTCACTTTTCACGCATGCTTTCAGATTTGAAGAAAACCCTTGGTAATGTCCTCTTCTTTTTTCTACTTTTCTCTTCACTTTTTTTTCAATGTTTTGGCCATGCTCTTCTCTTGCCATGCTCAAGTATAGCCACCACCTATCACCTCCTCCTCCTCTGACCAGTCAAGGCCGTGCACTCCTTATGACAAAAATCTACCCAAAAAAAATATTATATATATTTCGCGATGCTTTGAAAAGAACTCCACAATTGTAAACCTTGATTTTGAAAATCTTTTGTAAAGTAATTTTGAAAAGGAAATCCACTGCAATATATTTATTTTGGAATGTAATGTTTGAAAATACCTTAATCTTTTTTGATATGGCTTTGAAGGTATGTATATACGTATTTTGAAAATTATATGTGTTTATGTAAACATTTTAGATCTCTCCTAAGAGGAAATTATGGGGACGCAATTTTCTTAAGTGGGGAGTCTGTATAACCCCAGATTTTGGAAAACACTTAATTTTAGTATATAATTGAGATTTAATTACTTAAAATGAAAATAATATATTATAATTGGATTGAGTATTACTTGACATATATCCTAATTTTTGAATTATGTCTATAATATGAATGTGCCTTTGTTTCATGTTTTATGGAAAACTAATAAATACGGTTATAGACATCAAATTCTATATTTAGAGTTTTTACTTGTGGGCCTAATATGTAAATACATATTTAGTGTAAATATATACGTATATGTTTATATTTTTAATATCTTAATTATGGAATTTTATTCAAAATTTGAAATTTGAATATATATATATATATATATATATATATATATATATATATATATTATATAAACATTGTGCGAAATCAATTGCTTGGGTATCAATTAATTTTACATTAATTAGAATTGGTGGAAGTTACTCGATTTTGACCCTAACTATTCGAAATAAAAGGGAAGGAAACGAAAATAAATTAAGAACGTATTTTGTTTTCTTCCTTCATCCTCTCACTATAACGACCCGTAAATTTCAATGATTAAGATTAGTTAAATTTATAGAATTTTGTAATTAATTCAGAAAGAAATTTTTTAATTTATATTGAAGTAAATGTTAAGAATAAAGTGTAGAAATGGAAATTTAAGCTACGTATTAACAATTAAAAGGAGATTACGATTAACTAAAGTAATGTAAATTGTTATACTAGGCTAAGAATTTGATTATAAGAAAATAGTGAATTAATTAATGAATTGATAATAATAAATAGTAATTGAATAACTAATTCAGTGCAATCTCAATTAATTGAAACAAAATGGTAAGGTTTCAATTGATTGTAATTTATAAAATGGGAAATAGATTCAAAGTTATATTAATTCGTGAAATGATATGTAATAAAGTGAAATTTGACAGAATAAATGTTAGTATAAATTTAAGAAATAAACGGGAATCATATTTATGAAATAATAACGAGAATGCAAGGTAAACAATGCTAATTAAAATTTACAATTAATGGATTGAATGAAATGCCAATTAATGCAAATATGTTATACTTGACTATAAATGGAACATAAGCAAATAAATGAAACATTGGATTTACCAAGGAAATAACAGATAGTTAATAAAAATTGATGAAATTAGTATTATGGAAAAAAATGGTAACATTGATTGGTAGGTAATAAAAGCCTATTAATGTGACTGAAGGGTAACGGTAATGGTAACGATTTTTGTATGTTGCCTATTTATGGAGCTTGTAAATTTAAAATTGGAAATCAGTTACAATAATTATAGTTTCATATTACGTTAATGTTAATTAAGGTAATATTTGTAAGTAATGTTAAGGTTATTCATATTGGACAATTTGTTGAATTATAAGGATTGGAAATAAAGTTTTATCAATATGGTGGAATTTAATACTATAATTTGTGACTTAATTAACTTTAAATGGAATTTAGATGAAATCTGAAAATGTTAAGGTAATAGATTTTGAATCCAATGTTTATTTCATTCGTTAACAATAATGAATTGAATAGTAGAAAGAAAAATAAATTTAATAGAATTTTTGGAAATTAAATTTATAATTTCTGAATTTAATGAAATTGTGGTTAATACTGAAAGTGATAAATTAATAAACTCTAAATTGACATTTAAATTTGTCAAATTATGGTAAATGATTAAGAAATTTAAAAATGATAGGAATTGTCAATTATAGAATCGGAATTGAAAATCTGACTTAAATAATTAATTTTTAATTTATTTAATTAATGTAAAAATATACATTTTGGCCACTGACTCGTATTTCGACGAAACCAATTTCATTGGATCTGTATCGATGAATAATTGTAGGATTTCAAGTTTCATAGCGATCGGGCTAGTCTTTTGATCGTACGGACTCGAAACGCCTTGAAATCAATGAAACTGAAATCAATTTGAAAAATATTGATTTTAGCATAACTCCTTCATACGATGGAATTTGGAATTGAAACCTTTTCCATTGCGTTTAAAATATTTTAAAACATCTATTTTGATATATGGATCGACTCAATTTCATTTCGAAGTCAGGACGGGCTTTTTGGGCAACCAATCATGTCCATCTATTCTATTTCAACCCTCCCTATAAATACCCTATTATAAACCCTTGCCTACTCCTATTTCTCATTTGTCTATACGTACAATTCAACTTTCTCTCCTCCTCAATGGAAGACAAACAATTTCTCACCACCAAATCCAATTGCAATTCAAATTCAAAGCCAAAAATTAAATCTCTTCAAACTATGCCATATTTTATATCCTCAGAAAGCTCTCGACGGGCGCAATCTTCGAGTACTGTTCGTTTTTTGATTCGAACGCATTGTGTGTCCTGGAATCGGTGAATTTATCTCGGTCGTTCGTTTGGGAAGTTACGGATTAATGGTGGATCTCCAATTTTGTTGCGATCGGTCGTACTGGAGGGTAGCGGGGGTCGAGGGGCTTCGATTGGAGTGGTTCGTTCATGCTATTGACGCCTGAAATCGCCAAAATCGTCATTCATAAGCATGACAGCACGTGGGTCCCGGCAGGATCGGAGGACACCGCGAGTTGGTGGGGAGGGCGCCTGGAGATGGCCTTCTCGACGACGCACTTGGATCTGGGTGAAGGGGCTTAGGTCGACGGCGATTTTGCGATGAGAGGAGGCTGCCTGTTGCTTTTTTTTGGCGTTCGAATTGGATAAGGGTTTCCAGAAGCGTACGTGACATGGATGGAGGTAAGAGGGTGTTGTTTGTTTTTTTATTTGATTTAATTTAATTTTGTTTTCAAACGATCTAACGCGCATACTTTTTACATACGAGGTCGAAATTATGCGCGGTTTTCTCTACTGCGATCGTAACAGAATTCCGAACATTTTGATGCTGGTTTGGAAGAATTCTGAGGCTATTTGATTTTTGTGTTTAAACTGAATTTAAATTCAATTTAAATTCAAAAGGTGAGTGTTCAACCCACTCACAACTTCTAAAATTTCTTATGTTTGTTAAATTTAATTTATGTTGTGATTTTCAATTAAATTATAACTGTTTCGTATATTTTTAATCATCATCTCAATTAATTGCATTTATTTAAAATTTAATCGTTATTTAATCTATTATTGAATATAACTGCCCGTTAAATACCTGTTATATATTATCAGTTGTATATTGATATTGATTGATTGTTTTGGATGATGATTGTGATGGATGTGTGATTTGGATGATGGATGAATGGATGTTTTATTTCATATCATTATAATCTGCTATTCGTTATGGATTTATTTTATTTCATTCGGGATTGTGGTTTGAAATGATATATAACGGCATTTTTTTTTAAATTTACGGATTGAAATGATAAATATCTGTATCACTTGACCATAAGGTAGAAAATTATATATGGACACCGTGGTCTATATATATAAATGTTTTAAAAATGATTTCTATGGTTTTGTAAAGAAATATACGATTTTAGGAGATATCGATTTGGATATTTTATAAATGTTATTAAATTCTTGGTTTCAAGCTATGAACAAAAATTTTAAAGCATAAAATAGTCTAATAATAAAGTTTGATTTTATTAAAATATAATATGGATAAGTATTTACTTAAATTACATTTTAATATAGAGTTTTCTTGATTTTTATAGATCAAGGTTGAGAAGATAGTTTTGAAATTGATTTGAGATTTCATTTAATTAAGAATTATATTTAATAAGATCCATTTAGAACTTATTGGAATTGAGGTTTTAAAAGAATATAGGTTATAACTTAATTCAGGTTTAAGGTGATTTAAGTGAATAAGTTGAGGAATATTCAGTTATTAAAATTTGAAGTTTTATTTAAAGGATATTGGATTTATTAAGTAAATATTTCAAAACTAAATAATAGTAAAGTAAATTCGGTATATGTATATATGAATTATAAACTTTAGTTTTGAAATATTGAATATTTAAGCTTTGAAATATATTGGATTTGAAATGGTTTATTTTATGGATCAAATCTGTTTTGAAATCGATATAAATTGGAATAGTCTATTTGAAAACCGAATTGAATTGAAATTTTTGATTTGGGGATTCGGTTATTTTTAAAATTTAGAAATTCGGGTTGTTTTGGAATTGATTTGTGAAATTTAAGAAGCTAGTTTATTTCATAAAATATTTTAGGATTTAAACCATGTAAGGGTTGGAAGATATGTTTCAAAGTTATTAATTTCAAAGTACTACGTTTTGGAAGTATTATAGTTTTAAGTCTTTGGTTTCAAAATTTTATAACTTTGAAATACTATGATTTTTAAATGATATCATATTGATTTGGTTTTGAAATGGAAATGATATCGTATTTATATGGTTTCGAAATGGATATTATATTCTGGTTTTGAAGTACAAATTATTTTAAAATGACCGCGGTGTTATAATAACATTTGGTTGTTGAAGAGACCGGGAATGGAAGTTGTCATACTCTCTGCCAACTCCGAAAACCACTTTAACAACCGTGTACGCGGTGGAGATTCCAAAATGAAGTAGGATGGCGGCGGCGTTTCTTTGAGGTAAATACGTGGACCCAACTCCCGTGAGTTGGCATAAGGTGGCTAAATCAGGAGCGATTGACGGGCTAAGAAGGTAGCACCTTTTATCGGACACATCCCTTCGATATTATACTCTGACTTTTGGTTTGATTCGATGGCCACTTTTGATTTTTGATTTTGGGGGTGTTGTTCGAGGTGGGCGGTAGTAGCTGCTAAGAGCTACCACTGGTCCGAAAGCGTAATTGGTATATCTACCCTGGCATTGCCTAGTTGTGCCGTGTCACCTACCCTAGCGTGCCTTATGCGATTTTGTTTTGCATCATACCTATGGTGTGCCCTCTGACGACGCCGAGTACGGGGGAGATTACGGTACTGTATAGACTATGAGAATATAAAAGTGTGTTAAGGGCTATATTGGTAACACCTTAACGCTATTTTCAGTATATTATACTTTACTTTTGACACTATTATAGTAGCGTATATTACTACATAGTAGATAGTTTAACGGATCCTTAGGAGATGTGAATCCCGAACATCTCTTAAGTTACTGCACTCATGTTAGACACTGGGTAGGAGATCTCAAGTCCCGTAAACATCTCTGACGCTGTCCCACTCATATTTATTTCTGTTGATTTAACTTACATAAGATCTTTTAGTTTTGACTCGAGTGCTTTGTCTTTTCAATTCACTCGGGTCAGCCTGAGCGTTTCAAGATTTGGAAGACCGTATTCTGGAGGACGAAGACGAAGATTTATTATTACATATTATAGTATTCCACTACATTCACATTGTTCCGCTGCATTGTTATTATCCCTTGGTATGTGTAACTCTGATATATATTGTATAAGAATAATCGAATATTTTGTAAAACAGCTTCATGAACTATATATTTGATTATTATATTTTATCGTTCCGCTGCAAGATTCTGTTTTGTTCTTTCTCTGTCTCTGATTTTTCTTATTTACCCCATACAATCCGCCCTTCTGTATGGCTTAAGTCTGACGTGTGTGGCTTATCGTCGATTTAAAGCATACAAAAGGCGGGGCGTTACATCTGGTATCAGAGCTTTGGTTTAGCGATAAACCTTAGCTTTGTGGGGTCTGACTCTTCTTCAACAGCGTAGTAATACCCTATGATGAGTCGCTATTTATTTATAATATTCATCTTTCTGCTTATTTTCAAAATAAATAACTTCAACCTTTACTGAAGTCTTTAATTACTTACTCACAACGTTTACCTCTATCATATTTAATTAGTATTATTTCAATTATACTTAAGTTTAAAACGACTACAGCACCAAATTCTTATTTATTAAAGAATTTCATTAATTACTTTCATTACCTCAAGTTTATTACTTGTATAATATCTATTACATTTTCTTATTAACATTTCAACTATTTATATCGTTTGGTAAGTAATGTATATGCCTTTAAGAATGTAACTGAAATTTACACAAGTTTATTTTATTTCTCTTAATTAACTTAATGCTTAATAATAATATCCTTTGTCTTATAGGTTCCAAATTTCAAATTTCTTTTAATCCCATTTATAACTTAGCATTATATCACTTATTTTAATTAAAGGTTCCAATTTATAAATTAGTTGCAACCCATTTCTTACAATAATTGAAACTATTGATTAACGGAAACTTAAGAACTAAATACCGGGTTAAATTTCAAATCATTTTAAAATAACAGATAAATGTATGCTTACAACTTATATATCCAATTACATTTAAAACAATTTAAAATTTAGATTTGTTTTTCAAAATAAATCTGTAGTAAAACTGCTACAATGGCCTTCCCACTTCGAAACTCGAAAATGAATGTCGATGATGCGTGCACTCATCACCGAAATTATTTTCCAACGACAGAGAGGGGAGTACAGGATTTATTTCTTTCCAAAGTTTCTTTAAAACAATTCTTTCAAATCATATTGAAATATTTATATCAGAAAATACTTCTAGATAATATTATTATTATATTTCAAAACCATTCAAAAGAAATTTTCAAAATCCCGGAACTTAGATTCTAAATTCCCAATTTCTTCTCATTTATGTTACTATCAAATTTAATTTCAGCTAATATCTATAAATTTCACTACCTAACAACCAATATAATACAACCAAATATATATCTTTATTAAAAAATTATTTTATATATAGAAAATATAATAGGTAAAATTATTTCATTCACCTATATTAAAACAAATATTATGTCGATCTATCCTATTAAGTGTTTAGAATCCCTATTGATGTCATAGCGTCCCATGCACCAACCAGAATTTATAAATACCAAACGGAAAAAATTAACACAATATCAAAACCTTTTTATAACACTATCAAATACGCTTTCTCATATATATACACTCAGATTAAGCAGTGGATAAATGAATGTAATATAATAAAAGGAAAATTTCATGATATGAATGAGTGAAAATGAGGTTTTGTTAGAAATGAATAAAAGTAAATGAAACTGTAAGAAATAAAATGTAAATTAAAAAGATAAATTATTATATGAATGAAATTAATAAGTATGAACTTGTTCTGTTGTTTGAAATTGTTGTTTGCTTAACCTATAGCTGTTTGGGCAAAGATGCTTTATTGTTTGGATTAATGAATAATCGATTTAGTTTCACCTAAGACTGTTGAGTGAAGGGTACACTTAGTAGTTTATTTCTCATTCCGTATAATTTAAAGTTTTGAACCCGAACAACTATTGGTTTGATTTGACATGAATAGATAACTGGTTTATGTTGAATGTGTGTGATGGTTGTATGTTTTGTTGTAAGTGATTGATGTTATATTGATTTGTTTGTCAGTGTTTGAAACCATCTTAAATAATTCATTTTGTAAAATTGTTAACTCTTTTGATTATATAAGAAATACATGCTATGGAAGCAATTGTTACTGCTTTTGGTTTCATAATTAAGCGTTAATAGCCCGACAAATAGGTACGTTTTCGGATTATGGTTTTATAGCGTTATTATATTATTTTCTCGTGTTGGGATATACATTATTTTGGAAAATATGTTGTATACTGTTATATTTTATATTATATTTTCTCCCGAGCCTCTCCGTACAATGGAGACTCTGCCAAAATTTTCCGAAAATTATGGACTTAGAAAATATTTTGAAAATGTTTTCCAAACCTTGTTCATTTGAATATAAAAGATTTAATTGTTTATAGATCTATATATTTTATTTAAATTATCCTATTCTGTAAATTTATTGTTATGAATATAATGTTTTGAATAAAATATATTGATTTATAAGTTCCTCTTTTCCCTTCTTTTCCTCTTCGGGGACGAAAAGTTTTGAGTGGGGGAGAGTGTAACGACTCGTAAATTTCAATGATTAAAATTAGTTAAATTTATAGAATTTTGTAATTAAATTTAGAAAGAATTTTTTTAATTTATATTGAAGTAAATGTTAAGAATAAAGTGTAGAAATGGAAATTTAAGCTACGTATTAACAATTAAAAGGAGATTACGATTAATTGAAGTAATGTAAATTGTTATACTAGGCTAAGAATTTGATTATAAGAAAATAGTGAATTAATTAATGAATTGATAATAATAAATAGTAATTGAATATCTAATTCAGTGCAATCTCAATTTATTGAAACAAAATGGTAAGGTAATTGATTATAATTTATAAATTGGGAAATAGATTCAAAGTTATATTAATTGGTGAAATGTTATGTAATAAAGTGAAATTTGATAGAATAAATGTTAGTATAAATTTAAGATATAAATGGGAATCATATTTATGAAATAATAACAAGAATGCAAGGTAAACAATGTTAATTAAAATTTAAATTAATGGATTGAATGAAATGCCAATTAATGCAAATATGTCATACTTGACTAATGGAACATAAGCAAATAAATGAAATATTTGATTTACCAAGGACATAATAAATAGTTAATGGAAATTGATGAAATTAGTATTATGGAAAAAAATGGTAACATTGTTTGGTAAGTAATAAAAGCCTAATGTGACTGAAGGGTAACAGTAACGATTTTTGTATGTTACCTATTTATGGAGCTTGTAAATTTAAAATTGGAAATCAATTACAATAATTATAATTTAATATTACGTTAATGTTAATTAAGGTAATATTTGTAAGTAATGTTAAGGTTATTCATATTGAAAATTTTGTTGAATTATAAGGATTGAAAATAAAGTTTTATCAATATGGTGGAATTTAATACTATAATTTGTGAACTAATTAACTTTAAATGGAATTTAGATGAAATCTGAAAATGTTAAGGTAATAGATTTTGAATCCAATGTTTATTACATCCGATGACAATAATGAATTGAATAGTAGAATGAAAAATAAATCTAATAGAATTTTTGAAAATTAAATTTACAATTTCTGAATTTAATGAAATTTTGGTTAATACTGAAATTGATAAATTAATCAAATCTAATTGGCATTTAAATTTTTTAAATTATGGTAAATGATTAAGAAATTTAAAAATGATAGGAATTGTCAATTATAGAATTGGAATTGAAAATCTGACTTAAATAATTAAATTTTAATTTATTTAATTAATGTAAAAATAACCATTTTGGCCACTGACTCGAATTTCGATGAAACCAGTATCATTGGATCTGTATCGGTGAACTACTGTAGGATTTCAAGTTTCGTAGCGATCGGGCTTGTCCTTTGATCCTACGAACTCGAAACACCTTGAAATCAATGAAATTGAAATCAATTTGAAAAATATTGATTTTAGCATAACTTCTTCATACAATGGAATTTAGAATTGAAACCTTTTTCATTGCGTTTAAAATATTTTAAAACATCTATTTTGATATATGGATCGACCCAACTTCATTCTGGAGTCAGAACGGGCTTTTTGGGCCATTTTACCGTTCAACGCGCAAACCAATCGTGTCCATCTATTCTATTTCAACCCTCCCTATAAATACCCTATTATAAATCTTAGCCTACTTCTATTTCTCATTTGTCTGTATGTACGATTCAACTTTCTCTCCTCTTCAATGGCAGACAAACAAATTCACACCACCAAATCCAATTGCAATTCAAATTCAAAGCGAAAAATTAAATCTCTTCAAACTATATCATATTTTATATCGTCAGAAAGCTCTCAACAAGCGTAATCTTCGGGTACTGTTCGTTTTTTGATTTGACGCATCGTGTGTCTTGGAATCGGTGAATTTGTCTCGGTCGTTCGTTTGGGAAGTTATGGATTAACGGTGGATCTCCAATTTTGTTGCGATCGGTCGTACTGGAGGGTAGCGGGGGTCGAGGGGCTTCGATCAGTGTGGTTTGTTCGTGCTATTGACACTGAAATCGTCGAAATCGCCGTTCATAGGCACGGCAGCACGTGGGTCCAGGCAGAATCGGAGGATGTCGCGAGTTGGTGGGGAGGGCGCCTGGAGATGGCCGCCTCGACGGCGCACTTGGATCTGGGTGAAAGGGCTTAGTCAATGGCGATTTTGCAATGAGCGGTGGCTACTTGTTTCTTTTTTTTGGCGTTCGAATTGGATAAGGGTTTCCAGAAGCATGCGTGACGTGGATGGAGGTAAGAGGGTGCTGTTTGTTTTTTATTTGATTTAATTTTATTTTATTTTCAAACGATCTAACGCGTATAATTTTTACTTACGAGGTCAAAATTACGCGTGGTTTGACTGATCCTTAAAGGATGGACGATCCCAAGCATCCTTTAAGTTATTATGCAATGTTATTACAGTTCACTTGAGTTGGTTTACATTGTATAAGTATGTATGTCCTGACTCGAGTGTTTGTGTTTTACTTTACGCTTGGGTCGGCCTGAGAATCACAGCTTTGGATTACCTTCTAGAGCTAGAGTTTTGCTGGAGCTCATCTATCTATCTATTCGTCTACTTCTTCTAGTTAGTTCCTATTCGATATCTGTCTCTGTATTTTTGTTTATGTATCCTGACTTCTATTGTATCTATTTTTACTATGAGAATTTGTATATGTTTTGAGAGTATGTATATAATAGCTTCATGAACTACTATGGTATTTAGTTCCGCTACGAGTTATTCTGATATTTATGTATCTATGATTCTGTGAATGATTTTATTTGCCCCAAATTTCTTAACAATCCACTGTTTTGAAGTATTCAAATCTGACATGTGTGGATTATTGTCGATTTGAATGGTCCAAAATAGTGGGTTGTTACATATACCAATTGCTATCCAGACTGGTGGTAACGCATAGCGCACAGCTACCGCCGCCTCGAGCCACACCCCCAAAATCAAAAATCTAAAGTGGCCACCGAATCAATCTCAAAGTCAGAATATAATGGAATGGTATCGAAGCAGTGTGTCTAATAAGAGGAGCTACGTCACTGGCCCGGAATCGGTCCTGTTTTAGCCACCTTATGCCAACTCACGAGAGTCGGGTCCACCATCCTACTTCAAAGGAACGCCACCGCCATCCTACTTCATTCTAGAATCTCTACCACGTACATGGTTGTTAAAGTGGTTTTCGAAGTTGGCAGAGAGTATGACAACTTTCGGTCCCGGTTTCTTTAACAACCAAACATTATTATAACACCGCAGTCATTTTAAAATAATTATACTTCAAAACCAGAATATGATATCCATTTAAAACCATATGAATACCATATGATTTCCACTTCAAAAACCAAATCATTATGATATTATTTTTATTAAAACCCAAATCAATATAGTATCATTTTTATTTCAAATATATCTCTTTTCCAAAATCATAGCACTTTCAAATTTATACACTTCAAAACCAAACATTTGAAATTTTAACACTTTTAAAACATAATGCTTTGAAATTCATAACTTTGACACATAACTACACCACTTAAATGGCTCAAATATTAAATTACTTTATATAATAAAATAGCTTCTTCACAAATCAATTCCAAATGCAGATTTGAACCCCCAAATAAACCATTTCAATTTCCGTATATTTCAAAGCTTTAAATATAATACCATTTCAAAGCTAATTCTTTGATAATTCCATATATATCAAATTCAATACTATTGTTTAGACTTGAGATGTTTACTTAATAAATCCAATATCATTTAAGTAAAACCATTAAACTTCAAATAACTATATATTCTTTCAATTTATTTAACTTGATATATTCACTTAAATTGATTTGGTATTCATTTAAATCACTCCAAACCAAGGTCAAGTATAAAAATCATACCCTTAAAATCTCAATTTCATCTAAATTTCAAATCAAATTTATTCGAGTATAATTCTTAAATAATTTAATTCAAATCAATTTCACATTTATCTTACAACCTCAAATTTATTTTAGTCATTATAAACTCTATATACAATATAATTTAAACAGATACTTAACCATATTATATAAAACAATCAAACCTTATTATTTTACTTATTTTATATTTCAAAACAAATTTATGCATAGCTAAAAGTCAATAATAAAATAACATTTATATAACATCTAAAATCAATGATTATATAACCCATATATTTCTTTACAAAACCATATATAGACCGCGGTGTCTGTATACAATTTTCTATCCTAGGGTCAAGTGATACGGATATTTGTCATTTTAAATCCATAATTTAAAATATGAATACGGTTATATATCATTTCAAACCTGTAACACCCCACTCCGAGACCCACTCTAGTAAAGAGTATTACGGAGTAATACCATCTACTAGAACGGAGAATAGAGTATAATGGAAGCGATCATATGTAATCAAGCTATAACTAACTACCAAATACGTCGAATAGGTGGTTTTCTTTTCTCAAGTGGTTCGACGTATCCAATAGATATTTATGACGAAATTACAATGGCTAAGGAAAATAGGTTTAGAACGAACATAAAACTAAATGATAACATCATCATCACAGAACAGTCACATAACAGTCACAGAACATAGATACAATATATCGTCAATACAGATTCAAATATCAAAAGGTGGGTACAAAGCCACCGCTCACACATGTGAGTCAAAAATATGTACATAAGAGACTGAATAATCAGAGTATCAAAATAGTGGACAAATATAAAGAGCTATCTATCAGCATAGCAGATAATGTCCAAGCGGAAGCACAGAAAGCTAAGTCCAGAGACCTAACCTGAAATAACTCGGTCTGACCCTAGCGAAAAACACTCGGGTCAGGCTAGCTAAACAATCAGTTAATAAACTGAGATAAAAATAATAATGCGGTACATAAATAAAACAGTACTTCTCCAAAGAGAAGAGTATTATGGACTACATGAATATAATGACGATCCCTAATCATCAATAAACAGTAAAAATCTCCAAAGAGAATACCAACACCAAAGTGTTAAATAAATAAAATCGCCTCATATCATCGGCGTAGCCAAAGCTATATAAAGTTGCCCATAGGCAATAATCCCAAGAGTGACCAGAGTCTGTAATCAATGCCCAAGCAAAGATCGATACTCCAAAGAGCAATAGGGATATACTGAAAAGTCAATGAAATCGAATACTGAAAAGTAGTGTCCAGAGACACTGTGAATCCATAAAGTAATCGCAGTTACATCGTATGGTTCCATAGAACCAACACCGAATGGCGGTTCTCGAATGGATATAAAAATCATCAGATAATACAAGTATTGCACGTGCACCGACCAGAGTCGTTATTGCCGAGTACTGTAGAGTTGTGATCGATCACTCGCACAGATGCGGAACGCGCGAGATGGCGAGTTCCTTCCCAGAAGGATAAAGGCCCAGAGGCACATGCCGAAAAACTGCTCCATAGAGCAGGTGTCCAGAGACGGTTGCCCAGAGGCGTGGTGACCCAGAGGTCCAGTACTGGCCGCCCAGAGGCTAATGTGTCACAAACTTCTTGGAGAGGAACCCGTAAATTGTTAACAATGAGTCTCATACCCCACGTTCGCACTAAACAGTTTACTAACCAATAGCAAGCTCACACTCCAAACAATAAAAAGTCCACCTCGTATCATCGGTAAACTAGACCCAAAGGTCAAAACGATCAATCGAATAGGTCGGGGATTGACCAGAAAGAAAATACACACGGTTCCATAGGCCGGAGATTTCCTAACCGTTTAAGCACCTTTCCACTTCGCTCGACGTGCTAAAAGTGAGTGTGAGATTTTTATTATAGAAAATAATGGTGCGAAACGGATTTATAATTGATCCTGAAATCACTTTAAAACGGCTTTTGAAAACTCTCCTATTATGGAGTAATTAATTTAATAATTAAAAATAATATTATATAATAATTTCGAAAGTCATTTAGGAGTGAAAAATCCTTTTAAAATAGTTCATAAAAACCCATGTACGAAATCCAGAGACAAATCTCAAAGAAATCAATAAATCGGAAAATCACTGAAAACCAATATTCGCGTTGGAAAATATTCCGAATGGTTGTGAACCATAGTTCGACGATTTTTGATTTGCAATTGAAGCCCAAAGGTTCATTGCAGAAACAATCAATTTGAAGCGGTTGCACCAAAATGGTGCAACCCGGACTTGGTTGTCCCAAAATGGAGCAACCGGTGAGTCGGAACCCTGCTGCACCAAGTGGGTGCAACCCCTTTTTTTTTAGAAGCCGGCTGCACCGCATGGTGCAGCTCATTTCTGTGAACCAGGCTGCACCATGCGGTGCAGTTGGTTCAGACCAGCCCTAGCCCGCATGGGCTGGGAAGAAGCATCAAGCCCCAGCCCGCATGGGCTGGGGGGTAAAGCTCCAGCCCGCTTGGGTTGGGGAGGGGAAGGCCCCAGCTCGCTTGGGCTGGGGAGGGGGGAAGGCCCAGCCTGCTTGGGCTGTGGAGGGCGCGGAAGACCCCAGCCCGCTTGGGCTGGGGAGGGGGAAGCGCGCCTGCCCACTAAGGGCTGGCCTGCAACTGGCTAGCCCAACTGTGCTAGCCTGCTGCGCCCGGGCTGTAGCCTGGGTGCAACCAAGGCCTGCCCTGGTGCACTCAGAGCCCTGTTTCAGCTAGCTGGAAATGCAGTTTTTCAGGGTTTTGGGGTGTTTTTTTCAAATTTTTGGCATCAAATTTCACTAATATCAATCACTAACTACCATATAATGATTACTACACTATATTAAGGGAAACAAAGAGCCAAAGCTTAGCATTACCTTATGAAGCAATATCACAAACACCTTATGTGCACACCCAAAATGAAAGCAAAGATGATCAAAGAGCTATGATTCACATGTTACATAATAAAACATGTGTTACTAAATGATTGCTGAAATCAAAAGAGGATTAAACACATACTAGAAGAGGTTTTTAGCAATATACCTCTCTAGAAAGCAACAAAGACCACTATAGCATCAACCCAAGTTAGCAAAAGATGATTAGGAGGCTATAAGATCAAAAAAAACACATAAAACATGTGTTACCAAATAAATTTCAAAAATTAGAAAGATATAAAAATGGATTTGAGGTGGGTATTTGCATTACCTTTGCATAGATGACTTGCATAAGCTAAAACTATAAGGAGATGAAGATAGAGGCCATTTTTGTTAAGAAAGATTTAGGAAATGATTAGGGTTTTTATTAGGGATGCATGAATGAGGTTAGGAGAGTTTGAGATAATTTATAGAGGAGGTTTAGGATGGGTTATTGGGTTAAGTTTAGTAACCCAATAAGAAGAGGATTATTTACATGTTTCCAAAAATTAGTCTAAGTGTTCATGTATGTTTATAAAACTCATTTTTCGTATCCAAACCCGTTTTAAAATCTCTCCTAAAATATTTAACTTTCCAAAAATAAAATTTTATCCTCATTTTAAAATCCCATATTTCCCATTTAATTAAAATAGCCTTTTTCAAATAAATTTTGTTATTCCAAATCCTTTTATGCTTCATTAAAATAAATAAAAATCCTAACTTTTATTTATTAATTGGTAATGCAAATCCCGGGTTGTTACAGACTCCCCCCTTAAGAAAATTGCGTCCCCGCAATTCCTTAAGATAGATGTCATCTATAACGTCAATTCCACAAAAGAAGTGATAGAGATAAAATAGAGAATTCTTACCCGCAGAAGAAGATGGGAGAAAGCTAGGATAAGAGCGCTCGATAGATTCTCTGGTCTCCCTAGTGCAGTCCTTAGGATTCGGTGACCATTGAATCTTCACGAGTGGAACCTTTTTGTTGCGAAGGCGTCTAACCTCCGAATCAAGCACACGAAGAGGTTGCTTCTCCAAAGATAAATCAGGTAAGATCTCTAAATCAGGCACGACATGCGGCTCAATGATAGAATCAAGATCGCGTACACACTTGCGAAGCTGAGAAATGTGGAACACGTCATGCATTTCGGAAAAATGAGCAGGTAGAGCCACACGATAAGCAACGGGGCCGATGCGTTTCGTAATAGGAAATGGTCCAACATAACGAGGAGCCAACTTCCCTGTAGAATTGAAACGCACAACCCCCTTCATGGGAGAAATCCGAATGAAGACAAAATCACCAATGGAGAACTCAAGAGGCTTCCTACGGTTGTCCGCGTAGGATTTCTGGCGGTCCTGCGCCTCTTTCATTCTCTAACGGATAAGAACAATCTTTTCAGAAGATTCTCGAACTAAATCTGGACCAAGAATAAGCTTCTCGCCAGATTCTAACCAACAAGCAGGAGAGCGACATGGCCTTCCGTAGAGAGCCTCGAAAGGTGCCATGCCGATACTAGACTGAAAGCTATTGTTGTAGGAGAACTCTACAAGCGGTAAGTGATCCTCCCAACTACCTCCGAAATCCAGAATACAACAGCGTAAAAGATCCTCTAAAACACGATTCACCCTCTCCGTCCGACCGTCGGTCTGAGGATGATAAGCAGTCGAGAGATTCAGCTTTGAGCCCAAAGCTGACTGTAGGCACTTCCAGAAGTGACTAGTGAAAATGGTGTCTCGATCACACACGATAGAGCTAGGAATGCCATGAAGTCGAACGACTTCCTTCACATAGAGCTTGGCCAACTGAGGTGCAGTCCGAGTGGACTTAATCGGAATGAAATGAGCCGATTTGGTCAAGCGATCAACAATAACCCAGATAGAAGTATGGCCTGACCTCGATCGAGGCAGACCGTCATTGAAATCCATGAATATCTGATCCCATTTCCAAAGTGGAATCTCTAGAGGCTGAAGAAGACCAGATGGACGCTGATGCTCGGCCTTGATCTGTTGAAAGTCATGCAACCGCTCACATAACTTGTCACATCTCTCTTCAAACCCTCCCAGTAATATAGTCGGCACATATCGGCATACATCTTACTCGAGCCGGGATGTATAGTGTACTTAGTGCGATGGCACTCGTTCAGAATGTCACGCCTAAGTGATAAATCAGATGGTACAACAATACGGCTCTTCCTACGAAGACACCGATAAAAATCAAGAGAATAATCCAGCAATGTCTCATCACTGGATCCTGACTCGAGAAGGTGAATAAGATGCAATAAGTCTGGATCCTGCCGCTGAGCATGAGCAATGCGATCCAATAAGATAGGACGAGCTTCCAAGCTAAATAATAAGACCGGAGAATCAAAGGATGGAGCTCGATCTCTAATATCACACAAAGATAGGGTCTCGAGAATATCCCACTCGGCAATCATCATAGAAACAACTGCCGAGTGTTTGCGACTGAGCGCATCTGCAACACGATTCCCCTTTCCAGGGGTATACTGAATATCTAAATCATATGAGGCGAGAAACTCAAGCCATCGCTGCTGCCTCATGTTGGGATCCCTCTGACTAAATAGATACTTCAGCGACTTATGATTGGTGTAAAGGATGAAGTGTTCACCTAATAGAAGTGACGCCACGTTTTCAAGGCAAAGACGATAGCTGCTAACTCAAGATCATGAGTAGGATAGCGAACCTCATTCGGACGCAGCTGCCTGGAAGCATAAGAAACTACCCGATCCTTCTGCATAAGCAGAGCACCGAGCCCGCTACCACAAGCATCGGTGCAAACAACCAGATCCTGATTACTCTCAGGAACCACAAGAATAGGAGCATGAGTGAGAAGTTCCTTCAATCGCTGAAAAGAAGCTTCACACTTATCAGACCAAATAAAGCGAACACCCTTACGAGTCAGCGTCGTAAGGGGAAGTGCAACTCGAGAGAAATCCCTGACAAACCGACGGTAATAACCCGCCAGACCAAGGAAGCTGCAAATATCATG
The DNA here is from genome assembly GCA_030765085.1 of Allium cepa. Lineage (NCBI taxonomy): Eukaryota > Viridiplantae > Streptophyta > Magnoliopsida > Asparagales > Amaryllidaceae > Allium > Allium cepa. The sequence goes on from CM060942.1 coordinate 578,260,335, forward strand.
AACGTTCTCGGGCTGCTTCCAATTCTGAATAGCTTCGATCTTGGCAGGATCGACATAAATACCCTCAGATGATACAATATGGCCCAAGAACTTGACCTTGCTCTCCCAAAAATGGCACTTGGAGAGCTTGGCCTTAAGTTGATGCTGACGAAGAGTATCCAAGACGATCTGCAAATGATGAGCATGCTCTGCCTCGGATCTAGAATAAATAAGAATATCGTCGATGAAAACCAGAACGAATCTATCGATGTATTCCCGGAATACTCAATTCATAAGATCGACGAAGAAAGCCGGTGCGTTCGTCAAGCCGAATGGCATGACCAACCACTCAAAAGAACCATAACGAGTGCGGAAAGCGGTAAGAGGAATGCTATCTTCCGCAACTCGGAGCTGATGAAATCCGGTGGCAAGGTCGAGCTGGGAAAAGACCTTCGCACCGCTCAACTGATCTAACATATCGTCTATCCTTGGCAATGGATAACGATTTCTGATGGTCAACTCATTAAGCTTGTGATAGTCAATGCAAAGCCTAAGAGAGCCATCGGGCTTCTTAACGAAGACCGCAGCAGCACCCCATCGCGAAGAACTGGACCGAATGAACTGCTTCGCCTCAAGCTCAACTAATTGCTTCCTGAGTTCCTCATTCTCCTTAGTAGACATTCTCGTAGGAGGACGCCCAACTGGATAAGAACCTGGAATGAGATCGATGCGGAACTCAATGGCCCGCTTTGGCGGCAGGCCTGATATTGGCTCGAATATATCGGGGAAATCCCGAACAACAGGAATACGAGATAAGTCCAAAGCATCATCTCATGAATCAAGAGAAAATAAAGTAATATCAGAAATCCCAACATCCTGAAGAGCAATAGCTAACGGAGCAGACGAGTCAGGATGACGAAGAAATAATATCTGCTCCGAACAAATGATTTTGGCGTCGTACTGAGCGAGCCAATCCATGCCAAGAATCATGTCAAAGCCCAAATACTCCATAACGTGCAGATTCACATGGAAAGAAAATCCACAAAGATCAATATCCATATCCTCACAAAGCAAGCTAAGGGTCGTGGATCCACCAATGGGATTCACAATCCTTAGTGAAGAAACCAGACAAGTAACATCTAAGGATAAAGCATCTACTAGCTCCTTTGATACGAATGAGTGAGAGGGACCCGTATCAAAAAGAACTCTACAAGATCTACCATGAAATAAAATAGAACCTTCGAGAACGGAAGGATGCGTACCTCGATGCTGAGCTGAAGATGTAGGAGCCTTGGCAGCATTAAGCTTGCCAGATCTAGGAGGTGCAGTAGGACAAGTGGAGATCCTGTGTCCCTCCTTCTTGCAGAAGGTGCAATAGAGAGGTTTGGGACACTCTCGAATAAAGTGATCAGGAGAACCACAGTTGAAGCATTTCTTCGGAGGACATGTCCCACTAGGCTGAGCAGGAGTCTGGGACTGAGAACGAGTCTGAGGCTGAGTCTGAAAAGTAGAACTGCCAGTCTTCTTCTTCTTGTTCTAAAGCTTGGTCTTCTGAAATGGACCCCACTTCTGATTGGGGTTTTTTAGAACCCTCACCATCTCCATCATTGTCTCTCTCACGCTCAACCGCTTCAAGGTGAAGCACTGCGTCAACTAGCTCATCAAAAGGGAGCTTAAGCTGGAGCATAAGCTGTTTCTTCAAATATTTCTTCAGGCCTTCTACAAATTTGAGATTCTTCTTATAAGGAGTGCTAATGAACTCGAGGCCATACTTAGACAGGGCCTCGAAAGATGATGAATAGTCAACAACAGAGGTCTTCCCTTGCTTAAGGTCAATAAAGTGGCGTGCAAGGGCTATCTTCTTGGACTCGGGAACAAACTTGAGCAAGAAGCGCTCTCGGAACTGATCCCAAGTGAGAGTGGCCTCATTGGTCTCAGAAAGAAGGAGCTCGTACCAATCCAAGGCACGGTCCTCAAGATGGCTAGAAGCAACAAGAACTCTGTAATGGTCAGAAAGGGTCATGCGAGTAAAATTACGCTCGCAAACTCTGAGCCAAGCCTAGACCTCAAGAACAGTCTCGGAGCCATTGAACGGCTTCCCTCCAAGATGTATAAAGTCGCTGCAGAGGCGCGCAAAAGCAGACTTGCGCGGCGCATCAGAAACTGGTGCAGGAGACGGAAAGTGCGACTGAGAGTTACGAACCAGCTCCATGATTTGGTCCGTGGTCATGTATACGCCCTCTGGATGAGGGTTGCTGGACTGTCCAGCATCAGCAGAACGGAGGTTCCTACCTCTCCCAACCATATTGAAAGATAAGGTAAGGTTTACTTAAGCACGATTCAAAGATAGATAACTCATTAAGGAATATTACGGAATATAATAGATTCCTACACATATTCCTAACTTATTTATCTAAAGGTGGATATGTTCAATTTGGATCGTATTATAACGTATTATACTACGTGTCTATTCTGTGTTTGTTATGCTTAATTTTGAACCTTAGCTCTGATACCAAACTGTAACCCCCACTCCGAGACCCACTCTAGTAAAGAGTATTACGGAGTAATACCGTCTACTAGAACGGAGAATAGAGTATAATGGAAGCGACCATATGTAATCAAGCTATAACTAACTACCGAATACGTCGAATGGTTGGTTTTCTTTTCTAAAGTGGTACGACGTATCCAATAGATATTTATAACGAAATTACAATGGCTAAGGAAAATAGGTTCAGAACGAACATAAAACTAAATGATAACATCATCATCACAGAACAGTCACATAACAGTCACAGAACATAGGTACATTATATCGTCGATACAGATCCAAATATCAAAAGGTGGGTACAAAGCCACTGCTCACACATGTGAGTCAAAAATATGTACATAAGAGACTGAATAATTAGAGTATCAAAATAGTGGACAAATATAAAGAGCTATCTATCAGCATAGCAGATAATGTCCAAGCGGAAGGACAGAAAGCTAAGTCCAGGGACCTAACCTGAAACAACTCGGTCTGACCCGAGCGAAAAACACTCGGGTCAGGCTAGCTAAACAATCAGTTAATAAACTGAGATAAACATAATAATGCGGTACATAAATAAAACGGTACTTCTCCAAAGAGAAGAGTATTATGGACTACATGAATATAACGACGATCCCTAATCATCAATAAACAGTAAAAATCTCCAAAGAGAATATCAACACCAATGTGTTAAATAAATAAAATCGCCTCATATCATCGGCGTAGCCAAAGCTATATAAAGTTGCCCATAGGCAATAATCCCAAGAGTGACTAGAGTCTGTAATCAATGCCCAAGCAAAGATCGATACTACAAAGAGCAATAGGGATATACTGAAAAGTCAATGAAATCGAATACTGAAAAGCAGTGTCCAGAGATACTGTGAATCCATAAGGTAATCGCACTTACATCGTATGGTTCCATAGAACCAACACCAAATGGCGGTACTCGAATGGATATAAAAATCATCAGATAATACAAGTATTGCACGTGCACCGACCAGAGTCGTTATTGCCAAGTACTGTAGAGTTGTGATCGATCACTCGCACAGATGCGGAACGCGCGAGACGACGGGTTCCTTCCCAGAAGGATAAAGGCCCCGAGGCACATGCCGAAAAACTGCTCCATAGAGCAGGTGTCTAGAGACGGTTGCCCAGAGGCGTGGTGACCCAGAGGTCCAGTACTGGCCGCCCAGAGGCTAATGTGTCACAAACTTCTTGGAGAGAAACCCGTAAAGTGTTAACAATGAGTCCCATACCCCACGTTCGCACTAAACGGTTTACTAACCAATAACAAGCTCACACTCCAAACAATAAAAAGTCCACCTCGTATCATCGGTAAACTAGACCCAAAGGTCAAAACGATCAATCGAATAGGTCGGGGATTAACCGGAAAGAAAATACACACGGTTCCATAAGCCGGAGATTTCCTAACCGTTTAAGCACCTTTCCACTTCGCTCGACGTGCTAAAAGTGAGTGTGATATTTTTATTATAGAAAATAATGGTGCGAAACGGATTTATAATTGATTTTGAAATCACTTTAAAACGGCTTTTGAAAACTCTCCTATTATGGAGTAATTAATTTAATAATTAAAAATAATATTATATAATAATTTCGAAAGCCATTTAGGAGTGAAAAATCCTTTTAAAATAGTTCATAAAAACCCGTGTACGAAATCCAAAGACAAATCTCAAAGAAATCGATAAATCAGAAAATCACTGAAAACCAATATTCGCGTTGGAAAATATTCCGAATGGTTGTGAACCAAAGTTCGACAATTTTTGATTTGCAATCGAAGCCCAAAGGTTCATTGCAGAAACAATTAATTTGAAGTGGTTGCACTAAAATGGTGCAACCCGGACTCGGTTATCCCAAAATGGTGCAACCGGTGAGTCGGAACCCGGTTGCACCAAGTGGGTGCAGCCCCTTTTTTTTAGAAGCCGGCTGCACCGCATGGTGCAGCCCATTTCTGTGAACCAGGCTGCACCATGCGGTGTAGCTGGTTCAGACCAGCCCCAGCCCGCATGGGCTGGGAAGAAGCATCAAGTCCCAGCCCGCATGGGCTGGGGGGGTAAAGGCCCCAGCCCGCTTGGGCTGGGGAGGGGAAGGCCCCAGCTCGCTTGGGCTGGGGATGGGGGAAGGCCCCAGCCCGCTTGGACTGGGGAGGGCGCGGAAGGCCCCAGCCTGCTTGGGCTGGGGAGGGGGAAGCGCGCCAGCCCACTAAGGGCTGGCATGCTACTGGCCAGCCCAACCGGGCTAGCCTGCTGCGCCCGGGCCGCAGCCTGGGTGCAACCCAGGCCTGCCCTGGTGCACTCAAAGCCCTGTTTCAGCCTGTTTTCTGGCTGAAACATTCCAGCCAGCTGGAAATGCAGTTTTTGAGGGTTTTGGGGTGTTTTTTTCAAATTTTTGGCATCAAATTTCACTAATATCAATCACTAACTACCATATAATGATTACTACACTATATTAAGGGAAACAAAGAGCCAAAGCTTAGCATTACCTTATGAAGCAATATCACAAACACCTTATGTGCACACCCAAAATGAAAGCAAAGATGATCGAAGAGCTATGATTCACATGTTACATAATAAAACATGTGTTACTAAATGATTACTGAAATCAAAAGAGGATTAAACACATACTAGAAGAGGTTTTTAGCAATATACCTCTCTAGAAAGCAACAAAGACCACTATAGCATCAACCCAAGTTAGCAAAAGATGATTAGGAGGCTATAAGATCAAAAAAACACATAAAACATGTGTTACCAAATAAATTTCAGAAATTAGAAAGATATAAAAATGGATTTGAGGTGGGTATTTGCATTACCTTTGCATAGAATGACTTGCATAAGCTAAAACTAGAAGGAGATGAAGATAGAGGCCATTTTTGTTAAGAAAGCTTTAGGAAATGATTAGGGTTTTGATTAGGGATGCATGAATGAGGTTAGGAGAGTTTGAGATAATTTATAGAGGAGGTTTAGGGTGGGTTATTGGGTTAAGTTTAGTAACCCAATAAGAAGAGGGTTATTTACATGTTTCCAAAAATTAATCTAAGTGTTCATGTATGTTTATAAAACTCATTTTTCTTACCCAAACCCGTTTTAAAATCTCTCCTAAAATATTTAACTTTCCAAAAATAACATTTTATCCTCATTTTAAAATCCCATATTTCCCATTTAATTAAAATAGCCTTTTTCAAATAAATTTTGTTATTCCAAATCCTTTTACGCTTCATTAAAATAAATAAAAATCCTAACTTTTATTTATTAATTGGTAATGCAAATCCCGGGTTGTTACAAAACCTCAATCCCAAATGAAATAAAATCTTTAACAACTTGTAGTTTATAATAATGTAAAATATAACATCCATTCATCCAATATCAATCATCAAATATTCATCACAATCGTCATCCAATCCAGTCAACAACATCAATATAGAACAGATAATAAATAACAATTTGAACAGATAATAATCAACATCAATATAGAACAGATAATTTATATTTAATAATAAATTAAATAACTATTTAACTGGCAGTTTATATGCAATAAATAACAATTTAACTGGCAATTTATATGCAATAATAAACTAAATAACAATTTAATTCAATAAATTCAATTCAACTGAGACAATGATTAAAAATGTGCCAAACTGTTATAAATAAATTTCTAGTCACATCAAAAATTAATTTAGCAAACATAAGAAATTTTAGAAGTTGTGAGTGGGTTAAAACATTCACCTTTTGAATTTAAATTGAATTTAAATCCAATTTAAACCTAAAATTTGAACAGTCTTACAATTCATCCAAGCTAGCGTCAAAATGTCTGGAATCCCAATACGAACCTAGCAAAAAAAACCGCGTGTGAATTGGACCTCATACGTAAAAGTTATGCCGATTAGAACTTTAGAAATCAAAATTAAATTAAATTAAAACAAAATAATATAATAATTTTCCACGTCACCTCTACAACACAGCACGCTACAGTACGAAGCTCGACTACAATCCATTACGCACGCATGAGGCCAACTTTGACCACCTTGTTCTCACACCCTCGACCACCAGAAGGTCGGCGTCACTTCCGCCCAACTCCCCACGCCAAGCCGCATCTGTCGTGGCTACGACGGGAACTTCGCCTAGCTGAGGCCGTGCGCCGTCGCACGGGTTTTAAAACCCTAAATGGCCAAATTTCGACGCCTCAGCCACCAATTGAGGCTGCGACCACCACCAAACGACTCCCCCTGACGAGTTCTTCAATACCCACTTCTCGATTTTTTCGATTGAAGTCTATATCAAAAATCCCTATTTTGATTAGGGTTTCGAAATTCCAGGCTTTGATCGATTTTGCCATTGACTCGAGAATCATTTAAGAAAACGAACACTTGTCGCAGATTCGTATTGACGAGATCTTCGAAATACATATTTTTCTGAATTTTTTTTGAGGAATTTTAATTTTTGGGCTTTGAATTTGATTTGAAATTGCAATTGGAATTTTGGTTTGTCTGCCATTGAAAGAGGAGAAGCAAATAGAATTGTACGTATAGAAATGAGGAATAAGAAATAGGTTAGGGTTTATAACGAGGTATATATATGCAAAGCTTAAATTAAAATGGATGGACACGATTGATATACGCGTTGAACGATAAAATACCCGAAAAGCCCGTTCTGACTCCGGAACGAAATTGGATGAACCCATATTTCGAAATAGATTTTTTAAAATATTTTAAAATCAATGGAATAGGTTTCAAGTCGGAATTGCATCGTATGAAGAAGTTATGCAAAAATCAAGTTATTTCAAATTGATTTCAATTTATTTGATTTCTAGGCGTTTCGAGCTTATACGATCAGACGACAAGTCCGATCGATACGAAACTTGAAATCCTATAATAATTCACTGTTACGGATCCGATGAAACTGATTTCTTTGAAATCCGAGTTAGTGGCCAAAATGGCTATATTTCAGTTAATTAAATAAATAAATATTAAATTAATTATATCACTTTTTAATTCAAATAAATTAACCAACTAATTTTCTCATTTTTTTTGATTTCATAAACATTTATAATAACTTAAAACAAGTTTCCATGTTGATCCAAAGCTAATTATTTCACTAATTATCAGGTTTACTTTCAATTTCAATAAATATAGAAATTGTAAATTAAAATTTCAATAGTTCCATTTAATTGACCATTTCTTATTATTCAATCCGTTATTATCACATGGGTGAAATTAGCATTGGTCCAATATTTATTACATTAATATTCTCAAATCCCATCTAAATTTCCAATAACGTAATATTTAGATATTTAACTTCACTTAATTGCAATTAATCCAATTTCTGAAATTTTAAATTCTAGTAAATTAACAAATCTTGATTTCCATTCTCTATATTCAACCAATTATCAGTTCATGGATTGAACTAACATTATTTCCAAATATTAACTTAATTTACATCGCATAATATTTAATTTAGATTTATTGCGATAAATTCCAATTCAACTTAACGGATTAAATATATAGGTAACTTATAATAATTGTTTACAGACCAGTGTCACAGCTACTTACATAATAATGGTTTTACTCACTTACCATTCATTAAATATTATTTCGTTAAATAAATCCCATATTCACATTTGTTTCCATATATTAAATTTTATAACTAAGTATACATTACATCCAAATGGTTAATATTAGCTTTAATTATCAGTGTTACCATTCATTTTAGTTATTACTTCATTATTAAATTACCAATTTAATTATAGAAATTTACGTGTCGTTACACTCTATCCCACTCAAAACTTTTCATCCCTGAAAAGGAAAAAGAAGGAAAAAGAAAGAATTGAGTAAACAATACGTCTAATTCAAAAATATTAACTGTATAAACAATTAAATTTACAAAATTAATTAACTTAAACAAAATATACCCATTTATAACCATCAATCTTTTTATACTCAAATTAACAAAGTTTGGAAACATTTTTGAAAAATTTTCTAAGTCCAAAATTTACGAAAAATTTCGGCAGAGTCTCCTTTGTACGGGAAGGCTCGGGAGAAAATATAATATCAAATATAACAAAATATAACACATAATTTCCAAAATAATATATCCCAACATGGGAAAAACAATATAATAACGCTAGAAAAACTGTAATCCGAGAACGTACCAATTTGTCGAGCAAACAACGCTTAATTATGAAACCAAAAGCAGTAGTAATTGCTTCCATAACCTGTATTTCACTTATATAATCCAAAAGGTTAACAATTATATAAAAATGAAATATTTATAGTTGTTTAAACCACTAACAAACAAATCAATATATACAACAATCACTTGCAACCACAGCATACAATCATCATACAGAATCAACACAATTTAATTATCCATCCATATCAAACAAAACAAATAGTTGTTCGGGTTCAAAACTTTAAATTGTATAGAATGGAAAATAAAATACTAAGTGCACCCTTTACTCAACAGTCTTAGATGAAACTAAATAGATTATTCATACATCCAAACAAATTTAAAGAATCCTTGCCCAAACAACAATAAACCAAACAAACAACAATTTCAAACAATAGACCAATTTCATTCTTATTAATTTCGTTTCATACATTTGTTGTTTGATTTCCTTTCTTTCAGTGTTTATTTCATTTTTTTATTACTTACAATTATTCAATTTCTTAGCATTTCAATTCGTTTACTTAAGTTTAAAATCATTTATTTATAATACTTATCTTTCTATTATATTTAGTTATAGTTACATTTTCAATTATACTTAAGTTTATAACAACTGCGACATCAAATTTTATTTATTAAATAATTTCATTGAATACTTTCATTACTTCAAGTTTTTACTTGTATAATATCGTATTTCATTTTCTTATTAAACATTTTAACTTTTATTATTTGGTAAGTTATATGTATGATTATAACAATGCAATAGAAAATTATACAAAATTTTCTCATTTCCTTTAAATTAATTTAATGTTCAAAAATCATATCTTCTATCTTTATAGGTTGCATATTTCAATTTTTCTTTTAATTCCACTTATAACTTAGCATTAAATCTCTTATTTCCTTTAGACGTTTCAATTTGTTAGTTGAATTTTCATTTCACTACCCTAATTGAAACTATTAATTAATGGAAACTTCAGAACTAAATACCGGGTTAAATTTCAAATAATTTTAAAGTAATAGATAAATATATACTTGCAACTTATATATCCAATTATATTTAAAAAAAAAAAAAATTATATTTGTTTATCAAAATAAATCTACAGTAAAACTACTACAATGGCCTTCCCACTTCGAAACTCGAAAATGAATGTCGATGATGCATGCACTCATCACCGAAATTATTTTCCAGCGACAGAGAGAGGAGTACAGAACTTATTTTCTTTCAAAGTTTCTTTAAAACAATTCTTTCAAATCATATCGAAATATTCATATCATAAAATACTTATAAATAATATTTTTATGTTCTAAAAATCCTTTGAAAGCAGTTTCAAAAGTCCCAAAACTTAAGTTCTGAAATTTCCAAATTTCATTTATTTGTAAATTTTATTTTACAACCAATATTTATAAATTTCACTACCTAACAACCAAGATATTACAACCAAATATAATCTTTATAAAATTTTATTTTATATAGGAAATATAATAGGCAAAATTATTTCATTCACCTATATTCAAAACAAATATTGTGTCGGTCTGTCCTATTAAGTGTTTAGAAATCCTTATTGATGTCATAACGTCCTATGCACCAACCAGAATTTATAAATACAAAATGGAACAAATTAACACAATATTAAAACCTTTTATAACACTAATAAATATGCTCTCTCATATATATATACGCTCAGAGACTCATCATAGGGTATTTCTATCCTATTGATAAAGAGTCGGACCCCACAAAGCTAAGGTTTTTCGCTAAACCAAAGCTCTGGTACCAAATGTAACGTCCCACCTTTTTGTACGCTTTAAATCAACGATAAAACACACATGTCAGACTCAAACCATATAGAAGGACGAATTGTTATTGGGGTGAATAAGAAAACAGAATGACAAAATATAATAATCAAATAACAGTTCATGAAGCTATTTTGAAAACATTTGATTATACTTATACAATACATATCAGAGTTACACATACTTGAGAATAATAAATAATGCAGTGGAACAGTATGAATGTAATGGAATAATATAATAGATAGTAGCAACAAAATCTTCGTCTTCGTCCTCCAGAAATAAAGTCTTCAAATCCTGAAGTGCTCAGACTGACTCGAGCGAATTGAAAAGACAAAACACTCGAGTCAGAACTAAAAGATCTTACGTGAGTTAAATCAATGGTAAAATATGAGTGGAACGGCATCAGAGATGTTTACAGGATTTGACATCTCCTATCCAGTGTCAAAAGTGAGTGCAGTAACTTGAGAGATGTTCGGGATTCACATCTCCTAAGGATCCGTTAAACTATCTACTATGTAGTAATATACGCTATTATAATAATGTCTATTAGTAAATAAACTTACTTTTAAATAGCGTTAAGGGGTTACCCATATAGCCCTTAACACGTAATAGTTCCAGTAGTCCATCCAGTATCATGGTTCCTCCTGATCGAAAAGCCACCAGAGGATACCACACAGGCTACGGGAGAAAACCAAACTCGTACAAGGCTCGCTAGGGTAGGTGACACGGCACAACTAGGCAATGCCATGGTTGATATACCAATTGCTATCCGGACTGGTGGTGACGTATAGCGTGCAGCTACTGCCCACCTCGAGCCACACCCCCAAAATTAAAAACCAAAAGTGGCCACCAAATCAATGTCAAAGTCAGAATATAATGGAATGGTATCGAAGGAGTGTGTCCGATAAGAGGAGCTACCTCACCGGTCCAGAATCGCTCCTGTTTTAGCCACCTTATGCCAACTCACGGGAGTTGTGTCCACGTATATACCTCAAAGGAACGCCGCCGCCATCCTACTTCATTCTGGAATCTCCACCACGTACACGGTTGTTAAAGTGGTTTTCGACGTTGGTAGAGTATGACAACTTCCGATCTCGGTCTCTTTAATAACCAAACGTTATTACAACACCGCGGTCATTTTAAAATAATAATACTTCAAAATCAGAATATAATATCCATTCAAAACCATATAAATATGATATGATCTCCAGTTCAAAAACCAAATCAATATGATATCATTTTTATTAAAACCCAAATCAATATAATATCATTTTTATTTCAAATATATCCCTTTTACAAAATCATAGCGCTTTCAAATTTATACAATTTGAAACCAAACATTTGAAATTTTAACACTTTTAAAACATAATGCTTTGAATTCATAACTTCGAAACATAACTACACCACCTAAATGGATTAAATATTAAATTACTTTATATAATAAAGTAGCTTCTTCACAAATCAATTCCAAATGCAGATTTGAACCCCTAAATAAACCATTTCAATTTTCATATATTTCAAAGCTTTAAATGTTCCACCATTTCAAAACTAATTCTTTGATAATTCCATATATATCACATTCAGTTACTATTGTTTAGATTTGAGATGTTTACTTAACAAATCCAATATCATTTAAGTAAAACCTTTAAAATTCAAATAACTGGATATTCTTTCAATTTATTTAAATTGATATATTCAGCTTAAATCGACTTGGTATTCATTTAAATCACTCCAAACCAAGATCAAGTTATAAAAATCATACCCTTGAAAATCTCAATTTCATCTAAATTTCAAATCAAATTTATTCAAGTATAATTCTTAAATAACTTAATTCAAATTAATTTCATATTTATCTTCCAACCTCAAATTTACTTAAGTCATTATAAACTCTGTATACAATATAATTTAAACATACTTACTATATTATATAAAATAATCAAACTTTATTATTTTACTTATTTTATATTTCAAAAAAAAATTATACATAGCTAAAAGTCAATATTAAAATAACATTTATATAACAACTAAAATCAATGATTATATAACCCATATATTTCTTTACAAAACCATAGGAATCATTTCAAAATATTTTTATACATAGACCGCGGTGTCTATATATAATTTTCTATCCCAAGGTCAAGTGTATAGATATTTATCATTTTAAATCCGTAATTTAAAATATAATACGGTTATATATCATTTCAAACCGTAATCTCGAATGAAATAAAAATCCATAATAACTTGCAGTTTATAATAATATAAAATATAACATCCATTCATCCAATATCAATTATCAAACATTCATCACAATCATCATCCAATCTAGTCAACAACATCAATATAGAATAAATAACAAATAACAGGTATTTACTGGCAATTTATATTTAGTAATAAATTAAACAATAATTTAACTGACAGTTTATATGCAATAAATAACAATTTAACTGGTAGTTTATATGCAATAATAAACTAGCTAACAATTTAATTCAATAAATTCAATTTAACTGAGATGATGATTAAAAATAAGCCAAACGGTCATAAATATATTTCTAATCACATAAAAATTTATTTAACAAACATAAGAAATTTTAGAAGTTGTGAGTGGGTTAAAACACTTACCTTTTGAATTTAAATTGAATTTATATCCAATTTAAACCCAAAATTTGAACAGTCTTAGAATTTGTCCAAATAAGCATCAAAGTGTCCGGAATCCCAATACCAACCTAGCGGAGAAAACCACGCGTGAATTGGACCTCGTACGTAAAAGTTATGCTGATTAGAACTTTAGAAATCAAAATTAAATTAATTAAAACAAAATAATATAATAAGTTTCCACGTCACCTCTACAACACAACATGCTACAGTACAAAGCTTGACTACAACCCATCGCGCACGCACGAGGCCAACTTTGACCGTCTCGTTCTTGCACCTCCGACCACCAGAAGTTCGGCGATCACTTCCGCCCAATTCCCCACGCCAAGCCGCATCTGTCGTGGCTACGACGTGGCCTTTGCCTGCCTGAGGCCGTGCGTCGCCACATGGGTTTTAAAACCCTAAATGGCTAAATTCTGATGCCTCAGCCACCAATTGAGGCTGCGACCACCACCAAACGACTCTCCCTGACGAGTTCTTCAATACCCACTTCTCTATTTTTTCGATTGAAGCCTATATCGAAAAGCCTTATTTTGATTAGGGTTTCAAAATTCTAGGTTTTGACCGAGTTTTGCCATTGATTCGACCATTGTTTACGAAAATGAACACTTGATGTAGATTCGTATTGACGAGATCTTCGAATTACATGTTTTCCTAAAAAAAATTTGGGGAGTTTTAATTTTTGGGCGTTGAATTTGATTTGAATTGCAATTGGAATTTTGATTTGTGTGCCATTGAAAGAGGGGAAGCAAATAGAATTGTACGTATAGAAATAAGGAATAAGAAATAGGCTATGGTTTATAATGAGGTGTGTCTATATATATATATATATATATATATATATATATATATATATATATGCAAAGCTGAAATTAGAATGGATGGACACATTGATATACGTTGAACGATAAAATGGCCCGAAAAGCCCGTTCTGACTCCGGAACGATATTATGTCAACCCATATATCAAAATAGATGTTTTAAAATATTTTAAAATCAATGGAACATGTTTCAAGTCCAAAATTCCATTGTATGAAGAAGTTATGCAAAAATCAAGTTATTTCAAATTAATTTCAATTTAATTGATTTCTAGGCGTTTCGAGCCCATACGATCAAACGACAAGTCCGATCGATACGAAACTTGAAATCCTACGATAATTCACTGTTATGGATCCGACGAAACTAATTTCGTTGAAATCCGAGTTAGTGGCCAAAATGGCTATATTTCAGTTAATTAAATAAATATTAAATTAATTATATCACTTTTTAATTCAAATAAATTAACCAACCAATTTTCTCATTTTTTTTTGATTTCACAAACATTTATAATAACTTAACATGTTGATCCAAAGCTAATTATTTCACTAATTATCAGGTTTACTTTTAATTTCAATAAGTACAAAAATTGTAAATTAAAATTTCAATAGTTCCATTTAATTGACCATTTCTTATTATTCAATCCGTTATTATCAGATGGTTGAAATTAGCATTGGTCCAATATTTATTACATTAATATTCTCAAATCCCATCTAAATTTCCAACAAATTAATATTTAAATATTTAACTTTACTTAATTGTAATTAATCCAATTTCTGAAATTTCAAATTCTAGTAAATTAACAAATCTTGATTTCCATTCTCTATATTCAACCAATTATCAATTTATGAATACAATTAACATTATTTCCGAATATTAACTTAATTTACATCATATAATATTTAATTTAGATTTATTGCGATAAATTCCAATTCAACTTAACGGATTAAATATATAGGTAACTTATAATAATTGTTTACAGACCAATGTTACAGCTACTTACATAATAATGATTTTATTCACTTAGTATTCATTAAATATTATTTCGTTAAATAAATCCATGTTCACATTTGTTTCCATATATTAAATTTTATAACTAAGTATACATTACATCCAAATGGTTAATATTAGCTTTAATTATCATTGTTACCATTCATTTTAGTTATTACTTCATTATCAAATTACCAATTTAATTATAGAAATTTATGGGTCGTTACACCATTATAGATCCATTTTAGATTCATTTTATACCAACAACCACTTAATCTTCATTAATCTTCAACTTCAGAATGTGAGACAAAGGCATGGAGAAACCATCAGATACTTGCAAACTACATTTAGATCGACAGAGTCGAAGCTTCAAATTTCATCAAGGCAACGAGCTTTTGGGTGGAGCAATCTTTAGATGGAATGACTTTTTTCTTTAGGTAGAGCAACCTTTCAGATGGCGCGCTGTGATTTTGAGGTGAAAACGCAGTGACTTGTTTCATACAGTAGTGATTTTCTTTCAAATATATGTAATGCTATCTGAATATAGCATTATATATGTGTAATGTTATACGAATATACCATTTTATTGTCCTTCATACTAAAATTTAAAACTTATGTCCTTCAGACTAAAAATTTTCTCAGGTTTTTCCTTTAACCTTAGTTCCCTCTAAATTATTACTATTTATAATAATGGCAAAGATTAATTATTATTGTTTATTTAATAATGTTTTGGAGTTGTTAATTATTATTTCAAGATTTTCTAAGTTTAATCATGATTATTTATTTATGAGGTATGATTAATAACTATATTTTAATAGTGTGTGAAGTAAATGATTATTGTTATTTATAAATGTTTGAGATTTATAAATAGAGTTTTACAAATAAGATTTGGGTTTTAGAAGGAAAGTTTTTTATAATGATTTCGAAACTTAAAAAGATATTATTTACACGATGAAAAGAGTTTATAAATAATTTTAGATACCTATAGAAGAATTATAGAAATGATTTTATGAACTTATAAGAAGAGTTTTATAAATATTTTTACGAATATATAACAAGTTTACGAATGTTTTGAAATTTATAAAAGACTAATAATTGGAAATTGAGGTTGGGTTTTATAAGTGATTTCTATATAGAGTTTATAAATAGTTTCAAAGATTTGTAAAAAAGTTTTATAAATGGTTTTTTGAGATTTACGAAGGATTTATAAATGATTTTAGAATTGTATTGGAAGGAAATCTTTCTCAATTTTGTGAATATACTTATATCGTTAAGACAAGTATATAGATATTTTCTATTGAAAATATAGAGACTTGTGGGTATATCCTTGTAAAGGTTTATATGTACAAGTATTATAAAGTGATTTTAAATAATGATAAGATTAACTTAAGAAGCTAGCATTTTCTTATGTGTTTAACCAATGTTGGTTTTTCCTTAATAAATCCGTAATTTGAATGTTCGTTATTCGATAGTTAAATAACCGAGTATCGAATTTGGACACAAAACATTACTTTAGAAATATTTAGGAGAAACACGTGAGCTATATGGCATAGTCATCTTTGATGATGATGTACTATGCATATGTATCTCATTTTGTTCTCTTAGGACATATGATTAGGAAATCCATTCATTAACGGTCAAGAGGAGATCTCCGCTCTTATCTTTCAATGTTTATTTCCTAAAGAACCAAGGTTGAGTTTACTAGAAACTATTAAAGGTTGATTCGAAGAGACTAGGATCAGATATATTATTCGAAAACCACTTCGATCCAACCCAATAATTTCAAAGTAAAGACATCTTGAAAATGATGGAATTGAAGACGGAGCTCTCAAGCATTTCGTTCAGTCCCAGAATGAATTTGTATGAATGAATGCTGGCATTGCATTATTGCTTGAAGGGTAGTGTTAGC
Organism: Allium cepa; assembly: GCA_030765085.1. Taxonomy (NCBI): domain Eukaryota; kingdom Viridiplantae; phylum Streptophyta; class Magnoliopsida; order Asparagales; family Amaryllidaceae; genus Allium; species Allium cepa. The sequence continues at coordinate 578,277,171 of CM060942.1, forward strand.
ATTCCAAAAGGGAAGTGCTATATAAAAGGTAAAATGTAGCCTCAATCCTCATCAACCGGGAATGTCTAAATTAGGGAGATAAAGCAGGGCTAAGTGGGTTACTCCCAAGTAGGGTATGATCATCCCTATCTAGAGGTAATATTATCTCTCATTTATATTGTAATGACCCGCAAATCCGTACCCCTTGAGTCAACACTATTCTACAAAAATCAACTCAAGTTGTACAGAAATACGAACCATTTGGGTTTAAGAAGAAGAGGTAGAAGAAGAGAAAACAAAACCAACATCAGAATCTAACCATCGCAGCGGAATAAAATATAATAGATAGTAAATAATCTTTACTCAAAACCAAATATATCTGTTTACATACATTACATCATCAGAGTAAATCAATCACAGCTCACATCAATACAATACAATGGATACACAACAACTCAACAGCGGAATATATACATAAACAAGTACATAAGTACGTATCGTCATCCAGCTCATCTCTTGAGCTCCAAAGCATCTCCTGTATCCTATAATACTCGGTCTGACCCGAGCATTACAGTTAAATAACACCCGCGTCAGTCTAGATTATCAGCGAGAAAATCACACCCAATTGATTGTTAAAGTTTTCAAAAATCCTTTGAAAACAAAAGCATCTCGTAAGACCGCGCCACAAATAAACGTGTCGGTTTTTACCTTTCGATAGCTAAAACAATTTTTATAGAAATCCTCTGATATTATAATAGGGTCTATATACGAATACTTATAAAATAGCCGAAATTGTTACATCTATTAAATTCCAGCTACTAGCCACAAAGTGGGTAATACAAACAAAACTCGTACAAGGCTCGTAGGGAGAATGGATTTCCAACTAATGACTAGGCACTGGGTACCACCTGTCACAGTACGGGTCCTAGATCACCGTACCAAGGAGGACGCCCGCTCCCCTGCAACACAAGGCCGGGACTACCCCTTACTAGATAATCCCGAGTGAGATCAGCCCGCGGTTGGGATCAACAACCGCCCACTAAGCCGAAATAAAAAGGGACATCTAGACTGGAATGACCTCACCCTGCTTGGGTGCTACCCACCTAGCCTTGCTGCATAACCCCTGATTTTCAGTTATTCCCATTCGATGAGGCTTGAGGCTAAGAATTACCTTTTTAGAACAATATTCCTTAGAATGTCCATCGTCCACCTGACGATGTTTCGCAAGCATTCATCCATACAAGTCCGTCCTGGGTTCGAACGGAACCGAAGGCACTATTCCTACTACATCCATTTTGGAAATATCCTCAGGATTAGTAGCAACTAGCCCTTGCACTTCACTGCTCCATCTTCGAATCCATAATCGTTTACACGAAACGTACAAACCGGATCGAAGTGGTTTTCGAGAAATAAATCTCGATCCCGGTCTCTTCGAAATGATCAACGTATTTGTCCAATATTGATAGTCGGTTATTTAACTATCAATTATATTCACAAAACAACCATCAACCAATAAATAATTTTTCAAATTATTTATTAATCTCAAAAATATCTTCACAAGATATATTTTTATTTTCAATCCTTTGAAAAGAGTTTCAAAACCATCATTCTTTTCAGAATCAACTTTCCCAAATATTTTATATCTCCTCTGAAATCACCAAGCACAAAAATAGATTTTTAAAATAATTTAAAACACTTTACTTTGAAATATATACTTTAAAACACTTAGGATAAAACTACTTAAATAATTTGTTAAAAATACATACTATGTGAATTTGAGAAAATAAGGTTACTTTATAAAATATAAAACCAGGTTTCACTTTTAAAACAAATACTAAGTCACTTTTAAATAATTAATGCTATAATATATTAAAAGGAAATACTTGCTTTAGAAATTAAATATTAGAAATAATAAAGTTTACAAAACTTGCTTTATTTAAAAACAACTTTAAAGCATTAATTTATATTTACAAATTTACTTTTAAAAAAGTGTACTGGCCATCCAGAGAGAATTCCAACTTCAAGCACTTAAATCAATTTCTCGAATTGATTTCCAATTCATTCTATGTGAAATAAATTTCTTTACTTGCTCGGTTCATTTCAAAGTTCATTAATTATGGACTTTATTTCTATTATTATTATTTGCTGTTTGATTTTAAATCTTTAACTGAAATATACAAATTTCAGGCTTTTTCCCATTTTCTTCTTTATTCCCTTAAAAATTTAAATCTTAAATTTAAAATAAATGTTCTGTTCTTTTAAATATTAGCATTGGAGTTTACAATTCATTAACTTTCTATTAATTCAAAAATCTCTTTCTATATTCAAGATTTATTAATTAGAATTCTTATGTCATTTTATTTTATTTTTATTTCATTCTTAAATTTATTCAAATTTCCATAATTATTTTACTTACAAATTTACTTCCTTTATTTTCTTTCCAAAAATCCAATTCTATATATTTGGATAAAACAGAGTACCAAAATATTCGAGCAGACGATAACATTCAATGTTCTAATATAATTCATCACGGAATATCAATCAATCACGGCAGTGGATATTAAATAATTTAAATACATGTTGAGGGATCCAGTTGGATCCCTCCAACCTGTTTTCCCTTCTCCACAGACATTAGCACAAAATAATGCATCAATTCCCAAATATCGCACAATTCAACCATTCAAACAATTATTTAAATTTAATCATTTAAATTTAAATTTCAAATGAGTGAGATTAACTCACCTTTTACTAAATTTCGCAATCCATCCAACCCAGCTTGATTTTCCATAATTTCAGACCTTGTATAAACAATTTTATGGTTTATTAACATTTGAAATAGTCAATCATTCTATAACATTTTATAATTTAATTTAAACTAATTTCCCTTTGACTAATTTTTAGCAACCAAAGTAATTAAATAAGTTGACTACCAAGTAAATTTTCCATAATCTATTATCTTATGATTTAAACCAGTAAGTGGAAACGTATGTTTACTTTATTTTATCTCTTTAAACTACATATATTTATAATAGTCTATAGAGAATCCAAATCAGATTTTTATACAGATCCCTCAAACATTTGTAAAATCTTACATTCCGAAAACCTTATCTCGGCCTATATTTACTGTTGTAAATATGTATGTATATTTATATATATATCACTTATCTCTACAAATATTTTATTTTATTTATAAATAACAATACAGTAATCTGTTTTATAGTTAAACTTCCCTGTTTATATAAAGATCTGGATTTTTAAACCCCCCCCCCCCCCCCGTTTTTTTTCTAATATATTCATATATTAGTGTTATTAAATTAAAGAAACTCAAAACAAAACAAAACAAATACCTTCACAGCCGAACAAAACCCCGAAGATCGAACCACGGTGCCCACGCCTCGAGCACTAGATCCCCAAATCGAAAAGCCCTCGACTTCGCTCCTTCGTCGACCATGCCAAAGGTCGCGCTCGCTGAACCCCACTCTACTCTCGCCTCGCGTCGACCAAGATCTCAGAACTTCGATGTCGAGCCTCTCTCAAACGCGCGAACACGCCTGCACTCTAGGAGTTGTCGCGACCACGATTCGAATGGAAATTTACCTCGATTCGATTGGGAATGAAAGTGCCCCCATTTTTTTGAATTTTGATTCGAGGCATTTAGGGCTTCGGCCATTATAGAGTTTCGAATTGCAGGGGAGTGGAGTTTTTACTTCTGGAGGAAACAAAGGGGTTCGATTATATTTTTTTTCCGTTAGCTTGCTTTAGAATCCTTACGTTGAACGGCTCGGGGTATTATAATAATAATTATTATTAATATTTTCTTAAAAAAACAAAGCGTGTTCAAGAAGGCTCGACCAATTATAAGCTTACCTTAGCTGACGTGAAATTATTTCGACGGAAGGTTAAGTGGTTAAACAATGTATTAATTTAATTTCAAATTTCAATTTAAATCGACTATTATCTATGAAATTCCAGCGCGAATATACTTCGTACACTCACACACTAGCTCCAAACAATACGAAATTTGAAATCCGATAATAATTCAATATTACAGACCTAATAGAACTGGTTTCGTCTAATTCCGAGTCTGTTCCTCGGAAGGCTGTTTTTAAATTCATATTAAACGATAAAATTTCAAAACTGAACAAACCACTGCTAATTTCAATTTTACAATTTCTATTATTTTCAGTGTTATCAATATAAATTTTACAAGCCTTCAAATTATTTTTGACCGGCTTAAAACTCCAGATCCAACATTCCACCCAACCTCAAATTATTTAATTCAATAATTTAATTATCAAATAAATTGTGATATTCATAATACAAGTCAAAATTACTCTATTGAATACTTAAAATCAATTAAATATCCCGATTTTAAATGCTTGAAAATTTCAGGTCGTCACATTCCTCCCCCCTTAAAAGAATTTCGTCCCCGAAATTACTAGTTAGGAAGAATGGCCCAAAACCCGTTACTTTTCCCAAAACTAAACAGTTTCTAACAATTCAACATCTTACCAACTATCTTTTTATAAAAGATCCATTATCATTCTTATTAACTTCCAAACCTTTCCCTAGTTTCAAACTATACCATGTGTTTCACCATTTAAGTTTCAATTTAAAACCAAATTTTGAACTATCAAAATTTTCTCAAAATTTTTCTAACTCTCTAAATTTTCGAAATTTTTTGCCAACGTCTCCTTTGCGCGGCTAGCTCGGTACAACTACAAAATGGCTCTACGGCCTCCCAAATCCAAAAGGAAAACAAAAAGCCAAATGGCTCAATCCAAATCCCAATCAAATTTCATACCGAAATTTAAATACATACCTTTTTGTCGAGCATTTCAAATTTATCTCTTGAAATCAAATCCAAATTTCTTTTCCCTTCTAATACCTGCATACCTGCTTAGCACTAATATCCATTCACAACATTCCAAAACATTTTATCCACTTTCTCACAAAAAGCCAATATTCAAATGTTGACTTAGAATATATTAGTAATATCAATTTCCAATTAAGAATTCACCATTCCTTCTTAAGTTTGGTATAAGCATTATATATGTTTCCTATACTTTCTTTCATCTTACCACATCAGTTTATATCTATTTCTAATTAAATTGATTCTGTTATTCCCATATGAATTCAATTTATCTTTCCCTCTAAATATTGGAATTTTATTTTCTATTTATAACTAATTCATATCATTATTTTAAATTGGTTTCATTTACTAGTTTATTTTAGTTTTCAAATTAAATTCGTTAGTCGTTAACACAATTTTCCAAAATTTTCTAACTCCCAAAATTTTCGAAAACTTTTGGCAGAGCCTCCTTTGTACGGAGGAGCTTTTGCAATTTGACAAAAGAGATAAATATATATACATCGACCCATAAGGTCGGAAAAACAAAAAACAGTTCATATTTCCTATTTTATTTGCGTAGGCGTACCTTATTTAGCATTTTATGCAAGCAGCTTATTTATTTAACAGTTAGCACAACTATATCCAGCCACACGGCTTCCAGGTACCTGTACTTACTCAATTTTAAACATGTAAGTGCCAAATATATGAAGTTTAACAACATTTCACTTATTTGCAATAGTTAAACACATGAATTCTAAAAGAAATTCACACCAAACATGTTTCCATAAGCAACTTATACCATTTTCATACTAATCTCACTATTCCAATCAATATATAACCATTTTCACTCAATTTGGAATGGTTTTCAATCCATTCTTATACAACTTTATCAGTTTGAAAGGTTTAAAACTCAATCGCTTACATTTAATTTATTTTTAAGCAAACCGAGCCCATATTTGATTCAGTTGCTTTCAAAATCAATTTATTTTACTTCTATCAATTCATAGAAATTTTTTTTAGTTACTTCCATTTACATCAAATGACAATTTATTCTATGCAATTTGACGAGATCTATGTGAACAAATAGGTATTTATGTTTATAACCAATTTAAATGGATTTCAACTCAATTTATGCTTAATTCTATTCCATTTTCAATTTATTCACAATCCATATATTCTCATTTTCCTTGCATTTTAAATTTGAATACCATTCACTTTGCATCTCATTTTATTAACCAACTAGTTCATTCAAAACCATTTACAACCTAGGTTCATCTTAATTGCCACTTAAATTTCTCTTTTATTTTAATACATTCACATTCATTTATTTAGCTCGACACATTCCATTTAAATTTCATTTACAATCCATTCATTTACATTTCATTCCAAATTTGTTTGTTCCAAACTATTGTATTTAGCTCGAAAACAATCCAAGCTATTGCATTCCATAACCATTTCTCAACTTATTTAAACCACTCTTCATGTTGATTCTTATTTATTCTATCCATGTATTTATTCAACATAATTAGTTTATCCACACAATCCATTAGAAATTTTTATTTCTTTAAATATTATTTATGGCCCACCAAATTCTATTTTGATTCCAATTTATTTTTACTTGATTTAAATTAAATCCAATATCATTAAACTTTGTTTAAGTTGAATTCAATTCAACTCTCCTTCATTCATTTAGCTTAAGTCAATTTTACTTCAATTTATTCAAATTTTATACTTAAGCTCATTCTCATTTTGCAAACAAAGTTCTCTTTTCAATTTAACTTGATTCTATTTCAATCCGATCTCCTTTCAAACTATAAATTTATTTGATTAGTTATTATAAATTCCAAATTTCCAAGTTCGATTCATTCTCAGTTCACTTAAATTACAAGGTCATTCCAATTTATTTCTACGTATTTGGATTTTATTTGCAAACCATTCCATTTTCAATTTACCATTCACTTTTATGAACTCACAATTCAGTTACATTTACTTATTAACAACTCAAGTCGAATTCAATTTATAACTTGAGTTTTATTTTCCAAACTCCATTATTATCTCACAATCTAGCTTTTTATTTAACTGCATTGGGTTCCCATTACATATTTCATTATCTAATTATTATCTAGATAGTCTTTCCCCAACTTATAATCTAAAACCTGATTTTAATCTCAACATCTCTTCATTTAAATTTTCTTAAGTTCAAATTTATTTTATAATTAAAGTTTGGATTTTTATTTTATTCTTCAATTCATCCAACAATATTTATTTTGGATTCGTATTCCACTTCCAATTTTATAAATCACAACTTATTATTTAGACAATTCCATTCATTCTAGACTTGAATATATTAACCTTTTATTTTTAACTCAAGGCTTATGCTTATTTATATCCCAAGCATATTTTATTTCATGCTTTATAATTCTTTTACACGCATTCAAATTTATTTACTTCAATCAAATCCTTAACCGGTTTAATTTCCATTTATTCAGGTAAGAATCTAATTTCATTCAATAATTCAATTGAATTCTTATTCCAATTCAATTTTATTTTAACTCAAAATTTATTTAACTCAATTTGATTCCAACTTGACTCGAATACAACTAGATATTATTTTCATCCTATTCAATTAATGTCAATCCAATCAAATTTTTATTTCCCATCCAAGTAATTTTCATTTTTCAACTTTTCCCTTTAAATTTAAATTCCAACTTTCAAAGCTTATATTACCCTGATTTAAAAATCATCTCAATTTATAAGCTTACAACCTATCTCATCAGAATTTTTAAACTCCCGGCTTTGGTTTCAAATCATTTTGAAATCTCCAACATTTCAAATCTCATCTCTCAAAAATTAAACCAATCCTGGCTTTTATTTTCAACAAATTTCCTTTTGAAATTTTCAAAAACAACTAGCTTTCTGAACAAATCAGTTTTTGGCAGCAATCCGTCACTTAGAAATTCGAAAATGAATACTGATGATGCGGCCGTCATCATCAGAATTATTTTCCAATAATCCAAGTGATTTTAGTGCTATATCACTTTCAAAACCATTTAAAACAAATTTCCATTCAGAAATACCTCCAAAACAATAATGTTATCATTTATCATTAAAACACTTCGATAAACATTTCCAAATCTCCCTGAAATTTTGAATTTCCAAATCCTGCTTAAATAAATTTTAACTATAATGCATTTGTATAGTTTATGCTTATATAAATTTCCATTTGATTATACTTCAATTTATAAATTACATTTATAATTCATATTTTATAAGTTCCATTTTATAATGAGTTTATTCCTTAAACTTAAGTTATATTTTAATTTCTAGTTAAATTTTCACTTAAAGATGATAACACTTTAATATTATCACTTCTAACATCCAAACAACCATGTATTAGCTAAATAGTCTTCAAAAACTATTCTTTATATCAAAATATATTTTTGGGTAAAATTATTTCATTCACCCATATTTAAAACAATATCGTGTCGATTGTTCTATTCAAGTGTTTAGAAATCCCTTCAATACAGTTGCGCAGACTGTGTCGACGAAGGTTCATATGCCACTCAATAAATCAATCAACACAATATTGAAACAATTTATATTCACTAACAAATACACTCTCATATCTATTAATACGCTCAAACTCATTCTAGAGTACTTCGGACTCTAATTTAAATGAGTAACTCCCACCAGAGCCAAGGTTATCACCAACCTGGCTCTGATACCAACTGTAACGAACCGCAAATCCGTACCCCTTGAGTCAACACTATTCTAAAAAAATCAACTCAAGTTGTACAGAAATACGAACCATTTGGGTTTAAGAAGAAGAGGTAGAAGAAGAGAAAACAAAATCAACATCAGAATCTAACCATCGCAGCGGAATAAAATATAATAGATAGTAAATAATCTTTACTCAAAATCAAATATATCTGTTTACATACATTACATCATCAGAGTACATCAGTCACAGCTCACATCAATACAATACAATGGATACACAACAACTCAACAGCGGAATATATACATAAACAAGTACGTAAGTACGTATCGTCATCCAGCTCATCTCCTGAGCTCCAAAGCATCTCCTGTATCCTATAATACTCGGTCTGACCCGAGCATTACAGTTAAATAACACCCGAGTCAGTCTGGATTATCAGCGTGAGAAAATCACACCCAATTGATTATTAAAATTTTCAAAAATCCTTTAAAAATTAAAGCATCTCGTAAGACCGCGCCACAAATAAACATGTCGGGTTTTTACCTTACGATAGCTAAAATAATTTTTATAGAAATCCTCTGATATTAAATAGGGTCTATATACAAATACTTATAAAATAGCCGAAATTGTTACATCTATTAAATTCCAGCTACTAGCCACAAAAGTGGGTAATACAAACAAAACTCGCACAAGGCTCATAGGGAGAATGGATTTCCAACTAATGACTAGGCACTGGGGTACCACCTGTCACAGTACGGGGCCTAGATCACTGTACCGAGGAGTACGCCCGCTCCCCTGCAACACAAGGCCGGGACTACCCCTTACTAGATAATCCCGAGTGAGATCACCCCGTGGTTGGGATCAGCAACCGCCCACTAAGCCGAAATAAAAAGGGACATCTAGACTGGAATGACCTCACCCTGCTTGGGTGCTACCCACCTAGCGTTGCTGCATAACCCTTGATTTTCAGTCATTCCCATTTGATGAGGCTTGAGGCTAAGTGTTACCTTTTTAGAACAATATCCCTTAGAATGTCCATCGTCCACCTGACGATGTTTCGCAAGCATTCATCCATACAAGTACGTCCCGGGTTCGAACGGAACCGAAGGCACTATTCCTACTACATCCATTTTGGAAATATCCTCAGGATTAGTAGCGACTAGCCCTTGCACTTCACTGCTCCATCTTCGAATCCATAATCGTTTACACGAAATGTACAAACCGGATCGAAGTGGTTTTCAAGAAATAAATCTCGATCCCGGTCTCTTCGAAACGATCAACGTATTTGTCCAATATTGATAGTCGGTTATTTAACTATCAATTATATTCACAAAACTACCATCAACCAATAAATAATTTTCCAAATTATTTATTAATCTCAAAAATATGTTCACAAGATATATTTCTATTTTCAATCCTTTGAAAACAGTTTCAAAACCATCATTCTTTTCAGAATCAACTTTCCCAAATATTTTATATCTCCTCTGAAATCACCAAGCACAAAAATAGATTTTTAAAATAAGTTAAAACACTTTACTTTGAAATATATACTTTAAAACACTTAGGATAAAACTACTTAAATAATTTGTTAAAAATACATACTATATGAATTTGAGAAAATAAGGTTACTTTATAAAATATAAAACCAGGTTTCACTTTTAAAACAAATACTAAGTCACTTTTAAATAATTAATGCTATAATATATTAAAAGGAAATACTTGCTTTAGAAATTAAATATTAGAAATAATAAATTTTACAAAACTTGCTTTCTTTAAAAACAACTTTAAAGCATTAATTTATATTTACAAATTTACTTTTAAAAATGTGTACTGGCCATCCAGAGAGAATTCCAACTTCAAGCACTTAAATCAATTTCCCGAATTGATTTCCAATTCATTCTATGTGAAATAAATTTCTTTACTTGCTCGGTTCATTTCAAAGTTCATTAATTATGGACTCTATTTTTATTATTATTATTTGCTGTTTGATTTTGAATCTTTAACTGAAATATACAAATTTCAGGCTTTTTCCCATTTTCTTCGTTGTTCCCTTAAAAATTTAAATCTTAAATTTAAAATAAATGTTCCGTTCTTTTAAATATTAGCATTGGAGTTTACAATTCATTAATTTTCTATTAATTCAAAAATCTCTTTCTATATTCAAGATTTATTAATTAGAATTCTTATGTCACTTTATTTTATTTTTATTTCATTCTTAAATTTATTCAAATTTCCATAATTATTTTACTTACAAATTTACTTCCTTTATTTTCTTTCCAAAAATCCAATTCTATATATTTGGATAAAACAGAGTACTAGAATATTCGAGCAGACCATAACATTCAATGTTCTAATATAATTCATCACGGAATATCAATCAATCACGGCAGTGGATATTAAATAATTTAAATACATGTTGAGGGATCCAGTTGGATCCCTCCAACCTGTTTTCCCTTCATCCACAGACGTTAGCACAAAATAATGCATCAATTCCCAAATATCGCACAATTCAACCATTCAAACAATTATTTAAATTTAATCATTTAAATTTAAATTTCAAATGAGTGAGATTAACTCACCTTTTACTAAATTTCGTAATCCATCCAACCCAGCTTGATTTTCCATAATTTCAGACCTTGTATAAACAATTTTATGGTTTATTAACATTTGAAGTAGTCAATCATTCTATAACATTTTATAATTTAATTTAAACTAATTTCCCTTCGACTAATTTTTAGCAACCAAAGTAATTAAATAAGTTGACTACCAAGTAAATTTTCCATAATCTATTATCTTATGATTTAAACCAGTAAGTGGAAACGTATGTTTACTCTATTTTATCTCTTTAAACTACATATATTTATAATAGTCTATAGAGAATCCAAATCAGATTTTTATACAGATCCCTCAAACATTTGTAAAATCTTACATTCCCAAAACCTTATCTCGGCCTATATTTACTGTTGTAAATATGTATGTATATTTATATATATATCACTTATCTCTACAAATATTTTATTTAATTTTATTTATAAATAACAATACAGTAATCTGTTTTATAGTTAAACTTCCCTGTTTATATAAAGATCTGGATTTTTAAACCCCCCCCCCCTTTTTTTTTAATATATTCATATATTAGTGTTATTAAATTAAAGAAAATCAAAACAAAACAAAACAAATACCTTCACAGCCGAACAAAACCCCGAAGATCGAACCACGGTGCCCTCGCCTCGAGCACTAGATCCCCAAATCGAAAAGCCCTCGACTTCGCTCCTTCGTCGACCATGCCAAAGGTCGCACTCGCCGAACCCCACTGTACTCTCGCCTCGCGTCGACCAAGATTTCAGAACTTCGATGTCGAGCCTCTCTCAAACGCGCGAACACGCCTGCACTCTAGGAGTTGTCGCGACCACGATTCGAATGGAAATTTACCTCGATTCGATTGGGAATGAAAGTGCCCCCATTTTTTTGAATTTTGATTTGAGGCATTTAGGGCTTCGGCCATTATAGAATTTCAAATTGAAGGGGAGTGGAGTTTTTACTTCTGGAGGAAACAAAGGGGTTTGATTATATTTTTTTTTCGTTAGCTTGCTTTAGAATCCTTACGTTGAACGGCTCGGGGTATTATTATTATTATTATTATTATTATTATTATTATTTTCTTAAAAAAACAAAGCGTGTTCAAGAAGGCTCGACCAATTATAAGCTTACCTTAGCTGACGTGAAATTATTTCGACGGAAGGTTAAGTGGTTAAACAATGTATTAATTTAATTTCAAATTTCAATTTAAATCGACTATTATCAATGAAATTCCAGCGCGAATATACTTCGTACACTCACACACTAGCTCCAAACAATACGAAATTTGAAATCCGATAATAATTCAATATTACAGACCCAATGGAACTGGTTTCGTCTAATTCCGAGTCTGTTCCTCGGAAGGTTGTTTTTAAATTCAATTTAAACGATAAAATTTCAAAACTGAACAAACCACTGCTACTTTCAATTTTACAATTTCTATTATTTTCAGTGTTATTAATATAAATTTTACAAGCCTTCAAATTATTTTTAACCGGCTTAAAACTCCAGATCCAACATTCCACCCAACCTCAAATTATTTAATTCAATAATTTAATTATCAAATAAATTGTGATATTCATAATACAAGTCAAAATTACTCTATTGAATACTTAAAATCAATTAAATATCCCGATTTTAAATGCTCGAAAATTTCGAGTCGTCACATATATGCTTCGGGCTCATTAACGGAGGGGTGATCATATGTACTATTAGTCAAGTGGTAGGCCAGTTCTATGTTGGCAGGGAATCCTGGCCACATCCTCTGTGTTCTTTTATCTAGAGAAGCACTATGACAGGCGGTGCCCCAGTAGCCCAGTCATTATACGGAATCCATTCTCCAATAAGAGATGTACAGACTTAGTTGTGCCCAACTATGCTAGAATGTGAGATGCAAGCATTTCAGCTATTTTCATATTTTACTCTGACCCTTGGACATTATTATAATATCAGAGAATTTATACAAAAATTGTTTTGGTTATCTTAAGGTATAAACCCGTCCGTGTTTATGTGCATCGTGGTCTTACATGATACCTTTATTTTCAAAATATTTTTGAAACATTAAAATTCCATTGAGGCATGTTTTCACACACCGGTTTTCTAGAATAACTCGGTTGTTATTTTATTATAATGCTAGGGTCAAACCGAGCATTACAAATTTCTTTGGATGCATTGGAGTTTAGAAGATGAGCTGGAGGTCCAGGACGTATCTACGTATTTCTTTATGTTCCATTGTGTTGCAAGTTGGTTGTAATTACGAGCAATTGTAAGAACAATTTTTTATAACTATCCGAGCAGTTAATATATACTTTGATTGATTTATGTATATTACATTTATTCTTCGTGTAAAGATTTGTTGTATATTATAGATTAGTTGTTTCGTGGTGAGATTATGTGTTATTTGTTTTCTTTCTCTCTTCTTTCTCTCTTCTTTCTTCCTTCTTCTTGCACTAACTATCTGCCTTTCCGTTCAATTTGAATGGGTCATATGCGGTCCGCTCAAACCGTACGGAAAAGTGGGTTGTTACAATAGGTATTCGAATAATCTATTAAATTTTATTATAGTAGAAGGGGTTTTATTTTGCTAAATAGATGTCCCAAACGAGGTATAATTAATTCAACCACATTAAGAGTAAGTAAATTAATTAGGATGATTTTGTCACTAATCTATACTTTGTAAAAACTATCAATTATCATCAAGAATTCAATAACAATCTATAGCAATACAAATATCATATACTTTATTTAGAAGTGAGTAAACTCACCGAAATTTCAGCTGACACTTTCACATTTTAGTTTGGTCTAAAATCGAACAGCGTACGATTTTAGTCCAAAATTCAACGATTTTTAAACTTGACCAAACTAATAAAATTCCATCGCAAAGATAATGATGATACGAGTCCAATTCAACTGACTGCGCCCGAAACCAACCTCATATGAGCAAGATATTCGGTTTATATAATTGAGAATTAATTAAAATAGTTAATTATATAATTAACTTTATTACTACTACTAACCTAATTACAATATACCCTTTGTAACGACCCAGAATTTTAGTTATTTGAATTTAGAATATTTAATTAATTTTAAATGTTGAATAATTATTTTTATAAGTCAAATGGCTAAAATTTAAAGTACTGCGATTTATTAAATAGTTTAATTGTTGAATTTAATAATTGAAATTATTTAAATAACCGAATCCTGGGTTTTAAGCCGAATAAAAATAATTTCAAAGCTTATTTAAATTCTAGTTAATAAAAATGGAGATAATAAAACTTTTTGGAACAGTAACGCTGAATTTTTTCAAATATAAAATGATATATATATATATATATATATATTAAAGTACGTCTGATGGACCTGCACAAACAAAAATGTATGTTAATGTATTTTTATTGCTAAATATAATGAATGCCTGAAGAAATGAGAAAAATAAAAACAAACTTACACAGTCAACTTAGAATAGTACTACATTGCGAACTTAAAAATGATTTTTAGGAGATTTCACACAAAATAGAAGTATAACTATTTTACTTGCCCTCTCTTTTAGTCTGTCATCCTCACTGTTTCATGAATAAACATATAAAAGATTGTAAAACATAGTATCAATTTAAAATGATTATCATATTAAAACACCAATTTCGACTACTGCATTATTAGCCAATAGCCCAACGAAAAATATCATGATTTCTTGTATATCTATTCAAAGTCAAAATTATTACATAGACAATACCAATGTTCCCTATTGTCAATTTGTTCAATCGTATAACTAAAGAAATTTGTGGATAATAAAATCAAAACTTCCATAGAAAATAAAATAAAAATCAAGATGTGTAGTGAATAAATAAAGTACATGCCTATTTTTGTACTTAAACAATGGAAAGTAAATATAATTGTAACGATCCCGGTTTTAAGTCGAATTTAAATTGGTAATTAAAATAAATTTCTGAAATTATTTGTGAATTTATTGGTAAATTAATGTGAAAATTCCCAGAACAAATAAAAATATGCGTTTTGAATAGTATTTTGATTTGAAATTCAAGAATAAATATGTTAAAAAATAAATTGGATTTAAAACAATATTTTAAAGTTAAAAAGAAATTTTTTTCAAATTTTGATATATATATGTATGTATGTATATAGTTTGAAAATTTTGTTTTGAAATTAATATAGAAATTTTCAAAAGCTATTTGAAAAGTTAAATTTTTATATTTTAAAGATTTATCTATATACATAAATATATAAATAAAGGAAAATGTATATCGATAAATAAATATTTATTACATTTGATAAATAGGTTTAATGAATTTTATTTTTAAATTTAACTAGAGATAAATGAAATTTTTTTAAATAGTTCAAATCTAAGAACATAAGCAATTTATAAAATAATGAAAGGGTTTAAAACAAAGCTATAAATAAACTAAAATAAAATAAGGTTTAAAATATAAAAATTAGGACAGTTCTAAAACAAGTATCTACATAGATTTACATGTGCTGGTTAATTTAACAAGTGGCAAACTGATTAAATTTAAAATTTAATATCATGTTTAAGAATGAGAAAAATCTGTTTATTCTCAGTTCAATTCTTTTACTCTTCATCACAAGCCTGATCAAAGAAAGTCAAAAGAAAAAAAACTAGAAAACAAAATCATCTTAACATAAAAACCTGAAAACAAAACAGATAAAAAAAATTAAACCGGTAAACAACTTCAAGTATTCAAAGTTTTCAAGCCTGGAAATCAAGCGTGGATACCAGAAAAACAAAACCTGGAAGAAAAGAAAAAGCTTCAGCCTGGAAATCAAAAACAAATGCAAGAATAAAGATTTAAATTCAACTCCAAAACAATAGGCAATACAAGGATTCAAGCTTCAGGTTCAACTCAATAGAATAATTCAGACAAAATTTCAGTTCTCCGTTCATCTGCTTCCAAAACTAAACCAGGTGAGCAAATTCACCTATATTCTTTGATATTATGATTGATGCTTAAAGTATCTTATGGAAATGTTTGTTTAATATGCTTGCACGTCTGTGTAAATGTATATATGATGGTATATCTATGTGTAGATATTAGTTCTGTTATATCAACAGAAATAAGAATAACATCTTGAAAAAAATCATATCTTCCTTTCAAAATTGAATTAAGCTTTGATTTCTAAAAAGAAATCGTTTGTAACATCATAAATTCATTTTTAAAAATAAATTCAAAAGGATTTATTGAGAAATTCATTCAAAATTTTGAATTTACTGTGAAATCTAATATGAGTCAAAATATCGAATATATGATTTTCAAGTTTTGATCGTATAAATAAATTTATGTTGAAGAATAATGATTTTTAATGTTGAAATCTCGATTTTTAAGTTGGAAAATCTTGTGAATTATCGGTTGAAAAGAATTGACCTTTTCATCAAATTCCGGCGATCAAAGACGAACTGGTTGATGCGATGGATACTAAAGGTAGATTGAAGGATAGGTTACTCGAGAAAAATAATAGAAAAATATTCCGATGGCCGAAGCAGCATGGGAAAGGCAAAGTAGTGTTTAAGAACCTAGTTGGGTCGATGTGTTCATCGTTATCGTGTAACGACGTGGGTTGATCGGAGTCGTCTAGTCCGGAAAGGATCGATGCTGGAGGTTGTGGTGAAGCTGTGACGTGGAGACGTGGCGTTAGATGGTTGAGATGATCGGGGCGAGGCATTTTTAGATGATTGGTTTTGGTTCCAATTTAAATCGATTAGATCGATTTTTATTTATGGCGAGATTGAAAGTTAGGGAAGGTCGAGCTAGTCGTTGGTGTAGTCGTCGACTTGTTGGAAGTTCTGGCGATGGTCGGAAGTCGTCCAGTCGCATGTACACGTGCATACGAGGAAGTACGTATCAGTTGACTTTTAGAAGTTTGGGGAAGAAGCAGTTTTCTCGGGTCGAACTCGAAGTTACTTGTGTATTTGTTTCGAAGCCGAGGGCTGTGTGTGTTAGTTCGTGAGTGCACGAGGGTAGCTCGGGAAATTGTTGGTTGGGCTCGGGTTTTGTGATGGTATCAACTTTTGGGATAAAGAAAAAAAATAAGTTTTTAAAGTTTAAAAGCTTAACCAAGTTTAAATAATTTAATAACTACTTCTTTTAAAATAATTAACGTGTATTTAAGTTTGAATTTATTAAAGGATTGGAAAATAAATTTTCCTTTTGTTTTAAAAATAATTTTTATATAATATTTTAAAAGTTTTTTTAATAAACTTAATATTGTTATTAGTTTAATAATTAAAAAGGCGAAGTGTTTTTAATTCTCAAATTAACTAAAAGCTTTAAGTTATTTGGTTAATTCATTACAAGGTTTATTAATAAGTTTTAAATCACAATTAATTAATAAAGTAAGATAATAGTTTATCTTTTAATGAATTAAAGCTTTAAGTAATTAAAGAATAATTTCTTAATGTCATTATTAAGGCGGGTGTTAATGAATAATTACTAAATGTGATTTATTAAAAGGATAATTAGTTAATGAAATTAATTAAGTAAAATTACTTAATGGAAGTAATAAAAGATTATTACTTAATGTAATTAAGGGGTAATTATTTGTATAATTACAATAAAGGATAGTTATTAAGATTAATTTATGCAAGTAATTAAAGGTAATTAATTACTTAAAGATAATTACTTAATTAAAGGTAATTAATTAATGGTTAAAGTTGATTAAGTGATTAAGGATAATCGCTTATTGTAATTAATTAAATGGTAATTAATTAAGGGTTAATTAACTAATAAAATTGATAAAGGCTTATCAAATAAAGGATAATTAAATAATTAAAGATTAATTATTTAATGATTGAAGGTTAATTGATTATTAATTAAAGTTGATTAATTAATAATTAAAGGATTAATTAATTTATTAATTAAGGTTAATTAATAAATGATTAAAGGATAATTAATTCAAATGGTTTGTAATTAATTTATGTTAATTAACCAAAATTAGTAATTTATTTATAAGTAATTAATCTGGTTTAAATTAATCAGATGATTAATTAATCTTACTAATGGATGTTTAAATTGCATGGAATGCTTTGAATTGTTTGATATCCCAGATGTGTGATACTTTGTGATATGAATTATTTTGATTGAGCTGTGATGAATGTAATTTATTTATCTGTGATAAATTTATATTGTTGTCTGTGAATCTACGAATGAAGATAAGCGTTATAGGTTTATACCGCTTATCGTTATTGCTGTGTTTGGATTGTGATGATTGATGATGTTGCATAATTGTGTAAAACCCCTGGACTACACCACATACACATAAATATGGATTTCATGAGGAAATCGGTTAAGTCATAGATATTTTGAAATCTAAATATTATTTTTAAAATTGAAGTTTGAATCCAAATGGTTTTGGAAAGGGAATTGAATTGAATATGAAAAGCCTTTGAAAGGGAAGTTTTGAAATTGAAATTTAGTTTTGAATATACTATATCTTGTTAAATAGTATTTGAAAATCATGGTTTGAAAGGTTTATACAATTTCTATATATGAATTTTAAACCATTTTAAATAAATTATTTTGGGAATTTGAATTTAATTTAAATTAGAACTTTCCAATAATGCGGCAGTTCGTTGATTCTCTGGTTTATACTTTTAAAGGCTATAACTTGTGTATATTTGATCAGATTTTTCTGAAACAAAATGTATTTGTTTTTAAATAATAACAGCTTTCAAATAAAGAAAGGATTTTCAGTTTTTGTTGAAAGGGGTTTCAAATTTGAAATGGAATTGTTTTGAAAGCTATAAATGGATCTTTGCTAAATATTAGTGAACTTTGTTTTCAAATTTAAGAGGATCTTAAAAGGTGTATCTTTTGTATAAAAGATTTGGAATTGAAATAGTTTTGAAAGCTATGAATTAATCTTTGTGAAAGATTGGTGAACTTTGAGAAGTGAATCTTTTTGTTTAAAGATTTGAAAATGGTAATTTGTTTAAACCATTTGAAGAAAGGTTTTGGGATTTAAGTTATGGCTTAACTAAGATCCCATTATCCATATGTTTTTAAAATTAAGCGCTCATTATTTGGTTTAGTCGGGAGAGGACCTTTGTCATATAACCCATTCCGAATAATGATACGACGATATGGATAGCACTTGAAGACCGATGGTGAAGACCGGGTATTTTCGAGAGTGAAAGGATTACCCGTCGAATGACTCTGCATTGCATAGCTACGGTATAGAGATCTCCATATGTGATGGGGAGTCTGATCGAGATTGTGAATACCCGGATTGCAAGGGCTTCTTTGGAAGTGCCTTCGGTTCTGTTCGAACCTGGAACAGACTTGTATGGATGTGTGTCTGACATTACGCTTTGAGATGTAAAGCTGGTTTCTATCAAATACATTTTTCTTTGGTGGCGGAGAATTTATTCTCTTAGCTTAACACCCTTCTTTAAGACGTACGAGCTCAGAGGTTATGCAGTTGATGGTTACTAGTGATACATTTCCAATTTGCTAATGTGGCATATGAAGTGCTACTGATCATTTGTTGATCAAAACATGGCTTTTGTGTAAAACGTAGCTTTGTGGACGTGACCTCGTCAGACTTCACAACCTAGAATGATCGAAACAGGAAAGATGCGGCAAGGTTATTTGGGGTTAGCGCCCATTGAGGGTGTGTTCATTTTCTTCTGCAAAAGGGTGGTATCATGGTATGGAGCCCAGATACTTAACTCATGTGGTTGCTGCAAATTTATTACTTTGTGGTTGAGGGTCATCGGATAAAGGTCGCTAACGATCGGGGGATGGCATGCTCGTGTTGTAGTTACCTAGTTACAGAGGTAACACAGCCTTGTGTTGGCAGAGATCCGGTTAGGTTCTTGGGGCGTCCCTCCAAAGGCCTACCCATGTGGCCCAGGAAGTTCCTTTGCCTGAACATTTGTTGGAAATTCAAAGAAACAATGCGAGACCTTTACGATTGCAGTTGTACAACCTGCCACCTCAGGTCGTAGCTAAAGCTGGCATAATATGATGGTACCTATGCTGGTTAAGATTTATATTATACTTTCAAAAGGTTATCTGCAATATGCACTAATAATAATATTAAAAGGATTTTCCGTATCAAGCATGTTTGACTATCATAAGGAGAAATCTCCTCCAATTGTGCGCTTGCATTGTGTGTGTGTGCGGGGAGGCCTTATGGTAGTTTCATTTTCTAAAAAGCATTGCGGATTTCTTTTAAAAATTCTTTTGTTTTGCTTTTGTTAAAGATAAACGGTTTTGTTTGCTCACACCAGTCCCATGACTGACCTGGAGTTTATTGTTCCCTTCCTAAACTCTGGGTGCCCACAATTTTCCACACGGGCAGTCTAGAGTTGGATTTTTCAGATAATCAAATAGTAGGTGTAGATTCGATAGTATCCAGCCTTCGGATTTGACGATCGCATTTGTTTCTCTGGGATCCGAGTTTGTTACATACAGCATGATGATGGTGGTTCGAGCTTTTGGTTTGTGAGCTGTTTTCCAAGGAGTTTTGAAGCTTTGGTTAAGAGATGTAGACTGTGGATTCATTCTCCATTGAAGATCATGTTGGAGTAATCTCTTCCATTGTTATCTTTTCCGCTGTTATTTATTGTCTCTGATATTGTTGTACCATATTGCATCAGATATTGTATCCATTGTTGTATCAGTGATATTGTTTTTCTTCCGCTGTGTTGTCATACTTAATGTGTTATAAGCTCCGGCGAACTGGAGTTCGACATTTGAATCCACAGCATTCGAATGCAAGTGATGTATGGATGTCAATTTTCGGACGCCGAATCAGGGTCGTGACAATAATTGAATAATTTAGCTTACTAAATTTTTTACAATGTCATTTATTCTTTAAAAATCATTTTTGCATAATAAGCAGAATCACTTCTCTATGTAATTTGAGACAAATAATGTAACGACCCGCAAATTTTAACTATCTTTATAATGTAATAACTGAAATTTTGCTTGAAATTAAATAATTGAATTTAGAAATATAAATTTAATATTTGGAATACGTCAACTTAAATGTAGCAGATGGTAAATTTTCATCAGATGATATGGAAGTTTATTTTACTGTGAAATTTTATTTAATTTAAATCAATTAATATTTGATGATAATAAAATGTTTTCCAAACCTGAATATTTTTATGTAATAAATTTGTAAATCATCTTCTGAGTGAGACGTCATATTTCATTTTGTCAAATTTGGACTTCTCTAGCTCTGTTTATCTTATTTTCTGCAATTTTTCAGCATTCGCGGTAGCGAAAATTCGAATTTTAAAAATTCAACCGTATCACTGAAAATTGTGTACCATTTTGATCGCCTTGTTGTGCTGATCTCCATAGTATATTTATTTCTATATTTTGGGGTCCGATACGCGACGGAAACGATGATAACGGTCCGTTGTAACGGTACCAAAAATTTTGACTTCACACCTTCCTTTGGTTTCAAAATTAAAACGCGCCGCCCAAACAATAATGATTTGCTTTAATTTTTTGCTGAATCAACGTGACCGTTGATATTACATTTTTTTTCTCCGTTTTATATATTCTTTTTCATTTCGTTATTTGCTGTTCATCCTCTGCCTCCTGTTCTTTCCCATTCCCATGCTTATCGGCCTTCCTTTCCTGTAGCTCAAAATTTCTTGCTTGAAGCGAACGCTCCTTTGTATAAAAAAAGGGTGAAAAGCTATATATGTTTGCCTGATTCAAAAAAAAAACACTCTCTTTACTTTCTAAATTAAATTTCCATGCATGTACGCAATATGTATATCTCCCCTTACCTACTTGTTTCCAAACCCATAACGCGCCATGTCTTCAATAATCGCCTTCACCACAAACCCTTCCGCCGTTTCTTCCACGTCAGTCGAGCATAGCCGCATAAACCTCCCACTCGCCTCAACCCGTGCATCTTCCCTAATGCCCCTCAACTCCTCTTATACGCACTCCACCCGTAGCCACTACTAGCAGCCTCCGCCTCATATGCCTACTGACCCAGCAGCTCGCCTTCCATTCCCTGTTACAGTGGCCACCACTCCCCTGTGCCGAACCTATGCATGCATTTCGGTAAGGTGCTTTTGTTTGTTTTTCTCTGGTTAGTGTACAATTGCATGATTATATAAACTTTATTACATGAGTTGTTGATTTGATTTATATAGTGTATAAAGGTTTTAAAATTATCTATTTTATAATGGTTATATATATTCTATTGTATATATATATATATATGTATGTATGTATGTATGTATGTATGTATGTATGTATGTATGTATGTATGGATGTATATAGGTTTTGTAAGAACGGTTAGTTTGCATAAATCTTGAAAATATAGAGTTACAGTATATATATATTGTTCTAACAGATTTGATGTATAATATATTAGTTCTGTGTTATATATATAAAAGTATATATATGTACGGTAAGCTCTGCTATATATTTACAGTGATATATATAGTTTACAGTTTGGATTTTTATTGTTTATATGCATATGATAACGTGAATTTATATATATATATATATTTCCAATATAAATTTGCATAGTGTCTCAGATATGCGTTTCAAAGAATATATGGACTAAATTTTATTATACATACGGTTAATATAAATTTTATATAAGATGTATAGAAACTGCTTGTTATGTATATTTATATAGTACAAAAGCTTTGTCAACTCAGTCTATTACCTTCTCTAAAGAAAACATTATACCAGTATGTGTTTACTTGTATATATAATACAATATATATGTTTTAAAGTTTGTTAGTTTATGTATGTTTGAAAAATGAGTTCTGTTTTATATATTGTTTTATATTTTCTTTTAACAGTATTAGAGGTATATATTTATATATTTAAAGCGTTATCGTATATATATTACTAGTTTATACAATCTTTATATTGATTTGCATAGAATTGTTATATAGGATGTTTACGTATTTGTTTATAAGTATATGTACTCCTTTATTTCAATTTAGACTATGCAGATATGTTTGTTTTATATGTGTTTATTTAAAAACAATGGATTTTGAAATGCATATATATTTAATTTAGAATCTGATTTTTTAATATGTAGTCATATATAGTTATATATAAATATATATAAGTTCATTATACCAATTATCTTCGTCGACCCAGTTCTGATTTAGTTCGCCTATTCGTATTATCAGCTCGTCCGTCAAATTCGTACCAATTTAGCTTCGCTTCGGAATTCGTGCTTGGATTCGTAACTTATTCTATTGTTAAATTTCTCTAGCCTTAAAAGGTGAGAAATCACTCACGATTAATGTTCTTATATATAGTAAATTTGATTTCAATTGAAACGACAATTGAAATATACTTCTGTTAGTTGTTTACATTGCTATATATATGATATATTCTGTATGTGCTCACCTGTGGGATATGACACCATATCATGTTTTTTATATTTTATTTAATTATTGATGATATATGTCTATTATATTATTATCATATCTGTTATCACTCTGTAAGTATCTTGTTAGTATAGAGTTCCTTATGGGTTGAAATGATACATACCCGAACGATCTGTAGAATAAGGGAAAATCGTTATGGGTTGAAATGACAAACCCAAGCTATATTCATTGAATTAAATTTGGGATTGCGGGTTGAAATGATATATACTCATATATATTTTAAATTGCAGATTGAAATGATAAATATCCGTATCACTTGACCATAGGATAGAAAATTATACACAGACACCGTTGGTCTATATATGTATATTTTAAAGTGATTTCCAAGGTTTTAGAAATGAATATTTTGGTTTTAATAAATAATTGATTTTAAGATTTTAAATATATATGTTATTTATAAGTGTTTAAAATTTAGATTTTAAAATTTATAAATTTTGAAAATTGTATGGTTATAAATGAGTTTTGAAATTATATTTCAAATATAAAGTTTATAATAGAAATTGGTTTGAAATTATATTTATTTAAGAATTATACTTAAATAGGTGGATTTGTAATTTATTAAATTTGAGATTTTAAAGCTATGATTTTATAACTTGAACTTGATTAAAAGCAATTTACATGAATATTTCAAATTTACATAAATTGAAATGGTATATTTAGTTTTATTTAAATTTGGAAATTTAAGGTTTATTTAAATGATATTGGATTTATTAAGTGAATATTTTAAAAATAAATAATAGTGAAGTTAAATTAAAGAGATATATGAAATTATCAAATGTAGTTTCGAATTTGTGGAATATTTAAAGTTTGAAATATATTTAAAAATGCATGCTTTATTGAGAGAATGAATTGAATTAGAATTGATGAATTGAGATTTAATTTGAATTTTGGAGTTTGAGTTAATTTGAATCGATTTATGAAATTTGAGGAAGCTATTTTATTATATAAAGTATTTTTAAATTATATTTAAAACTATTTATTTAGTTTGCTTTATAAATTATTTTATTATAAACTATTTTATTATAAATCATTTTAATATAAAACTATTTTAACTATTTTATATTAATTATTTTAATATAACTATTTTAAATTATAATCATTTCATATAAACTATTTTATCTTATAAACGATTTTATTATATACTATTATTAATATATAAACTGTTTAAAGGAAAGTGTTATGATTTCAAAGCGTTATGATTTCCAAAGTGTTATAAATTCAAGTATTTGGTTTCGAAAATGTTATGACTTTGAAGTGCTATTATTTTAGAAATACATATATGTGAAAGGGAAATGATATTGTATTGATATGGTTTTGAAATGGAAATGATATTTTGGTTTTGAAGTATAAACTATTTTGAAATGACCACTGTGTTACAATAACGATTGGTTGTTAAAGAGACCGGGATCAGATATTGTCACACTATTTGCCAATACCGAAAACCACTTTAACAATTGTGTACGTGGTAGAGATTCCAGAATGAAGTAGGATGGTTTGGTGACGATTCTATATGGTATTTACGTAGCCCTGACTCCCGTGAGGCAGCTTGATGCTGCTAAAACAGGAGCCACGCTGGGCCAAATGAAGTCATTCCTCCGATCGAGCAAATTTCTTAGATACCATTCTATTGCTTTTGTGATTGATTAGGTGCACCCATTGATTTGGGAGTGTGTCATGAGATGGGCGGTAGTAGCTGCTATGCATTACCACTAGTCCGGATACGCGAACGGTATATCTACCCTGGCATTACCTCGAGTGCCTTGTCGCATGCCCTATCGCGCCTTCTACGAGTTAGTTTTGTACCGTACCTATGTGATGTCCTCTGGTTAAACCTTCAGTTTATGGAGGAGCGTACAGAATTGTATAGACTACGAGAATATCTAAAATGTGTTAAGGGGATATAGGTAACGCCTTAACGCTATTTTAATACTTTTTACTTTACTATAGACATATTATAATGTCGTATATCACTACATAGTAGATAGTTCCACGGATCCTAAGAGGATGGTTATCCCAAACATCCTTTAAGTTACTTGTATTTCAGTTGATATTTCATTTGAGTCGGATTTATTGATATAAGAATGTTAATCTTGACTTGAGTGTTTTGTGTTTGGTTTACGCTCGGGTCAGACTGAGTGATACAGCATTTGAGACTTACCTTTGGAGTTGGAGCTTCACTTGGAGATCCATTTGCTTCTATTCAGCTTTCAGCTTTTCTAGTTGATTTGTTAAGAGATATCATCAGTTTGTATTTGAGACTTCACTGTATTTGAGATATTCTGTTGTATTTTATTTCAAACTCTGTTGTTTATGTAGTAGCTTCATGAACTATTATTTATCTCTTCCGCTGCATTATTGTTATATTACTCTGTGTAAGTGATTCTGTGATTATTTGTTTACGGTCTATGTTGAGTTTTGCCAAATTTAAATTAACATTCTAATATTTCGAGCAATTCAAGTCCGACATGTGCGGATGCGAATGGTTGAAAATACCGGCTCGTTACAGTTGGTATCAGAGCTCTTGTTTTAGGCAAAACTTAGCACATGTAGTAGATTTAATTACGGAATCACTTTTGTTCGAGCTTGAATCTCTTCCTCTTTGACTCGGGTTTCCTTTGATCTTTGGAATGTCCACCTCGGTTCTGAAATCCATCTGTGTCTCTCCCTATTCGTGTTTCTTGATTCTGAAGCATCCCATAGCTCCACTGTATGATTTGTAAAGGGGTAAAACTCCTTTACAATGAGCATTGAGTCACTGGAGATTCTGTTTCCTCGGTTTACGATGCTGCTGTCTCTTGCTATGCCCGAATTCTATTCTCTTATGATCGAATATCGATTTGCCTTAGAATTCTACATCAATCTTATTTTGAAATCATGGTTGACCCGGTTAAGGTCACCTGCGATTTATATAAGTCTATCTATCTTTTCTCTTTTGTCATTTAATCATCTCATTTTCGTTTCGAGCCTATCTTCTAGTTAGAATTCTTTTGGTTAGGATTCCTCTAATTTGGATCTCTACCCTTGTTTTAAGACCTATTCTCGAATCATCGAGTAAGGGAGTGTATTTGAATTAATATAAAAATATTTTATGTTGTGTTGTTTGAGATGTTAAGTTTGAATTTTGGATTTCGATTGATTCGTCTAGCTAACGTTATCGATAGAGATTCCAAAACACTTGAACAGAGCAAACTGACATAATATTATTATCAAATTTGGTAAATGAAATAAACTTTGTATGATTATATTATATATATATATAAGTATAAATTTTGTATGATTATATTATATTATATATATATAAGTGTAAAAAAATTTGAAAGATGATTGTTAAATAAATTGGTTGTTAAGGATGATAATTTTGATTTTTGGTTAATTGTTTTGTAAACCATTGACTATTGTCAATTGGCATAAATAAATGAAATTATAAACATAATTTGTAAATTTATTTGGAATTTGAAATGAATGAAGGATTTAAGAATTTAAATTTCCATTGTTTTCAAATTTGGGTTTCAAAGTTTTAGAAAAAAAATAAAAAAAGATTATTTATTTGAAAGTATTTTAAACAGAAATCATTTTTCAAAGAATTTTAAAGGTTTTAAATCAGTACTCTCTTCGTTTGTCGCTGGAAATAATTTCAATGATGACGGCCGCATCATCGACATTCATTTTCGAGTCTCGAAGTGGAGCGGCCCCTTAGTAGCATTGCTACATTTTTGTTCTGGAAAATGAAAAATGGATTTGATTTAAATTTTCTTGTGTATAAATTTATTTATATAATATATTTATATATAATTATTTCTATATAATTGAACTGAAACCAAAAATTTGAATCTTAAATTTTATACTAAGAAATGGTTTCAATTATTGAAATAAAAGTGAAATTTTTGAGTAAGTGGAATATCTGAAATGATAAATGGAATTAAACCAACCTGAAATAATCTATTTGAACAAACTTATTTGTATAACACTAAATTGCATTCTAATATATATAACTTGCCTAAATTATTCAAAAAGTTAAATGCTAGAGTAAATATTTAATTGAGGTTATACAAGAGAAACTTCAGTAATAAATTGATCAAACTAAAATTTGGCCTAATATAAATGTTGTAAAGGGTAAATTTGTATAGTGTTTAATTGCACTCTGAATAATTAATATAACTTACCTAGAAAAGTTTAAATGTAATTAGAATGTAGTTGGATATATACACTATGATAAGTAATAAGATATCAAAAATGATATTTTATTAAAGGAATTTGCTAATAATAAATTGGGTAATAAAAAGGAAAATTTAATTGTTGAATAACATATCGTTATAAGATGTTTATACACCTAATAAATGTTGCAAAATATGTTAAATTAAATAAATAAATATATAAAAGTTTAAGCGAAATTTGTTTGAAAGAAATGTTGATAAAATGGAAGAAAATCAGTTTCAAATTGAATGACCATTTATTAATTGAATAAAATGGATTGAACCAAATTATTGAATGTTAATTTATCGAAATTTGGAATCTGTGTGGTTTTAAATTGTTGAAGTTGAATACTGAGATGGGATTTACTATGGTTAATCAAATTGATTTAGTAAATGAGTAAAAATAAAACGAATTTTGTTGTGAAAATTTTGTAATAAATGTCAATAAATAGGAAACAAATCAATCGAATAAAATATATGGAAATGAAACCATCAAATGTGAACACAATAAATTTGATTTATTAAATAAAATGAATTGGAATCAACTAATTTTAATATAAATGGAGTTTATATGATTTAAATTAATTGTTTTATTTTATTTTCAATCTATTTTCTTTTTGGTTGTCTCTATTATCCTACCTTCTTCCTTTTCGGGGAAGAAAAGTTTTAAGTGAGGGAGAGTGTAACGACCCGTATATTTTAACTATTTTTATAACGCAATTAACTGAAATTTTGCTTGAAATTAAATAATTGAATTTGAAAATAAAAATTTGATATTTGTAATACGTCTACTTAAATGTAGCAGATGGTAAATTTTCATCAGATGATCTGGAAGTTTATTTTACTGTGAAATTTTATTTAATTTAAAATAGTTAATATTTGATGATAATAAAAAAAATTCCAAACCTAAATATTTTTGTGTAATAAATTTGTAAATCATCTTCAGAGCGAGACGTCATATTTCGTTTTGTCAAATTTGGAATTCTCTAGCTCCGTTTATCTTATTTTCTGCAATTTTTCAGCATTTCCGATGGCGGAATTCTAATTTTAAAAATTCAATCGTATCACTGAAATCTGTGTACCGTTCCGATCATCTCGTCGTGCTTATCCCCGTAGTATATTTGTTTCTGTATTTTGAGGTCCGATACACGACGGGAACGATGATAACGGTACCAAAAATTTTGACTTCACACCTTCCTTCGGTTTCAAAATTGAAACGTGCAGTCCAAATAATAATGATTTGCTTTAAATTTTTGCTAAATTAACCTGACCATAGATATTACATTTATTTTTTTCTCCATTTTATGTATTCATTTTCATTTCTTTATTTGTTGCTCATCCTCTGCCTCCTGTTCTTTCCCCTACCTATGCTTATCGGCCTTCCTTTCCTGCAGCCCAAAATTTCTTGCCTGAAGCAAACTCACCTTTGTATAAAAAAGGGGGAAAAGCTATATATTTTTGCCTGATTCAAAAAAAAACTCTCTTCACTTTCTAAATTAAATTTCCATGCCTATACGCAATATATATATCTCCCCTTACCTACTTGTTTCCAAACCCATAACATGCCACCTCTTCAATAATCGCCTGCACCACAAACCCTTCCGCCATTTCTTCCATATCAGCCGAGCATAGCCGCATAAACCACTCACTCGCCTTAACCTATGCATCTTCTTTAACGCCCCTCAGCTCCTTTCATAAGCACTCCACCCATAGCCACTGCTAGTAGCCTTCGCCTCACAATCCCACCGACCCAACAGCTCGCCTTTCATTCCCTATTACGGTGGCCACCACTCCCCTGTGCCAACCCATGCACGCATTTCGGTTAGGTGCTTTTGTTTATTTTGCTCTGGTTTGTGTATAATTGCATGATTATATAAACTTTATTATACGAGCTGTTTATTTGATTTATACAGTATATAAAGTTTTTAAAATTATCTATTTTATAATGGTTATATATATATATAGATGTATATAGGTTTTATAAGAACGGTTAGTCTACATAAATTTTGAAAATATAGAGTTACAGTATATATCTATATTGTCCTAATAGATTTGATGTATTATATATTAGTTTTGTGCTATATACATAAAAGTGTGTGTGTGTGTGTGTCTATATACGGTAAGATCCGCTATATATTTACAGTGATATATATAGTTTACGGTTTGGATTTTTATTGTTCATATGTATATGATAACGTGAATTTATATATACAGATTTCCAAAATAAATTTTCATTGTGTCTCAGATATGCGTTTCAAAGGTTATATGGACTAAATTTTATTATACATACAGTTAATATAAATTTTATGTAAGATGTATAGAAACTATTTGTTATGTATATTTATATAGTACAAAAGCTTTGTCAACTCTGTCTACTACCTGCTCTAAAAAAAAATTTATACCAGTATGTATTTACTTGTATATATAGTACAGTATGTATGTTTTAAAGTTTGTTAGTTTATGTATGTTTGAAAAATGAGTTCTATTTTATATTTTCTTTTAACAGTATAAGAGGTATATATTTATATATTAAAAGCTTTATTATATATATATATATATATATATTACTAGATTATATAATCTTTATATTGATTTGCATAGAATTGTTATATAGGTTGTTTACGTATTTGTTTATAATTATACACACACACACTCACTCATTTATTTCAATTTATACTATGCAGTTATGTTTGTTTTATATGTGTTTATTTAAAAACAATGGATTTTGAAATGCATACATATTTAATTTAGAATCTAATTTTTTATATATAGTTACGTATAGTTATATATATATATATATATATATATAAGTTCATTATACCAATTATCTTCGTCGACCGAGTTTTGATTTATTTCGCCTATTCGTATTATCAGCTCGTCCGTCAAATTTGTGCCAATTTAGCTTTGTTTCGAAATTCGTGCTTGGATTCGTAACTCATTCTATTGTCAAATTTCTCTAGCCTTGAAAGGTGAGCAATCACTCATGATTAACATTCTTATATATATATATTAAATTTGATTTCAATTGAAACAACAATTGAAATATATTGCTATTAGTTATTTACATTGCTATATATATGCTATATCCTATATCTGCTCACCAGTGGGATATGACACCATATCCAGTTATTTATATTTTACTTAATTATTGATGATATATCTGTGTTATATTATTAGCATATCTGTTATCACTCTGCAAGTATCCTATTAGTGTAGAATTCCCTATGGTTTGAAATGATACATACCCGAACAATCTGTGGAATAAGGGAAAATCATTATAGGTTGAAATGATAAACCCAAGAGATTTTCATTGAATTGAATTTGGGATTGCGGTTTGAAATGATATATACTTGTATATATTTTAAATTGTGGATTGAAATGATAAATATCTGTATCACTTGACCATAGGATAGAAAATTATATACAGACACCGTTGGTCTATATATGTATACTTTAAAGTGATTTCCAAGGTTTTAGAAATGAATATTTAAGTTTTAATAAATAATTGATTTTAAGATATTATATATATCTGTGTTTGTGTTTATAAGTGTTTAAAATTTAGATTTCAAAATTTATATGTTTTGAAAATTGTATGGTTATAAATGAATTTTGAAATTATATTTCAAATATAAATTTATAATAGAAAATGGTTTGAAATTATATTTATTTAAGAATTATACTTAAATACGTGGATTTGAAATTTATGAAATTTGAGATTATATAGATATGATTTTATAACTTGAATTTGATTAAAAGCAATTTAGATGAATATTTCAAATTTACATAAAGTGAAATGGTATATTGAGTTTTATTTAAAATTTGGAAATTTAAGGTTTATTTAAATGATATTGGATTTATTAAGTGAATATTTCAAAAGTAAATAATAGTGAAGTTAAATTAAAGAGATATATGAAATTATCAAATGTAGTTTTGAATTTGTGGAATATTTAAAGTTTGAAATATATTGAAAAATAAATGGCTTATTTAGTGGTTCAAATTTGTACTTGAAATCAATTTAGTTTGAAATGGTTTATTGAGAGACGGAATTGAATTAAAAATTGATGAATTGAGATTTAATTCGAATTTTGGAGTTTGAGTTAATTTGAATCGATTTGTGAAATTTGAGGAAGCTATTTTATTATATAAAGTATTTTTAAATTATATTTAAAACTATTTATTTATTTTACTTTATAAATTATTTTATTATAAACTACTTTATTGTATATCATTTTAGTATAAAATTATACTAACTATTTTATACTAATTATTTTAATATAACGATTTTAACTTATAACCATTTTATATAAACTATTTTATCTTATAAACTATTTTATTATTTACTATTATTAATATCTAAATTGTTTAAAGGTAAGTGTTATAATTTCAAAGTGTTACGATTTCCAAAGTGTTATAAATTCAAGTATTTGGTTTCGAAAATATTATGACTTTGAAGTGCTATGATTTTGGAATATATATTTGAAAGGGAAATGATATTGTATTGATATGGTTTTGAAATGGAAATGATATTTTGGTTTTGAAGTATAAACTATTTTGAAATGACCATGGTATTATAATAACGATTGGTTGTTAAAGAGACCGGGATCAGATATTGTCACACTCTCTGCCAATACCGAAAACCACTTTAACAACTGTGTATGTGGTGGAGATTCCAGAATGATGTAGGATGGTTTGGTGACGATTATCTATGGTATTTATGTAGCCCTGACTCCTGTGAGTTAGCTTGATGGGGCTAAAACTAGAGCAATGCCGGGCCAAGTGAGGTCATTCTTCCAATCGGACACATTTCTTCGATACCATTCTATTGATTTTGTGATTGATTGGGTGCACCCTTTGATTTGGGGGTGTATCATGTGGTAGGCGGTATTAGCTGCTATGCGTTACCACCGGTCCGGATACGCAAATGGTATATCTACTATGGCATTGCCTCGAGTGCCTTGTCGTATGCCCTATCGCGCTTTCTATGAGTTTGTTTTGTACCATACCTATGTGATGTCCTCTGGGTAAACTTCCAGTTTACGGATGAGCATACGGCATTGTATAGACTACAGGAATATATAAAATGTGTTAAGGGGGATACGGATAATGCCTTAACGCTATTTTAATACTTTTTACTTTATTATAGACATATTATAATAGCGTATATTACTACATAGTAGATAGTTCCATGGATCCTTAGAGAGTGGTTATCCCAAACGTCCTTAAAGTTACTTGTATTTCAATTGACATTTCATTTGAGTTGGATTTATTGATATAAGAATGTTAATCCTGACTCGAGTGTTTTTCTTTACGCTTGGGTCAGACTGAGTGATACAGCATTTGAGACCCACCTTTGGAGTTGGAGCTTCACTTGGAGATCCATCTGCATCTATTCAGCTTTTAGCTTTTCCAGTTGATTTGTTCAAAG
This sequence comes from Allium cepa, assembly GCA_030765085.1. Lineage (NCBI taxonomy): Eukaryota > Viridiplantae > Streptophyta > Magnoliopsida > Asparagales > Amaryllidaceae > Allium > Allium cepa. Next base: position 578,310,339 of record CM060942.1, read on the forward strand.
ATATCATTAGTTTGTATTTGAGACCACTGTATTTGAAATATTCTGTTGTATTTTATTTCAAACTCTGTTGTTTATATAGTAACCTCATGAACTACTATTTATCTAATGCATTATTGTTATATTACTCTGTGTCTGTGATTCTGTGATTATTTATTTACCGTATATGCTGATTTTGCCAAATTTAAATTAACAATCTGATATTTCGAGCAATTCAAGTCCGACATGTGCATATGCAAATGGTTGAAAATACTGGGTCGTTACAAATTAGTCATGTCAAATCACTTTCTTACACATTAACTGAACTTCTAGTGGACATAAAATTAAACTTCAGCTTAACATAGTGATTACACGCCAACTTGCATAGAATATTAATAACAATGGACAAATTGAGAACTTTTAAATTGCAACAGTTACTTGAACATATCTCCTCTTACATGTTTTACTTTCTTTATTTAGTCTTCTTTACACATGCATTCTTCAACTTGTTTTATCTTGTCATATCCAAACAATAAGAAAGGCTATGGCCTAATAATATATTAAAGGTTTTAAGTAACGAAAAAGGAGCACAAACCTATAAACATTATTTTATCCATGACTTTTTTGTATTCATAATGGATGATTTGCTTCAAGTTTTAGAAATAATATTTCAGTTAATATTCCATCTGTGTTGTTTTAAAAACCAATATATCATACAAAATCCAGCAAAATTTTAGTTTTTAATATAAATTGTAAAATTAACAGATGAAATAACCTAATGAGAAAGAATCTTCAAAATAGATTTACTTTATTGCAACCTGCCTAAAATACTAAATGAATGCATAAACAAAAGATAATAAACAATTGAACAAACATGAAAAATAGTCATACCACCAGTGTACAGTTACAAATTTCTGCACTATTTCTTTTGAAAAACCTAATAACAAAGTTACCTAAATCGATAAATCATTAATAATTATGTAATTACCATTTTGTAATTAAATTCAAATTTGAATTTTTTCCAATGACATAGAATAGAATGATTTTACTATCATATAAAAATGGAAAGGATAGAGAGAAATTTCTTAAATTAGCAAAATAATTCCAAATAGAAGCAACTAATTTGTTACATATACATAAAAAGGTGTTAATATTCATTAAAATTAAGTTTCAAATACTGTAGATCATAATAAAATATCTCACCAAAAGTAGATCAATCTAATTCCATCATGAAATAAAAAGAAAGTATAGGGTTCAGAGCCATCAAAAAATTAGAGTCATTAAACATATTCACTGCAAAAACCTTTGAAATTCAAAATCATGGAACAGATTGTTAAGTTGTAGATGTTATCAAAATTAGTTTTAAAAAATGTACGGAGTTTGAGATCTAGCAAGCAATTATGGAAAAGAGGAGCCTAAGCTTCCATTAGTGGCACTGCCGCAAAGCCATTATTTGTAATTTTCTCTTATTTAGAAACCATGTGCGGCATTGATTTAAGGCCTAAAGGGGTAAGAAGAATTACAAAAGTAGGGCAGACATGTGAAACGTGGAATTGAATTAAGATTGTGTGTGTACAAAATGACAATTGAGTTCTCAATTTTAATATTGTCAAACTATAAATAAGGATGGATACTTGTGCATGTCTGAAAAAGGCTTGATTTGGCTAATCATCAACTTGACATCGTCCTAAAGAAAACTGTAGGATGATCGAAAATAGAAAACCGTATGAAGTCATCCATGTTAACCTTTTTTCTAATCATCAAATGACATGGTCGACATTTATTTATTATTTTTGATGAAAAATGATAAAAAGAAAACACGCTGCTATATAATTAATAAAATAAAAGGAAAAAAGCTAACCTAATCATATGATATTACTAAGCTTTCTTTCACTTTGTTGCACCTCTTCCAACCCTTTTTTTCCTACTCTTGAGGTAGATGTTGCTAATATTCATCTTGCCAGTGGGAACTTTTAGAGAACCGCATACTATCACAAAACAATCAATGACGTGAAGGGTGGTCTATTAGTATTTATATAGGATTTATTCTATAAAATTTTTGATGTGGGACTAATCTCAACACGTCTTCCCACGTATGGCCTATTCCAATCCAAACACGCGGACATACGTATTGGATAATGTGAAATAGATGTCGTGGTCAAGCACACATATACTGAACCTGACTCTGATACCATGTTAGAGAACCACATATTATCACAAAAAAATTGATGATGTGAAGGGTGGTTTCTTAGTATTTATATGTGATTTATTTTATAAATTTCTCGATGTGGGAATAATCTCAACTGGAGCATTGAAGATGTCGGTCTGATAAATGGATCCATAATCCTTGAAAATATTTTTAGTAAGAAAAAACTGAATGGACCCACCTATCGTTGCTCCACTCTAAAATTATTTGCAATGGCTTAATATGTACTTTTTTAAATGTATAATCCAGAATATACACGGATAACATAAAAATAACGACAAGCACCATTGTCATGGTGGTTAAGTGATTCGACTTTAGTGCGAGAGGTCACAAGTTCGAAACTTGCGTAGCGTGATTCAAACATATATTGACATGTGTTTTGTGTTATGTTGTCATAGTGACATGTTGTATCTAAGTACCATTTCAAAAAACATAAAAATAACATGTTTAAAGATGTAGTATGATATGCAATAAAACCTAAACATCTTAGTTATTCACAAACTTAATCAAGATATAAGGATTGAACATGAAACAATTTAGGTTAAGAAAAGATATACATGTTAAAGCAGTAAGCAAAAGGTACATAATTTTCAGAATAAATTAAACTAAAGGAAAAAAAATTCTTACTACATAAAATGGTAACTTTTATTTCCCTTTTCTCGTCAACAACTACCCTAATTAATTCTGATGTCACTAATGTTTCACACCGTTACGAACAACTATTGTGATGTTCTGCTTATCCATCTGGACTGTATGATATTTTTCGCAACTTGTAGCAAAGGAAAAATATATTTTTAGTTCCAACCCAATTGATATGAGAAATATATATTTACGGTAAAGTTCATGACAAATGCATGATGATGGGTAAGGAACTCAAAGCACAGAATAATAAAGAAAACATAACTTAGTGTTGCCATTTAAAATTAAACACTAAAATAGTTGGGGATGGTGAACTCCATTTGGATGAACGTAAACCAAATAAAACTATATTTTCAGTAATAAAATGGTCCGTTACCATGGATTTTTTTGACTATGATTAGATTTATATGGTTGACGATCCAACCCAAATTAATTATGGTATTCAATCAAGGACATAAGTTTTGAGAAAAAGCAACTAAAATATGTTATTATCAATGCAATACATTTAGACATGTGCTTAAAAAGTTATCTACCTCACTATCCCACATTCCTTCACATCCTATTGATATTTACCCTTGTCATCTTTACTCTCCAAGGCATTCTTTGTTTCTTTGTCCTTATTTTGAATTTTTTTGCTTTACAGCTTATTTAGCCTTATTTGGTAGAATATAAGATGAACTTGCTGTAAAAGGCAACTTCAAGAAATAGTAATCTTGGTTTCTGAAAAAGCCAATGTTTAATCCAATTAATACTATTATATCACTATGTAAAGTCTGTGTGACTAAGAAAAATGGAAAATGCCTCAAAGAAGAATCTTAGTTGTGCATGGAAACAAACAAACCTTACAAAATGTCAAGAATAACAAAAGTGAAGTAAAAATGAAAATATAACATGTAAACTTGTAAGGGTCGTATAACAAAATTAGTAAAATGATTCAACACAATTTTTCAAGCACTATAAACTTGCAAGATGTGCATTAGCCTATCGTATCGGTACCTTCTTCACTAAATCTAACGAAGATGAAAGGTTAAGTAAATGTTTAGACTAATGTAAAAAAAAATTAGTACTCTTAATGGCATCGATAAAAAATATAAAACTTACTTGGTTTAAAATATATAAAATTATGTTAGCAAAGCGGATAATAGGGAATGAAAGATCTATCATTTTCTCCTCTTCCAGAATGTTTCATCGTAAAATGCTATAAAAAGATACAAACACATAAAATTAGTTATAATATCTTTCAAAATCGAAAAGGAAAAAAAGAAGTGAGTTATTTTATAGATTTTCTAACTGAATTTAAGGCGATGAATGTTACCTTTGGATTTTCCTTCTAACTTTGAAATTAACCAAGCTTCACACCTAACTATTGATTATCTTATAAGTGATACGATAAAGTAAAAAAGATTTGAGGTGATGAATGTTAATATTGAACAAAATTAAACTCTAAAAACTATAAATCACAACAACACACCTTATCAAACATGGTACAATTTGTCTCCTATGAAGATGAGGGTGGAAAGTCATTAGATCTATTGTAATTATTTAAGCAGATTACCTACAAAAAACATCAGAACTCGGATCAAAGTAAGAAAAGAATAAATTGCTAAGTAATACAAAAGTTAGGTTTACCAATAGTATAGAATCCAAGAAAAGAGCTTTAGTTTCCCTTGCACTCACAAAACATTTTTTTCATAATTTCCCCAAAAATTGTAGGTTTTCTCAAAGTGAGGTTTCTTTGAAGCTTTGATATGTGAGAGAAAGAAAAAAAGAATGAAAAAAGAAAGTGGAGCAGCTGCGTGCGATAAAGGATTAAACATGAGGAGAGAATACAGCAACGGGACAAATACACCCACAATTTTTAGCGCTAATTGTTTCGAAGCGGATCATGAATAAGGTTATTTTTGGAAGATCAAAAAGAGCTTCACTTGCTCAAGTATTTGCTTTATATATATATTCCCATATCCAAGCCTATGCCCTTCACTATGCATGCCATACCTGAACTGTTCAGGCATGTCTCGACCATACCACCCTCTCCCTTAAATACAGTTCAAAAGTAGAGAAAGAAGATGATCAAATTTCAATTTTTCTTTCAAATTTATAAACCAGCCTCATCCAACGATCCTCATGGATCGGGACCAATCCTTGTGTTTTCAGGTTAGGTCATCAACCAGAGAAATGTTACCGACATTGCGCTCGACCTATTGGACGGTTGGATCGTCGCCAATTGTCGCATGGCGTCTACAGCTTAATGATGAAAGTGAGATCCATTTTCACTAATTTTGATGATTTGGGTCGTCATTGGGCGATGGCACCTGAAGTAAAGTGGTAGTACATGGAGGGCTACATGCTAACGAGATGAGGCGAGGCAACGATGCAAAGTGGCAGTTGTAGCACTGGGGCAAGGGGCGATGTGCACAGTGACGGTGCACGTGCATAGGGGCGTGCGATTTTGTTTGGAACGTAAAAATGGGTTTGGGGAAGATGGCATTAGTATAATTAACATGATTTTGTAATTATTTTATTTTATTTTAATTTACAACTGTGTTGATAACTTATAAAATTGATAACTCCTTCATACGAGGTCCAATCGAGGCATGAATTTTTGCATTGCGTTCATAATGATGAAAGCTTCACGATGGAGTTGGGTTGGTTGGATTTGGAGACAATTAACATTTGGGCTAAAATCTGACATCATTCGATTTTAGTTCCAAACCGGAACGCCACGGCGGTGACAGAAAATTTCGATGAGTTAAACTCGCCTATTTGGTTAACTAATATGATATGTGGTTGATAAAATTTATTGGATATTTATTTGAACGAATTACTATATTAATATTAGCTGGATTGAATATTCCTGCCTATTGGAGCAGATGAGATCCCATACAAGAGCATATGACACTTTGTATATGAATCCCACCTCGAAACTGTTGATTTATATTTTATGATTATATAAGGTTTATGATGCAGGGGGAAACAAGTTGGAGGGATCCAACGGGATTCCTTGCTATTATTGAATTGTTTCCATAATATTTCTTTTATATGGATTACTGAATAAGGAACACGATTGTGGACACTGTGGTTATAACCGTGGTATATGTTTTAAAATAAAACAAAGTAGTGATAGAAAAAAAATATTTCTTCTTTCTTCGCTATCAACCTTTTTCATGGCAGCTAACTCCATCCCTCTATCCTTTTTTCCTCCTCTCCCGTTACTCCTGCTTCCATCTCCTCACCTCATTCGTCTTCTCCATCAAGTCATCATCGTCCTGCTCCTGACCCCCCTCCTCCGCCGCTGCCATCTGTACCACTCCCCTGTGACCCAACCTCAACTTCTGTTCCACTGCCTTCCTCTTCTTCTCTGCCACCTCTGCTTCCTAAACCTTCTCAACTGACATGGACTTCCCTTTTCAAGTGTAAACCGAGTAACGCAGGGAAGTACATTCCAGTTGAGATGTCCCCCAAGTTCAAGAATGAGATTATGATTCCACCTGCCAACGTTATTGATGCAGGAGCTCAAGAATGGAGCAACTACCTGGTCGGTTTCTTCCTCGATAAGCCTTTGTCATACTTAACAGTTATTAATTTCCTGAAAAAATATTGGAAACTAAAAGGATCGATCAAAGTTCGATCTAATGGTTTCCTGTTCCTATTTCCTCTGACCTGTGGTGAAGACCGGAACAGAATTCTGCAAGGTGACCCTATTGTTCTCAAACTCTTTATTGTAAAGCAGTGGGATCCTTACGTGGGAAATGCTTGTGAGAGCATTTCTTCTGTGCCGGTATGGGTGAAATTCTAAAATATTCCAATGTTATCATGGACCCATATTGAAATTAACTGGTTAGCTAGCAGATTGGATAAACTTGTTTGTATGGATGAATCAATGGAGAGGTTGGAGAGGCTATCTTTTGCTAAGTGTTTAGTTGAAATAAAACCTGATCGAGGTCTGATTAATTCCTTTCTAGTCTAGCTTCTTGATGGAGGAAAAGATTAATTCCTTTCTAGTCCAGCTTCTTGATGGAGGAACACAAATTATGTTGGGGATGCGGATTAAGGATCTTAAGGCAGAAATAACACTAGAGGGGGGGTGAATAGTGTTTTAAAGAATATATGAACTATATGACTAAATTAAAACTTTCAACACAAATCTAAACAGAATTCTAACACAGAGTGATCACGGAACATATAACAAATGCAAATAGTAAAGTAAGGCAAGTAAAAGGAAAGAACACACCGGATTTTATACTGGTTCGGAATCCTCCTACATCCAGTCCTGTACCAAGGCAATATTCTTGTACAGATTTTTATAAGACAATATCCAAATTACAACCCTCAATTTCTAAGGTCTTGAGGACCCTCCTATCTCCGAGTCTGGGGTAAACACTCTTGATTTACGGGACACAAGATCACCCTAATACTTTCTAATAACAATCCTTTTGAATGGATAGACTCTATAAACTTTTTGAATACAAATTGATCCTATAACTCTGAATAGAACTTTGATCTTTAGTAGAATGATGGAGAATCAAATAGAGAGAGTATCCAAATGATTTCCTATTGAGAATTTGGCAGAATGATGGCACGATCTTGAAAATATGAAGTTTTATGGATATGGAATGGTGGAGAAGAAGGAGTGAAGAAAATAAGAAAGTAGTTGTTAAAAAATTCGTTTTGGAAGCCTTTATATAGATGCACAACAGTCATAACCATTGGCGAAAGGTTTTTGAACGAATGGACACTTCTTTTGAAATTTGAATTTTGAATCCAACTGTCACCATGTCAACATGGGGTATCCCCATATGTCGACATCCCTCGGTTCAAAATTGTAGAGATGTTGTTTTGTAAAAGCATTTGAATTTAAAACAAGTTGAAACTTCTTTGAAGCAAAATAAAGTGTTTAAACAATATTTTGAGAAGAGAATGAATATAAAACATTATTTTAAATATATATATATAATTGATATAGACCGTCAATTATATAAGTAATATTTAAAATCAGAATAAGTTTTGATGTTTTAAAAATAGAAGTTTTTAAAATCAGAATGGAGGAATAATTCAAGGCTAAAACAAAGTTTGAAAACATTTTTGAAAACATGATTTTGAAAGCTAAAACATTTTGAAAAACAGATTTAAAAACATTTTGAAAAATCTATTCAAACTGAAATTGCAAGAACCTTCCTACAGAGCTCCTCCATAGGACTCGAGAACTTGTACAATGTAGTTTAAATGATTTTGATTTTCGTGGGTTTGTAAGCCACTTGTCGTAGGTTTGTAAGCTACTTGTCGTGGGTTTGTAAGCCACTGGTTTCGATAGAAATTGGGTTCCATCCCAAAAGAAAATTGGAAGAATGATGAGAGTGCTATTATAAAGTTTTAACAAAATACTAGACACTTATCTTGAGATCTTGAAATCTTGATTCTCTAGAGTCTTGAATCTTGAATCTCTAATCTTCATCTTGATGCTTGAGTCTTTATACTAATCAGTCTTCGATAATACCTGCATATACTTCCTACACACACACACACACACACACACATATATATATATATCTATATGAAAATGTTAGTATACATTTTATAAAGTAAAGTATAATAACTATATAAGGTTGTTGTCATCAAAACATCATCAACTCAATTCCTAACAATCTCCCCCTTTTTGATGATGACAGCCTTTATTTATAAAATATTCTTACCATACCATAACTCCCCCTTACTCCGTGACTTCTTCTTAAAACTACAACTTCCCATTACTCCATGACTCCCCCTTACACCAAGCACATATATTTTTATAACTTTCTCCCCCTTTGTCATCAACAAAAACTATTAACTACTTAAGAATTCAAGAATGATTAGTATGAACAAATAATATGTATAGAATAAGCATGAAACAATGAGTATAAGTGAACACATTTTTGTTATTACGACATATATAAGAACATACATAAACACGAACAAACAGAACAATGTAAAACGAAGAATAAAAAAGAAAGTACGCTTTAATGGCGATCCTTAATTATAGGAGACTTATGAATCGAACAATTGGGGTAGTGGAGACAAAAGTTTCCACGTTGTTCAATTATGTTTCCATTAGTATCAACAAGGATCTCACCAACGCAAATAACGCTCTCGTCCTCATTTATGGGGACTTCGGGTTGAGGAAAAGGTTGATCTTCCTCTTGGTCTTCTTGTGGCTCTTCCATAGGTTCTTCTTCCTCTAATTCCATGGCTTGTGAAGAGTCTTCAATATTAATAGGATTTGTACGGTTATCCATAAGGAATTTTTGTACATTCCTAATAATATTCCCTTGCCTTTGTTGTTCTCTAGCCATCCTAAGTTGACTTACTTGAATTTCAGTCAACAATTGAAGGATATCTTTCATTTTCTCTTGCAATTTGATCACTCGAGCATGCGTAGATCGTTGAAATAGACCAGAATGAGGAGATGTGGGTGAAGTGGGTTCATTAGTAGAAGAGGAGGCCATTATTTTATTGTTTCAGAAGTTATTTACAGAGAATATAGTGAAGAAAGAGGAGAGAAAACGAAATAAATAGATAAATAACCAAATAACTAACTTTGGAGGGAAATTCTATTTTCAAATTTTTGTTCGGTATGTCGACATCAGGGGATGAGGCATATCGACATGTCTTTCAGAAAAAATGTAATTTTTATTTTGAATTTTTATTGATTATATTTTATATTTCATATTTTGAACAAATACCTAATTCTCTTCTAAATTTAGTAAAATTCTGCTCGGTTAACGGTTTAGTTAATATATCAGCAATTTGTTTTTCAGTATTTATATAATCTAGATTTATTATTTCTTTAGTTATATTATCTCTAAGAAAATGATGTCTTATATCAATATGTTTAGTTCTAGCATGATGAGTTGGATTTTTAGATAGATTTATTGCACTAGTATTATCACAATATATTGGTGATTTACTTATGTTAATTCCAAAATCTTTTAAAGTTTGTTGCATATATATGACTTGTGAACAGGCCAGAGCAGCAGATATATATTCTGCTTCAGTTGTTGACAAGGAAACAGTATTTTGTTTCTTGCTGAACCAGGAAACCAGTGAATATCCTAGAAAGTGACAAGTTCCACTTGTACTCTTTCGGTCTGATTTACAACCAGCATAATCAGCATCACAATATGATATTAAATCAAAAGTATTATTTTTAGGATAAAATAAACCATAATCTAAAGTGTATTTTACATATCTTAAAATTCTTTTAACAGCTTTTAAGTGAGTTTCTTTAGGTTGTGATTGGTATCTTGCACAGAGACAAACACTATGCATAATATCAGGACGACTCGCTGTTATATAGAGTAGCGAACCAATCATTCCCCTATATAAAGTTTAACCAATATCTTTTGATTTATCTTCTTTACTTAAACCTACATTTGTTGACATTGGAGTTGGTTTCCCACTAGAGGTACTTAAACCAAATTTATTGATTAAGTCTTTAGCATATTTTTCTTGACTTATGAAGATTCCATTTTCTAGTTGTTTAATTTGAAGCCCTAAGAAGAAATTTAATTCTCCCATGTGACTCATTTCAAATTCTTTAGTCATTATATCTGAAAATTCTTTATTCATTATGTTATTAGTTGATCCAAAGATTATATCAACTACATATATTTGAACCAGTTGAATATCTTGATCATTTCTTTTAATGAAAAGTGTTGTATCTACTTTGCCAATTTCAAAACCAGATTGAAGTAAATAAGATCTTAGTCTTTCTTACCAGGCTCTAGGAGCTTGCTTTAGACCATATAGAGCTTTCTTTAACTTGTATACATGGTTTGAAAATTTATTATCTTCAAAAAGTGGAGGTTGTTCAACATAAACATCTTCTTTTACAAAACCATTTAGAAAAGCACTTTTAACATCCATTTGATATAATTTGAAATTATTATAATTAGCGAAAGCAAGTAGAATTCTTATAGCTTCTAATCTTGCTACGGGAGCAAAGATTTCATCATAGTCAATTCCTTCTTCTTGACAATAACCTTGCGCGACTAAACGAGCTTTATTTCTTACGACCTCACCGTGTTCATTCATTTTATTTTTATAAACTCATTTAGTTCCAATTATACTTTTATCCTCAGGTTTAGGAACAAGTTCTCATACATCATTTCTAGTAAATTGATTCAATTCTTCTTGCATAGCAAGAATCCATGAATCATCAGACGATGCTTCCTTTGGATTTTTAGGTTCAATTGTTGATATAAAGGCTACATTACTCATACTACTTAATTGATTTCTAGTTCTTACTACAGATTCAATATTTCCTAAAACATTTTCTATAGGATGATCTTTTGATATTTTAAATCTCTTATTAGGTTGATTTATTTTACTAATAGTTTCATTAGATTGATTTAAATTTATAAAATCTTATTCATCGTCTATTTGTACAATATCTTTAAGATTTTCATCAAAAGATACATGCATAGTTTCTTCAATAGTATTAGTTTTTAAATTAAAAACTCTAAATGCTTTGCTTCTATTAGAATAACCAATAAAGAATCCTTTATCAGCTTTTGGTTCAAATTTATCTAAATTATCTTTTGTATTAAGTATAAAACATTTACTCCCAAATACTTTGAAATAAGCAACTATAGGTTTCTTATTATAAAGTAATTCATATGGAGTTTTATTTGTTAATGGTCTAACTAAAATTCTATTTAATATATAACAAGCTGTAGCAACTGCTTCAGCCCAAAAATATTTAGGTAAATTACTATCAGAAAGCATTATACGAGCACACTCTTGAATCGTTCTATTCTTACGTTCTACTACTCCGTTTTGTTGTGGAGTTCTTGGAAATGAAAAGTCGTGAGTAATTCCCTTCTGAGTACAGAAATTCTCAAAATTTTCATTTTCAAATTCACCACCGTGATCACTTCGAATAGTTTTAATTTTGAAAGAATGTTGTTTTTGAATTTTTTTAGAAAAGTTTTTAAATATTTCAAAAGCATCACTTTTATGTTTTAAAAAGATTGTCCAAGTATATCTTGAATAATCATCTACTATAACAAAAACATATTTACTATGGTTAATTGATTGAACTTGAGATGGACCAAATAAATCTAAATGAAGTAATTCTAGAGGACTAGAGGTAGAAATAGCATCTTTTAATTTAAATGAACTTTTCTTAAGTTTTCCTAATTGACAAGCATCACAAATAGTATCTATTTTAAAGTTTAACTTGGGTAGACCTCTAACTAAGTCAAGTTTTGATAGCCTAGACAATAATTTGAAATTCAAATGGCCAAATCTTTTATGCCAAATCCAAGGGTCGCTTGTATTAGCCAAAAGACATAGGTTATCATTTGAAATTTTCATACTAATGATATAAATATTTTTCTTCCTAATACCTTCAAAAATTATATTAGACTTATCATCTTTAATGTGACATTTATCTTTTTCAAATTTAATTTTAAAACCTTTATCGCAAAGTTGACTTATACTAAGCAGATTATGTTTTAAGTTCCTAACTAATAAAACATCAGAAATAAGTAAAGTTTTAGAGTTACCGACATTGCCGACGCCAACCACATATCCTTTAGAGTTGTCACCAAAATTGACTAATCCACCATCTCGATAAGTAATGTCCTTGAGTATCTCGGGATTTCCAGTCATGTGCCTTGAACAGCCACTATCAAATATACATTTATCTTTCTCAATTTGCACAGTTTGTCCATTGGGTGTTGATTCGTCAAAAGCCATATAACATGTTTGTTCCTGCATAACACACCAATTCAGTAGATAACTTGATTTTTCAAAATAGCTATATGCAGACTTATGAAACATTGATGAAATGCATATATTCAAAACAGTTTTAACACAATTTTCCAAAAATGCCATTTTTATATTTTTCAAGTTTCAGATTATGAAAACAATGAAAACCAATGCTCTGATACCAATTGTTGGGGATGCGGATTAAGGATCTTAAGGCAGAAATAACACTAGAGGGGGGGTGAATAGTGTTTTAAAGAATATATGAACTATATGACTAAATTAAAACTTTCAACACAAATCTAAACAGAATTCTAACACAGAGTGATCACAGAACATATAACAAATGCAAATAGTAAAGTAAAGAAAGTAAAAGGAAAGAACACACCGGATTTTATACTGGTTCGGAATCCTCCTACATCCAGTCCTGTACCAAGGCAATATCCTTGTACAGATTTTTATAAGCCAATATCCAAATTACAACCCTCAATTTATAAGGCCTTGAGGAACCCTCCTATCTCCGAGTCTGGGGTAAACTCTCTTGATTTACGGGACACAAGATCACCCTTATACTTTCTAATAACAATCCTTTTAAATGGATAGACTCTATGGACTTTTTGAATACAAATTAATTCTATAACTCTGAATAGCACTTTAATCTTTAGTAGAATGATGGAGAATCAAATAGAGAGAGTATCTAAATGGTTTTCTATTGAGAGTTTGGCAGAATGATGGCACGATCTTGAAAATATGAAGTTTTATGGATATGGAATGGTGGAGAAGAAGGAGTGAAGAAAATAAGAAAGTAGTTGTTAAAAAATTCGTTTTGGAAGCCTTTATATATATGCACAACAGTCATAACCATTGGCGAAAGGTTTTTGAACGAATGGACACTTCTTTTGAAATTTGAATTTTGAATCCAGCTGTCACCATGTCGACATGGGGTATCCCCATATGTCGACATCCCTCAGTTCAAAATTGTAGAGATGTTGTTTTGTAAAAGCATTTGAATTTAAAACAAGTTGAAACTTCTCTGAAGCAAAATAAAGTGTTCAAACAATATTTTGAGATAGAGAATGAATATAAAACATTATTTTAAATATATATATATATGTGTGTGTGTGTGTATATATATATATATAATTGATATAGACCGTCAATTATATAAGTAATATTCAAAATCAGAATAAGTTTTGATGTTTTAAAAATAGAAGTTTTTAAAATCAGAATGGAGGAATAATTCAAGGCTAAAACAAAGTTTGAAAACATTTTTGAAAACATGATTTTGAAAGCTAAAACATTTTGAAAAACAGATTTAAAAACATTTTGAAAAATCTATTCAAAATGAAATTGCAAGAACGTTCCTACATAGCTCCTCCATAGGACTCGAGAACTTGTACAAAGTAGTTTAAATGATTTTGATTTTCGTGGGTTTGTAAGCCACTTGTCGTAGGTTTGTAAGCTACTTATCGTGGGTTTGTAAGCCACTGGTTTCGATAGAAATTGGGTTCCATCCCAAAAGAAAATTGGAAGAAAGATGGGAGTGCTATTATGAAGTTTTAACAAAATACTAGACACTTATCTTGAGATCTTGAAATCTTGATTCTCTAGAGTCTTGAATCTCTAATCTTCATCTTGATGCTTGAGTCTTTATACTGATCAGTCTTCGATAATACCTGCATATACTTCCTATATACATATACATATATATATATATATGAAAATGTTAGTATATATTTTATAAAGTAAAGTATAATAACTATATAAGGTTGTTGTCATCAAAACATCATCAACTCAGTTCCTAACAAATTATTCATATTGAATACCATTGGAAGCCTGATATATGTTCAAGTTGTTGTGTATTTGGTCATTCTGAGTCTAACTGCGAAAAGATTAATTCTACTGTGGTGTTAGAGAAGAATGAAAAGAAAAATAAATCTGTTGAAGCCAACGATAATGAGTTTAAGGAAAACAAGAAAGAAGCTGGTAAAACTTTGAGACAGAGGAAACAAAAATGGCAATAGTGAATAAAGCTAGAAGACAGAGGATTAAATCTTCTTTTACGAAAGTCAATCTGGAGGATGCTCATGAAGTTAACAATTCTGATAAAAATAATGTGATACGTAGTGAAGAAATTGAGGAAGGGGAAAGAGAAAATGTTTTGCCTATTAAGACAGTAGATGATGGAGAAATGATTACTGTTATTGATAACTCAAGTTTGCTGAAAGAAAATGGTTTTCATGTTCTAGCTGAGTTAGGAGAGATAGATACTGAAGAGGACGCTCGCAATTTAAATGGTGATGAGAATGATACAAGTGATGTTTACATTAGAGGTAATCATGGACCAACTAATGTCAAGGAAAAGTGTGACACTAAAAAACAAGTTACTGAATGTAAACTTAATAATGTCCCCCCCCCCAACCCAGTTTCATAAATAAATAAGGAAAACAATGTTTTTTCTATTCCATGTTGCAAAAGCAATTTTGCTGATGTCCTTCCCCCCTCTAACTTAGAATCTTCACCATCTCTCTTTCTTCCTGCTTTCAGTGCTCAATTTTGTTCATTGACTTCTTCTCCAACAATCATTAGCAAAGAAATCTCATGCGCTGCTGAATCAAATCCTTCAACTTCTCAAGCTAAATCTGTGCACGTATCCTTTGTGCACATGCACAACCAGAAAGATACCTTATGTAGTTCTGATGCTATAATATCTCCAACAACTAATGATTCTGCTTTCTCCCTGGAATCTGAACATCCATATAAACATATTCAAGCCCCCCATGCTTGGAAACCCCCTCCTCCTTCTCTATCCCTTCCCAGTGCAAGTCCTCCCTCCATTATTGCAAATCAGTTCGTGGTGCAACAAGCTGGTCATAGTACGTCTCGTAACAGTAAGGCATCCGAATCATCAAAACTGCATTCTGACTTGGACCTCAACCCTTGTGTTGGCACCGCAACATCTTCTTCTTTTCCAGGAATTAATGTCCAAACCACTCCTCTGACTAGGGGTAACAAAAAGAAACTCCTTCGTAACCAATTTATTGATCAATGTTGAACAACATCAGTGTGTGGAATATTAGAGGCGCCCACTCGGAGATCAAATTAAACAAATGTAAAAACATAATTGCAACAGATTCACTGAGCCTTCTTGCTATATTAGTAACCAAGCTTAATGCTCCTCTTTCTTCCAAGGCTGCTAATTTCATTAACCCGACTTGGCAGATGATTAATAATCTCTCTGAAGCGCCTTATGGTAGAATTCTTGTTTTATTTAACCCCTCCGTCTATTTATTATCTCCTATCATTTCAACATCTCAGCTAATACACTTGCACTGTATCCATATATCTTCCTCCACTTCTTTTTACCTTAGTGTTATTTATGGTCTTAAGTCTGTTTCTGCCAGACAATCCTTTCTTAATCTCCTCCCATCGTTTAGACAAGAATCTCATTCCTGGATTGTTATTGGAGACTTCAACAGCTTCTTTCTTTTATCTCATAGACATGGTGGCAAACCCATGTCTCTTTGAGAAATCAGACCCCTTACCTGTTCAATCTCGCAATCAAACCTTATGTAAATTACTACTGTGGGTGCCCCCTTCTCTTGGAACAATTCTAGAAGATCCTCTCCTCGTACTTTCTCCAAAATTGATTTCTCCTTTTCTAATCGTTACGCTCTATCCAAATGGCCTAATATGTATAATCTCCTTCCTATGCCTGGCCTATCTGATCACTCTCCCCAAATTTTATCCTTTGGAACTTCTATGAGGATAAGAAAAATGAAAGTACGGTGTGTATACAATTATATGTGCTAATATAGTATACACGGATCGTGTAATATGGATTACAATACAAATGCAGAAATAGATGATAATAGCATAGTAAATAAAAAATAGAAAAATCACACCAGAGATTTTTATACTGGTTCGGAGCACCGTCCTACGTCCAGTCCCAGACTTCTATCTGGATTTTCACTATTAACTTCCTCGCTTCACCCGGAGGAACAGGTTTACAACACCCGAACAGCCGAACGGGATTTCACGCCTCTAATACACTGAGGACTTCAACACTTGCCTCTTACAACACAGAGGACTTCAACAAAAGAACAAATACAATTGTTGTTGACAACTTGTGCTCTTGAAAACACGGATTTGTCACTAGCAGTACACCCTTCCTATAATCTTATCCTCAAAGTATGCGAATGATGTTTTGAAAAGATTAAGGAAAGTATATTACTTATTGAATCAAAAGATATGAAATAGTTTCAATGATTCAATAAATAATCGAGAGCTTTTTAGAATGCAGGAGTATAAAGTAAGATCAGAGATTAGATTAAAAAGAATATGTGAAATTGTTATATTTTAATCAACGAATTGGATGAGTTTATATAAAAAAGAATGGTTGTAACTCTTTGCCATTAAGAGATATGATCTTTGGTGAAAGGTAAGAGATGCAACCTTTGGAGAAGAGAAGTGTCTTTTGGAAAAATTGCTTTCTGTTCAAAAACGGTCGACAGGTTAAAAAGTGACCAGTAGACGGGAATTTAAAAATATATATACGTTATGTGCATGTGTGCACGTTCATTGTGCATTTTACACAGAAACGGTCGACCGTATGATTATTAACCGGTCGACCGGTCCCTGTTAATTTGCACAATGAATGTGCAATGCTATTAAAACGTATATATATCGATTATATTGAGGTGCATGATTATTTGAGGATAGATTTTAACAAGTTTATCACTATTACAATAACAAATAATCAACTTATAATCTATAGTAACATATGTAGCTCTAATGACCTTGTTTTGTCGATCGCCTTATTTGTCAGAAATCAAAACTTTCATAAAACTTGTGACTCAACATTCTCCCCCTTTTTGATTGATGACAATATATATCTGCAAATCTGAATCTCCCCCTGAGTATGTGATCTCTTTCTCTTTGAATTCTTATAAATGTATGTTCCTGCAAGCAATTGTTAGCCCTTTCTCCCCCTTTGTCATCGACAAAAAGGAGTAACAGATACTAGAATAGTAGAATGAATATGATATGCATAGAAAAATAAATCATTAACACATCAAAAACATAACAGAGTTTACTACAGAACATAATGTCAAATGAAAAACACAAATAACGACACTATTTAGTACAAGTGTCGATGAATGTTTTTAAAGAACTAAGCCATAATAGAATCTAGGATGAAGCAGATCGTATCTCCTCTTCATCATCATCATCGTCGTCATCATCATCATCGTCGTCGTCGTCATCATCATCTTGTTCTTCCTCATCATTGTGCCCTCTAGACGATTCTCCATGTCCATGACCACTTATTCCTGTAGACTCGTCAGATGATGTCCAGGTGAAAACTGGAGCAGCAGGACGTTTTCCTGGGTCTTGTGCTTGAACAGAGGTGGATGTGGAACATGATATAGCATCCCATAGCATACCAAAGAATGACTTGACCTTATTGAAGCGCTTATCGATCTTAGAGTCCATGCGCTTGAGACGTGATTCAAGCAAAAATTGATTACGCGCGATTGTTTCAAGTGATTCTTTTGTTGATGACTTTGATTTTAATAGTTTTACTTCATCGGAACGAGGACGAGAGGAAGTTGCTCGTTGTTTCCTTGGTCCTCTTTGTTGCCATTCTTCAAAAGGCATAATCTCAAGATAAGGTGGAGGAAGCTTCATCTGCTTGATGGTGATGGAATCAATGCATTTTGGTTTTGAGGTTGCAGAATCAGGAGGATTGACCCCACAAGCTAACAAAAGTCTCATGATATATTCATTGTAGAAGAAATGAGGCCGTGTTGAGTTTTTACCTTGAGAATTTCATCAAAAAGCATGTGAACCCAATTGATTTGGATTTCACCATAAATAGCATAGAGTGCCTTGAAGTTTTCTTTGTACACTGCATCATAATTTCCAAGTCTAGGAAAAAGAGAATGCATCAAAACCCGATGAAGTAGTCTGGCTGTCGGTCGAAGTCCAATAGACTTAGTGCCATCACTATCGTCTTCTATGAACTGATGACTGGTATTATTTCGAGTGAAGTCTTCGCAGAAGTTAGATGAAAACTCTTCGCCTCGATTTGGTATACCAAGTATAGAGGCAATTCTAGCATGAGTAAGAAAAATTTGCTTACCACAGACCACAGACCAGATGACGCCGTTTGGATTATCAGGTTGATATTCATCAAGATTCATGTTGGCGTAAAACAATTTGATCATCAAATGATTTACCTCCACACTATTTTCAGAAAAATCTATTAATGGAGTAATGTTGGCATTATTGGCTAACCTCCGAACTCCATAAGCCGTGAAATCATCAAATTTGATGAAAGAGCCTGGATGAAACTTGTAATTTGTCATCTGATTCCATCTTGTTACAGCAATTGGAGTTTGAAGCCATTTTTTGACGGAGATGGTAGGAGATGAAGTTTCAGAGGTTGCTCCTTTCTTGGATTTCTTTTGAGGAGGAGCCATTGTTGGAGGATTTGAGATTTGGGAATTGAAAATTGGAAATTAGGGTTTGTGATTTTGGGTAAAGGAACAGCTTGAGTAAAAAGTGAAAGAGGGGAGAGGGAAGAATGACGCATAGGTTTATATAAAAAACTGAAAATACGTCAACCGGTCGACCTACTAATTTTGGCCGGTCGACCGTTTTCAACCAGAGAGCAAACGGTCGACCGGCTAAAACAGGGGCGGTCGACCGGTTTTGGTCTGCTGTGAAATTTAAGTTTATTTTTCAAGTTTTTATCATATATCAACCTATATATATTATATTTTATACGTAATACAAAATATAACCGTCATTACACAAGAGATAGATAAAGATATAATACTATATATAAATCTAATGAGAGAATTCGTCATTAGAATTATCGTTGTTTCTTTCAATACGTTTCGACCATGGACTCCATTGTTTCTGAGCTCCTTCATTCTTCTCATAGTTCCGATCCCACGAGTTAGGACTTTTAGATGTTGATGGCCTAGACGGCATTGGTTCATGCACGTCATGCTTGTTGGAACCGCAGAAAAATGTGGCCAACTTTTCTAAAACGGACAATCGTGCCGACGTCTATTGTTGCTCGTGATAAAGTTGACTTTGCCCGTAATGGAGTTGTCTCTGAAGGTCTATCTGATGTTTCTGGTAGTGGTGTATCTCATCGATTTGAGCTTTGGTACGAGGAGAATAGAATAATGTCCTCTTCACTCGTTTTGAATTTGGAGTTTTATCAGACATACAAGAGCATTGATGATGACAACTTGATTTTTGTTTTGGAGTTGTAAGAGAATAAAATTCCTCCGACTCAGAACTCGTAATTGAAATGTATGATTCTTGAGCACATTTATCACAAATGTGAGTCATAGTGTATGTTGTATAGAATATTATGGTTAGGTAAAAAAGAAAAGATGAACAAAATATAAAAATTTTGCAAGCTTATATACAAGTTTTTTGTGTATAAACTTATGGATGTGAGTTAATGATAAATGTTAACCAAGAAAACATAAGCAGAAATTTTATTGTAAATCTAAAAATAGCTTTCTTTTTAAAACTAAATTTATAAAATGAGTAAAGAGAATTTAACCATTAAATAAAGCAGTGGCTTATATTTAATGTAAGAAAAATATAGTTTATGCAATAGTTAAAGCTAAAGGATAACTAGAAAGAATAACTAAAGGATAACTAACAAGAAGACGTTCTTTAGAAATTACTTAGTCAAGATTTTTTCTTGAAATTAAACCAAGCTCTCTTCGTAATCTAATAAAATTAGATTGAGCAGAGGCTTAGTAAAAATGTCTGCTAATTGATTGTCAGTATGAACATATTCAAGACATATATTTCCTTTGTCAATATTATCTCGAAGGAAATGATGACGGATATCAATGTGTTTGGTTCTAGAATGATTTACTGGATTTTTAGAGAGATTTATAGCACTAGTGTTATCACAGTATATAGTAGAATTTGATAAATGAATATCAAAATCTTGAAGTGTTTGTTGCATATATAGTACTTGAGTACAAGCGAGAGCTGCTGATATATATTCAGCTTCGCATGTTGATAGTGAAACACAGTTCTGTTTCTTACTGAACCAAGAAACAAGTGATTTTCCAATAAAATGGCACGTACCACTTGTACTTTTTCTATCCGTTCGTGAACCACCGAAATCAGCATCACTATATGATACTAATTCAAATGGACATTCTTTTGGATAAAAAAGACCGAAATCTTTGGTATTATTAAGATAACGAATTATACGTTTCACTGCTCGTAGATGTGATTCCTTTGGATCGGCTTGAAAACGAGCACATAAACAAACACTCATTATTATATCTGGACGACTAGCTGTAAGATAAAGAAGAGAACCAATCATGCTTCGATACAATTTCTGGTCAACATTCTTACCACTTTCATCTTTGTCAAGATGTGTAGTTGTACTCATAGGAGTTGGTTTACCAGATGTATTTTCTAATCCGAAGCGTTTGATAAGGTTTTCACAGTATTTTTCTTGATTAATAAAAATGCCGTTTGGAAGTTGCTTTATTTGAAGTCCAAGAAAATAAGATAGTTCTCCCATATGAGACATTTCGAATTCTTTGGTCATAATACTTGCAAATTCTTTGCAAAGTTTATCGTTTGTTGAACCAAAGATGATATCGTCTACATATATCTGGATAACTAGAATATCTTTTCGAGAATGTTTAATAAACAAGGTTTGATCGACTTTGCCTATTTGAAATCCTGAGCTAATAAGATAGCTACGTAGTCGTTCATACTAAGCACGAGGTGCTTGTTTTAAACCATACAGAGCTTTCTTAAGTTTGAACACATGGTCAGGATATTTTTCATGTACGAACAGAGGAGGTTGTTCGACATAGACATTCTCTTTGATAAATCCATTGAGAAAAGCACTTTTGACATCCATCTGATAAAGTTTGAAATTATGGTGACAAGCAAAAGATAATAGGATTCTAATAGCTTCTAGTCGAGCAACTGGTGCAAAAGTTTCTTCATAATCGATACCTTCTTCCTGATTATATCCTTGTGCTACTAATCTTGCTTTATTTTTGGTGATATTTCCTTGTTCGTCAGCCTTATTTTTATAGACCCATTTAGTAACAATTACTGACTGATCAGTTGGTCTTGGAACAAGTTCCCAAACATCATTGCGCTCAAACTGATTTAGTTCTTCCTGCATGGCAATGATCCAGTAATCATCTGTAGCAGCTTCTTTTGGATTCTTCGGTTCGATATTTGAGAGAAAAGCGACATGACCCATTTGATTGAGTTGACTCCTTGTTCTGACATGTGATGTTGTTTCACCGATTATATTTTGAGGCGGATGGTCTCTTAATATTCTTGGTGATGATTGTAACTCACATATTTGAGGAATATTCTCAATAATTATTTTCGAGTCAGAATCAATATTTGTGATGATTTGATTGTCAGTGACTATTGATTCGTCATCATCTGATATAGTGTGAGGGTGCTGATAGATTTCATCAAAAGAGACATGAAGTGATTCTTCAATAGTTTTGGTTCGTTTATTAAATATCCGATAGGCCTTACTTCGTTCGGAATAACCGACAAATATTCCTTCATCGGCCTTTGGATCGAATTTGCCAAGCTGGTCTTTCGTATTTAAAATAAAGCACTTGGAACCAAAAACTTTGAAGTATGAGATTTTAGGCTTCCTTTTGTTAAATAATTCATAAGGAGTATTCTTGGTAAGAGGTCTTATGGATACACGATTTAAAACATAACAGGCAGTTGCCACAGCTTCCGCCCAAAAATGTTTTGGTAAGGTGGTTCCATTCAATAATGTTCTTGCACATTCTTGTAAAGTTCGGTTTTTCCGTTTTACAACTCCGTTCTGCTGTGGAGTTCTGGGAAACGAAAAATTATGATATATACCTTTCTTTGTACAAAAATGTTCAAATTCATTATTTTCAAACTCTCCGCCATGATCACTTCTTATATTTTTAACTTTAATCCCTTTTGATTTTTGAATTCTTTTGACGAAAGATTTGAAATGATCGAAAGTATCACTTTTATTTTTTAAGAAAATTGTCCATGTATAACGAGAGAAATCATCAGCAATTACAAGCACATATTGACTGTGATTTATTGATTGAACTCTAGTAGGTCCAAATAAATCCATGTGTAGTAACTCAAGTGGTTGTAATGTTGATATGACTTTCTTGGATTTAAAAGATGATTTGGTCAATTTTCCTAATTGACATGCATCACAAATGTTGTTAACTTTAAAACTCATTTTGGGTAGTCCTCTTACTAGATTGTTTTTGGCTAGCTTGTCAATAGTTCTGAAGTTTATATGACAGAAGCGTTTGTGCCATAACCATGGATCATTGTCATTAGCCACAAGACACATATCTGAATTATGATTAATATTCATATTCAGAATATATATATTTCTGTCTCTATAACCTTCGAAAAACAAATTATGGTCTTTATCTAAAATACTACACTTATTATTTGAAAATGAAATTATAAAACCTTTGTCACATAACTGACTAATACTTAGCAAATTGTGTTTCAAATTTCTAACTAGCATGACATTAGTAATAAGAGGTAAGTTAGATGTACCTCAATTGCTCACATCGCCTTTGCCGATGATATAGCCTTTTGAATTGTCTCCAAAAGTGACGGAGCCACCATCTGAATATGTAATATTTGTTAATAAACTCTTGTCTCCCGTCATGTGCTTTGAGCAACCACTGTCCAATATCCACTTTCCTCTTTTCTTAAGTGGGACCTGCAAAAAATAGAATTAAGTCCATGGTACCCACTTTTTATAGGGTCCTAAGAGTTAGGTCTTAGGAGTCCAAACCCATTTGGGTCCGGTATCCCCTTTATATATATAATTGTTATTAAAATGCACAGTATTCATGAATTGCTGAATGTATTTGTTCCTAATCAAATAGTTATTTGTTTTAGGAACCCATATTTTGATAGTCTTGACATTTTTCTTTTGAAATTTCACAACTGGTTTTGGTTTGGAATATAATAAACTAAGATTTTTCTTAGCTTCAGTTTTTTGTACTTTCTTTTTCCTTTTATTTCCAAGATGTTTCTTGGTTTCTTGTTTGTTATATCCCAATCCTTGTTTATCTGAAATAGATTGTGAACTTTCAATGATTTTTGTCAAATTTTCTCGACCTTTGTTAAAGTTAGAAACATTTTGAGTAATGTCATCAAACTTTGTTTGTAAGCTAGCTTTTTCTAGGTCTAGAATTTTGACTTTTGCTTTAAGCTCATGATTTTCAGTAGTGAGAGCATTATTTTTCTCTTTTTGAGTTTCTATTTCTTGACTCAAAAGAGATATTTGAGAATCAACATTAGATGATGATTCTTGAATATTTTCAAGTTCCTCTTCTAATATTTTCTTCTCATCTTTTAACATATCTCGTTCAAGCTCTGCTCTACTTAAATCTGCTTTGACTACTTTTAATTGACGTTTTATGTCTTTATATTTGACTATCAATTCAGCATTAATATCAAGTAATTCATCAAATGTAGGAATTTGTACCTCATCTTCTGTTGCCATAAAACAAACATTAGCTTGTTCATTCTCTGAATCACTTTCACTTTCTGATGAAGATGATTCTGAATCATCCCATGTTACTGAGAAGGCTCGTTTCTTAGATTTGTCCTTCTTATATTTGAATTTGTCATTTTCTGACTTCTTCTTTTGTTCTGGACAATCTTTCTGCATGTGTCCCTTTTTGTGACAGTTGAAACATTCTATAGCAGATGAAAATGGTTTATTTGATCCAGGTTTCCTTTTATTGTAACGACTGGCTTTTCGATATTTTAAGAATTTTTTGAATCCTTTCGCAATGAATGCCAAATCTTCGTCTTCAGAATCTGATTCATTTTCATCTTTCTCAACATGAAATGCTACATTTTTCTTTTCTTCTTTCTGTTCTTTTCTAGCCTGCAGATTTGCTTCATATGACATTAAATTTCCTATCAATTCATCTGGCTTCATGACGGAAAGGTCATTAGCTTCTTCAATTGCTAATACTTTTCCTTCCCATTCACTAGTCAGAGAGTGTAGGACTGTTGAAACAACATCGAAATCAGAATACTTTTGTCCTAAGCCAATAAGTGCATGGTGAATAGTTTGAAACCGTGAATACATGTCATTGATTGTCTCGTTTGGTTTCATTTTGAAATTTTGAAATTGACTTTTCAGCATGGCTATTTTGGCTTGTTTAACCTTGTTAGTACCTTCATGAGTGATTTTTAGTGTTTGCCAAATTTGATATGCAGTAGTGCAGATACTAACACGATTATATTCATTTTGGTCTAATGCACAGAACAACATATTTATTGCTCTTGCATTTACGGCTGCTGCCGTTTTCTCAGCTGCAGTCCATTCTGAATAATCAGTTGTTGGATTCACTATTTCTCTTTGAGTGGCATTCCAAGCATCATAGCTATTTGATTGCATAAAGAATGACATACGTGTTGCCCAATAACTATTGTTAAGACCATTGAAAAATGGAGGTCTTTGTGTCGATTGACCCTCCGTGTAAGTAGTGTTTTGAGTGCTAGTACTTACGTTATTTGCCATATTACTATAATATATCAAATAACTATGTTACGGTTATATGATAACCTTGCTCTGATACCAAATGAAAGTACGGTGTGTATACAATTATATGTGCTAATATAGTATACACGGATCGTGTAATATGGATTACAATACAAATGCAGAAATAGATGATAATAGCATAGTAAATAAAAAATAGAAAAATCACACCAGAGATTTTTATACTGGTTCGGAGCACCGTCCTACGTCCAGTCCCAGACTTCTATCTGGATTTTCACTATTAACTTCCTCGCTTCACCCGGAGGAACAGGTTTACAACACCCGAACAGCCGAACGGGATTTCACGCCTCTAATACACTGAGGACTTCAACACTTGCCTCTTACAACACAGAGGACTTCAACAAAAGAACAAATATAATTGTTGTTGACAACTTGTGCTCTTGAAAACACGGATTTGTCACTAGCAGTACACCCTTCCTATAATCTTATCCTCAAAGTATGCGAATGATGTTTTGAAAAGATTAAGGAAAGTATATTACTTATTGAATCAAAAGATATGAAATAGTTTCAATGATTCAATAAATAATCGAGAGCTTTTTAGAATGCAGGAGTATAAAGTAAGATCAGAGATTAGATTAAAAAGAATATGTGAAATTGTTATATTTTAATCAACGAATTGGATGAGTTTATATAAAAAAGAATGGTTGTAACTCTTTGCCATTAAGAGATATGATCTTTGGTGAAAGGTAAGAGATGCAACCTTTGGAGAAGAGAAGTGTCTTTTGGAAAAATTGCTTTCTGTTCAAAAACGGTCGACAGGTTAAAAAGTGACCAGTAGACAGGAATTTAAAAATATATATACGTTATGTGCATGTGTGCACGTTCATTGTGCATTTTACACAGAAACGGTCGACCGTATGATTATTAACCGGTCGACCGGTCCCTGTTAATTTGCACAATGAATGTGCAATGCTATTAAAACGTATATATATCGATTATATTGAGGTGCATGATTATTTGAGGATAGATTTTAACAAGTTTATCACTATTACAATATCAAATAATCAACCTATAATCTATAGTAACATATGTAGCTCTAATGACCTTGTTTTGTCGATCGCCTTATTTGTCAGAAATCAAAACTTTCATAAAACTTGTGACTCAACAAAAAACAAATTTTAAGTTTTTTAGTGCTTGGGTTCTTCACCTTGAATTTTTTCCTATTGTTAACAAAGCATGGTCCACTCATTTTTTTGGTAATCCTATGTTTGTCTTGCAGTGTAAGCTTAAAGCAGTCAAATCTGAATTGAAAGTGTGGTCGTTGAGTAAATTTGGCAACGGCAACTTGGCGTCTACCTGCCTCTCTCACAAACTTCAACAAGTTCAAGATTCCATGCTGACTGACACCTTAAACATTGAATTAGCAGCCCAAGAAGCTACCTTATCTTCCAAACTTTTTGAGGCCTTAAAGCATGAAGGCCTAATGGTTAAACAAAAGACCAGATTAGAGTGGTTCAAGGATGGTGATAGAAATACTTCCTTCTACCATTCCTCTCTAAAAGCAAAACAGTCAAGAGAGTTAATTAGTACTCTCATAGATGATAATGGTGAGTATATCTATGACCCTTCCCTTATTGCTAATATGTTTCTTGATTATTTCAGCAAGTTGCTTGGTAACAGTAATGAATTCACTCCTTCGCTTGAGCTTCTTGATTCGATTAACATTCCCAGAATTTCTTCTGAAGATAATGTCTTGCTCTCTTCTGCTATTACTGACTCTGAGATTAAATCTGCCTTATTCTCTCTCAATGCAAATTCCATTGGAGATCCTGATGGCTTTAATGCTTGTTTTTTTACTTCATGTTGGGAAATTGTTGGCCCTTCATTCTTGAAGGTTGTTCATAATTTCTTTAACAAATACAAAATGATTGGTTCTATCTATGCTACTAACATAGCCCTCATTCCTAAAGTGAAAAATGCCTGTCTTATCTCTGAATTTAGGCATATCTCATGCTGTAACACCATATACAAGTGTATTTCTAAGATTATAGCTAATAGACTCAAGATGGTTATGTCTAACATCATTTCTTCCAATCAAGCAGCTTTTCTTAGTGGCAGAAGTATCCTCGATAATGTTTTGATGTCTCACGAATTACTAAAGGGTTACAACACCTCTCAATTATCTCCCAAAGTCATGTTCAAGCTTGACATCTCTAAGCATTTGACTCATTGCAATGGGGCTCTGTTGTAAGAATTATGGGTCTGATGAATTTCCCCAAACATTTTGTGGCTTGGATTAAAGCTTTCATCTCAACTGCTAGGTTCTCCATTATGGTCAATAACTGTAATGAGGGATATTTTCAAAGTAAACAAGGTATTAGGCAGGGTGACCCTATGTCTGCCTATTTATTCATTCTAGTGATGGAAGTTCTAACTCAAATTCTTATCCAACATTTTCATGATGGTAGTTTCTCGATTCACCCAAAATGCAAAAATCCTCTCATCACTTTTAAATGTTTGTCGATGACTTGATAATTTTCTTCAAGCTTACAATGATGACAGTTAGATCTATGGATGGTCTTAACAAATTTTTCAAAATCACTGGCTTATCGATTAACTTATCCAAGTCTGATCTGATGATAGCTGGTGTGGGAAATGACATGATCAACCAAATCTCTAACTTTACTTCCATCATGCAACGAGCTGATACTTCCATGTACTTAGGAATTCCATTGGCTACTTTGAGAATTTCGTATTCCCAATGTATTCCATTGTACGAGAGGATCACTGCTAGATTTGCTGTGTGGACTAATAGGATGCTTAGTCAGGCAGATAGGCTTACACTCATTAAATCCATTATCTTCTCCATGACAGTGTACTGGGCAAGATCTTTCATTCTTACTATCAAGCTGATCAATATGATTAGGAGTGCTATGTCTAATTTTTTCTGGCATGGATCTATTAACTCTAATAAGCTATCTCCTTGTGCTTTCTCCAAGCTTGAAATGCCGAAGTCTAGAGGTAGCTTAGGAATCAAAAATATGCTTCTATGGAATCGAGATGCCATGGTGTATCACATTGACAACTTCCTGAGTCATAAGAAAATATATGGGTGAAGTGGTCTTATAAGTATATATTGGCAATAAAAATTTCTGGACTATGGATATTCCTCAATCTTGCAGTTGGACTTGGCGTTGTATTCTGAAACTTAGATCTGATAGTCTTCCATATGCTAAAGGTAAAATAGGTATTAACGGTCGTATGTCTTTCTGGCATGACCCATGCGGGAAGGAAGGCACTATCCTGAGTCACCTTCTCTCTTTCAATCAGCAAGTTCAATCTGGTATTAGTAAAAATGCTCTGGCATTTAATTTTCTTGCTGATGGTTGTGTTGTCCTTCCTTACTCGAGTAATCAGTGCGTCCGACAACACTAGAATCTATTGCGTGGTTGTCATGTTCCCTTATCTCCGAACGCTGGTATATCTTGGTCCTTCTGTCAGGACAAGTACAGGATTAGTGGCATGTACAAGCAACTTGTTTGCCAGAGTAATAGCATGACTCTCAGCTGGCATAAGCGTATTTGGCTTAATCATAACTCTGAGAGGCAAGACCTGTTTCTTTGGAATATTTTCAGTAATTCTTTGAAAACGAAAATTAAGAAGAGAAAGAGAGGAGTCAATATTGATACCACGTGTAGTTTATGCCATGCTGCTGAAGAGGATACTCTTCACTTGTTCTTTAACTGTCCCTGTGTCTACATGTTATGGTGCTCTACGAATTCCCTCACCACTGGCAGGACTGTTGCCTTAGTCAGTGAGGTTGAATGGGATCTCATATACAAGGCCACGAGATGGAAAAGTGAATCTAGTTATGTTCTTTTGTTCACCCTTAAAATTTTCATCTCGATGATCTAGGGAGAAAGAAACGCAATTACAGTGCAAAAAGGAAAACTTTCATGCAAATGAAAGGAAGTATAGTGGAAGGATTGAGGTTTGGTATTGCTGATTCCAAGCACGTGTTTGATCCTGAACTTCTGATTGCTCTATCCTGATTCTTGCTTGTCTGGGTTCGTTGTGTTCTTGTGTTGTTGTTTTTCAATTGCTTTTGACATGCCTGTCTTTCTTTTTTCTTGTTTCTTTGTATCTTGCTTGCCTATATTTCGGTGGCTTTGTTTCCTCCATCTTTGTATATCTTTCTTGGTATATCAATAAAATGGTGAGGGTCCATTTTTAACCCCGCTGCCTTGCCATAAAAAAAATCAATATCGATATTGGTTAAGTGTTTGGTGGCTATTAGCCTTAAATTGGTATTTTTAAAATACTATAAATTGTCATTTAACTTGGGATTGGTTTTATAGATAAGAAATGATTTCTAAATCCGAAATAGAGTTTCGAAAATATTTTGTTTAAGGGTTATCTATTTAATTATATTAATATTGTTTTTAAGGTTATTTAATTATATTAATATTGTTTTAAAAAGGTTATTGAATTATATTAGTGTTGTTTCAAAGTTACTTAATTAGATTAATATTGTTTAAAAAATATTTGATTATAGTTATATACGTTTAGGGTTACTAAATTATATTAGAATTGTTTTAAAATTATTTTTATATTTAATATTGTTTTAAAGAGTTTATCAAAATATTAATAATTTGCAAGGTTAATTGTTTCAAGAATAATTAGATAATTAACCTTATATTTAATTTTGTTCAGTGGACAATATTTCAGCCTTAATGGCGACTGAGTTCAATGGAGACTGATCTCAGATAATCGTGCTCCTGGAATTCATGCTTCTCTCTTATTTTTCCTTTTTGTTTTCTTCATCTTTATTGCCTCTTGCCTTCTTCGCTTCTGATTCGTCCTCTCATACCACATAAGAAGAAGCTTAAGCCTACCTTGCCAGATCTGTCTGGCTCCATCACACGTTTTGGCGCCTTCTTTGGTGCTCCTCCTATCGTGATCATCTCTTCTAGTGCTTTGCCGATTCTAGATCCATTAGAGTCATCTAAATTTATGCCTGAAAATGTTGTACATATCAATTCCTTTCCTCTGTCGTATCGGCAACCCACTAGCGAGCCTGCTGGCTGAACTGTCTTCCACACATGATGTTGCATTGAATATGCCAGTTTCCCCTTCGGTATTTAGTGATCGTTCTTTATCTCCTCTCTTGGCATCTTCGGTAAAACTGCTTGGAAGCAAACTGCGGTTGGTTTGAGCGATGGGGAAAATTTTTGTGATCTCGATTCTGTGCAAGATGAACATGGAAATAGGTCCGTTACTAATGCCTTTGCTTGCAGTGACGTTCATGTATCTAACTATGGCGCATTAGGGTCCAAAATTGTTGGCAGTGACAATGAGCAACGTTGCAAACCAGCTGTTTGTGTTAACACCGACCCCAATATTTCCCTTGTCTGTTCTCTTGTAGGTGGTCCTTTGCCTGCTGTGAATCATGTAATCCCTGAGAAACCCTCATCGCTAATGGCTGACCCATCGTGGTCGTCATTGTTCACCAAAATGTCGATTAATGCTGGTGTACACCCTCCTCGTTCTTTTGATAATGTTTAGATTGACAGTGTAATGATTCCGCCGAAGGAAGTGGTTAAGGCCGGGGTGGATTGTTGGAAAGATTTTTTCGTTGGATTTTTCCTCGACTCCAATCTTTCCTATCATTTTGTTAACGCTAGATGCAATCAGGTTTGGAATAAAGCCTAGAGGAGGCTTGAGTGTCCATTCTGATAAAGAAATGTTCTATTTTAAATTCTCATGTAATGATGAAAGACACCGTATTCTTGAAGCTGACCCTATTCTCATTGAAGGGAAACCTTTTATTATTACATCATGCAATCTGTTTGTGGATCAGGCTAGAGCTCAAGTTTTATCTATTCCTGTTTGGGCCCATTTTTCTCACATTCCTTCTATCCTTCAGCCGCTTATCCGGATCGATTGGCTAGCAAGTCTTATCGGTAAGGTAATATGTTATAATGCTAACACTGTAGCCAAAAAAAGTTAGTTTGTGCCAAAGCTTTGATTAAAAATCAATCCTACCAAATCTCTTCCTACGGTTCTAAAAGTTCAACTTGATGAGGGCCTTTTTTCTGAGGTCAGAATTCGCTACAGTTGGAAACCTGATATATGTATGTCTTGTCAGTCCTTTGGGCATCTTTCGAATGCATATTATGGCCCAGTTGTTTCGCTTCATGCTCGGATTCCTCTTCCTCGTCCTCTTATTTAGAAATGGGTAGTGAAGGTAGCTTCTCTCGCTTATGTTGCTCTAGTTTGTGTTGCTCCCATTGTTGTTCCCCATGTTGATCCTCACTCTGTCAGTTTATCTCCTATTGTTACTCTTGCTATTGAGCCTCCTGCTAGTGTGGCCCAAATTGAGCAAAATTCTAATATTTTGACTGATTACATTGCTTGGAATACCGAGGAGCGGGCCTGGATTCATGATCCATCTGAAATGCGTTACTCGCCTGAGTATGATTGTTATTTTGCCTATATCTGTGATGTCGTGGGTGAGATTCATTTTCCTATATACCACACTGAGAGTGAGGGTCCGACACTTACTGGGGAAGGTGAGATTAGTGAGGCGAATAAAAGTAATTTTTATGATGTCAGCTGGGAAAGAAAATTTATTTACTCACCTACTTCGGAGGGTTTTGTTCCGAATCTAGCAACTCTATTCTCTGGGTATGTGCTTGTTATTAGCCCCTCGTCTGTAGTGGGTAATGGCAGTTCCTCTTCGAAGGGCATGTAGTCTGGTTCTTTTAGTAGTTTAGGCTCTCTTTGCCTAACTCCTGTGCTTTATTCTTTTATTTTTGTGGTCTGGGTTCACTGGACCAGAAAACACTTTTGTTAGCTTTGAAAAAACTACGATAACTTGTAGTAGCCTTTTAGAGAACGCTGCGATACGGCATGCAATTAAAAGTCTGAAACTTCTTTTGGCGTTTTAGTAAACGCTCCAAAAATAACCATATTGTTGAGTTATTGAAATGCAACTGTAGGTTTTTCTATAGGGTTTACAAAATGCTACCAAAATGAACATTTTTGGTTGTGTTTTTGTTTTTATACTTTTTTGACTTTCCGAGCATTTTTAAAATGCAACTATACAATTTCTTATATTAGTTTACATTTGTTTTTGTAGCATTTTTAAAATGCTACTAAAAATTATTGGTCGTTTGGCAGCATAGTTTAAATGTTGTTATTTACGGTTGATGGCTTGTACCATTTCCAGCAACCGCTTATATAATATTCATATTAAAATAAGCGATCAATCACATAATTTTCATATTCAAACGAACAATTAAATCACATAATTAGCATATATAAACAAACAAACAATCAATCATATGATCATCTTATTCCAATAATTGAAAAAACATGTTAATCTTATAATCAAATATAATATACATAATCAATTCGATAGTGGTTTTTCAACAAAATAAGTCATATACTACAAGCATTCACAAACAAGTTTACATAAATATTACTAACAAAATATGACAACATATATAACAATTAAAGTCATGTTCATTGCTTGGTTACCAATAATTCTTTGTTGCCAGCAGTCTTCACTTCGAAATAGCTAATTACCTGCGAACGAGTTTAACAATCGACAATAAAAATTTCAAACCAAAACTGAATGCTAAGTTACTGATTCAAAGATTAAATCACACATATCAATCAATGGGTGCTGGAACATAATTTATTTAAGCTGTATTTGAGTTCTGGTTTCAAATAGTTTCCTTTTATTAGTGTATTTCCCATCATAGATTTAAGTGGGGACGGAAGTAATGGTCACAAAATGAATTATAGTTTGAGTACAAACCATCTGAGTCCAGCATCATTTATTTACTTCAATTTCATTCTGGTTATTGTCTGTATATCAATCTTTTTAGTTACTGCCATACATAATTTTTCTAAGCTAACGTTTGCTGTGGAAGTTTGATATTATCTTACAAGTTTTTAGAACTTAAAGAATGGTTGCCTTATTTAAACATTAAAGTCTTTACTTTGGTTAGCAAATTATTTATTTCAATATTTATCATGATGCAATCCATTGTTCTTCGAACCACATAAGGTTGTCGTGTTAGAGTAATAATATTGAATATATATGAACTACTAAGCATGGCTACCAACATTTATCATTTGTTAGAAGTTAGAAGATTTGAAAAATGTTCGTATAAACTGCTAGCAATATTAGATTTTCCCTTCTTTTCTCCTCGTTCTATTGCTATGATGACATGACAGAACATAAAGTTTGGCTACAGTTTATTGGTAAATAATTTCTCACTGGCATGTACCGCTCATGAATTACTATGATATATGTATACGTGACATATATATAGCAAATTAGGAGAGCTTACTGTATAGGTTCTAATCTTAGGAGGGACTTGTTGATCGCCAATATCAGCGTACATAACATCAACAGAGAAAGTACCAGATCTAAAGAACGTCAGAGCTTTGACGCTTGGAATTGGATTTCCCTTGGGAAATACATTTATGCTCTGGGCACTTTCTACTGACCCACTATCTGATTCAGGAGCAGAGCCCTTCCATGATAGTGTAATTGAAAATGGAAAGCTTTCTTGTACCTTCAAAACAAAACATGCAGCAAATTCAAATATGGAATTAGTTTAAGTTAGACAATGTTAGATGCAAGCACATACTTTTATTATAACTCATGTCCTATATAATGTGGTAGATGTTACTGTTAGTACTAATAACAACCTGTACCTATGTAGTAAACATTTAGTATTACTATTTTTTTAATTCCACGTCTACTCTTGCATGATTCATTAAGAATACATGGCCAGAAGCTGATCAAACAAAACGGCTTTATTTCCATAACAAATTAGTAGATATGTCAGTGGTATTGGAGAAATAACACAGTAAAATGTTTCTCAAATTATAATCAAGAATCATTATGATTCACCATAGGACTGAAATTTTGACTTCAAAGACCATTTGACCCAGGGTTGTGCGTGCACGACACACGATTGATTCTGAAGTATTCAAGTATAGGAGTAGCGAAATACAAACTATAGCTATGAGGCATGTACTGGGATAAATCAGTATGTCACACACATATCATGTACAAAAGGTACCCTAAGGAATACAAAAGACATAGGCGCATTTATTATTTAACAATGTTGATGCCAACAGAAATACTATGTCACTTGTCAAACATCATAAGCGTGGTTCAAATTCCTGTTACATGCATGTCACTGATCGTCCATAATATAATACCATAGGAGAATATATGGTAACATTTAACTTAAACTGGTTCAATGATACATGAAAAAAATAATAGACAACATTAGCAGTGGCATAGAGAAAGCAACAGTTTACCTGAAACTCACGCACTTTGAAAGTAGGACTAAGAATGGCACACTGAAGTACACACCCACGTGCAACACATTCACTGACATTCATAGTCCTTCTCGGCTCCTACCCAAAGAACACAGACAGAATCCTAATGATTATTGGCACTCTATATCCAAACCCAACAATCTCAATAGAACGAATATTCTCCACTGTCGAACCTGCATCTGTCAATGCCTTTTCTAAAGGTCCTTTAACCCTCTCAAGAATGGGTGCAAATTACTCTCACTGTTAACCTCATAAAAATTAACAAAGTAAAGGAACACTTTGTCGGGATTATTATCTACTCCAATAATTATGGATGCCCCTCAATGCTTGGCAGCTTGTGCAGCCTATACATGTAATAATACATTATTAAGTTGATTTGAAAGATTGGATAAAAGGATTAAAATAAGTATCAAGTCATGCTCAATTTGATGACTTGGGTAACATTGAATAAAAGTATAAAAATAATTTATTCCATACTTTATTGTGTGCATGATTTCATTATCATCTTAACAATAAATAGCTATTATTTTCCACCAAAAATTACTAGAAACTCACTATAAAAACAAGGTTTTGTACAGGATGAACTGCTTTGGGGAGCAGCATGGTTAAGGAGAGCTTCATGAATAGATAGTTTTAAACATACATGAAGAAATAAAATTAGCAAATTCAAAACAAACCAAAAATTAGAATTACTATATTGCATAGCTTCGGCATCCCTATCGGTTATAGCAACAATATATACCCAATTCTGATGCCGCATCTCTATTGGGTCACGGGTACTCGAAGTTTGAATGTATACATATAT
Source organism: Allium cepa (assembly GCA_030765085.1). Classification (NCBI taxonomy): domain Eukaryota; kingdom Viridiplantae; phylum Streptophyta; class Magnoliopsida; order Asparagales; family Amaryllidaceae; genus Allium; species Allium cepa. Next base: position 578,345,658 of record CM060942.1, read on the forward strand.
CAGTCCTTGTAGTGTCCGTATGGAATATATTAGTAGGTGCAAAGTTATATCATGAGCCAGAGGGTCAGAATATGCAAGGTATGGGTGAAAATATGAATCTTCAAGCATCCAACTAACCAAATTGCTATGATTGTATACTTATTCTTATCAAATGAATATATCCTATATTTTCTAATGCCAGTTATAATTAACAACAATTTTGAACAATGCATGAAACTGATAAGTGTTAGCTAGTTTAATTTATACTTGTGCACTAAAAAATTAGTATAGCATCAATTCGTGTGATATTAGTTAGTTTTTACATTATTTGTGTTGTATAAATAATATAACATTATATCTCCATTTAATGTTAGTTTAGTTTATCGTCTTCTATTTTTCTATTATTTTTAGTTTTCTTTTCTTTTTCTTTTCTAGGATTGTTGTGAGTTGACATGGTATGGTCGTCTGGTTCGACGATCAGATCAGAAGTTGTAGCGTGGCGGTGCATCGATTTACGATTGAGGCGAGGCAATGATAGAGTTGGTTGTGATGGTGATGAATGCGGTTTTGATGATGTATGCAGTGAGGCCAGGGTTTTGACTTGTTTGTGAGTAACCTGGACATAATTATGAAAATGATGGGAAGATATGCTTTTTTCCTAACTTTAGCACAGGTCCAATTTCTTCTATTAAGTTTGTCTATCTACCTAATTGCTTTCTCAATTTTTTATAGAACCGACGGTCTTATGATGTCATTATAGTTTATGCACTACTTTTAGGCATCATAAATAAAGGAAGTTTAAGCAAGCACTTCTGTTACTAACTGAATCATGTGCCTATGAAAAACATATTTTAGCGTATACATATCCAGTGTAGAATTAACAACAACTCGTTATCAGTTTTTGCTAGGTTGTATGAATATTATGACTTTTTTGAAAGTAACTATGTTGAGAATAAAACATTACAAATCTTGTACTATAAAGGAACTATGTTGTATGCGAAGTTGTTATTACCTTTTTAGCTAATATAGAATCTTCTGGTCTCTCATCATCCAACCATACAAATTCTTCTATTTAAATGGTAATAAAGCTTCATCTTGTTTCTGGTTTTAGATAATAAAGACCAAGTCAAACAACTATGTAGCTCCGAGTTTCAAAATTAGTATATTGATTAAAATGAACTTCAATTCCAGGTAAAAAATGATTAAATACATAGGTGTTAACCATAAAAGGTGTACTTATTTCTAAATGCACCAACCCATACCCATCTTCTTTAGAACTGTCACTTCACGTTCACTGTTGTTATAGGTTAATGCAAATGCAAGTTACTTTCTTAAATCGTAATTCAAATAGCAAGGAACAATGTGATTTAAAAAATTGGATACTGTATTTTACTTATTATAAAATAGGTGGTTATAGAAAATACCACTCATCACTATATTATCTCCTGATCGCCAGCTAAATCATTAAATACGATTTACCTATATGCACAAAAAATATGGCTTCAGTATGCACCTTACAGCTCGTATCGCATTTGAATCATTAAAGGGTGATCTCATATTTCAACTGAATGGTTTCCAGCCCTGAGCCCAGCATATTACACCTCATGCTGTCTCGCTTCATTAAGCTACCACTCTGCTCTCCGCTTCAGCATCCACACTGCAGACCCCAGCTTGCAGCAACCTTTGTTTGCTACCGTCTTGCCCCGGCCTTACTATTACCATATCTACCTGGATGAGATTTTCAATGGACATGCAATTCTCAGATTAATCCAACAAGAACAACAGCTTGCTCACCTAATGGCTACCTGAATTGCATCAGCTTCATGCATAACCACCCTTGTATCCTACACGACCTCCCTACAACTCAATCTTATAGTAAGTCTCTTATGCAAGCATTTGCTGTTTAAACGCGTTTATCTATTTCTCTAGTTATTATTAATAATAATGGTTGGCTGTTATTATCAGCTAACATATTTGTAATCATGTCGACTTGCTCTCTTTTTATTTGTTCAATTAATCGATCATCATTCTACCACAATTGTAATAAATTATACCCCATAAACATTTGTACAAACTTTGGTTTTTGCTTAATAGAATATGAGTGCAACTAGTCATTGTAATGAAATAATATTACTTTGTTGTTGTATGATCATAGTACAAATTTCCCATATAATTACTTTCCAAGCACATGTATATTTTAATAAAGCAGCATGTAAAAGAAATAGTTATATTATGAGTTCATAAAACCAACTAACCTTTTCCCAAACTTGTGAATGATAATCATTGAACCAATTGATCTCGGATAAAGATATTAAGAATAAATTAAAACTAGTTTTGCCTGCAAAAAAGTGTAAACTAGATAATTATCCAGTGAACAAGAAATTCTAATAGATTATGTCCGTTGCTAGGAAGAAATGATAATATCCAGGTGCCAGCTTGTAAATGCAATGTTAATTATATTAATATAAAATAGAGAATACCCTTTTGTAGTAGCTAGCTCAGCATTCAAATATTTATAACAGCCAGCTAATACAATCTCCGAAGTCGAATCACAGCTCATATTCTTTTTTTTGTAGAATTAAAAATCTCTACTTTGATTAATTCAACTTCGTTTCTATCTTTTGAAAAATTATCACCAAAATCTAGACCAAATTCTAATATAGCAGTCTTCGTTAGAGTTCCTAATATCTCAGTTCTTCCATTTTGGTTTACTACAAGCCTACAGTATCGCCTCCAATGTTATTAAAAATAGACTATAAAAGAATTTTAACCACAATTTTGGCAACTCTATACAGATTCTACGTCAAATTTTGACCTAGTAAGAAATCGACTCTTCTTATATCGATGTCTACTTAATTCATGCCAGGTGCTAAATATTAGTAATAATAGCTAAAATGGTACAAGTTACTGAATTTTATGTCACATGATACTTGCCAAGGTTAACAATATATAGATCAACACATAGTAATATAGCATTCTTGTTTGCAGTAACTCTAATGCAAACCAACCAATAATGTCGGCAAACTCAAAAGAAAATACGCACAAAACCCCACATCACTTTAACATAATCCATATGCTAATTAAAAGAGTTTGGGTTGTGATTCTAATTTAAATGTTACACTTCTCATTTGAAGTCTCAGTTTAGACCTTTCTTTCAAGCATGAACTATTGGTTTATAGAACTTGCATTTGATGTATGATTTAAGTTTCCCCTATGTAACAATCAGTAGTAGAATCATTATCCCTCAATGTACCTACAATATAATCATTAAATTAGTTATATTAATCATTTCATTAATTAGTCTTGTGTATGACTAATCTAGTCATCAAGAACATATAAAGCATAATCTAGAATCTTATTTCCAAATACCATGATCTTTTTATGTGTGTGTATTCGAGAATTTTATTCAAGGGACCATTCTATTTTCAAGAACCAATAATTTTAGTAATTTAGTTCATATTATGAGAATTCCATTCTAGGGAGTTCTTTGAATTATTTATAGCAGATAATACCTAGATGAATTAACAAGATTTAACACGAAAAAGAAAAGGAAAAAATGAACATTTACCTTATTATGGAAAATATTCAAAAGTGACGCAACTATCCTTCCCATCCACAACCTGATGCAATAACTCTAGTTCATGCTTCTCTGCAATTAGTCCTCTGCCGCCTCTACTTCCTGCCATCCATCTCCCGATGCCGAGGTTGATCACTACTCCGATTCCAACTCCTAATGCTGACACGGTTCCATCGCAAATTGAAAAAATGTTTTCAGAACCTGGTAATATGTGAAAAAGAAACGATTGTTTTGGTAACGACATAAACAGTACTTTCTCTAATACTTGCAAACTGAAGATCTTCAGTTGATGAACTAATACCAAGGAAGAGCCTCTCTCTGGATTCTATTAGGTATTAAGATGGAGAGATAAACTGAACCATCAGTTCTGGCACTAGTTTTAAGCGATAGCAGATAGTCGGTAACTATTGGGTCATGAATGAATAGGAATGACTAACGAATTTGGATGTGGGAACGTTAAATGATTTAGGGTAACTTATTTTAGGGAGAAAGTAAAATAAGATTTAAGAGATAAATGAAAATAAAAGAGGGAAGAAGCGCTTTTGTGCGGCCATACAAAAATTAAGTCTCGCCTAAAATTTTTTGTTCCTTCAATCCACCAATTTTTTTTGTTTCCTCCATTAGTTACACTTAAATAACTGTTTTCTTGCACTTGATAATAAACGCTATTATTAAATGCAATTAAAAATGCTTTTTCTTGTAGTGACTACTTGCTCCCACTTAGCTGTTCTGTGCATGTGCAGAGCACCTGTTTGTCCATTATTTTACAGTGGCACGGTCCACTCTAAAGCCGGCTAGCATTGCTAAAAAAATTGTTTCAAGAATAACTATGGTTTGAAAATAATAATAAGGGTTTATTAGTAAGATTCCAAATATAAATTATTATTATTTATAATAAGAGTAAAGAATTGTTATTATTACTTTTGAAATGATTAATAATTATTTTAGGATGTTTTAATATGATAATTATTATATATTTATTTATAATATTATTTTACATGAAACTGTTTGAAGTAAAGACCTTTAATTGTGTGTAAATGTTTCCAAAGCCTATGAATAGAGTTGAAAGACTTGGATTTTATAGAAGAGTTTATAAAGTAGTTTGGAGACGTAAGGAAGATTATTTACAAGGTGAAAAGTTTTATAATGAGTTTTATAAATGCTTAGATATTTATAAATGGACTTAAGAAACGGGTTTATAGATTTATAAAAGAAGTTTTATAAATGGTTCCAGAAGTTTTTATCAAATGGTTTACAAATGGTTTTAGAGAATTAGAAGGAGTTTATGAGTGATTTTTGAATCGAATAAAAATAGAATCTTTCTCAGTGTGTAAATGTACTTATACCGTTGATATGCGTATATGGATATTTTCTAAGTATTGAAAATATAGGAATTGGTGGATATATCTTTGTAAAAGTATTCTTATACAAGTAATTTACAAATGGTTTTATTTGTGAAAGATATATAAGGGGAAGCTAGCATTGCTTATATGGTTAACCAATGTTGGTTTTCCTTATGAAATAAATTTATGATTGAATGTTTGTTATTCGATAGTTAAATAACGACTATTGAAATTGGACCCAAATGTAACTTTGAAAATATTTAGGAGAAACACATGAGTTATATGGCATATTCATCTCCGATGATGCTATACCGTACGTATAAATCTTGTTTTGTTCTCCTAGGTCAATGATAAAGGAATCTGTCCACTAACAGTTAGGTGCCAATTTTATCTTTGACTGTTTATTTTCTAAAGAACCGGGATTGAGTTTGTCGAAAATTATCAAAAGTTGTTTCAAAGAGACCGTGATCGGGTATGTTACTCGAAAACCACTTCCGTCCAACGAATGCGCTTCGAAGTGAAGACCTTGAAGATGATGGAATTAGAGACGAAGCTCTTAAGTATTTTGTTCATTCCTAGAATGAACTTGTATGGATGAATGCTTACATTGCTTTGTCTCTTGGAAGGCGATATTAGCATTCCAAGTAGGAAGTGCCATATAAAAAGGTAAAATGTAGCCTCAAGCCTCATGAAACGAGAATGACTAATACATGGGAGATGCAGGAAGGCTAGATGTGCCACTCCCATGAAGGTAAGGTCATCCCTATCTAGAGTCTCTGCTATCTCTCATTTGTATGCTTCAGTACAGTTGTTGATTTGAACCAAAGGGTGATCTTAATCGGTACTATCTAATAAAGAATAGGCCAGTATTGTGTTGACATGGGTCGATAGGCTCGACCTCCGTGTTATTTGTCTAGAGATGCACCGCGACAAACGGTACCCCAGTAGCCCAGTGATTGCATGGAATCCATTCTTCAATAAGCGCCGTATGGACTTAGTTGTGCCCAATTATGCTGAAACGTGAGATGCAAGCATTTCAGCAATATTCATATTTTACTTTAACCCGTAGATATTACCATAATAAAAATGGATTTCTATAAAAATGGTTTTGGTTATCGTAAGGTAAAAACTCATATGTGTTTATCTGCGGCGTGGTCTTATGAGATACTTTTGATTTCAAGGATTTGTATAACTTTAAAATTCAGTTTATTGTGTTTTCTCACGTAGGTTTTCCAGGCTAACTCGGGTGTTATTTTGTTATAATGCTCGGGTCAGACCGAGGATATTTACAGGATTTTAATTGGTTCATTTGGAGCTTCCGAAGACAAGTTGGAGGCCCAGAGACGTATTCACATAGTTGGTTATTTTTCCGTTGTATTCGTTGTTTTATTTATTAGCAATTAGAGGACATGCTGTTATAACTGTCCAAGCTGAAATAGGTTAATATATTCTGATTGATGATTTATATACACATATTATAGTTTTGCTTTTGTGTAAAGATTTATGGTATATTATAGATTATTCGTTCCGCTGTGAGATTCTTGTTGTTTAGTTTTCTTCTTATCTTTTTCCTTCTTACTTTTCCCTAACATTCGGGTTTTTTGGCATTCGATTGCTCAGCACACAATACAGGGGAAGTATTATTGTCGATTTTCGATGGTCGAAAAATACCAGTTCTTACATTTGGTATCGGAGCCAGGTTAAGCGAGAACCTTGGCTTTGGTAGGGTACTTATTAGAGATAGGGTCAGTAGCATCCTAGAATGAGTTTGAGTGTGTATGTAATGACCCGTAATTTTATCACTTTGCAAATATGAATATTGAATTTTAAAATATTCGAATATAGAATTTTCAAACTTAAATAATCATGTTTTATGTAATAAGTAAGAATGATAAACTTAGTTTTAGAATGGGTTTACAAAAATAAGAGATTTGAGTTTCAAAAGCCGATTTTCAAAAAATTGGATTAATATTATTAAATATGGTTTTATAACTCTATTGAACTTGTTTTAATTATTTAAAGATGATAAGAAAATAATTGTTGGCTAACACCTTGTGATTTATTTCACGATTTAACTAAAAGGTGTTTAGCAATAATATTGTTTCATTTAAATTGTTATAATTAGTTATAATAATTTGACGTCAATGGAATTATATTCAAAGTTGGTTTTCATAAATGAAAGTTAATGAAATGTTTAAATAAGTAGAAATATTTGGAAATGAATATTTCGAATTTTTATTAAACAAAAGTGACTTATATAAAGAATGGTTTTATAAAAATGTTTTAGGAAACGGAAAGAATTTTGAGGACTAGACCCGATGGTTTTAAAATGATTTTTGAAAGGATTTGGAAATGGAAATTATTATAGATTAGAAATATTTGTAATTATTAGTGCAAATTATTTTTTCACTTCTGGATATAAAGTCATTTGTTATGTTACCAAAGATTCGGGTAACCCATAATCTACGAAAATGCATGGGCAAAGGAGGTAGAGATGTTCTGTAGCCTTGATGGAGTCCACTCTTGGAATAGAGGGATGCACCAATCTATTATTTATTCGAAATGATAGACCTAGGGCCCTGCTTTTGGCTAGAAAACTCCCGATCATGTAGCATATAGTTTTATATGCTTGTATATTGATATCGTTTCAAAAGGTGATTTGTTTTCAGATCCCGAAGTAAAGGAATAGTTTGAACATAAAAGATATATATATTTCAAAAGTTTCAAAATAACAATTCGGGAATAAAGTCCAAAGAAATAATTTCCATTATGATAATTAGATTTGAAAATTTTAAATGTAAAGAATAAGCCTAAGTGGGTAGTTTTGGGAATTCCATATTATTTGTGTATCGTAGGCTCCATAAGTCCTATTTGCGATAGGAGAACAATGTTGGCTTGATTCTGTATCTAATTGGGTACCCACACTACAACAAAAAGACCCTATTACAACTATATTTTTACAACTGTCACGATTTGTTAGTTGTAATAGAGATTTTTTACAACTCTTTTTTTTAGAAAGTTGTAATAGACTTACTTTCAACAACTCTTCTTTTTTGCCAGTTGTAATAGATATCTATTACAACCTTTCTTTTTACCAGTTATAATAGATGTCTATTTTTAACAACTCTTCATTTTTGTCAGTTGTAATAGATCGTTATTACAACATTTTTTTGCTAGTTATAATAGATGCCCATTTTTTACAACTCTTCTTTTTTGTCAGTTGTAATAGAAGCCTATTACAACATTTTTTGCTAGTTGTAATAGATGCATATTTTTAACAACTCTTTTTTCAGTTGTAATAGGTGTCTATTACAACTTTTTGTTTACCAGTTGTAATAATTATATAATAATTATAATTGAATATTAATACTTAATAATTAATAATCAATTAGAAAATTAATAATAAATAATAATTACTATTATAGAATAATAATTAATTTAAAGTATGAAGTAATGAACATTCAATATAATTAATAATTATTAAATAAACAATAATTAATAAATTAGAATTAATTTTGAATAATTAATAGTTAACATTAATAATTAATAATTAAGAAATAAAAATTAATATTAATCATTAATATTTAATATTTAATAATTAATATTTAAAATATAATAATCATTAACTAATAATAAATATTGATTACTATTAAATTATAATAATTAATTTGAAATATGAAATATTTAGTATTAATAATAAATATTCAATATAATTAATAATTAATATAACAATTAATATTTAGTAAATTAGAATAAATTTTTAATAATTAATATTTAACACTAATAATTAACAATTAAGAAATAAAAAATAACATTAATAATTAATAATTGATATCAAAAATATAATAATCAATAAAAATAATTAATAATTAATAAGAAAATTAATAATAAACAATAAATACTATTAAATAACAATAATTAATTTGAAATATGAAGTAATTATAACTAATAATTATATACTAACTATTTAATTGATAATTTATAAATAATAATTACTATCGAATAATAGTAACTAATTATTAATAATAAATTTTTTGTAATAAGAATAATTAACTAAATAAAAATTAAATAGTAGTAATAAAAGTTTAAAATCAATGTTAAATAATAATAATAATTAATAGTTAAATTAAATAATAATAATTAAAATGAAATTGTATTAATTTAATAGATGTCTATTACAACCTTTCTTTTTTGCAAGTTGTAATAAATTTCTATTTTAACAACTCTTCTTTTCTGTCAGTTGTAATAAATCTCTGTCACAACACTTTTTTGCTAGTTATAATAGATGTCTATTTTTTACAACTTTCTTTAGGCTCCAAAACCAAATTTTCCATTGGCTCCAAAACCAATTTTTTTGGCTCCAAAGCTAAATTTTGACGTATAATCACCGCTCTTTCTCTCTTCCCCCCTGGTAGCCTAAATTTTTGTTTTCCTCCATCTCGTCATTAATTTTCTTTATTTCGTTTCCTTTCAAATAGTAAAAAATCATTCGATTTCCTCAAACCGTATCTCCTTAAGACTGTATCGCAGTCGAAGCTAATCAATCTGGGTTTTTGAAACCGAGAGTAACCGAGATTTTGTGGATGCTACCGCGAGTTAGGTTTTAGGCGGTTTTAGGTTTCTCGATAAAAAAAGGTTCGGATCTAGGTTGAGCAAGGGTTTTTGGCAGTTTTGGGTGCTGTCGCAAGTTGTTGTAGATGCGGCTGGTGATAGCTGTTGACCCAAAGAAGTTTTTCGGCCTAAGTTATGTAGCAGATGCTAGACTCTCTGATCATCATGTTTTGTTCCTCGTCGACTACCGTGTTTACTCTGATTTGCTCGTTGAGTAGCCGCCTATCAGGTGATCTGATATGGTGAACGCTTCCTGAAGTCGTTGCTGCTGATGTTGCCGATGTCCGAAATCAGAGTTGTGATGATCCTCTGTCAGGTAAACTCATTATGTTGTGTTGGTTGAATCAGAAATTTTTTCGTGCGATGTGGATTGAATCCTTTGATATTGTGTTGGTGCACTGATGATGCCAACTAGACGAAACTTTGCCATTGTTATTTTCTGCTGAAGTAGTTTGTCTAACTTGAGGAGCTGAGATTGGATGTGATTAATATATCTGATGTGTTTGCTGCCATCTAGATGTTGCTCAGTGCCGATTTATGGTGCTTCAATGATGTGGATGTTTCATTCTGATTTTTTCGTATGTATAGACTTTTGACACACTGTGATCTGAGTTGGATGTAATGGTGATATAGCTCTGGTATCTGATGTTGACGCTGGTGGCGAGATGCTCTGATCTAGACTAGAGACAATATTGTTTGGCTTTTGCTAAGTTTGATGCTCTAGCATCTTCATTCTGGTGCTAGCCTTTGCAAGGTATCAAATTCATAATTATGCATACACTTCAGGACTTTGTGTAATTTAAATTCATTAAACAATGTTTAAATTGCATAAACATGTAGCATAAATGGACAGAAAATTTTCAATTTCATGAACAAATAAGCTCCTAGCAAAATTTTAGAGAAATCATTCAAGTTCCAATTTTCACTATACATAGCGGACCAACAAGCTCAACCTCTATATACAGGTTCCAGAAATTCTAAGCCAGCATGTGGTATCGTCGAAAAAAGCACATGCTAATTGGTACAACAAAATATCAGTCGCATGGAGAGACGCAAAGCCACCGCCAAAAACACCTGAAGAAGCCACTAGGCTAGTTGTTCTTACATTAAAGAGGCATCAGAAAGCAGATGTAGAGGTACATCCAATCTACTATCTACAGATTGTGATACCAGCCTACTGATGCACCGGATATAACTTATTTTTATTGTTACAGGGACTTCTCTCTTTCTAGAGATTGCCTTCTCCACAATTACTTGAAATCGAAAAAAGATTCAAGTTTCTCACCTACGAAGCCTGATGGAGTGAAGTACAAATTGCATACACTTCCGGTGAGATATTTAGCGGTTGATAGTAAATTGCACCTTTCATTAATTCGAATTAGGTTTGACTTGAATGGTATTTTGCACTATGTAGGTGGACAGGCAATCCATTTCAGATGGAGATACTATCACTGTTTATGTAGATACTACAGATGCAAGAGAATCAACGATTCTTCCTCCAGGAGTACGTGAAGCAGCCACAAAGAGAGCTAAGGCTATATCGGCAAAGACTACAAGACTGCAGATGCTCTTCATAAGAGCATTGTTGAAGCAGGATACAAGTCAGTAACACAAGAAATACATCTTATGTGTTCATCGTATTCCCTATATTTGTGTCATTCTCATATCATATGAACTTACTTTTTTTAACAAGGTAATAAGCAGCCCAAATGGCAATGAAACCCTTGCAAAGAAATATAGAATAAGGGTGAGGTATGGATTTTTACTAGAATTGGAGTCTTGCTAGTCTTCTTTCTTATAAGGCTACACTCTTTTCATTGTCTCGCTGGTACTACTATAAATTATGTTATTTTAGGGGAATTAATGCACCTGAGAGTGCAATGCCATTTGGAAAAAAAATCAAGGAAGAATTGGTAAAGCTATGTGAAGGAAAGTGGCTCACGGTTCTTATCTATGGCAGTAACGATTGCTACGGTCGCTTTGTTGGCGATGTCTATTTCGATAGCATTTTTATTCAGGTAACAAAACAGTTACAACTTAGAAGTAAAATCAGTGCTTATATCTTAGCAAACCAATGATTAGAATTATATTTTTTGTTTCGGTCTATACTACAATTGCGAGGAAGCTTCCACATTTTAGAAATAAGCAGGTAAAGGTATAACCAATTCTATGATATGTCCTAATCTATAGAGATTGAGGTTAAGATTGTTTATATACAAAACAGATGATGCATACTGGAAAGTAAAACTGTAAAAGAATAAAAAACTTCTTTCCACTAACATAAGTCGAACATCGAAATTTCGGATCCTTAATTCAAAATTACCCATTGAATTTGATACTTCTTTGTTTCTACAATACATACTGCAGTTTACACCAAATCTATGTACTATCGCAATAATCTGATCACGGGTTTCACTTAAATTTGAATAGTATGTAAGGAGTTGCTTGGATTAAATTATACCCTTGCTTTACCCTCAGACATGGTTGCTGCAACAGCAAACTCAGCTACAGAATCAATTAGAACTTGCTGCAGCAGCAAACTCTGCTACAGAATCTATTGGATATGCCAGTCATCGCTTCAACTTAACTGCAAAGAATAGTAGTTGATTAACTGCACATAATAATTGGTTATCACAAAATAAGATGAAGATGACAGTGAAGCTATTATGGTTGAACATGAAAGGATAACAAAGGAACGGGCAAAGGAGAAACTTATGAAGATACTGTAATGTGTAAAATATTTTCCTTGTTTCTTTTATTCTCTTTCTGCACTTTATAAAATGATAATTACTGCTTTGACATGTTTGTACTCTGTAAAATATCAAACATGGTTGAGCACTAATTGATTATCTAACTTGTTTAATTAAAGCCCAATCTCTCCTATTTACATAGATCTCAGTCGCAATAACGACATGTTTGAGAGATTATTTCCTGATTATTAATGTTCAGGTAAATGCCTTGCCGTTATAAAATTTGACATAATTAACAATTGAATTTATAGGTTTTTCTTTTTATTATGACCACTAGATTTACATGAAAGGTTCTGTTAACATGAAGGATAAGGAACATGTTGAGTTCCTAGGATAAATGACAAACTTTACTATGGTCATAAATATGAAATAATTTTATTTATAATCTTCCTAAAAATCAGTTGTTATGACATTATTGATCCGGGTAATGAATTGTTTTAAACATAGATAGGCAAAATTAAAGTAGGTAAAACTTGTATAAATAAGTGTTGAAACTCTGAGTATACATTGCAGGATAATTAGCCTCAAAACCTTTTATTATACTGCTGTTATAATTAGCTCTTGATTATAATTCGGTTACAATCTGAGTATACATTGCAGGATCTTATGCTTGAAAGCACTCAACTAGATTGCACTCATATGCTAATTCATATTGCATCATACGTCTGTACTATTGGACTCAAATGGATTCTTAAGCACTCAACTGGATTGCACTCAACTAGATTCTTAAGCTATTCCATATAGGCCTAGTTCATACGTATGTACTATTGGACAAGCAGTTGGGAAGATTGTTGTTTAGCATGGGGAATTTATCTCTTTTAATTAGTACGTATCTATATTTATATTGACGTATGTTATGGATTGAGTTATATTTTGCAATAAAATTATGAATTCAAAAATGGTGTAAAATTGAACTGTTTTAGCTTTTATTAAATGTGAATGGTTCATGTTGTTTCAAGTAATGTTAACAATTGTAGTTATTATTAGTGAAATATCGGTTTTAATTATAATGTTGTGAAATTTATGGTTAATGACAGTTGTCGGAAGATGAATTGCAATTGTTGGTAGCAGTTGTAAAAAGATTTATTGCAAGTGTCAATAACAGTTGTAAATGAATCTATTACAACTGCCAAAAGCAGTTGCAAAAGTTACTGTTGCAACTGCTAATAGCAGTTGCAAAAGAAACCTATTACAACTGTCAATGCAACAGTTACGATAGACTTGACCACAACTTTCAAAAGCAGTTGTAAAAGGCTTTTTTACAACTGCTCCTGCAACTGTCGGCAACAGTTGTAAAAATATTCAACTCTATTACAACTCCGGATATTAAGACTGGCGGTCGTCAGTTGTAATAGACATTTTACAATTGTTTTTGGCAGTTGCGAAAAGGTATTTTTGTTGTAGTGCCAGTTAGATAAGGGTACGTAGGCAGTAACAAGTGGTAGTGATGCAGCCCCAGTAATAACATAACATTTTTCTATTTATTGTTTGCCATATATCGTGTATTGATTTATTTTTCCTACTAATTATTTTATTCCGCATTTGACAAGTTTATTGAGTCTATAGAAATGACTATTGTTGTCTCTCTCATCAGAGTTGTGCAATGTAAAATATTTGCATATGCATTTGGTATGTATTAAAGCACACCAAGTAGATTAAATTGATTACTCTGATAACTTATATAACTAAAATTATATCCTATACGTTTAATGGTGTTAAATATTTATCAAATGTTGTGTATTAAGTTGGTAGTTTTCATTCGTAGTTTTTGAACGAACGGGTTTTTCGGCGATTTTGACTGTTTCGAAAAACCAGGTCGTCACAGTGTGTGTGTGTGTGAGTGCGTATTTGTTAGCGATATAAAAAATGTCTTATATTAAGATGATTAATCTATTGAGTGGCTTATGGATTCTGTTCAATACGAGCAATTGACGTTATTAATAGGGCTCTCTAAACACTTGAAACTATAATTTGACATGGTATTGTTGTGAAATTGGGTAAATAAAATAATTTTACCTTTATTATATTTTCTATATAAAGGAATAATTTTTCATAAAATTATTATAATATATGTAGTGTGCTTGGTTGTTAAAAAATGATAATGTTGATTATTATCATTTGTTGTTTGTTATTATAGTCGAATAAAAGTTGTTATTATAACGCAAAACAAAATAAAAAATTAAGAAAATGGTTTCATATAACCAAAGTGAGATTATATAAATATGTGATTTATAAACGTAACTCATAAATGGAAAGGAAATGAAACTTCAGAAGTATATTATAAATATGATTTGTAAGTAAAAAGGGTTTAAAAACTGGGAATTTGGGAATCTAAATCCCGTTGGTTTTGGAAATGGTTTTTCAAAGTTTTAGAAAATAATAATAATATTATCTAGAAAATATTTTGAATAAAAACATTTAAACAAGATTTTAAAGAATATAGAAAGCACTGAACTCATTTCAGTCGCTGGAAAATAATTTCGGTGATGATTGTAGTATCATCGACGTTCATTTTCGAGTTTCCAAGAGTGGAATTGCTACCATTGGAGTTTTGTTTTGCTAAAACTAGTTTTGATTATAATATTCAAAAATTGGATTTGAATTCTACAGAAATCTATTATAATATTTCAAAATGATTTGAAATAAGTAAGAACATGATATTTAAACTATGAAAATTTTCATTTAGTATTTAATGAAAATATAGGAAAATAAGTTAGATAACTTATAAATTTTGAGAATAAATAATAAAACAATGTTTTGAATTATTGGATATGAATCTTACGAAAAGCAAAATTGAAATGAAATTTAACTTAAGATAAGTTAAATAAAATGAATTTGAAAAGAAATTTAACCCGAGTTAGGCTAAATGAAATACGTTAATGAAATAGTTATAGGAAATGGAATTGGTTGTGATTGAAATAAATTAATTAATGTGAATAAAAAGAATTTGGGATAGCTATGAAAATCAATTGTAATAAATGTGTAAGTTGTACTTATATTATCTTATTCGCATAATGGTTTGATCCAGATTCGAGTACATAGTTTCGAGATGATTTACATCGGTCTGCGTTAGGATTTTTCACTCGATTCTCGACTGCGAACACTTGATATGGATTTTTGGTTGATTCTGGAATTCTCTATCATAATATATTGCTATGTAAGGAGAATGATGGTTTCTAATCAAGGAATCGAACCTGAGTCCACACTAGAGTGGTCGTGTGAATGATACTAGTTCGGAAGTGAGATCGTGTGATCGAGCGAGCGATCAGATTTGATTGTGCATATGGATGATATATGTACATCGTACGGTTTTAGTAAGGCAAATGCTAAAAATTGAAATCGTTGAATAATATGATATGAACCATATGTTGAGATATCATTGGTAAATAAATTGCAAGTATATAAAAGCAAGAGCTAGTATGATGCCTTTGATTTCAAAAGTAAAAAATTGGTTACCAGACTAAAAGGTACACGTTTAAATTGTTGTTTGATTTGATGGTTTTATGATTGGGCCGCTTGGCTTTTGTTTTCTTTTGATGGTTTAGGGCCCGTAGTGGCGATTTGTAGTTGTTTCGATCGAGCCACGCAAAGGAGACGCTGGCGAAATTTTTCGTAAAATTAAGGCGTTAGAATTTTTATAGAAATTTTTGACAAATAAAATTTGATCTTGAGTATACCTTAAAATGATTGAATGCGATGATATTAGTTGGAATATATGAATGAATTTGGAAACTTAGCAAAAGTAATAGCAAAGTTTCAACAAGTTGCTTTTTAGGAAAAGTTAAAAGCTTACAAGGATTTGATAAGGTATCTTAACTAGAACGTAATGGCTTTGGGCATTTTTCTTATCTTGGCAATTTCGGGGACAAAAGTCTTTGTAAGGAGGGAAGAGTGCAATGACCCAGAATTTTTGTCTATTGAATTTGAAATATTTAATTGATTTTAAATATTAAATAATTAATTTTATAAGTCAAATAGCTAAAATTTCGAATATATCAGTTTATTGGATAATTTAATCATTGAAATTATTAACTGAAATTATTTAAATAATTGAATCTTGGGTTTGAAGCTGGATAAAAAAAATATCAAAGCATATTTAAATTCTAGTTAATAAGAATCAAATAATAAAACTTTTAAATTGGATTTAAAAGCGATTTACTCGATTTTGAAAATAACTAATTTTAATTAACATATAAAATAGCCTTCCAAGGCACCGTCTCAGATTTCGATGAAACCAGTTTCATTGGATCCGTAATAATGAATAATATTATGGCATCAATTTTCATGGCGGTCAGATGTACCATTTGGTTGTGCAAGATCGAAATACGTTGAAATTAATATAGAAAATTTAATATAATAATTGGGTTCAAAAAGCTATCTTCTGCATATAATCGAATTAGGCCTCGAGACTAGTTCCATTGCGTTCGAAATAGGGGTATAACATATAGAAAGCTTGATGTCATGTCCCGTTTGGGGTTCGATATTTTTGGACCTATAACGTCGAATATTTTCGAATATAAAATGATATATACGTATATATATATATATATATATATATATATGTATGTATGTATGTACATGTTCCCATATCCTAGCCCATGCCCTTCACTATGCATGCCATACCCACACTATTCAGCGATGCCTCAACCATACCACCCTCATCCTTAAATACAATTCAATAAAAGAGAAAGAAAATTACCAGGTTTCAAATTTTTTTCAAATTTATAAACCAGCCAAATCTAACGATCCTCATCGATCAGGACCAATCCTTGCGTTTTCAGGCGAGGTCATCAACTAGAGAAATGTTGCCGACATCATGCTTGACCTATTGGATGGTTGGATTGCCATCAATCAACGCATGGTAGCCATAGTTCGATGATGAACGTGAGACCTATTTTCATGAATTCCATTTGGGTTATCGTTGGGCGATGACACCTGAAGGAAAGTGGTAGAGTACATGGAGGGCTACATGCTGGTGAGTCGAGGCGGGGCAGCGGCGCAAGGCAGTGGTCGCGACAGTGGGGAAAGGAGTGACATGCATGGTGATGGTGCACATGCATAGGGATGCACGATTTTGTTTGGAACATGAAAATGGGTTTGAGGAACACGCCGTTAGTGTAATTAACGTGATTTTGTAATTAGTTTTTATTTTAATTTAAAACTGTATCGATAACTTATAAAATTGATAACTCCATATGAGGTGCAATAGAGGAGCGGATTTTTGCGTTGGGCTTGTAACGACGAAAGCTTCGCGAAGTAGTTAGTTTGGTTGGATTTAGAGACTGTTGAAATTTGGGCTAAAATCGACGTTTTTCGATTTTAGTTCCAAACCGTAACACCTCGGCGGTGAAATATAATTTCGATGAGTTTAACTTACCTTTTTGGTTAGCTTGTTTGATATATAGTTGATAAAATTTGTTGGATGATTGTTTGAATGAATTACTATATTTTTATTAGTTGGATTGAATATTCCCACCTATTGGAGAGGATGAGTCCCTATTACGTTTTCGTGAAAGAGCGGATGTCACTTTGTATATGAATCCCACCTCGAAGAGGTTGATTTATACTTTATGATTATATAACATTTGTGATGCATGGGGAAACAAGTTGGAGGGATCGATGGATCATTCCTCGCTATTATTGAATTGTTTCAATAATATTTCTTTTATATAGATTATTGAATAATGAACATGATTGTGGGAACTATGGTTATAACATCGTTATATGTATGAAAATAAAACCTAGTAGTGATGGAAAATTAATATCGATATTGGTTAAAAGGAGGCTAGTGATTGCTTATACGCTTAACCAATGTTGCTTTTCCTTGTGAAATAAATCCGTGTTTGATTGTTTGTTACTCGATAGTTATATAACCGACTATCGAAATCGGACCCAAATTTAACTTTGAAAATATGTAGGAGAAACACGTGAGTTACATGGCATAGTCATTTTTGATAATGCTATACTATGTGAATAAATCTCACTTCGTTCTCATAGGTCAATGATGAGGAAATCCATCCACTAATGGTTAGGAGGTGATCTCTAATATTATCCTTGACTGTTTATTTCCTGAAGAACCGGGATTGAGTTTGTCGAAAATTATCGAAAGTTGTTTCGAAGAGACCGGGATCGTGTATGTTATCCTAAAACCACTTCGATCCAACGAATGCATTCCGAAGTGAAGAACTTAAAGATGATGGAATTGGAGACAGAACTCTCAAGTGTTTCGTTCAATCCCAGAATGAACTAGTTTGGATGAATGCTAATATTGGATTGTCACCTGGAAGGCGGTATTAGCACTCTAAGTGGGAAGTGTTATATATATAAAAAGGTAAAATGTATCCTTACGCCTCATCAACCAGGAATGAATAAAATAGGTTGATGCAGCAAGGCTAGGTGAGTTGCTCCCATGAGAGTAAGGTCATCCCTATCTAGAGTCCCCACTATCTCTCATTTTTATGCTTTGATACAGTTGCCGATTTGAACCAAGGGGTTATCTTATTAGATACTATCAGTAAAGGGTAGACCGGTCTTGTGTTGACAGGGGTCGATAGGTTCGACATGGTGTTATTTGTCTAGAAATGCACTATGACAGGTGGTACCCCAATAGCTCAATCATTGAATGAAATCCATTCTCCAATAAGCGCAGTACGGACTTAGTTATGCCCAACTATGCTAAAAAGTGAGATGTAAGCATTTTGGCTATATTCATATATTACTTTGACCCTTAGACATTACTATAATATAAATAGATTTCTATAGAAATGGTTTTGGTTATCATAAGGTAAAAAACCGTCTGTGTTTATGTGCGTCGTGATCTTACGAGACACTTTCGATTTGAAGGATTTTTTTTTAAATTTAAAATCCAAATGAGTGTGTTTTCTTACGCTGGTTTTGCAGATTAACTCGAGTGTTATTTTATTATAATGCTTGGGTCAGACCGACCATATTTACATGATTTTAGTTGGATGCTTTGGAGGTTCAAGAGACGAGTTGGAGGCCCAGAGACGTATTCACATAAATGGTCATTTTTCCACTATATTCATTATTGTACTCAGCAATTGTGAGGACAGACTTTTATAACTATCCAGGTTGAAATAGGTTAGTATACTCTGGTTGATGATTTTATATACACATATTACAGTTTTTCTTTTGTGTTATGGTATATTATAGATTATTCGTTCTGCTGTGAGATTCTGTGTTGTTTAGTTTTCTTCTTATCTTATTCCTTCTTTGTTTTTCCTTAACAATCGGGTTTTTCTGTCATTCGATTGCTAGGCACGTAATACAGTGGACGTATTAGTGTCAATTTTCGAGCGTCGAAGAATACCGGTCATTACACCCTGCTTTCCAAAATGAAATCCAACATCCTATACAAGAAATGCAAACACAAAGCCATGGTCGTGCATGCTCAATAACTAACACGGAGCATATCTCGACAGTTTCACGAACACAAAGCCTGGTCAACACCATCACCTCATGCATATCGTCCCCGAATGCGATATGACATGCAACAACCCATCAAAGAAAATGTAGATCGAGTTATGCAAATCTCGACCAATGCCCCATTCTCATATGCCAAATCGACCCTCTTCGAACCAAATTCCTAATGCTAAGCTCCGATCGACCAAAAACTGCCTATATCAATGTCAAAGGCTAACCTTAGCTTAGCTCAAACCATCGATCACGGCCCCGCATCACAACACGCATCTTCTATCATCTAGATTTGAAGCCACTATCAAACGAGTTCTTATAATCCATACTTGTAGTTTTTATAGAGTATTGATTTTTGTTTCGAATTTTGAATGGAGATTGGTTATTTTTATTTAATGTAAAATGAAGGGAATAAAAGAGCGGAGGAAACAAGAATAGGAAAGAGGAAAAGATAACACAAGGGATGTAAGTTATGGCTTGTTTTTATATTAACCAAATTCTCTTAACTCACATCAAATACACTCCTTTAACCATAAGAAAATTAAAATTTTCCAAGTTAAACAATATTCTTAAGCAACATCCAATTCCAATCAAATCACCATAAATGCAAATTGAAATTTTTAATTTGAATTCTATTTGTAAAAAGTTTTGAACAGAAATATATATGATAATCCGCTATGAAATATTCCATTCACATACTTAGCGCAAAACGACATAAATAAAAAAACGATCGTGCATCAAAAAGCAACACGATCTCAAATCAATAATAAAATAAACAGACAAATTTATTCTGTTAAATTCAGAAAATACCATCGTTTGCTGAAAATTTGTCAAATAATAATTTAAATATTTTTCGAAATTAAAAATTATGGAAAATCCAATAAATTCATATAAAAATACTATGATAAAAATTAAGTCGTTTTATCAATAATTAATTTCCTTGTTATTTATTCAAACCATTTACTATTATAAACACATTTACAAATGAATTCATCATTGTTATTTATTAATTAAAAGGAGTTAAATAAGGTAATTAAATTGATTTTATGAATATTTAATTCATGACCAAATATTTAATTCTCGATTCAAATATTTAAATAATACCCATATCCGAATATAAGTTATCTGTATTTTTAAACACTGATTATTTAAAATTTTAAAATAAATTAAATATTCAAAATCAAAAACGATAAAATTTTAAGATGTTACAATTATTATAACAAAAAGGTTAAAATCCATGACTTCTTACTCAATTCTCGAGAAAAATTTAACACAACGATGGCGTTGTAATCCATGCTTCCTTTTCACTTTCAATAAAATCAAAAAAACTTGAAATATAGCTTTTAAACATCCTTTTCAAATATTACTTAAAAAGAAAATCTTAAGTTTAATATACATTAAAACTCAAAACCATTTCCTTTTCTTATTTCAAAATAAATACTTCTTCTTTTAAATATTTATATTGAATCCTTTAAAACATTTATATAAATTTCATATCATATTTAAAAAAACTATTAGCGAGAAATCCTCTTAAGAGTAAAAGTATGAAAGAAGAAGCTATAATATGGGAGTTAGTTCCTTCTAGTGATGTCGAAAGAGATGCTTCTATTAGAGTTGAAGAGGCGCCTATGCAAGCATTGAAGGAGATGCGTCCGTTAGGGTTGAAGAGGCACCTCCGCAAGCATTAAAGAAGATGCTTCCATCAAGGTTTAAGAGATGCTTCCACAAGCATCAAAGGAGATGCTTCCGCAACTATCAAAGGAGATGCTTCCGTAAGAGTCAATTCTTCTACCGAAGCAATCCCTTCTGCAAGTGTTGAAAGATTCCCTTCCACAAGTGTTTCCAAAGTCTTCCTTACCGCAATCTTCAAACCTCTGAAACAGTCATCCTTCCATAAGCAAGTATCATCCTTCCGTCACACTCCATGTAAGCCCTTTGCAATTCTTCAAAGAATATTCCAACTGTGGCAAAGTCATGGCTTAGGAATAATGAAGGGATTCATTGTGCCTTCAGCTGCAAAGTGCCGAATTAGTTCCCATATGCTTCTCAAAAGAGTTCCTTCCAGTGGTGTCAGAAGCACCCGGTTCACATATAAAAGCGGTACTGAAGGAATGCTTAGCCAATATCCTTATAGACTTTGCTTCGGACAGTGATGAAAGCATCCATTTAAGTGTGGTGGAAGCATTGTACAAGAAGAATAAGATGCATTAGCACCATCATCAATGGAACGAAAGGATTTCCTTTGACAATGATGGAGGTGGAGCTAGAAGAATGATGAAAGGCAATGAAGGCATTCCTTCCAACGATGATGGAAGGATGGAGGAGAAAGGACCTGGACCCGCATCTATAAATAGGACCCTAGGGGTCATGTTTTGGTGGAGGTTTTTCCATTCCATTCTTCTTTTCTAATCTCATACTCTTATAACCCTAAATCGATTTAGGAAAAAATCCTATCAATTTGTAACCATTTTGCACTTAATAAAATTAAGGGTATGAGTTTGATCATTTATGGTCTCCTAGCTTATACTTCTTCGAATGTTGTGGGAATGGATGAACATACATATATGAATATTGACTTTGAGTATAAGAATGATCTACACAACCATTAGCATGCCTAATAACCATTGCACAAGACTTATGCTTATCTCCTTAACTCTCTATGAACATATGTTGTGTCGTGGAATCCATTTGGCTGTTAGAGCCTTAAGGTGATCTACTACCTTCGGCCTTCATCTCATGTGGTTATAGGGATAAAGAGCCCTTAAGTCCTATTAATAAATGAAGGCTGATCTGCAGTGGTGTCTATGACGCCATGAATCCACTCTTTAACAATTCAACCACACATTGGATCTCAAATGATAAATTGGTCCTTTATACATGATCAAATTATTTAAGGGTTAACTTATCACAAATAGCATCTGGAGTGTTAGATCATATTTTGGTTTAACATTTTTGGTGCTAGAAGGAGGGTTCGAACCTTCGTCTCATTATTTCCTTATCTAAAAACTAATTAAGTAAAGTTTATTGTAGGAAAATGGTAAGACCTAAGAAAGTCAATGCTCTTTAATGAAGAAGTAATCGTGCACGCGACAAATCTGGAGGAAAATGTAACTCCTAATTTCAATATAACATTGGAACTCGGTAAAACATAGCAACTGGCATAGCTCACCTGCAACGAAGTTAAAATAAAGAGCCTAGAATAACATTTGGTGAAAGTAAAAGGGCAAAGCGATGCTCAAAAGTCATCCAAAACTGTTGGACCAACTGTTGGAGAAAAAGTGAACTCACCAAGTAGAAACCTAAACACCTCTCTACTAAAAAGCAAAAGTAAGCTCAACTCTCTACAGAAGATGAAATAAAATAAACCTTATAAGTTGAATTACCAAGGTTGAGCTGACGACAAGTCTAAGAAACAATCTGGAAGCTCAACCTCCAGAGAGTAGCAACCTGTAGAAATAATTATCATAATAAAGAAGCTTACTTAAAGGACATGGTAGAGAAAATAGCCAAAGATATTTGATGATAAGGGAAAGAGAACCTTGGATGAAAGAGCTAATGATAATCATTGAGAAGTTCCATTCACTAATCATCACCTAATGGCATTTGAGAGCTAGACAGACCTGTATAATGCATCCAGTGCGGTTCGATGTAGACTCTTTCATGTGATGCTCCAAGAAGCAGCTGCTAAAGAGTACCGCTAGTACCGTAAGAAAACTATATACTCTTGAAAGCAGTTCTCTTATGAATTCTCTGCCCAATGCTATATCTGTACGAATCCGACCATCGACTATATTGTGTCGGCAAACATAAGAGGAAGACCAGGGTAGCTACTAGGAGACTACCTCAAAAGATTTAATGTGGAAGTACTAAAAGCCAAGGACATGAATGGTAGGGATAAGCTAATTGCAATGCATTCTGGATTGATAGAACAAACACCATTTTGGAAAGAGCATTACATTCATGGATGTAAGGACCTTCAAAAATTTCACTTCCAGGCTGAAAAATTCATTCGAATGGATGAAATGTACCATTCTAGGAGAATTACACGACCTAAGGGAGAGGTGAGGAGATCTAGTTTCAACCGTGGTCATGAGGTGGGACGATAACTCAAATACCAACTCCATTGCGCTAAATATGTCTTTGTCCTACATTTATGCTATGACTGAAGAGAAGGTTTGTTTACCAACCTCATTCAAATCCAAGACCTTTCCTAAGCAAAAGAAGGGAGGCGACTATTGCACCTATCATAAGGCCAATGGCCAAAACATGGACGAGTGTCGTGTATTGGCCGGTATAATTTAGAAACTAATTCGTGAAGGAAGTTTAAAATAATTCATCAAGGTTGGATAGAAGGTTCCATGAATTGACAATGGACTACAAAATTTTCTAACAACATTGTGGACATCCTAGAAGAGAAAGATTAGATAAATCAAAGCCCGCCTCTTAACAGAATTAATGTGATCCATAGAGGACCGTATCTGGCCGGAAGCAGCAAGGGAGCTAGAAACGGGTATATCAGAGAAGCTAAAGTGGGAGTGTTTTCTATTCAGAGAAGCCTCTGCTCAAAAAACCTCGATATAACAACCAAACGCTTAATCTCACCATCATCCCGTTCGAGTTGAAGGGAATCAGGCACCCTCATAACGATCCGCTTATTATCACTGTTCAAGTTGGACTCTCCATAGTTACCAAGATCCACATAGATAATGGAAGCGCTATCAACGTCATCTTCAAACATGCTTTCGATCAAATGGGGATCCCTAAAAAACGCTAGAGCCTTGAGCCTATTTTTGGTTTCAATAATAAAGGGCCAACTCCTTGGGACAATTGAAGTTACTAGTACATATAAGCTTGCAACCATGCTGACGACTTTCGAGACACTATTCGTGGTCAAGAATCAGCCTTCATATTACAAAGCTTTTTTTAGTCCTCCTACTCTGGACGAGGTGTATGCTTTTGTCTCGCCCAAATACTTAACGGTGAAGTTCTTGGCCATGAGGAGTTGAGGAACCATTAAGGGGGAGCAATTTAGCTCTCGTGGAATGTACTTTGCTACCTTGAAAAAATTCAAAAGGGAACATGCTTCTTATTATGATTCATCTACTATTTTTCAGCCTTTGGATGAAGGATTTTTGCACCTACCTTCCAAAGCGGAAGCAAGACCCAGTAATACAACTAAGCATAAGCTTAAGTTGTACAATCCATTCAAAAGGAAAAGGAAGAGAGGAGATACTAACTCGATAGAGGAGAAAGTGGATAATGAAGAAATTATCACTGTTTTAGACTACAACGAAGAAATAGAGAGAACAAAACTGATTGAAGATCTTGATGAAATATGTTTGGATCCAGTTAATCCAAAATGGAAGGTCAAAATTCGGAAAGAATTAGAAGGCAACTTTAAAGCCGGCTTAATTCAATTCCTTCAGGCCAGCAAATGTATTTGCATGGACTCATTCAGACATGATCGAATTCGACTTGGCAGTTATGTGCTAGCTTTGAATATTGATCCACGTATAACTCCTATCTGGAAATAGAAAAGATGGTTTGACAAAACTAGATCTGATGCATAGAAAGAAGAGGTTAAGAAGTTTCTTGAAAATGGATTCATTAGAGAAGTATTCTATTCGAAATGGCTAACTAATCCGGTATTCGTTACAAAGTCGAATGTTAAATAGAGGATTTGTGTCGGCTACACCAACTTAAACAAAACATGTTTGAAAAATTGTTACGTATTTCCCGAATAGATCAGTTAGTTGATGCAACCAGCGAACATAAGCTTATGTTCTTTATGGATGCTTATTTAAGATATAATAAAATTCCCATGTTCAAGCTGGACGAAGAGAATATAAGCTTTATCACTGATTGGGAAACGTATTACTACAAGGTGATGTCCTTTGGGTTGAACAACGCGGGCACCACTTATTAAAGACTGGTGAATAGAATGTTTAAAGAGAAGATCAACTAGAATATGGAAGTTCATGTGGATGAAATGTTAGTGAAGTCTCATGAGAAAAGCAGTCATTTGAATGATCTTAAAGAAATGTTTGACGTGCTATGGAGATATCAGATGAAACTTAATCCGCAAAAATGCTCTTTTGGAGTTCAATCTAAGAAGTTTCTGGGGTATACTGTTAGCGCTCGAGGAATTGAAGCCAATCCTGACCAAATTCAAGCTATAAAGGACGGCTGATAGAGTTAGGGTACGTCTTAGGGGTAATTATGTAATTTGTTACATATACCTAATTCGTCGACCAATCTTGTTCGAAATAAAGGTATTTTGTTTCTATTATATACTTGATATAATGTGGTTATATTAATTAATCAATTTAATTAAAAGTGTATTTAATAGAAAATCCACAAATGGTATGATAAGTGATAGTAGTTACAAAGTGGTAACTGTGCGTAATTATCATATTGAAACAAATATACCATTTCAAATGTTCCTAGTCATATTGAATCTAGACTGGGCGTCAATGTACCGGTTGAGACTAGATTACGTAACACTCTGCAAATATTGGGTAGTGTATTATTCATTACTATTGGGGCACCAAGGGGTTAGATACTAATTGTTATTGGACAATTATGGAATGAGTCACTATATAGTTTTCGGTTGGTTAATATAACTAAGGTCAAGCAGAGAAAATCGATGTGACTAATTTACAAAGTTCTCTCGACTTTAGAATACTGTTGGTCTTCAATGTGGAAGCTCCGTTTTGATTATGGTTAAATCATGGAATGACATCCATCAAACGCCTATAATGGGTCGAGTGGAAGCATTGGAAGTGAAACACTAATCAAGAGAGGATTCGTCTCCTTAGTTATATGAGGTTAGTATCACGGTCAACTGAAGTCAACTCAAAGTCAAAGTTTTTAGCTAGAGCATTTTGGCTAATAATAATTGTATTATTGAACCAAAGACTTTGTGCTTGGACTATAAGTTGAATGTAGATGATATTGGAATTTTGACCATTACCAAATTCCATAAATCCAAAGTGATACAGTTTTGACAGAGAGAATTGGAGTAAATAATTGTCACTATAAGGTACCGCTTATAATAAGTAAAACTGGATATTACCAAAAGATGTGTAAGCGATAAATTCATCCAAAATGTCACACCACCTGCTAAGTGATGTGTGAATGTTAGTATTCGAATAGTTCGATATTAATCGCAGAATGAATTTACAGCTATGATTCGTACAACCGTAATGATGAATTCTCTGAAAAACTACATGATTTAATTAATTTACAAAATGTTGTAATTGATAAAATTAATTGGTATTTGAGAAATATTAATTTTTATTTATTTGATATTTGGAAGCTTTTTTGTGATTATTTTAATGCATTTATAAAAGTTATATTCGTGCGCATTGATATATGATATCGACGTAATTTAAAGATAATTGCATGAAATGATTTATGAAAATTTTATGTCATTTGATGACATGATTTATGGAAATTTTATGTAATTTGATGACATGTGTTTGCGCCAAAAATGGTCACAAACCCCAAATACCGTGAAAGCACCAGTGTATGGACACAAATCAACAATATTCAAGCACAAATGTCAGATCTCAGCAAATAACAACAACAATTCAAGAATTATAATCAGAAACACAGAATTTATAGTGGTTCGGCTATCTCCTGCCTATGTCCACTTCAAAGTTTTATCCTTTTATTGATTATCCTTGCTGGTTACAGATGATTACAACAGTAGCAATGAAGAATTTCGAGTACAATAGTTATATTGAAGTGTAGAAACGAATCCGGCAGAGTCTGGACGTCCAATAGCCAAAAAGGTCCTTTTTCTGTAGGCTTCAAGAGGCTATTTATAGGCGTAGGAGGCTGAGATCGCGCTCAAACTTCGGGAGACTTCTTTTCGCACATGAGTGGGCCCACGCGACCGGCCCCACCAAGTTTCGACTCGATCTGTGATCGATACGAATTGGTTTCGTATCCATCAAGAATTGATCCAATCGGGACGAAACTTGGTAGGAACATTCCTTACCTTGTATGCAAGCTGCTGTGAAAATTTCGTTGCATTTGGATCAGCGGTTTGGGAGATATGATCGATACGAGCTGATGTTCTTCGTGGACTGCAGATTTCGAATCCATGCTTTCGCACCCATCTTCTTTGACTCGATTAGAAGCGCATGCGCATCGATGACGTGGCGCTACTTCCCAGGCCAGATCCTGAATTCGCACCGAGTTGAGGGTTTCTTTTTTCAAACTATGTATGTCCTTAGCCGCTTTGAATGCTTCTCCGCTTGATTCGCGCTCGCATCCATAATTCGCGTTCATTCGTGCCGATAATTTCGCTTCGCATCTGTATCCAACTGTGCATCGTACCGTTCTTCGTATCAATTTCAGGAGGGTGTTTCGTATCGATCTATCCGATCGATACGAAATAACGTTATGCGAGGCGATCGATACGAAAAACACACGAAAGGTATTGATACGAAGCTAGACACGAACGAAGCCTTACCTGATGGATACGAGCGAGGCCTTACCTGATGGACACGAACTTCGATAGCCTCCCATGGATACGAAAGCGCCAAAGTCCTTCTACTATCGGTACGAGAGTATCGATTCGAAACATACCTCCTCTTCCCATCCTGACCGATACGAAACCATTGAGTCGTGTCCATGATGATCGATACGAACAGTATCGATTCGAAGTCCTTCACCCTGCTCTGCCTTTGATCGATACGAACACTATCGATTTGAAACACCATTTCGATCGATACGAAATGTATCGATACGAAACATCCTCTGCTGATCGATGCGAAACCATCGATACGAACCACCTTCTGATCGATGTGAAATGCATCGATACGAACCGTGCCTTGCGTGCCTTAATCCATCCATATCTTATGCATACGACCTCCGATTGATCTGAACCTTGAAACATAGCCTTTCCTAGTCCTCATCATCATCTCCAATCGATTCCGTCCCGATTGGGGCTCAACCAAATTTTGACGACATCGATTGCAGCCTTGATTCCAATCGATCTCCAATCCCAATATCCATCATTCCCTGCCAATTTGTTGATATTCTAGCCTTGACCAAAAGGCGGGATAACATTCGCCCCCCAAAACATGCCTTGTGATAAGAAGGCTTGTTTTGAATAGTTCCGAATCCGATATCCGAAGTCCATAGCCAATTCCAATTCCATGTCCATTCGAACTCGACAACCGAGTCCTAATCCATCCTTATCCAATAGCCAATAACCGAATCCAGGACCTCTCCGGTCGATATCCAAATCCATAACCTCTCCGGGCTCTTGCCAAGCGCAATCCACACCTGACGACCGTGGTCCAGTGTCCCTGGACGTTGTACAATGCCGTGGCTCAAGCCCTAAGCCGAATCCTGGTCTCTCCGGACCCTTGTTGAGCATAGTCCATACTCAACGACCTGAAACAATAATCGACAATATGGGGCCTAAGTCCTAGGCCGAATCCTGGTCACTCCGGACCCTTGTTGAGCATAGTACATACTCAATGACCTGACAATAATAATTGATAATACATGGCCTAAGTCCTAGGCCGTATCCTGGTCTCTCCGGACCCTTGTCGAGCATAGTCCATACTCGACGACCTGTATGAGTCAATTTACCACGTTCGGGCAAAGCGACTCGCCCTTTGCCAGGCATAATCCATACCCGACGACCTTTTATCAAAAACCAGATAAAAATCAATCAAAATTCAATCCAAAATTCAAATCAAAACCGAAAAATCATAAATCCAAACCAACATCCAAAAAACGAAATCAATCATCCAAAGGAAAATCCAAATCAAAAAGCAAGCGAAACCAGGAGTTCAATCAAAACTCCAAAACCAAACCAGAAAAAGCAGTGTCCAATCCGAAAGCAAAAGGCAAATTTCACAAACCATAGCATCGTGGTTTATCATCATTCAGAGCATGCTTAGGGGCCATCTCCGTCCCCATACATGTGCAAATGACTTTGCCGTTTGTCAGTAGCTTGTTACTTATTTCATATTATCCTGGTCAATTGATAACCAATCGACCGTCATTCTTGGGCCTCACATCATCACGGTGTGAGGTAGCCGGTAGTTGCTCCTGCTCCACCGCTGCATTCCGTGCCCCAACATACTACCTCAGTTGTCCATTCCTCACATGCTCCTCAATTATGTCCTTTAAATGCCTGCAGCTGTTGGTGTCATGTCTGTCTAAGTTGTGGAAGAGACAATGCCTTCCTGATGCCCTTTCCCGTTCAGATGGTTCTCTCCTTGCCGGCCTTCGGTAAGGAAGGCGATTCCGAGTTTCCAAGTAAATCTGCTCCAATGTCTCATTCAATCCTGTGTATGTGGAAAATTTTGGATCCTTCCATCGCTTCTTAACTTTTCCAGAATCATCATCCAACTTCCTCTTTCCTTTATCTTTATCCGAACCTCTAATGGATGGTCCTCCATCCTCAGTTGCATTTACCTCCTTCAACTTTAAATCCATACTCGCATCTTCTTGCCGAAGGAACCTTTCGGCTTCGTGAAAGAATTCCTCGAGATCCTGTGGGGGATCTCGTATCAAAGATAACTTAAATTCTGAATCCTCTCTGACTCCTGATACTGCCACCTTTAAAACCATCGATTGATCCGGCCGATCCACCGAAGCAACCACCACATTGAATCGGGTTAGAAAATCCCTAAGTGATTCATCCATCCTTTGCTTTACCGATGTCAATGTCATTACGTTCTTCGGCCTCTTGATATGAACCTGAAACTGCCCCAAAAACCAATCCACCAATTCCCTCCAAGTCCTAATAGATCCTTCCTCCAACTGCCTAAACCAAATTGCAGCTAAGTCCGTCAAGTACAAAGGGAAGCATCGGGCCATCACTTCCTCCGATGCCCCCAGCACTTCCATGTGTCTAGTATACCTCATCAAGTGATCAATCAGATCAGCCTTGCCATCATATACTTCCACGCTAGGTAGCTTAAATTTAGGTGGATTCTGAGCTATCCTTATTTCCCGAGCGAACGGACTCTTGTTCGCTCCTTCCAAGTCTCTATTGGTCAAGCCTCCACGCATGGTTTTCCCCGATGATATCCACCAATCCAGCATTGTCTGCCAGGGGTTGCCCCATGCCCCTGAGGGAACTCCGGCATGTATTCTTCATGTGGATCATTAGCAGCAACAATGGCCCTAGCCTGTTGAACTCCTTCCAAACGTCCTCCTGTGTTGGATCCTGCGGGCTTGCCCCCAAGCCCTTGTTGGTCACCTCCTAGCTTTGTATTCCGTTCTCCATTAGGCTCCAAAACCCTAGCTCCTTGTTCCACATCCACAGCCGCTGTAGCTGTTCCCAAGTTATGTGTCCCTGCAGCTCTCATCTGCTCAAAGAAAGTCTGCATCATTTCCTGTTGACTTTTCAACAATTTCTCTTGCAAAGAATTTGCCATAGCTTCCATCTCATCCCTGGTTATGTAGGTGGAAGCTTGTCCTTCTCCTGCTCCAGAGGATACCTCCTGGCTTCCTCCTTGTTGGCTTCTCTCAGCTCTTTGCCTTGTTTGTCGAGTCATTGTCTTCAAATCTAAACTCTTCACTCTTTTCAAATCCAAACTTCAATCCGATGTAGCGGGTGCTAGTCCTTCTCAGTGAAAGCACCAAAGTGTTTGCGCCAAAAATGGTCACAAACCCCAAATACCATGAAAGCACCAGTGCATGGACACAAATCAACAATATTCAAGCACAAATGTCAGATCTCAGCAAATAACAACAACAATTCAGGAATTATAATCAGAAACACAGAATTTATAGTGGTTCGGCTATCTCCGGCCTACGTCCACTTCAAAGTTTTATCCTTTTATTGATTATCCTTGCTGGTTACAGATGATTACAGCAGTAGCAATAAAGAATTTCGAGTACAATAGTTATATTGAAGTACGGAAACAAATCCGGCAGAGTCTGGACGTCCAATAGCCAAAAAGGTCCTTTTTCTGTAGGCTTCAGGAGGCTATTTATAGACGTAGGAGGCTGAGATCGCGCTCAAACTTCGGGAGACTTCTTCTGGCACGTGAGTGAGCCCACGCGACCGACCCCACCAAGTTTCGACTCGATCTGTGATCGATACGAATTGGTTTCGTATCCATCAAGAATTGATCCAATCGGGACGAAACTTGGTAGGAACATTCCTTACCTTGTATGCAAGCTGCTGTGAAAATTTCGTTACATTTGGATCAACGGTTTGGGAGATATGATCGATACGAGCTGATGTTCTTCGTGGACTGCAGATTTCGAATCCATGCTTTCGCATCCATCTTCTTCGACTCGATTAGAAGCGCGTGTGCATCGATGACGTGGCGCTACTTCCCAGGCCAGATCCTGAATTCGCGCCGAGTTGAGGATTTCTTCCTTCGAACCATGTATGTCCTTAGCCGCTTTGAATGCTTCTCCGCTTGATTCGCGCTCGCATCCATAATTCGCGTTCATTCGTGCCGATAATTTCGCTTCGCATCTGTATCCAACTGTGCATCGTACCGTCCTTCGTATCGATTTCAGGAGGGTGTTTCGTATCGATCTATCCGATCGATACGAAATAACGTTATGCGAGGCCATCGATACGAAAAACGCACGAAAGGTATGGATATGAAGCTAGACACGAACGAAGCCTTACCTGATGGATACGAGCGAGGCCTTACCTGATGGACACGAACTTCGATAGCCTCCCATGGATACGAAAGCGCCAAAGTCCTTCTACTATCGGTACGAGAGTATCGATTCGAAACATACCTCCTCTTCCCATCCCGACCGATACGAAACCATTGAGTCGTGTCCATGATGATCGATACGAACAGTATCGATTCGAAGTCCTTCACCCTGCTCTGCCTTTGATCGATACGAACACTATCGATTTGAAACACCATTTCGATCGATACGAAATGTATCGATACGAAACATCCTCTGCTGATCGATGCGAAACCATCGATACGAACCACCTTCTGATCGATGTGAAATGCATCGATACGAACCGTGCCTTGCGTGCCTTAATCCATCCATATCTTATGCATACGACCTCCGATTGATCTGAACCTTGAAACATAGCCTTTCCTAGTCCTCATCATCATCTCCAATCGATTTCGTCCCGATCGTGGCTCAACCAAATTTTGACGACATCGATTGCAGCCTTGATTACAATCGATCTCCAATCTCAATATCCATCATTCCTTGCCAATTTGTTGATATTCCAGCCTTGACCAAAAGGCGGGATAACAACATGATTTGTGAAAATTTTATGCATTTGATGACATATGTGTAAAGAAAGAATTGGAGAGAGAAATAATCAAGAGCATTAATAAAAGAAGTTTTAATTTAAGAATGAAAAAGTTTCATCCTTTCATATAAAATGTATTTCTCTAACTCATTCTGAACGAATAATTCATTCTTTCTCTCTCTCCTAACTTTTTATGGTAGAAACAAAAAAGAGGAAATGGAATTTTCAAAATGTTTTAACTCCAAATAAAAAGAACAGATACAATATAACAAAAGTAGTTCATCCATCTCTTGCAAGGATAAGATGTGGATCTTGAAGATCTGAGGAGATATCATCATTCAAGGTGTGATTTCTAGACAACATCCTAAGGTGATTCAATCGGATCTAGAAGCATTCTTCATTCTAGATGTAAATCAATGGCAACATTAATAAGGTCTATTTTAAGGATTGGGTAGCAAGGTATGTGTAACGACCCTAACTCGACCTTTGAAAATCGGCATCGAATACGACACTCGTATTCAAATGCCGTAGATCCAAACGTCGAATCTGGATCGCTAGAGTTTATAACACATTAAGTACAACACAGCGGAAGAAATGAATAATATATTTGATATACAACATTTGATACAATATTCAGATGCAATGATGATACAATGAATATCAATATACAGAGATATGATACAAAACAATAGCAGCGGAAAGAAAAGATAACACCAGCAGCGGAATAATATCACCAATATGGTCTTCAAGAAAGAACTCCAGTATCGGTAATCTCCATCTCCAAGGCACCAATCCAAAAATAGCTTGAACTCCCAATAACGATGCACAAAGATAAGCAAGTGCAGTCCTGATCCAAAGACTAAACTAGCTCTAGATAATCTACTAAACCTGACTATCTGAAAAACCCAACTCTAGACTGCCCGTGTGGGAAAATTGTGGGCACCCAGAGTTTAGGAAAGGAACAATAAACTCCAGGTCAGTCATGAGACTGGTATGAGCAAACAAAAATAGTTTATCTTTTAAAATAGACAACAAGAGAATTTAAAATAAATCCGCAATGCTTTTTGGAAAATGAAACTACCATAAGGCCTCCGGCAACACACACAATGCAAACGCAGAATTGAAGGAGATTTTTCCTTATGATAGTCAAATATGCTTGATACGAGAAAATTTCTTTGATATTATTACTAGTGAATAGTATAGAAAAACCATTTCAAAAGTATAATATTAATCCTAGCCAGCATAGACATTTCACACTTATGCCTACTATAGCTACCATGTTTAATAGCAGATTACCGCCACATTCCATGGCAGGTTATACAACTAAAACCGTACAGGGCTCGTATTGTTTTGTTTGGATTTCCAACAAATGGTCAGGCTAAGGAACTTTCTACTGTCCATGGGTACGCCTCTGGCGGGACGTCCCGAGAGCTTAACCAGCTCTCTGCCAACACAAGGCCGGGTTACCTTTATAACTAGGTAACCACTACACGAGCGTGCCATTCCCCGGTCCTTTGGGACCTTTATCCGAGGCGCCTCTCAACCACATAGCAATCACAAAGTAATAGATCTGCAGTGTCCACATGAGTAAAGTATCTGGGATCCATACCATGATACCACCCTTTTTCAAAAGGGAATGACACACACTAAAGGGCACGACCCTCATAACCTTGCCGCATCTTTCCTGTTTCGACCATTTTCGGGATGTGAGGTCCTGATGCAGTCTCGTCCACAAAGCTACGCTTTATACAAAAGCCATGTTTTGATCAACGAATGATACACAGCAGCACTCAGCATGCCACACTACCAAATTGGGAGTATATCACTGATAAATACCAACTACATAACCTCTGAGCTCGTACGTCTCAGAGAAGGGTGTTAAGCTAAGAGAATAAATTCTCCGCCACCAAGCAGAAATGTATTTGATTGAGATCAGTTTAATATCTCAAAGTGTAATGTCAGATATACAACCATACAAGTCTGTTCCGGGTTCGAACAGAACCGAAGGCACTTCGTCCAATAGAGGAAGAAGCCCTTGCAATTCGGGCATCCACAATCCCGATCGGACTCCCCATCACATATAGAGAACTCTATACGGGAGCAACTTAGTGCAGAGTCAATCGACAGGTTATCCTATCGTTCTAGAAGACACCCGGTCTTCAACATCGGTCTTCAAATACAATCCATAACGTCGTATCACTATTCGGAATGGGTTATATGACACAAGGTCCTCTCCCGGATAACCCGAAAAATGAGCGCAAGATTTGAAAACATATGGATATGGGGTTTTAGTTAAGTCACCACTTTAAAAGAAAAACCCAAAAATCTTTCTTCAAATGGTCTAAACAAATTACCATTTTAAATCTTTAAACAAAAGGATGCATTTCACAAAGTTCACCTTATTTCACAAAGATTTATTCATACAATTTCCATTTCGATTAGGATTAACTCATTAAATCTTTAAATCAAAGATTTAACTTATAGCTTTCAAACCGTTTCCAAAGATTTATTCATAACTTGGAAGACCATTTTCATTTTAGACTTGAAATCCTTTTAACACAAATTGAAAGTTCATTTCTTATGTGAAAGCTTTTATTATTTGAAACCAAAAAGTTTTCGTTTCGAAAAAAATCCAATTTCATTTATGCAAGTTAAAATCTTTGGGTTAAATTCAAATTTCCAAAACAACATATTTAAAAGGGTTTAAAACCTATATAAACATGTATAACCCTTGTAAATCATAAATAGGATTTAATTTCAAATTTTTTGAATTCAAATTTAAATCAAAATTCAAAACTAAATCAAGTTATTCAAAAATAAATTTTATCTTTGAAATTCCTTTTCAAAAGCCTTTTTATATTCAACCTAATCCGTTTCCAAAACTATTTGGATTAAAAATTCAATTTTTAAAACTATTTCAAAAATCTGTGACTCAACCAATTTCCACGTGCAATCCATATTTGTGTGTGTAAAGTGTGGTCCAGGGGTTTTACACAATAGAAGTGCAACATCATTAACTAGAATAGATTCAAATACGATAATATATTTGATAAGCAGTATAAACTATAACGCTTATCTTTCATTCACAAATCACAGATATATATCACAAATAATAAATTATCTTAACACAGCTTAAATCAAAACAGAGCATCACATATCAGGGATGTCAAACAATTCAATCATCCAATAGAATCCAAACGTTCATAAGTAAGAGCAGTTAATTTTCTGATTAATTCAAATAAGATTAATCACTTATGAATCACTAATCCTGGTTATACATTAATAAATTACAAATCATCTTGATTGATTATTATTTAATCATTTATTAATTAACCATTATTAATAATAAATTAATTAAACTTTAATTTTAAATCCATCAATCTTTCAATAATTAACCTTTAATCATTTAATTCACCATTTAATTAATTATCTTTAATTAATTAGTTAGCCCTTAATTAATCATCCTTTATTAATTTCACTAAGTAATTAGCTTTTATTTAATTACATAAAGTAATTATCTTTTATTTAATTACACAAAGCAATTATCTCCAATTTACTTCCATAAATAAATTTATCTTTAAATTAATTATCCTTTATTAATCTTAAATTAATTGCATTATGTAATTAGCCCTTAATTGTTAATTAATTAAATTTTCTATTAACTAATTATTCCTCAATTAATTAATAATTAATTACAAATTAATTACCCTTCAACTACAATTTAAGTAACTTTTAAGTTATTACTTAATCAACCTTTAATTATCCATTACATTAATTAATTAACCATAGATTAATCACATTAACAAATTATTCCGTAATTAATTAATTAACCCTCAATTAATCAATTGCCATTAAATTAACTATCCTTAAGTAATTACACTTTGATTAATCATCCTTAATTAATTAAAATAAGTAATTGCACCTTAATTACTTGATTTATCAACTTTAATCCTTAATCAATTACTTTTAATTAAGTAATTATCTTTAAGTGATTAATCACCCTTTAATTAATTTGCTTTAAATAAATTCCACAAAGTAAAATAGCTTTAATTTAATTACACAAAGTAATTTACTTTTAACTCAATTTACAAAGTAATTAACTTAATTTTTAATTACACGAGGTAATTGTTCTTCAATTAACTTTTTAAAAACATTTAATCTTTAAGTCTTAAAACTTTGAAACAAAGTTTATATTAATCTACAAATTAAGTTAAGACTTTAAAATCAAACAACAAATTTTAAACATCATCCTCTTTAGATTAATTTCTTAATCAAGCTTAAACTTAATTAACTTTGAAAAAAATTACTCTAATCCTAGCCCCAAAACTAAATTAAAATATTTATTATTCTTCAAAAATGAATCAGAAAAGGTTTACAACTTGATTTAATTAAATTTGAATAAAAACTTGTTTTATTTTAAATTTTTACTACTAAAAACCCGAGACGACTTCTAGAATTTTCGAGCTCAACTTCGAGTAAAACACTAAATTACCCGATCCTTTCCCCGAGTTCTTCTCCTCTTCTATTATATACTTTGTTTCACTATTAAATTTAAACATGCTGCATAGTTAAAACACTCACATGACATACCAAGGCCAAACCCGAGCTACAATCTCACTTTCCCGAACCTGACTTCGAGTTTAACTTCTTCTTCCCATCATCAAAAAATCCCCAAGCACACAAGTGCATGGTGTACATGCACTATCGATTGGATCAACTCCGATCATCGTTGCCGGCCTCAGCATATCGCCGATCGTCTACTTTATCCTCCCTAGCACCCAGAATTTCGAATTCGACTAGATGTCAAAAATCAGCAGGTTCGAACACCCACTGAAACCCAACCACCATCAAAATCCCCTCGACGCCGACAACCTAGTCCATTAGAAATGACGTGGCTTTGTCCAAAGCTGCACAACACTTCAACGCATCGATTCCCACAGCTTTGATTCACTCCGATCAATCCTTGTTGCTACACGAACACGATGAACACCTCGACCTAATTCGGTTCTTAAACCCTAAGATAGCATCGCTCGACCTCCCCGATGATCAGAACACTCTATAGCCATTTTTCCCTTTACCCCTGATGCTCGAACCACCTCTTAACCAAAGCACAATGGACCAGTGGTCATTGATCATGAGAATTTACTCAAAATAGATTTCTCATACAACTCGAAAATTTTCATTATTTACAATGTTCAAAATCATGAAATTTCTTTTAAAAATCATCTTCTGTTAACACAAATCTAATTATAGGATCCAGGCCTGAAATTAAGTTTATTGATTTCTAACTTTAAAAATGGGTTTACTGTGAATTTTAAAATTTTGAATTGATTGCCGGATAAAAAATCTCGAAACCATTTTTAAAAATACGATTATACTTTTCTAATCATTTTTCATTTGGGAATCATAACCTATAATTGATCATAGAAGGAGCAATTTGAATTAAATTTAGATTTTTTGTTCCAGTAATCTAACAGAGACATATGCATATAAACATATACAGACATTCATACCGAACACTTTCATATTCACAACATAATCACATCCATGCAATCACTTCACATCAAGTATAAATCATAATTATCAGGTTATAAAATAAGGTTTGCTTACCTGGTTGATAAAGCAAAAGACAAGAATTTGATATTTGAAAACTTGAAGTTTGAAAAGAGAAGCATTTTATTTGTGTTTAGCTTGCCTGAAGCTTTGAATCTGGAACTTGTAAATAAAATCTTTGCTTAATTACTGATTACAACTTCAAATTCAAATTTTTAAAGCAATTTTACTTGCCTTAATTTATTCCAGAGAATCTTGCACTATCTCTGGCCAAAAACTGAGGTTGTTTTGAATTCTTGTTTGAGTTGAATCTGTTTGATATTTGCATGCTTGAGTTAATTGCCCAGGCTTGAAGAAATTTGGTTGATCTTAACAGCTGAATTTGTTTAAAGCTTCAAATATGCTTTCTTCAGATTTGAACTGCTTCATCTTTCTTTTGAATTCCCAGAAACTGAAAAAAACTAAAGTTTTACATTGCTCTGGTTTAATCTTTTTTTCTTTCCTTTTGAACAGATTTGTTTTATTTCAGAAAATCTGGAAATTGATCATCAAGTTGCTTACGAATTTGAACTTCCATATTGAAGATTTGCATTCTATCTTTAGATTTCCAGGCTTTAATTCTTGCCTTAGATCTGCATTTCTTTTTTTTTCTAGTTTTAAACTTTTTTTCAGATTTGAGAAGATAATGGCAGTTTTCTGATTTTTTTTCTCTTTTTCTTTCTTTGGGTGTTGGAGTTTGAAATGCCCAAATCTTTTTACTGTTCTCTTTCAGATTTGCTGGGACTAAATAATTGCATATGGGGAGATGAAAAGTTTTTTTTAATTTTTTTAATTTTATTATTTTATTCAATTAATTATATAGGATGCCATTTGTAAAAAAAATGATGAGATCTAAACACTTATAAATTTTACTCCCTTATGTATGTTTAACAATTATAATTTTATAAAGACAAAAGAATTTTTTTATATAAATTTTATATCATATTTACTTTATAAATAAACATACCCTTTATTCATTTGTATATACATACATATAATGTTAAAAGAAGAATTGTTTTAATCAATATTTTACATTATATAAATTACACCTTAATAATTTTAAAATCCAATTATTTTCTTTTTTAAACATTTATTTTAAATTTAGATTCAAATTCCAATTCAACTTGAATTATAACCACTTATGTCTATTTATATATATATATATATATATATATATATTCATCCATACACTTGTACGATTTTATAGTTACATATTTTTTTTTTCCAATTATACTTATTATGGTTTAAAGTTTACACACTTTAAAAATCTTATTTTATAAATTTACAAACCAATGTTACATATATATGCTTTCTTATTAATTTCTAAAAGATAAAACTTCTTATTAATTCTTGTTTTGATCTTATATATATACATTTTTCTTCAATTACTCATACTTATACAATTTACAAAGAAAATGAATTGAAAATAATTAATAAATAACCATACATATATTTTTCTTAGAACATAGAATTTTTAAATCAAATTTATTTTAAATATATTTATTATTAAATTACCAAATCAAAATTTCTATTTAAAATACATATCTTTCTTTATTTTGGAATTCCCATATTAATCCACAATTAATTTCACAATTAAATCTAAAATCTTAAATTAATTATCAATTCTTCCAAGGTTTAATTCCAAAGATTAAATTAATTTTGAAATTATTCTTAGGTAAAATCCAGGAATGTTACGGTATGTCATTTCCCATATACATATAGTGATTTTGCAATGTTTAATGGAAAACTTAATTTAACTTTCATAATTTAAATGATATCTTACTTAACTAAAAATTGTTTGCGAAGA
Source organism: Allium cepa (assembly GCA_030765085.1). Lineage (NCBI taxonomy): Eukaryota > Viridiplantae > Streptophyta > Magnoliopsida > Asparagales > Amaryllidaceae > Allium > Allium cepa. Next base: position 578,385,976 of record CM060942.1, read on the forward strand.
CTGAATTATTTGTTAAATGATATAATCGAGTTTTCATTTGAAAGATCAAAATTAAAACTGTCTTGCTTAACTGAAAAATTGCTTACCTAATAATGTCTTGCTTAACTAAAAGTTGTTTACGAAGATTGAATTATTTGTTGAATGATGTAATTGAGTTTTCATTTGAAAGATCAAAATTAAATTTGTTTATGTTTTAAAAAAATATTTAAGTGTGGATTTATGTTTTTAAACATTCTTGTTAAAGTGTAATTCCTCATATCTGAATGTTTACATGTTCGAATTATTTAGCCGCTCTTCTTTATTTTGTAAATTGAAACTAAATCTATATATTTTAAAATACGATGTTTTATTTTAATCTACATTTTAACATTTAATTTAAATTCCATTTCCTTAAATCTAGAAATTTATAATTTTATGTTGAATGATTGAATTATATTTAAAGTTAAAAATGAAATTTCTATGAAATCAATACAGTGTTTCAATTGTAGATCTGTTTTTTAGTATTTCATAACTAAGTGTAATTTTAGTTTTGAATGTTAATATATGTATGTATGTATGTATGCGTGTATTATTTTCACTTTTTATTGCATTAGATATTTACATATGAATAAAAAGAATTTTAACAACAAATCAAAGTTTTGAAATTGACTGTAATAACTATCTAATTTATATTATTAGAAAGCTTTGATTTAATTCCATATCTACATATTTAGATCTAATTGTATGTGTTCATATAGAATTTATTTTTCTTTACATATATTGTTATAGTATGAATCTCTTTTTTAATTAAGACAATAATGTATACATACAATTCATTATTTACCTTCTAATTCTTACAATTTTGTGCCTATTAGTTGTCATTAATTAGTTACATTAATTAAGTTTAATAAAAGGGAAATTGTATCAATCACCCTTGTCATCCCTTATTTGTTTCCATTTCGATTCCTACGTAATAACCATTCAAATTGTTCTTGTTTATTTTATATATACATATCAATTACCACTGACTACGCACACTCCCTATTTGTTGCATTTGCACAATATTTACTGTGAATATATTTACAATTCATGTAATATTTAGATTAGTCATTAATGTTATTTTATTAATCAGTTATTTAATTTAATTAAGAGAAAGAAAATGAAAAGTTTCATTCTCTAAATAAATTTATGCTCTTTCATTAATTGAATAAATTAATAGAAAGGAAATGAAATATTTCTTTCTCTGAATAAATTTGAAAAAGTTTCATTCTTTAACTAAATTTATGATCCTTCATTCATTGAATAATTTAAAACAAAGGAAATGAAAAGTTTCATTCTCTATATAAATTTATGCCCCCTTAGTTAAGAGAAAGGAAATGAAATATTTCATTGTGAATAAATTTAAAAAGTAAACGTTACACACAAATTTTTATAAAAGAGTGTATTTGATATACACTATCTTACATACACATTAAATTATAGCGAAAATTTATTTATGAAGTTAAATAAAATTTTGATTTTATATAAAAGAAACTTGAAAAAAATTCCAAATGAATTTAGACCCCATAGACCCATTAAAGATCCAAAATGGCTAAAATTTTTGAAATTCACCCATTTCTTCGGCTGTGGGCTGGCACGGTTCCTTCAGCAGCTAAGCCTAAAACTAGAAAAGATGTAATGAATTTAAACGGAAGGGTAGCAACATTGAGTACGTTTATCTCTAAAGCTATTGATAAGTGCATTCCATTCTTTGATGTAATCAAGAAGAAAATAAATTTTGTATTGGAAGAAGATTATCGAAAAGCTTTCAAAGAACCGAAAGACTATTTTGAAAAGCCACCGGTATTATCCAGTCCCATAGGAGGAGAAAACTTATACCTATGTATGGCAGTTTCCAAACAAATAGTGAGCTCAGTACTAATCAGAGAGGAAAACGGAATTCAACTTCCCACTTATTATGTAAGCAGAAGGTTGAAGGATCTGAAGTCAAATATTCAGTTATAGAAAAATTGGCTTATTGCTTGATACTTACAACGCAAAAATTGAGAGCCCACTTTCAGGCATATTCGATCAAAGGTATTAACCAACTTTTCACTTAAGCAAATCTTCAGTCAGCTGGAAACTTCGAGAAGGTTAGTGAAATATGGAGTAGAACTCAGCCAGTATGACATTGAATTCTAACCTCGGGCAACAACTAATGGACAATATTTAGCCGATTTCGTCAATGAATGCATAAGGTTTGTCAAAGTGCAATCAGAGAAAGAAAAGGATCAAAAGTACAAATGGAAATTATTCATGGCCGTGGCATCAAATGAACAAGGTGTGGAGTAGGGTATGTTATAATCATCAAACAGACACCTCTTTCACTATGCCATAAAATTAGGTTTCTCGACTATAAACAATGTGGTAGAGTATGAATCAATGGTAGCAGTACTCACTTTGGTTTCGCAGCTTAAAATTCCAAGGATTGAAATCTTAAATGACTCTTAGTTGATGGTAAACCAACTAAATCATACATATCAGACTAAAGATGCCAAGTTAGTTCAGTATGTGAAGAAGATGCTAAAATTGTTGATTCAATTCGAAAATTTATCAATACATCAACTATCAAGAGTAAAGAATTCACAAGTGGAATCATTGGCAAAACCGACCGGTTTAGGAGGAGCACCAAAAACCCAGATTATACCGGTTGGTTATTAAGAAAATCCCAGTATTGAATATAAGGTATTTGGGCTAGGAAGAGAGTTTCTAGTGTTAACTAGATCTTAAGCTCAAATGCATGAAGGAGAAGAGAAAGAAACCGAGAATGAAAATCTTCAGGAAGAACTCACTGATTTAGAAGCGAATGACCGCTACAAAAATTAATGGATGACACCAATAGTGGAATATCTTATTAAAAGAACACTACCAACTAATAAGAAAAAGGCTAGAAAAATCATACATCATTCCCCAACCTTCATTACGATGGATGGAATAATTTATAAGAAAGGATATGCCCTTCCATACATAAGATGTATGAATCTAGAAAATGGATTAAGATTATTAAAGGAAGCACATGAGGGGTTGTGTGGAGACCACTATAATGGTACAATATTGGCTAAGAAGGTCATGAGACAAAACTTCTATTGTTCCTAAATGACCAATCAAGCTATGGATTATGTAAAGAGATGTGGAAGATGCCAAAAGTATGCCAAAATTCCCCCTTTACTATCAAGCCAATTAACTACAATTTCAAGTCCATGGCCCCTTAATGTATGAGGAATTGATTTGATAGGACCTTTGCCCATATCCAAGGGAGGGGCCAAATATGGAGTAGTTGGAAATGGCTATTTTACAAAGTGGGTGGAAGTAGAGCCACTTCTGAATATCACTTTAAGAAAGGTACTTAAATTTGTGATCAAGAACATTGTCACAAGATTTGGAATTCCATATAAAATCATATCCGATAATGGAATGCAATTAGAGAGTGAAGAGTTTACCCGAATCTGTAGCAAGAATGAAAATATTAAGAGTTTCTCTTATGTAGAACATCCAAGGGCTAACGGAGCCGTTGATGCAACTAATAAGACTATCAACACTATTCTCAAAAGGCGCTTAAACAAAGCCAAAGGAAACTGGGTGGAAGAGTTACAACTTGTGCTATGGGCATGCAAAACGTCCATAAAACAGGTCATGCTCTCTATTTCTTGACATATGGATGTGAGGCAATGCTTCCATATGAAGTTAAGATACCTTCATATCAGAGAATCACATATGCATTTGATCTGAATCAAGAATTGAGGAAAGAATCTTTGGATTTAATACACAGACTTAGAGATAAAGAAAAAATCTGAACTGCTGAATATCAACGAAGGATATCAAAGTAGTACAACTCAAAAGTAAAAATAAGGTCATTTCAAGAAGGATGTCTATTTCTCTAAAGAGTAATCGCAAATACTAAAAATCCAGCACATGGAACAATTGGACCAAATTGGGTAGGTCCACTGATTATACATAAAGTGATTCCTCCAGGAGCTTATCGTATATGCCGACCTGATGGCAACATGGTCCCTAGAACATGGAATATAGAGCATCTACGACCATACTTCCCAACAATGGGTGAATAAAGGGACAGTCTTTAACTATATATACATGGTTGGTCGGAAGTAAGATACTACTCAAATATGAAAACTACCTAAGATGGTAGAATACCTTTGTCCGCACCAAGATGTCCAGGTCAAAGTAAGCAACTAGTCGCGCCAGAAATGGTCATGCTAAAGCATCTACAAGCCCTTGATCATGCCTATGTGGCAAGGTTAAGGCACCTCCTAAAGGGAGGACGAAGTAAGCCTTTGGTGCCCTCCTAATACAACCCGATCAAAGCATCGATCAGCCTTCATTCCTGCCTTTAAGGCCTATCTGAAGCACCTCCTAGAGGAAGGATGGAGTAAGCCTTTGGTCCTCCCTTAAGACGGTCGGGTCAAAGCACCGAACCAGCCTTCGTTCTCGCATATAAGGCTTTTTTTAAGTGCCTTCAAGAGGGAGGTCGGGTAAGTCATTGCACCTGCTTGATGAAAGCAAACCAAATGCACCGGACGACCTGATGCATCACCTCGGATGGTGGTAAGAGGTCGAATCAAAGGATTAAGACATCGAAAACCCGAAGAGTGACAAAAAATAAAGGATTAAGACATCCAATACCAAAAGGTGGTGCAAATCAGAAAATTAAGACATTCGATATTCAAATCCCAGAGAGTGGTGCAAAATCAAGAATTCAAACATTCAAAGGCCTGAAGGGTGGCATAAGATAAAAGATCTCTTATTATTTCCAGATGATGATTTCTGGACTTCTCTTATTTATGGATGACGAAATCTGGACTTCTCTTATTATTTCTAGATGATGATTTCTAGGCTTCCCTTATTGTATTCGAATAATGATTTCAAGACTTCTCTTACTATTGCCATAGGGGAAATTCTGGTCTTCTACAATTATATTCAAACAAAGGATTTATGGACTTCTATTATTATTAGATAAGGATTTCCGATCTTTTTCCATTAATTCCATATATGGATTTCTAGTCTTCTATTATTCAGATATGGTTTTCTTGAATTCTTTTATTATTACTAGATATGGATTTATGGTCTTCTATTATTTAGATATGGTTTTCTGGACTTCGATTATTATTGCCAGATATAGATTTCTGGTCTTCTATTATTACCACATGTGGATTTTCTGGTGTTTTATTATTTGGGATTTCTAGTCTTCTATTATTGCCTTCGGAAAGGGTTCCTGGACTTCTATTATTTTCTCCTAATCCAAATCTCTATTTTTATGTTATCATATTCAGACGATGCCGAGCTTACCCATTTATTTTCAGTTGCAGATTACTAATCTACTACTATTTCAGGATTATGATCTCCAAATGTCTATTATTCTCAGATTTGGATTCCTGGACTTATATTATTTTCAGCTTTGGGTTCTCGGACTTTAATTATCATGAACTCTAATGATATTACTAGACACATTTTTACATATATTCCAAAACTAATAGCAAGAAATATTACTCGCATTATGTTTTGTAGGAAAATAGCAATGAAATTCTTTGATGTTTGTCCTATAGAACAAAAGCTTCTTTCATACAAGGGGGGAAAAATGTTATCCACAAAATCCTCTTAAGGTTAAAAGTATGAAATAAGAATCTATAATACGAGAGTTGGTTCCTTCCGAAGGCATCGAAGGAGATGCTTCCGTTAGGGTTGAAGAGGGGCCTCCACAAGCATTGAAGGGGATGCTTCCATCAAGGTTGAAGAGATGCTTCCGCAAGCATCAAAGGAGATGCTTCCGCAAGAGTCAATTCTTCTACCGAAGCTATCCCTTCTGTAAGTATTGAAAGATTCCCTTCCATGAGTGTTTCCAAAGTCTTCCCTGCCGTAATCATTAAACTTTAAAAATTAGTCATCCCTCCACAAGCAAGTATTTCCCTTCCTTCACACTTTTTACAGGCCCTCTGTAATTCTTCAAAGAATACTCCACCTATGTCGCTGTCATGGCTCAACAACAACAAAGAGATTCAATGTGCCTTCAGCGGCCTAGTGCCGCATCAGTTCCCCTCGGCTTCTTAAAAGAATACCTTCAGGTGGTGTCAAAAGCGCCCATTCACATATAAAAGCGGCATAGAAGGAATGCTTAGCCAATGTCCTTAAAGACATTGCTTTCGACAATGACGAAAGCATCCATTTAAGGATGATGGAAGCGTTGTATAAGAGAATAAAGGCGCATCAGCACCAACATCAAGGGAACAAAAGGATTGCCATTGACAATGACGGAGGTGGAGCTAGAAGAATGGTGAAAGGCAATGAAGGCATTCCTTCTAGTAATAACTTTGAGTATAAGAATGATCTACATAACCATTAGCATGCCTAATGACTATTGCACAAGTCTTATGCTTATCTCCTTAACTCTTTGTGAACATATATTGTGTCAGAGAATTCAATTGAGTGCTGGAGCCTTAAGGTGATTTATACCCACTTGAATGCCCTTTAGCCTTTATATTATATGGTTATAGGGACAAAGCGCCCTTAAGTCCTATGAATTTATAGAGGTTGATTTATAATGGATTCTATGATGCCATGAATCCACTCATTAACAATTCAATCGCATACTGGATCCCAAATGATAAATTGGCCCTTCATGCATGATCAAATAAATTAAGGGTTAACTTATTACAAATAGCATCTGGGGATGTTGGATCATGTTTTGGTTTAAAAAGCACTTTAATAAAGATTCTATAAAAAGATGAAAGAAGAAAAGGCAAGTTTAAACCATTTTTACAAAAGTTGGAAATAATGCCGCAAAATTGCCGCTAAAGAGAGTATGGAAAATTCCTTTAAACTGGTTCTTTTAAAAATGGAATTTTCTCTATGTTTTTTACAAAGTATGAATACTGTACTTTATTTTTAGTACAACATACCAGGAGTCTAGTATGGATTCACAAAAATTTAGAGAATTTTGAAGTCAACAAAACCTATTTGAAAGTTGTTTTAAAATTAAATTGCAAAAACGCGACGAAATCCTTTCTAACTTCTAAAAAACTTGGAGTTGGGTTTTATAACCTTTTCCAAGCCATCAAAACTTAGTTCAAACAACAATTTAAAAATGCAAAAGCATGACCAAATATTTAGTGATGTAAACATAAACACAAGAGCAACAAACATAAAACTGAAAAAGAGATTTCATAAGCTTCGGTATAGCGATAATCACTATAATGACACTTGCAAGCAACTAACAAATCACATATATTTCCATCAAATTTCAATATAACCAACATAAGTAAAAAAAGTAAATCAACATTGATGAAAATCCATTAGGGTCTCTCTATAGAGGTCTCATGTAAATCTCATATATGTATATTCTTTGAAGTGTTCTTTTGCAATGTATTCGCTATGAAAAAACTTCATTTCCTCTTACTTTTGTCGTCTACAAAACAATGGTTATTTATGTCATCCGCATTTAAGCAGGAATCAAATCCAAATAAGAAATATATACAAGTATAACAACATAAATAAAATTTATATTTGATAACACTTGGCCAATTTTTAAAACTATTTCAAAGTGAGATTAACTCGCTTTTAACTCAAAGAAGAAGTAATACTTCCTACCACAACAAAGCAACGCGTAACCATTTCCTACCGTCCACCAAAAACACCAGCCCAAGCCTAGATCCTACCCAATAAGCACAAAGCCAAGCGAACAAATGAGCCTAATACACATGGCCAAGGAGGAAATGGACGGGATTGGCTCCAAATCTTGCAATTTTAGGAAGGTAGTGATGTTTACAATATCGTTTCAAGTTTATGTGAGAAGTTAGGGGAGAAAAGAGTGAGTTTCAAAGAGTTTTTAATTAAGAAAATAAGATCGAAAAAGAGGTATAAAAGAGAACCAAGGAAGAGAATGGAAAGGAAAATGAGAAATGGAAATAAAGGTGCCCTAATATAGACTCAAAAATGGTGAGCCTAGCCCTACACTCACCCTCCTTAACCTCACCACACCCACTCCCCTCCATGTGCTACTCCATGTGATCAATGTACTTCCCATCACATCACATAAAAAGTAGCAATTTTTTTTGCAAAAGTCTTCCTCTTTAATTACCTTCATTAACCACTAATTTAATTTAGAGTTAACCTATTTCTATTTGTTATATGTGTGAAAAACAAATATAAATGTGTGCGTACAACAACGTTGCAACAACTTTTATTTGATAAAAATCGATAATCAGAAAAATGAATTCCGGTCACATTTTCAGTTTTTCTCCAAATTATTTATTTATGTAAACAAATTTACAATATGGGTTCACTATTAGTATTTATTAATTAAAAGGAGTTTAATAAGGCCATTAAATCCATTCAATTAATATTTAATTCATTATTCAATTATATAATTCCTATAAATAAATATAACATGTTCACATTTCTGGGTGTTACGTTTCCCCTTAAAAGAATTTTGCCTACGAAATTGTCATGGAGTGAAAATTTTAATAACCTTACATAAAAATCAAATTACTTACTTGAATTTCAATAATCTAATTATTTATATTTTTTCTTTATAGAAAATCCATATTAAAAATTGCAACATAAATACAGAGAATACTCTGAAATAAAATACTTTGCATCCAGTCTTTTCCAAAGATAAATTTAGATAAATGCTTGTGTCTTTCTATTCAAAATATATTTTTCCAAAAGTCTTTCGAAAAGAAAAATCCCAATAAAAAGAATCAACATGACAAGAAAGAGGCTCCTTGTACCAAAGGATGGCATAACTCTAGAATCAAAACAATCTAGGGCATCCAGTAGTATTCCTGTTCCTTCCTAAAAAATAACAAGAGTAATATACCCGATGACTCTTCCAAATCAAAAAAATCCCTAATCGTCCAACTTTAATCATAACAAAAATATTTGAAAAATCACTTTAGAAAACAATTTTCAAATGTCCTCAAACAATAATACTTTACCCAAGTTTTCAAAATTACAATAATATTATTCCTTTAAAAAATTCTTTCGAAATAACTTTTCTAAAAGCACTGAAATTTAAGTCCTAATAAACAAATGATTAAAATCCTTTGTTTATAAATTCATACTTTACAAACTATAGTATATAAAATCACACTATCCATCAAATCAAATTCCATATAGGAATAAACTAACAATTAACATTATTAAAAATGTTAAATGACTAGCAAACAAGATTTAGAATTTTGCTTAGGTTCGCAACTTTCTCGATCGTCCAAGGATATAGATAATTTCCTAAGCATACCATTACTCTCATTAGCCTTTGGTTATTGCTTAGAAAATTATCTGAGCTACATCAGAATAAAAAATGAAAGTCAATCCCTAAACTTCCCTAAGCCATAAAACATAGTATACAAATAAAATTAAGCATGTATGATGTACATGGATCATCCATACACAATATCTAATCCGGCCAACTGCTTGGATACAAACTTTACTTTGGAACTAGTATCGCTCACTCCACCTGCCTAATGCAAACTACAAATAGGTTTCTTCATTAGAAACCACTGTTCTCCTTACATAGCCATATACTATTATAGAAAACCTCAGCATGATATCAAGAACCCAAATCAAGTGTTCACCATCAGGAATCAAGTGAGAAATCCTTATTTGAACTGGTGTGAATCACCCCAAAGTTATGTACTCGAATGCTAGATCAAGAATTGTGTGAATAGAATTATCTACGTATAACTTATGTACTTAATCCTAATGGTTTCTTAACCATACCAATATCTTCCTAAATCACTTTCATTTTCATTTATAGTATTTCATTCAAAATTAAAATTATTTATGAATCATTTCACAAATTTTCACTTAAGTTTATAAACATTTTATAAAGCCACATCTTTATAAAACATTAAATTAAAATATTACTCCACTCTTATTTACTGGTATAATACTCTTCTACATCCTAAGAGTATATATAAAATGTCAATTTCATTTTACCATTCATAATTCAAATGGTGGCCAAAATATAACATGGGATTTAAAACTAAGTCCATTACTTTGACCACCTTAACTATCCGATCCAGTAAGTAGCTAAGATGAGTAGGATGCTGATATTCAAACTCAGTCCAAGAGTCTACTTTTCCTTAGATCACTAAGGTAAAGATGTTTATTAGTCGACCTAATACCATTAAATAGTTTATATGACTTAGATGTTTAAACAAATATACTGTTAAATAAAATGAAGTTTATTAAAACCTTCTTATCCGATTTAACCTATTTATAAACTTATGTTAAATTATCTCTTTTCTATCTAAGGGTTAAAAAGTTCATTTATCAAAACATTCTTTCATCAAAATACCTTTTATTTTAAATAAATTTCCTTTAAGAAAACCTAAGAACTAAATACTCGGTTTAACTTCAAAATCATTTTTGAATTCATACTACATATATTTCTATGTACAAAATAACTTTAACAATTTATTCACTAACACTCGCTTTGGGTTTGTTCGGATTCGAACTCATTTCCATCACACAATGATAATGACAATAATTTACTAAGTGCACTTCAACGTTCGCCTAAGCAAACATTCGATTGTCAATTAGAACATTATTCATATTACCACAAAACTAATCGAGATGTTTTCCCCAAACTATTCAAAGAAAATGTATCTTTCTTAGAAATTCTCTTTGAAATATTTTGTAACGACCCACTATTTTAGACTATCCAAATCGACAATAAATCCACAATTGTCTGACTGAATAATTCAAAACGGAAGATTGTAATATAATTCGGAGCAAATAAAACCAATCATAGAATCACAGACACAGATAAAATCAGAATAACTCACAGCGGAATTTAAATAACTATAGCGGTTCATGAAGCCACTGCAACTCAGTCTCAAAACAGGTACCAAAATATGTAGTCTAAAAAAATACAGTTCTGAAACAAATATAGTAGAAAATCCTAAATATATATGTCTCTAATACATGAGCTGAAATGGAAATACTGAAACTGAAATAGACAACAACTAGATAAGCAGACAACTCCAGAAATCTCTAGCTACCAGAAGATAGATCCAAGCTATAATACTCAGGCTGACCCGAGCATAAGAAATAAACACAAACACTCGAGTCAGGACATACATACTTATAAAATGTAAACCAACTCACGTGAACTGTAATTAAATGTACAAGTAACTTAAAGGATGCTTGGGACCACCCATCCTCTAAGGATCCGTTAAACTATTTACTATATAGTAATATTTCGTTATTATAATATTGTCTACAGTAAAATAAACTTACTTTTAAATAGCGTTAAAGAGTTACCCAATCTCCCCCTTAACACAATAATAGTCTCAGTAGTCCATCCAGTATCAGCGCATCTCGGGATCGGGAGACTACCCTAAATACTCCACGGGCTACGGGAGAAAACCAAACTCGTACAAGGCTCGCTAGGGTAGGTGACACGACATAACTAGGCAATGCCAGGGTAGATATACCAATTACGCTTCCGGACCAGGGGTAACGCGTAGCAGCTACTACGACCCAACTCGAACCACACTCCCAAATCAAAGGTGCACACCAAACAATCACAAAGTAATAGAATGGGATACGAAGAAGTGCGTGCGATAAAATTTGCTACCGTCTTAGTCCATCACTCGCTCTTGTTTTAGCCATCTTATGCCAACTCACGGGAGTCGGGTCAACGTACATACCTCAACAAAACGTCACCACCATACTACTTCATTCTGGAATCTCCACCGCGCACACGGTTGTTAAAGTGGTTTTCGATATCGACAGAGAGTATGCCCATATCCGATCCCGGTCTCTTTAACAACTAACGTTATTACTACCCGCGGTTATAAATTTCAAAAATGGTTTATATTTCAAATCAAAATAATTCATTTAAACCATTTAAATATGAAGTAGTTGTCCTTCCAAATCAAATATTAAATTTCCAGAATTTCAGCAATTTCAAGGTTCATTCGTTCAATTACAACATTTTAAACATTGGAATTTTCAAAATAGCAGCATTTGTAGCATTTATAAAGTACTGCGATAGGAATATTTAGTATGTATCAAAACATAGTTCAAATTCAGTAATTACAGCATTTCAGAAATGCTGTTATAGGTTCATTTAGTGATTTCAGCATATAGTTCAAATTTTTAGAAATTACAGCACTTCAGAAATGCTGTTATAGGTCTTTTTAGTGTATTTCCAGCCATAGTTCAAATTTCCAGAATTTATAGCACTTCAGAAATGCTGTTATTGGTCTTTTTAGTGTATTTCCAGCCATAATTCAGATTTCCAGAATTTACAGCACTCCAGAAATACTGTTATAGGTCTTTTTAGTGTATTTCCGGCCATAGTTCAAATTTCCAGAATTTACAGCACTTCAGAAATGCTGTTATAGGTCTTTTTTAGTATAATTCAAGCCATAATTCATTTAACCACAATATTTCAGAGACGCTATAATTTCTTTTATACCCTTTAAACATTATATTTTTTCTCATTTTTAACTTATCGGCCTTATTCCATCTTTCAAAAAAAATTATTTGGATATTGTTTAACTTATAAATTTTAATAAAATAATATCTTATTAATAAATATCTAATTTAATATAAACTTCATTTGTTAAGTCAATACTTTATAAATTTCTTAACTTTTATTTCAATCAATAACTTAATATTTTATTTAACATACCCATCTCCTAAATAAAATAAAATTTCCATTTATTTACCTAACTTAAAATTTCCATTTAAACCAAATTTCCAAATTCCAAGTTAAGCCATATTTTAAAATACACTTTTTCCATTTAATTATTCATACATTTAACTTATAGAAAATAACTATACAATTTATTCAAATCATTTGAATCCAATTTAAGCTAAAATTGCATATTTTAATATTTCAAAAAGACTTAATACCTCAAAAATAATACTTTAAAAATAACCACGGGTCTGTATAATATTTCTAACCTAGGTCAAGTGATACGGATAATATATCATTTCAATCCGTAATTTAAAAGAAAAATCCGAGTTCTATCATTTCAAACCCACAATCCCAAGAAAAATAAATACAGTAAAAATCACTCCAGCCTATCATTTTAGCCCATAAAGATTTTTACTTATCCAAAAGTCTGTTTGGGTATGTATCATTTCAACCCATGGTGATAAGGGAACTTGCAGTGTGAGATGTAGAAATAAAATGAACAGTTAAATATAACATCTCATATTAGATGATGTAACAATTTTATAAATAGGATTTAACATCACAAAATCACATCACAGGCATATATGAATAATATATCAATTTATATAGATTCACTTGTCATCATTTCACAATAATATAAGTACGTACTGTCTAGAGTGAATAACTCACCTTTTAGAAGCTAGAGATCGATTCAAACAAAAAGATCCACACACCGCAAAGCACAAGAAGGCAAGAAAAGATTTGGGAAGAAGTAACAACCAAATTCAGAGTTGTAATTCAAATAAATAAAACAATTATAAATATATAATTTTCCACAAACCAATATGGATTAAACCATGAGAATAAAATTCAATACAAATTTTTTATTAAATCAAAGAACAAAATGAATTAATGTGAAACAACATGGGATGAATCATCAAGTGGCTTGGCCACAACCCTATAGGCTCGGCCTCATCACCCCTAAGCTCGTCCATGGTGTTTAGATGCAAGCTGCGCTAGGTTATAGGGTCATAAGGCACGGCCATGACATGGAAAGGGGAAGGCAAAGCAAGGCATGGCATAAACATGGATCAAGTGGAGTTTGGCTAGGCCAATGGTCTAAATGGCTCGACCTAAGGCTAGACTTGGGTCAATTCAGATCTAAAGCATGGCTAGGAGGTGGAGATAGTCACGGCCAAAGCAAGGTGGGGAGGATAGGCTAGGGTTTCAAGGAAAACAAGGAGGGGTTTGCATCCATAGGCTCGGCTAGGGTTTATTACTTGACTTGGTGATGGATATTGGGATCTAGGGTTTCATGGTCGTGAGTGGAGGAGTGATGGTAGGTCATGGTGGAGGAGGAGAGGAGGTGGTGGTCGGAATTGAGGTGGAGGCCGAGCATTCCATGAAGAAAACACAAGAAAAACAAAAGAAAACGTAAAAGAAAGGAGAAGGAGGCAATTAAAACTTACGGTATTTCTCTCTGGACATGCAAATGAAAGTGAGATGAGAAATTTTGTTCTTTGTACATGATTTGATTAGTGTAGTAGGCGGCTAGGGTTTGAGGAATAGGTAGTGAACGTATATGGTAGGAAATAAAGAGTGCAGGCAATATAAAGGTAAGAAATAAACAATGAAACGTATGCCCAATTTAAAACAAAGTAACTATCTAATTGATTCTTTTCCCATCTATTAAATAAAAGATATAAAAAAGAAACATCCAAATAAATAAATTAAAGTGTATACAAACAAAATAGAAAATAACATAAATAGACGGACATAGGAAAATATAGAATAAAACGCAGAAACTAATTGTTTTTAAAACGTTGAATGTTATCTAATTTACAAAGTACAAATCAAAATTACATGAAACAAAAAGAAGAAAGAATGTTATAATTATATCCAGCTCTACATAAAAGATTAAAATTTAAAAATTTAGAAATTTAAAATTTCCAAATAAAAGTCAAAGTTTGACCAAAATACAAAATTTCTAGAAATTGTTTATTTCACTCTATTTGAAAGAAAATTTGCAACCACATCAGATAAAATTCCAAAAATTCAAATTTTTATCATTAAAAATCAAAATTTTCATATAAATTAAATTTAAAAATATTCACAAAATTTTGGGTTGTCACATATTTATACTTACAAATACTTCTAAGTAATACTACCATTAATCTTCTCAAATCCTTTTGAAATCATTTTAAGCAATACTCATTATCCTCCCATTTATACCAAAATATAAAATGTAAGTTTAAAATCATCTTATATTATACTAATTATCCCTTATTATAATAATCTTGTCACAAATATTTATCCTTTAAATACCTTATCCTCTCATTTAGCTTATATTAAACAACTTTATTAAAAGATGACTATTAACTTAACATTCACAAAACACCTTGTAGTCAAACCGTGAAACTTAATTCACAAAGGGTTCATTTTAATGCACTCATAATTATCAAAACAATAAATTCTCGTAAACTATTCGAACATAAATCAACTATCAACAAACAATATTCAATGCGTATCCGAGCAAGACAAATCAAACAACAATAATAACAAAGAAATGTTATCAATTTCTAACAAACAAACACACCATAAATAACTATATAAATTTGAAAATTATTTCTTATATATACATATATAATCATGGGTATACTATTTCATTTACAAATTTTCAAAAATCAATAACATGTCCGTTCATCTTGTTCAAGTGTTTAGAAATCCCTATCGACGCCATGGCATCCCATATCTTGACTAGAATTCGTAAATCGCTCAGTAGACCAATTAACACAATACGTTTTTATAGCAATAACTAACATGCTTTAGTATATATAATACTCTACATTCATTATAGGGTGTCATTTACCCAATTTCTAATGAGTCATGCCCTACTTAAGCCAAGTTCTCGCTTAACCTTCAGCCCTGATATCAAATGTAATGACCTGCCTTTTTGACCGTCGAAAGTCGGCACCTAATACATCCATGATATTAGAATGCTGAGCATGAATGCGTTGGAAAGGAAGATTGTCAAGGTAAAATAATAAGAAAAAGAATGGGGAAAATGAAATCTCACACTGAAATGATAACATATAGTATAACAAAGTAGTAAAAGTTATCACTCTAAGATACATAATAGATCAAAGTTAAAATGAACCTCACCAACCTAGACAGTCACAACTCCTGACCTTACAATTGCTGATGGGTATACATAATAATATAGTTGAAAATGAAAATACTACGGCAGGTGAACATCCAACTCTTCTTTATGAGTTCCATGTCCCACCATGACAACTTGGAAAAAAACTTGGCCTAACCGAAGCATTGTATAAAATAACACTTGGATCAGTCTGGAAAACCAGCGTGAGAAAACTCAAGAAATATGATGAACATATAATAATCTATGAGACCATGTCATTGAACACGGAATGAGTTTTGCCTCACAAGAGCAACATCCATACATGAAAGAATATAAATAAGTCAGAACAAAATCCAAACTTAAAGAATGGACACATATAATTAAAAATAGAGAGAAGCACAAGGAATTTCTTGATGCAATTAAGAAAACAATTCAAAGGTTTGAAATAAAGTAAGGAAAGTGAAATTTTCCAACAATGACTAGGAGGGTGTGCCCCCTTTTATTGAAAGTATACCTCTAGAAAATATACTTGAAAACTGCGATGGCTCTCAGAAACCTCCAAACTTGACCCCGTCAATTTTACCAAGAATCCGAGTATTTTACATCTTTGTGCACATACAACTGAAACCAATCTGAAGTAGATGTGACAATACCCTAATAGAAGCAACTCCACATAGCTTGGCCCTCACTCGCTCTTTATTTAGTCGTTTTCAATAAAGGATATCAATGTTAAAAATGAGCAATAAATTGTCTTAGATTGACAAAACTCAAGGAAGGATGTCAATGGTTAATAAATCAACTACCGGAAATAATTAAAATGATCGTATATGGGAATTAGACCCCATACACTTATCACCACTCATCGATATCAAACTTGTATTATCCCTTGGTTAACAACAAACCGAACAAGTTGGGGGCATCATTGCCTCTCAGACTTTGCTTGGACATACATTCTTAACTTTCGAGATAGAGGCGACTTTTCATACCTTGATGTTTAGTGTTAAGTATATGTCTAAATCCTTTCAATATAAGTGATATTTCTTATGGAAATTAAATATCTTATCCTTATCATCAAACTTCGATTTCCAACTAATATTATCATTCTCTTAAAATGAAGCCAGGTAAGTCGGGGCACCAGTTGCCCCTGGCCTTGCATAAACACTCTAGTTTTTAAATCTTACAGATAGAAATGAATCTTCCATCTTGGTGTATGGTATTAAGTATGAGATTAAATCCTTTCCATGAACGAAATCAAACTTTTAAACTTTTAGAACATTTGACTCCAAATTCTTATAAAATTAATGTCTTATCCATGAAAGGTCCAATTGAAATGCCGTCTTTTCCATTGCACTCATAGTGAGTTCCTTTACATCTTAATTTGGCATGGGCTTCGGTGAGCTTACTTACCGGTTAAATGTATATGTTGTGTACATAATGTTCGTTGTGCAAAACAGTAATTAAAATAGATAATATTATAAGTTATTACTTTTGGACACCTCCTTGCGTTGGAGAGCAAATGACAACATTATATGTAGTATAATCTCTCTTATAACAGTTTAAAATGTGTATCATGGCCTAAACTAGTTTACATGTTTGATGTTGTTATTTGATTTAGTTGGAAATTATGTGTGAATGGTTGCAGTGAAATTGTCGCTATAAACACACCGTGAAATTCCCCGTATTTGACAATGGTTAAATTGGTTACAAATGTGAATATATTGTGGATGTATATTGGGTTGTCCTACATACTTTGAGTTTATTTGACATAAAGGAATGGGTTCGGAAAGTTATTGAAATTGTGAAACAGTTGTGTTGAAATCCTGGTTTTTAGTAAAGTATAAAGGGCTTTACTTTAGATATTTTTCCAAATCCTTAAAAGTAGATTTATGAAAGATTATTAAAGCATTTTAAAAAGGAAGTTTGAATTTTAAATATGTTTTTACAATTATTTCGAAAATTTTAAAGGAAGGAGTTTTAAATTATAAATACATGTTTTTATCATTTTTAAATAAATTATAAAACAAGTATTTTTAAGTAATATTAGAATAAATTTTTTATACCATAGTATAAGTATTTTAAAGTATTTAAAGTATATTTAATTATACATAGTTTTAGAAAATTAGTAATTATTTTATTAAAGTAATTTGGAGCGTTAGTAATATAAATATCATTTTAAGAAGGTTTTGGTGGAAAAGAAAAGGAAAACAATATAAAAGAGTTTTTTGGAGTATAACACTTATGTTATACTGAATGGTGTGTAAAAATAATTAAAAAGGTATATCACCTTGTTTAAAAGTGAAGATGTACTCGTATCTTTAAATGGGTATGTTTCAAGGTTAATATCAAATATAAAAGTGATTTGGATTTACAGTACTGATGTTTACACAACAATTGTTTTTAACCCATTTAACTATACTTTTGAAAAGTAATATAATCTTTAAAAGAGAATTTTAAAGATAATGATTAAGTGAAGTGTTTTGGGTTTGTTGTGAATGGTGTTTTAGTAACATTTATTTTCAAACCCTTGAATTATATTTTAAAGTGAAATTTTAGTTTACCGGTTTTTGAAAATACTTAGATCTTTAATGATAGAATTTTAAAGATAATAACATGTATGGAATCTTTTGGGAAAAAGGATAAAAAATATGATTTTTAAAGCAGAAAGAGAAAAGAGATTTAAAGTAACAACAAGTAAGTAACATTTTTTATTGTCTTTTATTATATTTTTAAAGTAAATCTTGTTAATGATTTGGGAATATACTCATACCATTAAGATAAGTATATGAATACTTTTTTAAGTATTGAAAGAGTATAAATGAATAAGGAATTGTAGAATAATTGTAAATATCCTTTGTAATGATATTTTAAATATGTATATAAAAGTAGAAAAGTGAAGCTTTAATTAGTAAAGAAAGATTAATTAAAAAGGGGATTAGAAGTCGTTTATATGACTTGATCATGCTTTTTGGGTGTTAATCATACATGTGTGATTACTTGTGTATGGAAAGTATATGAGACTTAGTTTCCTTTATGCGATCATTCTAATTATTGTTGAAATTGACCAAATATAACTTTGGAAATATCAAGAAGAAACTCTAGAATTATATGATACAGTTATTTTCGGTGATGTTATACTGTACATATAAACTCGTTTTGCTCTTCTAGGGCAAATGATAAGGAAAACCATCTGATCAGGGGGTCACTCTTATGTATTGTTTGTTTATTTCCAAAAGAACTAGAGTTGAGTTTACCGAAAATCTATCGGTTGGTTTTTGGAGCGCTCGGCAAGCTAGGGGTGTACTTATATGAGATGATTCAAAATCGTAACCACTTCAAAACCATATATGTGGTCTATATTTTGGAAGTGGTTCATGATTGGTTTGAGATACTAGAATCTATATAGAGATTCAAGATCTGTTAGAGATGCTCAAACATGTGTGGTTGTTCATCATCTATTCAGGATGTGGAAATCCATGTGTGATATCGAGATTTTCTAAGATATAGGAATCCATGTGTGATTTCGAGATTTGTTGAAATATGGGAATCCATGTGTGGTTCTGAGATTTGTTCAAGTTATGACTCGTGTGATGGAATGCCAGACATAGCCTCACCAGTAGATATGACTAAACCAGAGATATGATACATAGACCAAGGGTTTAACTAATGAAAGAGTGTAGGCGACTTTACCATGGAGATAGTTATGCATGCATGAGTGGTGCATTCGGCTTCATGTTATAGCTGGCTATGCGTTTCTTACGTATGATAGCTAGAGATGTAAGATGCTTCGGATGGATATCTTTGATCCTTATAAAGGAGGACATTCTCGAAGTACCGAGGTCACCACCATTGAATACTACACAATTAAAGGACGTGCTTTAACGTTTTTGATCGTATATCTATTTTTGTTGTGATGACACTCACATGCATTATAACTACTTGATTATGAATATTCCACACCCTAGACATTATTGTAATATCACTAGATTTTCTAACATAAATGCTTTAGTTGTCGTAAAGTAAAAACTCGTCCGTGTTTATTTGTGGCATGAACTTATGAGATACCTTTATTTTTGAAGGGCTTTATAAATATAAAAATCCATATGATTTGAGTTTCTCATGTTGGTTTTCTAGACTGATCCGGGTGTTATTTCCTTATAATGCTTAGGTCAGCCCTGAGTATATCTCTAGATTTAGTTGGATACTTTCGATTTTTAGGAGATGAGCTGAATGCCTCTAAGATCTATTCACGTATTTATTTTCCACTACATTGCTTGTTATATATCTATCAGCATTTAAGAGGACATGCTATTATAACTGTCCAGGTTGATGACAACTAGTTTATTTTGATTGATGTATGTATATTAAATTTTCTTTTTAGTACAGATCTTTTGAAATATTATATATTATCGTTCAGCATGTGAGATTCTGATGTTGTATTCTTCTTTCTTATTTTGTTTCTTTTTCTTTTACCCTGTACTTGGGTGTTTGACATGTGAATACTATGAATGTGTTAGTGTCGGCATTCGAAGGCCGAAAAGGCCGCTTATTACATTTAATATCAAAGCTGAAGGATAAGCGAGAACTTTGACTTTGTAGATAAGAATCATTATGAGATAGGTAATGGAATGCCTTGTTATATGTTGGGTGTATTGTACATGTAAGGGTGCATATTTGTTATTGTTATACAAAAATGTTCTATATTGTGTTGATGGGTCTGTTGAGTGGTTTATGGATTCTGGTCAATACGTGTTGCCAATGTTATTATTGGGAATCTCTAAATACTTAAACAAGACAAACTGATACAGCGTTATGTTGAAATTGGTAAATGAAATAATTTTACCTAGGATTGTATTTTATATATAGAAGAATAATTTTCAAAAATTGATATAGTTATTCATGATGTGTTTGTTTATTATGAAATAATAATATTTAGTTGTTATCATTTAATTTGTTGATTTTTTAGTTATGCTTGGCCAGTTTATGAGTAGTTTTAAATTTTCACTAAACAATGATTTTATAGTTTCAAACTTGTTTCAAACTTGTAGATACAATGAAATGAACACCTTATGAATTAAGTTTCATAGTTTGACTATAAGACCTTCGGTAATAAGATTGGGATAAAACATTAACTTTAATAAAAGTTGTTTATTATAGTCTTTAAGAAAGATAAGGTATTTTATAAATAAATATTTATGAAATGATTTTATATATGAAAGTGACTTTATATAAATATGGTTTAGAAAGTATGGTTTACAAATAAAAAGGATAAAAACTGAAAATTTATGAACTTAAATCCCAATGTACTTGGAAATTGTTTTTCAAAGTTTGTGAAGAGAAAATAATACTAGTATTATTTCAAAAGTAGTTACGAATATAATATTTTAAAAGCATTTTATAGAGGTAGAAAGTACTTTACTCACTTCTGCATTAGAAAATAATTCTGACAATGACTGCAGCATCATTGGCATTTATTTTTTAGTTTCAGAGTGGGGAATGCTACCATAGTTGTTTTGCTTCATGGTTGTTTTCGAAAAACAGATTTTAATTTAAATTCCAAAAGTATGATTTGATATACAAAAATTATGAGTATATATTGTTTCAAAATGATTTGAAATAAAACCCGATGTTTAACTCTTAAATTTTCGATTGAGTTATATTATGGACGCATGTATCCTATGCATTAGCGTAGTTTGGTTGTGCATCTTGTTTTGATCCGTTGATTAGTAGTTTTCAATTATTGGGATATTACGAAATTTTTGGTGATTTTGGACAGCTGAAAACTTTCGAATTGATATAGAAATTGAAGCTACATATTTTTATAAAGGATAAGTTTAGGTGACTCTTAAACAGAGAATATGATTAGGATTTAAACAAGTTTAAATTATTGGACATACTTGTTTAGCAAAATGAATTGGATGTTTTTGTGTATACTCTTAGGATTTATTGGAGTATTATACAAGTATGAACTTAAGTTATATAATGTTTAATAAGTAAATTTGTTTGAAATGATTCATAAATGATTTTAGTATTAAATGAGGAATACTATATGGAAAATGAATGGGATTTAAAATGTAGAATGATTAGTGTAGTTAAGAAACCAATTGGAATAAAGTAGGTATGTTGTACATAAATTACTTTAATCGCTTGATAATTCTTGACCTAGGACTCGAGTACATGACTTCAAAGAGATTTACACCGATCTGAGTTAGGATTTTTCACTTGATTCTTGACGATGAACACTTGATATGGATTCCTAATTTGATGCTGGAGTTTTCTATCACAATATATGATCACGTAAAGAGAACGCATATTTTTAATCAAGAAACTCGATCGGAGTGCGCATTAGAGAGGTCGAGTGAGATATATTAGTTCGGAAATAAAACCTATTTAATCGAGCGAGTGATCATATTAAAGATTATGTACGGATGGTCCATGTGCATCGTACGGGCTTTAGTAATGTTGCTACTCCATGTTTTGTTAGCTTATGGAGAGTTTGGGGAATGACTCTTCGATTTGTTCTAAGGTAGCATGGGTAATCGACTAAGTAATAATCTGAGGCTGTTGAGCGTGAGGTAACGCTTTGTGAATTGTTTGTCATCCAAGTGCAATAAGAAGGTTTTTGAACCTAGATGGACAATAAGTTATAGTTGCTAGTGATTATAGCAATGCATAGTATTATTATGTGACTGTTTCTTGGTTGCTAATGATTACGGTACTATGTAGTATTTTTATATGATTATTCTTTGGTTGCTAACGATGTAGTAATGTGTAGTATTATTGTGTGATTATTTCCTTGATTGCTAGTGACTGCAATACCATTAGGTGTTGATGTGTAATTGTTTTTTTAATGCTCGTGTCAATATTTTGAGGATGAAATTTTCTACGGAGGGAGAATGTGATGATCCAGAATGTCGAACGCTTTATATTTAAATATCGAAATAATTTAAATCTTGGATTTATTGTAATAAAATTGATTTAATAAGCTTATGTAAAATCTTTTTAAATAATAAATTATAACGACAAATTTCTAATTTTAGATTAAAATTATTAAACTTGTTCTAATAGTAATTCTTTTAATCAACACGTGAAATTATCATCCCGAGGCACTGTCTCTGATTTTGACGAAACCAGTGTTTTTGGGTCTGAAATATTGATTTCTTGTATGCCAATGAATTTCATAGCGACCTGACGTCCTGTGTAGTTATGCGGGCTTAAAATGTTCGATAATTAACTTAAGAAAATTAAATATTATATATTTTACATTATGAATATAACCCCTTAACCTACCTTCCTCTCCACACTTCTTTTTTTACTCCTTCCTTCTCCAAAATTTACCGCCGCTCTTTTCCCCTTGTTCTAATTGTTTTGAGAGCTACAGGCATTGTTTAATGGCGATTTTGGATCTGTTAAGCTTGTATGGTCGACGGCTTCATATCCATAACTTCAAAATTGGTTGCAGTGATTATTGGTGATGCTCGACTATTGTTGGTCATGGTAGGGCTTGGTGATTGAGGAGCTAAGGGTGAAAAGAGCAATGGTGTCAGTGGCGTTCATTTTTTTTGGTGAAGGCGAACTTGTGGGAGTAGTTTGGTGGTGTGCGGTCATCCATGGAAGTTCATGACATCTTAAACAGTGATCGAGCATGAGTAGGCCATGAGCTAAGGTTCCCTTTTATGGTCGTGACGGATGGAGTTAGGCGAAGTGATGGATATAGTTGTGTTTTCCATGGCATACGCGCCTTTTAGCAATGGTCATTGGAGTTTCGACCATCTCAGGTGATATGCGACATTATGCTCATCGATTATGACTTCCAAGTTGGATTTTGATGGGAGGAATCGTGCTTGATATTTTTGGGTGTGTTGCGGAGAGCTTGAAGAGGAGCGTGAAGGCGAAGTCAGTGCGTCGATTCGTGGATCGAAAAAGAATGGTTGGTGGTTGATGCACAGTTTGAGGATGTGATGTGTCTCTATGCGTGTACAAGAGTATTTGAAATAAAGGAAGAAGAAGTTAATGAAGGTAATTTGTTAAGT
Source organism: Allium cepa (assembly GCA_030765085.1). NCBI lineage: Eukaryota > Viridiplantae > Streptophyta > Magnoliopsida > Asparagales > Amaryllidaceae > Allium > Allium cepa. The sequence continues at coordinate 578,409,809 of CM060942.1, forward strand.
TAGTGATGGTTAATTTAATCAATTAATTATGTTTTCAATCCGAATTCTTATAAGATCAATACCTTACGCATATGAGATCCAATCAAGACACCATCTTTTCCATTGTACTTGTAGCGAGATCCTCTACTTCTCGGTTTGCCTTGGTCTTGTGAGAGTTTACTTACCAGTAAAATTGTATATGTTGTGAATATAACATTTGTTGTGTAAATATAAATTGAAATAGATAATAATGCAAGTTATTAATTTTGGACCCCACCTTGCTTTGGAAAGTAAGTGACAAAATTATATGTAATATAATATCTTTTATAATCCTATAAAATATGCATACTTGCCCAAACTTCTTTACATGTTTGATGTTCTTATTTTATTTAGTTGGAAATTATGTGTGAATGATTGAAGCGAAATTGTCGTTATAAAGGCACTTTAAAATTCTCCGTATTTGACATCGGTTAAATTGGTTAAAAATGTGATATATTATGGATATATATACTGGGTTGTTCTGCATACATTTTTTGAGTGTGTTTGAACTAAAGGAATGGCCTGAAAAGTTATTGAAATTGTGAAATGAAAGTTGTGTTGAAAATCTTGGTTTTTACTAAAGTAAAAAGGTCTTTACTTTAGATATTTTTCCAAATCCTTAAAACTAATTTTATGAATGGTTATTAAAGTATTTTAAAAAGGAAGTTTGAAGTTTAAATATGCTTTTATAATTATTTTTAAAATTTTGAAGTAAAGAGTTTTAAGTTATAAAAAATATGTTTTTTGGTTTTTAAATAAATTATAAAATAAGCATTTTTTAAAAATATTTAAAATAAAAGTTTTAAACTATAGTATAAGTACTTTAAAGTATTTTGAAGTACATTTTCAATATGTATAGCTTTTAGAAAATTAGTGATCATGTTATTAAAGTAATTTGGTGCTTATGTAATACGAATATCATTTTAAGAAGGTTTGGGTTGATAAGAAGCTAAGTATTTTGGAAAAGAATATGAAAGAGGTTTTTGAGATTATAACACTTATATTATAATGAATGGTTCTGTAAAAATAATTAAAAAGGTATACCACCCTGTTTAAAAAGTGAAGATGCACTCGAGTCTTTGCATGGATGTGTTTCAAAGTTAAGGACAAGTATAAAAGTGATTTTCAATTTACAGGTATTTAGGCAACAATTATTTTTTGCCAATTGAATTATTCTTTTGAGAAGTAATATAATCTTTAAAAGAGAGTTTTAAGGATAATGATTAAGTGAAGTGTTTAGGGTTTGCTGTAAATGGTGTTTTAGTAACATTTGTTTTCAAAACCTTGATTTTATTTTAAAGTGGAAAATATAGTTAAACGGTTTTGGAAAATACTTAGACCTTTAATAATGGAATTTTAAAGATAATAACAAGTATGGAATCTTTTGTGAATATATTTATACTGTTGAGATAAGTATATGAATTACTTTTTTAATTATTGAATAGAGTACAAATGAATAGGGAATTGTGGAATACTTGTATACATCCTTGGTAAAGATATTTTTAATTATGCACATACAAGTAGAAAACGGAAATTTTAATTAATAAAGGAAGATTAATTAAAAAGGGGATTAAAACCGTCTATATGACTTGATTATACTTTGTGGGTCTTAATCATACTTGAGTAATTACTTATGTATGGATAGTATATAAGACTTAGTTTCCCGTATGCTATCATTCTCATTATTGTTGAACTGACCAAATATAACTCGGAAAATAGCTAGAAGAAACATGGAAATTATATGGTACAATTATCTTTGGTGATGTTATATTGTACAAATAAACTCGTATCGATCTTCAACGACAAAAGATAGGGAAATCCGTTCAGTTAAGAGGCGATCTCCACTCTTTGTATTGTCTATTTATTTTCAAAAGAATCAAAGTTGAGTTTATCGAAAATTTGTCGATTGATTTTTAGAGTTCCTAGTAAGTTGGTAAGTGTACTTACGTGAGATGACTCAAAAGCGTAACCACTCCAAAACCATATATGTGTAATACTTTAGAAGAGGTTCATGATTGATTCGAAATATTGGAATCAATAGGGAGATTTGAGATTTGTTTGAGATGCTCGAACACATATAATTGTTCATGATCTATTTAGGATGTCAGAATCCATGTGTGATTCCGAGATTTATTGAGATATGGGCATCCATGTATGATTTCGAGATCTGTTGAGGTATGAGAATCTATGTGTGATTTCGAGATCTGTTGGGATATGGGAATCCATGTGTGTTTCCAAGATCTTTTCTAGTTGTGACTCGTGTGTTGGAATGTCGGAAGTAGCCTCACTAGCGAATATGACTTAAACTAGAGATAGGATGCATATACCGGGGTTTTGCTAACAAAAGGGTGCAAGTGACTCTACCTTAGAGATACCTATAGCTATGCATATATGAGCGGTGCACTCGGCTTCATATTGTAGCAGCTATGTATTTCCTATGTACATCGGCTTGGTACATCCGATGCTTCGGGAGGATATCTCCGATCCTCATATAGGAGGACCATTCTCGAAGTATCAAGTGCACCTCCGCGTAAGCCTACACAATTAGTGAATGCGTCTTAGCAGTTTTGATTGTAAGCCTATTACTATTGTGGTGTACACTCACATACATTACAACTACTTTATTATTTATATTTCACACCCTAGACATTATTATAATATCACTGGATTTTCTAATAGAAATGCTTTGGTTATCATAAGGTAAAAACCTGTCCATGTTTATTTACACCTTGGCCTTATGAGATACCTTTATTTTTAAAGGGTTTTAAAAATATAAAAAACTATATAATTTGAGTTTCCCACACTGGTTTACAATAGTGATTAGGTGTTATTTCCTTATAATGTGCAGGCAAGCCTCGAGCATATTTCTAGATTTAGCTGGATACCTCAATGACCTATTTGCATATTTATCGTATGTTGCATTACTTGTTTTTCATCTATCGGCATTTGTGAGGACAGTCAGTTACAAATATCCAAGCTAATGATATGTTAGTTTACTCTTATTAGTGTATGTATATTTAAATTTTCTTTTTGGTAAAGATCTTTTGAGGTATTATATATAACTGTTCTGCATGTGATATTTTGATATTGTGTTCTTCTTTCCTGTTCGGTTTTTTTCCTTTTATTTTACCCTAACGTTCTCTCTATCCAGTACTTGGATGTTAGGTACATGAATACAACGGATTTATTAGTGTCAACATTTGAGAGTCGAACATGCCATTTGTTGAAGGCGTAATCAGTCTTTTGATCATATGGACCAAATTATCTGATTACCCTCAGTTCAATTATACTATTCTAGCCTCGATCCTGGGTCGGAAGAACCGGGCAGTACCTATTTCCAACCTTCGACGACTATCCTTGCTCATCCTTGGCTAAATGTATCCTATTAAGTCGCAAGCACAGTTGCAGAGTTTTCGACCATACATTAGTTCAAACATCAAAGAACTTGTGGTTTTAAATGCTTGTCTTAAGGCATCAGCTCCTAGTATCACCTAGCTCTAGGTGTTGACTGGCATTATTTGCTGATCATCCTCACCTAACTTCCACGTAATGTATCTTACCAGGCTGCAGGCGTGGTTATCGGGATTTTAACTGCACACCATTTTCTATCTTTGAAAATTGGCACGTTAACTGTTCGGTTTCTAGGATTCCTTCTTATGGTCGCCTAATTTCAAGCAATAGCCATTACCAAAAAGGTCAGGATTGAATTATCCAATCAACACCTATGTGGTCTTTCCTTCTTGACGTTGCCTAACTCTGGACAATAACCATTACCCAAAGATTAGGGTCGAATTATTTGATCAAGCCCTATATGGTCTTTCCTTATTAACGTTGCCTAACTCTGGGCAACAGCTAATACCTAAAGGTCGGGGTCAAATTATCCAACTAATAACTCCTTTGTGTTCTCTCCCTATCCTAGTCCTGGACCAATAGAGCAAGTACTTTAAGGCCAAATTATCCAATCAATGACTTAAATTATATTCCTCGGTTCTAATCCTGGGCCAGAGGAGTTATACCTATTTTCATGTTTTGGAATGATGGGATTGAATTATCCGATCGACCCCGATGACTTCTTAGTCCTAATTCTAGATCGAAGGAATTTGTACCTGGCATACTACTAATCGTACAGCGCATAATTTTTTACTTACAAGAACATGTTTACATCGGTTCAAGAAGCAAATTGTATTAATAAATGAAAAATACAACAAGTTTTGCCTTATTACATTGCCTCGGTAATCCTTAGGTAGCTTATTTGTAAAAGTAAACTAAATAAAACTACGTATAATAGTGCTATAGAAAGTTGTTGTTCTGTGCAATGGAATAGAGATTCCATCAACTATGGCTAGCTTGAATGTTCGATCTCCAAGCTTTCGTTTGATTGCACAAGGACCTTCTCAATTAAGACCAAATGCCCACATACCCTAGAGAACTCATTTAAAAATGAGATCCACTACCTTGAAAGTATGGTTTCAGATCTTGGCGTTAAAGTTTCATGCTACTCTTTTCTGGTAAGTAGCTGCCCTCAATTCTGCTTCCTCCCTTTTCTCATCAACTAAATCAAGGGACTCAAGCAAGAGTTTCTCGTTTACCTTTGGATCTTAATGCCTTTTACAACGAGAAGTGACCTCCAATTCAATCAGGATCATAGCCTTTGATCCGTATACCAAAGCAAAAGGCGTATATTTAATCGCAGACTTATGAGTCATCCTATAAGCCCATAAGGCCAGTGATAGCTCATCAGTCTAGTTGCCTTTAGACTTAGTTAACCTTTCATCCATAATTTCAAACTGATTTTCGCTGTCCGTTGTAATATTCTGAGGCACTTTGAACCTGCAAACGATTTTCTTTTTTACGAGGTTGATCACCTTTTTCATTATAGTCCACAACTATTACATATTTAGCTCCTTCTTTTGCTATCGGTAACACCCCCATGATATATTAATTTCCCAAAACACGTATGGTAGTAGGCCAATCATCTGCGTAAGCTCTATAGAGGTAACTCTTGGAATCTTCACAAATCTTCGATCGCACCATTTGATTTAATCGGTTGCATCCTGATTTATTGTTGGCCAAACGTATCTATGGTGAAGTACCTTTTCGACCAAAGTCTACCCCCGGTGTGGTCACCATAGCTACTCTCGTGGATTTCCATAAGGATTTTTCTAGCCTTATCCATGGTTACACACCGAAGTAAGGGGTAGAGAATCCTCTTCTGTACAACACTGCTTCTTGCATCATGAACCGAGGTGCTTTTTGAAGGAGTTCCTTTCGTTCATTCCTGTCTCTAGGGAGAGTTCCCTTGAGTAATAATCCTTGATGGGAGTCATTCATGACTCCTCTTCCTCTATGGTTTCCAAAGTTCATTCGACATCCATTTGACCGATAATTAGAGCTTTCAAAACCTTCATTGGAACTATACACATCATCTATGCTTCCCCAAAACAAGCCGATATAAATAATGAATCGGCTTTTACGCTTTCCTCTCTAAGGATATGCATAATAGTGTAATGCTTTATATCATTCAACAATTCTAATGCTGATAAAAGTAAGGAGAAAGTCTTGCACCCTTAGCCTGATATGAAATAGGGGGCTATGCGGTAGGATCGTGTAATATGGAATAATGAAATAGTCTAGGTGGATAAAGTAGGTAAATGCAAGGAGATACCAGGATTTTATACTGGTTCGGACCTATCGTCCTACGTCTAGTCCCTAAGCTTCTCTTAGGAATTTCACTAACTAACACCCTCACTTCACCCGTAGGAATAGGTTTACAACTTACCCGAACAACCGAACGAGATTTCTTGCCTCAACTACCGAAGAGGATTTTATACTGGTTCGGACCTCTCGTCCTACGTCCAGTCCCTAAGCTTCTCTTGGGAATTTCACTAACTAACACCCTCACTTCACCCGGAGGAATAGGTTTACAACTTACCCGAACAACCGAACGGGATTTCTTGCCTTAACTACCGAAGAGGACTTCAACACAATTACAAAAATACAATATTCGACTTGTTGTGTTCTTGTCAACACTAATGAGTCTAATGTAGTACAATATTCCTATAATCTTATCCTCGAGAGTATGCAATGTGTTTGTGAAGATTTAGGAAATGTGAATTGCTATGAATCAAAAGAATGTTATAAACAAAAAACAATGATTCAAGCAATAGATTAATGAATGCTTTGAGAGTATCTAGAAAATATGAAAAGAGAATAGTTAGATTAAAGTAAGAGAATTCGGTGAATTAAATGATGTTATAATCATGTATTTATACTTGTAGAAGAGATGCATATGTTGTCAAAGGTTGCAAACAAGAGATGCTTCCATTTCCATTGATGAAAGGTTGCAACTCTTGGGAAGAAGAAGGTGTCTTTTCAGAGAAAATTCGCAGGTTTAAATTCAGTCGACTGAGCTGAGAATTCAGTCAACTAAAAATATGAAGTAAAATTTTCAGGACCAAATTCAGTCGACTGTGCAGGAAATTCAGTCGACTGAAACTGTGCATGTGTATAAATTTGTTCCAGTTTCAGTCGATTGACTGTTCCTGTTCAGTTGACTGAACTCTGTTGTTAAACAAAAACAGCAGTAGCTCATTTGGTTAGAGTACATCCCTTCCAAACTAGTGATCCGGGTTCGAGCCCCGCTCCATGCATTTTTTGAAAACTTGATTTTGATTAAAATATGCAAGCAAGTTTATTTGAATGTGAATGATGATTCTTGAGGAAAGATTTTAACAAAGCACTAAACTAGACTCTATATACATATTTGATGACTCTTGTAAAATATATAACTATACAAACCATATATTGAGCCGATGAGTCTGGATGTTATCGTAGTCGTAGATTCGTGAACTGTTGTGTATTGTCAGCAATCAAAACCTATGATCCAACATTCTCCCCCTTTTTGATGATGACAACTTCATTTGCTACGAACGAATTTTTGACAAGCTTTGTTGTTCTTATCTCCCTCACTGAATATATTCCTGTAATTGTGCTTTAGATTTCTCCCCCTGAATCTATGCTATATATTCCCGTAAATAATTCTCCCCCTTAATCTGTGCTTGCTTCTCCCCCTTAATCTATGCTATATATTCCTGTAAATAATTAATCTTTTCTCCCCCTTAATCTGTGCTTGCATGGTTTATTCCTGCAAATAGTGTTAGAGCAATATCTTTCTCCCCCTTTGTCATCGACAAAAAGGAGAGTTTATATGATGATATAAAATATATTTTACATAAGTGTTAACATAGAGCAATATAAAACAAAATAACTATTACTTATAATGTAAGGTATCAAAAAAAAATTAACATTTAAAGCATGCGATATCCAAGGTTCTTATAATTTCCTAATTTTTAGGAAACCATACCCATTTGGGTGTGGTTGAACCTTTATAAATATAATTTTCATTATTAACTACCATATCAAAATAATCATCAATGTATTTTTCTCTATTTTTCCATTTAACAGGAACCCAAATACTTAGATAATTTTTATTCATATTTCTTGTTAATGATTTTGTACTTCTAAAGAAATTATCAACATTATAGGTCATAGTAGTATTTGAATTTCTATAAAAATTGGATTTAGGCTTTACTCGAAATTTAGTACTAGCACTATCATTTTTACTGTACATGAAAGCATATCTAGTACTATTTTTACGATCAGTTTTATTATATCCTAAACCACTTTTATCATTGTGAGCTTTGAATTCTTAACATAACCTAATCCCTTCTTATTTGAAGCAGGTTGAGAATTTTCAATAATCTTGGATAAATTTTCTCTCCCTTTATTAAAATTGGAAATATTTTTAGTAATGTCATCAAGCTTAGTTTTGAGACTAGTGTTATCTATCTCAACAATTTTAATTTTTGTTTTTAACTCATGATTCTCAGAAGCTAGAGCATTATTCTTTTCTTTTTGAGCTTCTATTAATTGACTTAATAGAGCGAGTTGAGAATTGTCAAAGAGTGGATCTTAAATTTTCTCAAGTTCTTCTTCTAATATTTTCTTCTCGTCCTTAAGCATATCTCTTTCGAATTGTGCTTTCTTCTGATTTTCTAGAGCTTCCTTATATTTTCTTTTGAGACTTTTTAAAGTGTCTAGAAGTTCTGAATTTATTTCTATCATATCATCAAAAGTTAGATCACTAACCTCATTATCTTTTGCCATGAAGCATTTGTTTGTTTGCTCCTTTGATTTTTCTTTATTACTCTTCCTCTTCTTATTGCCTTGACTAGATCTCTTTGTAGCCATTTATTCTAGGATGTTGTTACGATCTCTAGAATACCAGGCTCTGATACCAATTTAAAGAGGGGGCTCTGCGGTAGGATCGTGTAATATGGAATAATGAAATAGTCTAGGTGGATAAAGTAGGTAAATGCAGGGAGATACCAGGATTTTATACTGGTTCGGACCTCTCGTCCTACGTCCAGTCCCTAAGCTTCTCTTAGGAATTTCACTAACTAACACCCTCACTTCACCCGGAGGAATAGGTTTACAACTTACCCGAACAACCAAACGGGATTTCTTGCCTCAACTACCGAAGAGGACTTCAACACAATTACAAAAATACAATATTCGACTTGTTGTGTTCTTGTCAACACTAATGAGTCTAATGTAGTACAATATTCCTATAATCTTATCCTCGAGAGTATGCAATGTGTTTGTGAAGATTTAGGAAATGTGAATTGCTATGAATCAAAAGAATGTTATAAACAAAAAACAATTATTCAAGCAATAGATTAATGAATGCTTTGAGAGTATCTAGAAAATATGAACAAGAGAATAGTTAGATTAAAGTAAGAGAATTCGGTGAATTAAATGATGTTATAATCATGTATTTATACTTGTAGAAGAGATGCACATGTTGTCAAAGGTTGCAAACAAGAGATGCTTCCATTTCCATTGATGAAAGGTTGCAACTCTTGGGAAGAAGAAGGTGTCTTTTCAGAGAAAATTCGCAGGTTTAAATTCAGTCGACTGAGCAGGGAATTCAGTCAACTGAAAATATGAAGTAAAATTTTCAGGACCAAATTCAGTCGACTGTGCAGGAAATTCAGTCGACTGAAACTGTGCATGTGTATAAATTTGTTCCAGTTTCAGTCGATTGACTGTTCCTGTTCAGTTGACTAAACTCTGTTGTTAAACAAAAACAGCAGTAGCTCATTTGGTTAGAGTACATCCCTTCCAAACTAGTGACTCGGGTTCGAGCCCTGCTCCATGCATTTTTTGAAAACTTGATTTTGATTAAAATATGTAAGCAAGTTTATTTGAATGTGAATGATGATTCTTGAGGAAAGATTTTAACAAAGCACTAAACTAGACTCTATATACATATTTGATGACTCTTGTAAAATATATAACTATACAAACCATATATTGAGCCGATGAGTCTGGATGTTATCGTAATCGTAGATTCGTGAACTGTTGTGTATTGTCAGCAATCAAAACCTATGATCCAACATGATAATCCTTCCCCACTTGACAAACCACTAATTGGGAATCAATGAATATGTGTAGCATCCTTATTCTTTGTTCCTTTCCAATCCTATACCTCGCTAGCAACGCCTCATACTCAGACTCATTGTTAGTCATGAGAAATTGTAGCTTCAGTGCATAGCAAATTGATCATCCTTCTGAAGTTACAAGCACTAATCCGACACCTGAACTATGTTCGTTCGAAGCTCCATCCACAATCACCTTCCAATGGGAAAGTGTGATCGTATCGTCTTCCTCTTCATTATCCCATATGGTAAACTCAACAATGAAATTAACCAACACTTTCTTGTTTATCTCTCTCATCGGGTGATAGGTAATGTCGTATTGACTTAACTCTGTGTTCCACTTAAGCAACCTCCCCCTAGTTTTAGGTCGGTATAGAACATGTTTAAGAGTTGATCCATCAACGTGGTAATCAACTGAGCCTAAAAATATGGATGCAGCTTCCTTGATGCAATCAATAAGCAATATGCAAATTTTCCAACTTCAGGTTGTTAATTTTTTCTCCAATAAACTGCTTACAGATATAATAAACCGGCCAATCAATCCTCACCTCCTCATGTACCAATGCTACACTTATTACGTGAGCAGATATTGCTAGATATACAAACAAATCCTTTCCATCCAATGGTTTGGATAGAACCGATGGTGTCTCCATGTGCCTCAACAACTCTTTGAAGTCATTCTGATATTCCTAATTCCATTCATAAAATTTCTACCCATTTTTAGGGCATCGAAGAATGGTGTGCACTTATATATTGCCCTTGAGATGAACTGACTCAAGGTAGCAATCTTCCCATTCAAGTTCTATAATTCCCTTTTTAGGGTTGGGGCCCATACACTCCTTAACATGTCAGTCTGCTCCAGATTAGCTATAATGCTCCCCTCGCATTCACGATAAATCCTTCTTAATGCGACTGCAAAGGAGTATTTCAACGGATTAAGCTTCATTCCATACTTTGGCAAAACTTCATACATCTCTGAAAGATTATCCAAGTGGTTCCACGATAGCCGTGACTTCACAAGCATATCATCTATATATACTTCCATCGTCCGCCCAATTTAGTTCCTGAACATGTAATTAACCAATCTTTGATGCATAGCCCCAACATTCTTCAAACTAAATGGCACTACTTGATAATAGTACATCCCCAAATCCATTATAATATCGGGTGTGTTCCTGATTCGGTATATGGTTACATTCCAAATAAGCATCCATGAATGAGAGCAACTCAAGTCTTATGGTCCCGTCTACCAATTGGTCGATCCTAAGCAAAGGAAGGCTATCCTTCGAGCATGATTTATCAAATCCAGATATCCAATACATGTCCTTCACTTTTTGTTTGATTTCTTAACCAACATAGGGTTTGATACCCATTTCGGGTATAAAGCATCCTGGTAAAGCCGTTTGTCGTTAGCTAATCCACATCTTCCTTTAGCATAGATGATCTCTCCAGATCCAGATTACATCTCTTCTACATTACTAATGGAAACCTTAAATCCACATTCAGTGCATGATACGCTACCTCCAGTGACATCCTGCACATATCCAAATGCGTCGTGACGAATATGTCCAAATTGCCTAAAAGGAAATTAACCATTTTCTTCCTTAGTCCAGCACCGAGCTGAGATATAATATTGAGAGTCCGAGAAGGATTATCCATATCGATTGGAATATTGACCGTTAGTTCGGCCGATGCCATTGGCCCTTCCTCTAACTTCTTCCTTAGATCCATAGACTTATCGAACCTGCCATGGTTCCCAAAATAGGGCTTCGGCTTTAATTGCTTTGCTTTTGGATTTCGAATGCAGAGAGTCTTCTCTATATTATTTCCTTTCTTCAATCGCTTTGCTTTTCTTAGCTCCATAACATAATATTCCTTTCCTACGCTCTTGTTTTCCCTTATTGGTCTAACCCCATCTTCTTTGAGAAACTTCATCATTAAGCACTAAAGCGCTAGTTCTATTCTAAAATTAGCCAGGGCCATCGGCCTAGAAAGATGTTACACGTTTAATACTCATCTACTAAATAAACATCGAGATACGTATAACCTTGTGATCTCCTTCGGCCACATCAACCGACAAACCAATCGTCCTAATCTGTTGCTTCACTCGCATGTAAATCCTCATATTTCGGCTTTACAAGCCTTGACATCCTTCATGCTAACCTTCATTTGGTCAAACATTCTCCTCGATAGAATGTTCACAGAACTTCCATTATCCATCATGATCCGACGTACCATTGTGTGTCTTATAACTATCGTTATCACCATAGGGTTTAAAGTTTGAGCTTTGACACTGCCATCCTTATTCCCAAACAAGATATCCTCCATTATAGGCCTTTACTGATTAGCCGAAGCTCCATCCTCTATAGTAAAGCAACTCTCCCATTGCGCTTACTTTAATGAGTTTGCTTATCGTTCCATTTCCTTCCAGCTTTTCTCTATTTGATAGGGTCCACCTATAATCGTTTTGATAAATAATCATCAGTCAGGCCCCTCTCCACTAGGTCCAAGCTGATTCCATTATCTAGACCAAATCCATAAATACCAAATCCTCCTTCAAATTTCCAGAACCATATAACTAACATATTAAATCGATTCAAGAACCCCTTTGTACATCCCTCCCTTGAAACTTGAAGATGAACGCCGATGATGTTGTAGCCATCATCAAAATTATCTTCCAGCAATGAAAGTAAGTTCGACTTATTAAATAGGATTGAATGACGCCAAACTTGATAGATAAGGTAGGCTGAGCCAAAGGATTGTGAGGAAAGTGATTTGGTGAAGAAACGAGGCAATACTTTGGATCGATACCGATCCAACTATATCGGATTGGTGTCGATATGATTGGTTTGCATATTTTTTGTCCAAAATTCTTGGAGTCCACCTTCTAGTTGTTTTAGCCTTTGGGTCAAGTCCCATATCACTTTGGCTTAATCTGAATGTTCTAACTCTTATTGAGTTCTGTTGGGTTAAAAACCCGGTTAACATTTGCCTCCTACAGTAGCTTTCACTGAAAACAAGGTGTGCTCTAGAATTGTTTATCTCTGGTTTTTGTTTTAAAGAGTTTCATTGGTCGTATCTGGCTATCTTGAAAAGCTATCTAAGAAGTACCAGTTAAATGTTCAATCCTTGGTGCAGTGTGAATCTCCATTGTTCATGATTATGGTGTGATCTTGGCTTGATAATTTTCAGAATGAATACGAACATCGAGTAGGTCGTGTAGGAAAAATTTGGGACCATTTGGAGGAGTAAATTTGGGTTATCATTGATCCAACTGGATTGGATCGGTATGGATCCAAGTACTTGAGAAAATTTTCCAAACTCCTCCTTCTTTTTTTATAAGCTTTGTACGAGCTGACCCTTTACTGCAGTTCATTTCCATTTGATCCGACCCATCATTTCTCCAGTCGATCTGACCTTTCCAAACCCTAACTAGCCGATCCAAGCATTTCGTCCCTCAAGGAGTTGCTGTCATCGATCTCAATCACCAGCACTATAAGCTGCCACCTTCTGAAGCTATTGCCGATGATTGAAGCAAGGAACCGTCGCCAAAAATCCCCAACTTTTGAAGACTCCCAATCCAATCAGATTGAAATCTTAGCTTTGGGTCTCCCTCAAATAAATATCGATTTATCTTCTTCAGTTTGATGGTTGGTAGCAAGATTTTGGCATATTACTACATTAGCAATTGGTGATGAAGCTGTACTGGTGAGGGATACAGTGGAAAATTCGAGCTGATTGTGACTTTGTGGAAGAAGATAGCAAATTGAGTCTTGAATTTTTCACGAAGCTAGGGGTTTGCCTCGGTATGCGACATGTTTTGCTATCTTCATCCACGAAGTCAAAATTAACTTGCACTGAGTTACACAAACAATCCGAGTATAGTGTCTTGCAGATTGATTTTGGATTTTCTACGAGGTGGTAATAGCTTGGGGTAGCATTTTGTGTGCAGCTCATGTTGTTATCACCTTCCAAAGAACTAAAATCAACTTATGCTAAGAATTCTTTACTTGATTCGGACCCATCGATCTATATTCGCTCGTTTTAGATTGGTCCTGTCATTGCATAGTCGGTGTACCTAGAATAGAAAGGGCTTTCCATGTTGCTTCGGGCAACAGATCCGTTATGAATTTGTTCGATAACGGATAAGGATATATGAAATTAATGGGTGATACAGATCGCTCTTTCCGGTATGAATGGTCATCCACACAGAATGGCTTGTTCACAGCGTTTAGGACACTACATATATTCGCACTTAGATTGCACACCACACATACTCTCGGTTAACACGTTCAATCTAATCGATGATTGGTACACATCGATTATCTCCCAAGTTTTAAGTGTTAACCAAGCAAGGGTCTATGGTTTGGAGATTAGCGTACCTAACCATTTTAAACACAAGCTTTCATATATAGAATGATGCACATATCTTCTCTATGCAAATCAGTTGAGGGGAACTCACCTCTTTTTGAAGCGAACTCATCATCAATCTAAGTCGAATCCACCGCTTCCAAAACTTTAGGTCAATATGGTCATCTGATTCTAGTTGGTCCCATAGTTGATTGCACTCCTTCACCATGCTAGGAGTTTCCTTTAATTTCTATAATTTTTTCGAATGGTCATATAATCCTTGAAGTTCGTCTAAAAATTAATAAGAACCCGATACTCAGCACTGTTCTTAGCACCTTGAAAGTGATCGATGCTCAGGAGCAGACAATTAGATTCTTGCTCAGAGAAGAGAAGAGAGCCTTCGCCGATGTGGCCTTTTAAACCCTAGGAGATCCTTTGGATTTGTTGTTAGCACTCTTCCCACTCTAGAGCCCAAACCCATTTTGTTTCCTCTTCATATGCCTATGGTAAAGATGACGATGACGACGACGAAAGTAGCCTATCTGATGGGTTAGAGAAGACCCCTGAGAAGATCCAAATTCATGTCGGGGTTGATAGTCCACCCAAAATGCCAATGATTCCAGAAGAGAAAGAGGAAAAGTTTATTTAACAGAAGGGCAAGGCTCCACTTATTGAAGAGAAGGAAGAAGGTGAAATCAGTGGGAAGCATACTCTAAATGAGGAAGACATAGATTGGGACACTGTTGGACGTTAAATTAGGTGACAAGGCCTCGAAATTAAGCCCTGGTCATGCACCCTTACCTTCTTTGAAAGAGCCAATTAAGGGAGCCTCTCCTAAGACTGAGCCTGTATCCAGCTCTCTACCGAAAGGTGCTAATATTGATTTGGGGGATACGAATGACGTTTTTGTAAATATGGGTACTTGATGGATGACTTTACTTTGAAATGTTTGCCTTCCTAGTACTCAGATAATTCATCCATGAAGCAATGTCCTAACATTAGTTAATGACTGATCTGATTTGTATATACTGCTGGGGTTGTTAAATTACAACACACACATCATTAGGATCACCACTTTATATGATTATTATTTTCTAGGATGTTTTAGTTCATTGAACGCCTTTTTCCGAAAGCCATTTTTTCGCTTGCTGCAGGAATCATGTCTCGTGGTCTTTACAATGACCTTGATTGAGTTTTAGAGTCTCAGCGTTCATGGAGACAATCTTCAAGGTACCATGCTCTCAGGGAGACCGACGAGGAGTGAAAAAGGAGGTAGGAGAGAAAGGCAAAAGATTGTCGCCATATAGAGAAAGGTTAAGCCAGAGATATGAGAAGTTACTATGAAAAGCAGAAGAGCCCAACTAAATGGGGAGATCCATCAAAGAGGCTGAAAAAAGACCAAGAATGAGAATCCGCTCCATATGCTCCTGCTTCTACTGGGATAAATGTCCATGCCCATGGTGCCATGACCTCTTCCACTCATACTCTCATGATCACCACTCCCTAGATTTCTCGGCGTGTTCCTTACATTCTTCCTATTAGTCCCCGGCATCTATAAGATGCATTCCCTAATTTTTTCTTAAGTGGGTTGTGTTTGATAAGCCTAATTTGAAGTCAGTTTGTGCTGAATCTTATTCACCCCATTTCCAAGAAATTGAGAGTGGTTTGGAGCAAGATGAAGGGTAGGAAAAATATGCATAAAACTATCTACTATTAGCCGGAATGACTACCAAGAAATCCTCTCGTTTGAGTTCAAAAAGGATGAGTATGAGAAGCAGCTTGCAGATCGTGATGCGGAGAGTGAGAGGCAGAGGAAAGAGAAAGACGACGCCCTAAAGAGGGAGAGAAAGGTGCATCTTTTCTTAAGGAGCTTAAAGAATGCAGTGACTGAGCTACAATCATATTTAGAGATGAGATAAAAAAGTTCCATATTGATGAGATGGCTCAAATAAAATTTTTGGGGATAAGCGAGATGACGATTGAAATGCAGAAGAAAAACCATCGCCAAGCAGGCTTGAGAAATTTCCTTTCTTTGCGAATAAGTTTTGTATTTGGATGCTGAGAAGAACAACTAGCGGCAAAGAAGGCTAACACAGATGCCAGCTTATCAGAGCTTCAAGATACCTTCACAAAGAAGACGGAAGGTTTGGATGCTACTATTTTGGGCTTCTATGTCAAGTCTGTGCTGCATCATGGGAGTCTTAGTTACTTGGGTTCATCATTACCTCGTACGCTTGCCATTGTCTAAGAAGAGATTCTGGCCCGATTTCAAGACATGATGGTGGTTATACCGAATATAAATTAGGCGACAAGGGCTAGGAAATCTTGAGACTAGGGAGGGAACGAGAAGATATTGATGTTGCGACCACCGCTAAGGCTATAACCGGGCATTTTCCTTCAGGCCCTGGTGAGCTGTCTTCACATCTTTGTACTGATGAGCGGATCATTTCTACTTCTCCCATAATTATGCATCCATCAAAAGAGGGCAACGGTAAGGGCTTCGAAGTTGTGGCCATGAACAAACCCCCATAAAAGGTAATTTTCTTATCTCTCTCGCCTTTGAAGACTTCCAATTTACGCCCGATGAAATTGCCGAGATAACCGTCCTTTATTTTGATATTATAGATCAACCCTCTCTTCTTGTCGGGTTACATCCTCCTCACCGTGTTGAATCTATTGCTATTCTGACCACATCAACTGTCATCTCCATGTCTAACAGATCCCACAAGCAAAAGGCAAAGGATGGTCTACCAGTGGCAATGTTTCAGAAAGCGAGATTACACCGGGAGGGGAGATGCTTGAGAAGTTGCAATTAGAGGTGGGAAAAGCGAGAGGGGAGGCAGTGACAAGAAGTCATGATCTGTCCATGTACTCATGAACCAGAGCTTTTTCTTTTTTGGTTACTATTTGTATAAGTGCAGAGTCTGCACTTAGCATTTCTTCTTATTATTGTAATAATAGCGTTTGTATTTTCCTATTCTTAGCCAATATTGTGTACGTATGGCCCCCGCTGTTTATTGCTGTACCTGAAAAAACAGTATACGTAATAAATCTTTTGAAATTTTGATCGTAACTTCATTTGTCTGCTCATCTACATTTCATGCACCGCTGTCTTTTTATACCACTGTTTTTTATTTAGCACTATTTTTTCCTGTATTGTTTTATTCAGTCCCATAATTACCGCCAAAATTCTTTGTATGGGGTAACAGAAATATGAAGTATTTGTTAGTTTGGTTGAATGTTGGTGTGTGCGCCTACTAATTCATAGGACTGTTCATTCCGAACACTTGATACGAGATTGGGTGCCACCGATAGTTTTCTGGATGCCCTCGATCATGTCTATACGGTAACTCCTATCTTTGGAAACTTCTAGATTCAATGTCTTCATTTTAGATATCCCATTTTTATTTTTGACTTGAGATACCCGTGAAGCTTTTTTAGTGGCCTAACAGCGAGTGGTTTATGCGCTTAAGTGATGGTGGTGCTGGAGCAACACCTGATTACTCAGTTAAGTGATTCTATTGCAATGCTGACGCTTAAGCTATAGTGCACACATGTCACTCCTTAGAGTGCTTTTTCCTTAGCTCCGGAAGCGATGCGTGGATTTTTGTAATATGAGAGTTCCTCGTCTTTAGATGCGATTTTGCTGATCTAAGTAGTGGGCAAGGCTTACAAAATGCACATGGTGGGATAGAGGCTTGCTCGGTCGTAGTTTTTCGAACCAAGAAGTGATGCATGGCTTATGAGATTCGCGGCTTAGGTAATTGTGTTCGTTTGGACGTGATTCCATTATCCAATAAGTGGTGCATGGTTTATGGAATGTGTGGCTTAGATTCGAACCTTCCTATGTCGTTGGAGCAACACCGGTTCTTAGAAACCCGGGATCGAGTTTCGTCGACCAACGGTTTGAGTGGATTTGCTTCCATTGACTCAACAAGTAGATGGGCCATACTTGAGTATGGTTCCACTATCTCAAGTAGCGATCAGATGGTTTTGATTTGATTTGACCCTATCGACTCAGTAGGTTACTTATGTGAGCATGGTTTCATTGGTTCAGAAAGCAAAGCACTTTCATTAATTGAAATAAAATGTGGGCAAGTTCTGCTTATTTACAATGCCTCCAGTATCCCAAGTTGGCTTATTTGCGGAAATACGAAATATATAAGATAGTATTAGATAAAGTAACGACGAAGCGATTTTCTATTCCAAACACGACGCATTTGGGTTTCATCAACGGTTGTTAGCTTGAACATACCATCCCCTAGCTTATGGCCGATTACATAGGGCATTTCCAAGCGTGGTCCGAATGCTCCTAGTACAGGATAGACTCATTTGAGAACAAGGTTTCTTACTTCGAAAGTATGGTTATAGGCCTTGGAGTTAAAATGTCCCATGACACTTTTCGTATGAGTGATGGTCCTTATCTTGACTTCTTCCCACTTCTCATCTACCATATCGAGTGACATGAGCAAGAGCTCCTCATTCTGCCTATGATTGAAGTTCTGCCTTCAATGGGAAGGGACTTCTAGTTCGACTAGGATCATTGCTTCTGAACCATATTCCAGGGCAAATGGTGAGTGCTTGGTTGCATATTTGTGCGTTGTTCTATAAACCCATGGTGCAAGTGGAAGTTCATTAACACAATTTTCTTTAGCTTTAATTAGCCGCCTTTTGATGGTGGGCTTGATGATCTTGTTTACTGCATCTACTTGCTTGTTTACCCGCAGATGTGCAACAATGGAAAAGCTTTTCTCGATTTGAAAGTGTTTGAAAAAGTCTTTGAATTTAGCGCTTTCGAATGAGTCCTGTTATACATGATAATTTTTTATGGCACTCCAAACCTGCAATGATTTAGTGACAAAGTTAATAACTTTCTTTATGGTAATGGTGGCTAGCGATTCCGTTTCGGCCTATTTCGTAAAGTAGTCAACAGCAACGATAGCATATTTGGCTCCTTCTTTGGCTATTGGCAATACACCAACCAAATCAATTCCTCAGATTGAGAAAGGCCATGGGCTGACCATCTTTGTTAACTTTGTTGAAGGAGTTCTTTTGATCTTGCCAAATCTTTGGCATTGGTCGCACCGTTTGCATAATCTACCACATCGCAATTGACCGTTGGCCAAAAATACCCATATCAGAGAATTTTCTTTGAAGGGGTTAGACCCCCTGTACGATCTCTATAATCGCCTTCATGAACTTTCCTGAGAATTCTTCAAGCTTCACCGTTAGTCACACACCTAAGCAAGGGGTAGAGAATCCCTTTGACAGAGTATTCCATCATGTATTACGAACTGTGGTGCCTTTCAAAGGAGCTTTTTCCTTTAATTCTTCTTTGTGGGGAGTGTTCCTGCAAGTAGAAAGTCCTTGATCGGTGACATCCATTTTCTGGTTCTTCAGTTGTTTTGAAAATCCAGTCGATATCCATCTCGCCTATGCTTGGAGTAGTCATAGTTTCAACTGGGACCAGTCCCATCGATTGAGCTTCTCTAGAATTGGCCAGTTTAGCAAGATAGTCCACATTCATGTTTTTTCCATCGGGATATGAGTTTTGGTATAATGATCGATTTTGTTCAGCAAATCCTGCACTTTGGATAGATACGAGGCGAGGTCCTCTCCCTGAGCTTGATATTTGTCTCTCACTTGACAGACGATTAGTTGAGAGTCACTATAGATATGTATGGACTTTATCCCGAGTTCCTTTATAACTTTTAGCATGGCTATCAATGCTTCACATTCTGCTTTATTGTTTGTTGTAGGGAGTTCTAAGCGTAAGGCATAGCAAACAGATCTCCCTTCGAGAGTTTCGAGTATGACTCGTGCTTCTGTGAAAAGTTGTTAGATGCACCATCGATGAACAACCTCCAGTTTGTCTCCACTTTTTGAGTAATTTCATCTTCATTATCTCATATTGTAAACTTGACAACGAAGTCAGGCAGTGCCTGCTCGTTGATCACCCTTCAGGGATGGTAAGTGATTTCATATTGACTCAATTCAATGTTCCATTTAATAAGCCATAAAGAGGTCTCGGGGTGGTATAACACCTGCTTCAAGGGTTGATTTGTTAGTACTTTGATCGGGCATGTCTTGAAGTATGGTCTTAACTTTCTAGATGCGATCAAGAGGCAATATGATAGTTTTCCAACTTCGGATAGTTCTTCTTTGCACCAGTGAATCATTTCTGATGTAATATAAGGGTCGACGGATCCTAGCTTCTTCTCATACAAGCGCAATGTATAGGGCGAGACTGTTAAGTAGATAAACAAGTGTTCTCCGTCTATTGGGTTGGACAGGATTGGCGGAGTCTCCATATGTCATAGCAGATCTTTGAAGGCAGTCTGGCAAGCATAATTCCATTGTTCTTTCCCTTCTTGTTGCCTCGACTTCTCACAAAGCGGTAATTTATTCGGGATTTGCTATGATGCCTCTGGTACTTATAATAAATCCTAAAAACTTTCCAGAGGTTACCTCGAAGTGACATTTAAGTGAATTGAGTTTCAATATGTACTTACGACATACCTCGAACATTTAGGCGAGGTTGTCCAATTGATTTGCGGCTATGCATGATTTAACTAACATAAAATTTATGTAAAATTCCATAGTCTTCCCAATCTGATGTTTGAACATGGTGTTCACCAGTCATTAATAAGTTTCCCCAGCATTTTTTAAGCCAAATGGCATCACTTTGTAGCAATATAATCCTAGATTAGTGATAAAACTTGTGTTTTCCTTGTAAAACTGGCGTTTTCCTGGTCAGGCTCGTGCATCATGATATGGTTGTATCTTCAAGTAAGCTTCTATGAATGAGAGCAATTCGTGTCCAGCTGTTCCGTCCACAAACTGGTTGATTCTCGGTAGTAGAAAGCTGTCCTTTGGGCAAGCTTTATTTTGGTATGAGTAGTAAATACAAGTTTGCCATCTTCCATTCGATTTCTTGACCAAGATAGGGTTAGATACCCATTCGGCATAAGTTGCATCATGAATAAAACCATTTTCTATCAGATATCCAATCTACCTTACGGGTGTATACTTAGGATCAATGTTAAGTGAGTGGCATGCTATCTCTAGCGATACCCTACACAAGTCGGAATATCCAAGCAAACACATCCAGATTGGCACAAAGATATTTGATTAGTTCAAGTTGCATCTTACTTTCAAGATGTGACCTAATTTTCAGGACCCGGGTTGGGTCATCCATATCGACCGAGACAGGCATTGTCAATTCTGTCGGTGTTGCACGATCCTCCCCTGAACTCTTCTTTTTGGTATCTAAACCTTATCGAATCAGCTATGGTACCCAAGCTAGGGGCTGCTCTGTAGTTGCTATGTGGTAGGTTCATGAATATGGAGAGCTCTCCCTACATTCTTCTGCTTTTCTTTCTTCTAGATTCGCGTAGTTCAGCGACATAGCATTCTCTAACGACACTTTGGTCTCCTTTGATCACCTCAACTCCATTCTCTGTTGGAAATTTCATGTTTAGACACCACTGAGCTAAAGCAATCCTGAAATTTGCCAAAGCAAGCCGACCTAAGAAAGCATTGTAGGCGGACATTTCACTTACGATCATAAAAGGCCAAATGAGGATGACTCTTCGATCGCCTTCCCCAAGTTCTATGGGAAAATCAATTGTACCGACAAGTTTCTTAGGTTCACCAGTGAATCTCTGGATCTTTGTTGGACAAGGGGATATGTCTTTCACACTGATCTTCATCTGATCAAATGTGTATCCTAACAGGATATTGACCGACCTGCCACTGTCTGCCAATACTCTTCATACCATGGTCGATTCGACTCCGACCATCACGACCAAGGGGTCGAGGGTAGGAACTTCTATTCCTTTAGTGTCTTGATTTCGAAATACTATATCATCATTCAAGGTTCTCTACTGCTTAGCAGGGGTTCCATCTTCAACCGCGAAGCACGAATCTTTTAGAGCATGCTTCAAGGAGCTTTCAAATTGCTCCATTTCTCCCCAACACTTCTGCGCGGGATGTGATCCTCTAAATATTGTTCCGATAATGAGTCTTTGGTCAATCCATCTAGATCCCTCTTTGTTGGTTCCAGCCTAGTTTCCCTGGTCTTTAGAAGCTTGAGGGGCAGCATGTTGGTCAGGTTTTTAAGGTTTCCTCACATACTACTGAAGCTTGATTTCTTGAATCATCAATCGGGTCCTTCAGGTGTCGAAACTTATTTGTGTTGTGACTATGTGTTTCATGGAAGCGGCAACACTTTCCAGAATGCTTTTATCGTTCAGTTGCCTCCTTTTTAGGCGGATTCTTTTACTCCTTCGTCCATTGTGTCGCAAGGTATATGTTTTCTGGAGTATCATTGAACATGGTGTAGTCTTTGGGCCTCAAGCCTTTAAGTCGCTTCTTACTTCTGTTTCACTTATTGGAATTCTGGTTTTCCTTTTCTAGTTCACATCTTTCCCCACGTTTCCTGCAGCGGCTCCGGGGGTCTTTGAGCCTTGGTTAGCTACCATGCTATTCTAGCCAGCGTTGATTGGTTATGGGTTAGCATGTTTTTCTTCTAGCTCCTCCGCCTCTTTCAACTCAATTACTGGCTTTCCTTTCGATTAAAGTCCATCCTAGTTGTAGGTTGTTACATTTTGATACATTTCTTGAATCCACTGTTGGGGTGGATAGCGTGGACCAAGGCCATGGGACCATGTCTTTGTTCGGGTTACTTACTTCAGTCACCGCGGTGTTGAACCGACTCATGAAGGATTTCAAGATTCATTTCGTCATTGGAATAGGCCAGATAAGGACATCATGCCTTTTGGTTATGCCATATGAAGCCTAAACTGATTAAGAAATTTTATCACTAACTCATTGAAAGTGGAGATGGATTTGATAGGAGCCTGGTGAACCACATAGAAGCAAGTTCCTCTAGCAAGATAGGAATAAAATATACATCGAACATCATTTGAAGCCTTTTCTCCGTCTATGCACCAACTGTACTTGTAACAGTGAGGTTTCGTATCTTTAGTTCCATCGTAAGATGGAATGGTTGGCGAAGTAAATTTTTTAGGGTACCGTTCATTCAAAATCTCATCAGTGAAGGGTGTCTGGCTCGGAGCGGATCCCAATTCATTATCTCTTCTATCCTTACTTTCATCCATCAAGCTCTTGATCATATCCTCGATATATGCCTCTAAATTCTGGTAGTTCATGGATCGACCATCGGTAACTATGCCAAGTGTTTGATTTGGCAAACAATCTTGGTAAGTGGGCTGAAGCCTAAGATCTCCTGTCTTCAGGAAATCCACTCCCTTGAAGTTACATTACTTGCGGTTCGTCGAGAAAGGGAAATCTGGGCTTTCCTGCCAGTGCTGGGTGCTTTAGCATTTTCTTACAACTTGTCGTTGTTAAGTTGCTCACAATGTTCAGAGTCGGAGAGATCTACAACCATATCTTCCTATGAGGTTTTCGCCCCTAGATTCAATTTTATAGCAGGTTGCATTACAGTTGGTAGAGTGCTTGTGTTTCCTTCTACGATGATTCCTATGGCTCGATTCACGACTCCTTTCTACTTCTGCTTTCTGTTTCTTCAGTTTAGGCCAAAAACAGAAGATTTTCCTACTATGTGGCAGTCGTGGGTTCTGGTATAGTTCTAGGAGCAGCTAGTGATTGCAAAGCTAGAAGGGCATTTAATTTTTCCATCGAATCTTTTTGGTTATTCTCAATCTTTTGGTTGATTTCATCAACCATCTTATTCAATTCACCTTTAGTGTGGACTTCATGCTAGGTAGAAGATCTCGGCACTTGATCTCCTATGTTAGCTCTAGAATTTGCTTCGATTAATAGATTATTAGTGGCGTTGACTTCAACTTGCTGAGGATTCATCGCTTCTCCAACTATAATAGCTCCTATGGATCTTTCAAAAGCAGTTCTCTTTCTTCTCACCATTGATCTTCAACAGCAAGCTTCAAACTTCTTAGAGCTGATTTGATTGATCTAGTTTTTGGGTCTAGCGAATCTAAAGAGAAAAATTAGATCTATTCCTGAGTTCAATTCTCAGTGAAAACACCAAAATGTAAAGCCGAAAAATGAATCAACATCCTCGATTGAGTGTGAAAGCACCAGTCCTATTTACCAAGCCAATAAAATAGGAAAATCAATAGTAAATCGTAGAAAATGTAAAGAGACAAGAGAATTTTATAGTGGTTCGGATGTTAATGAGGCATACATCCATGTTATAGCTATTATTATATGAGTGTTGTTGCAATATTAATTTGGTTTACAATATGATTGAATCATCTAAGTTAGATCTAAATCACAAGTACTTAGAGGCAACCGGAGGATCTCAGTTGCTCCTTTGTTACTGTTGTGCGGGAGAAGAAGCGTGAAGAACAATAATGGCAGAGTTGTAGCAGCCAGTCTAGAGGATCCCTTTTCTATTGCAGATGGGATGGTATTTATAGAAGTTAGAGAGCACTGGGCTAGAGCCGCTTTACCAGAAGCCCTTATCCATCTTGTAGAGCTAGCTCCTGAAATTTAGAGGTGTTTGGAGCTAACTTTTAGAATCGACATCGATCCAATTGGACCAGATTGGTACCGATCCAAAAATTTGTGCAATTCTTGTACAACCTTCATTTGGTTGGCTTCCTTGTTTGGTTTTGATGTTCTCCATGCAATTTCATAGCTCGTTGATTTATTTTGATAATGATTCATCTATGGAGACCAAACTGTATTTTAAATCAGATAAATCTCTACTTCTTGGTTAGGATCGGTGCTGATTCGAATAGTTTGCAAAATATTTATCCAAAATTCTTGGAATCCGCCTTGTAGTTGTTTTGAGCCTTCGAGTCCAATCCCATGTCACTTGGGCTTAATTTGAATGTTCTAACTCCTATTGAATTCTACTGGGTTAAATACTCGGTTAATACTAATACCCTTTTAAAATATGTCTTTTGCAAATCAGTTCCTCCAACCAAACTGGTTAAAATAAACAATATAAGCAACAATGTACATGCATGCTACATAGGTAATCATGACAGTCTGTCAAATCTGTGGACTATCCATTCCAATGTTTAGTTTCACAGGGTAACTACCAACCTACATGAATAAATCTGGCTTATCATATATAAAATTTTCTAACCGACTGCTAAAAGAAAATTGGACAGTCTGTCCAAATACTAACCTAGTGTTACATGACTATTCGTTAATCTCATAGTTTTGCTAGGCTTACTATGAATTTAAAGATTTTGCTGGTCAACCAATAATTTACCTTGTCTTTATGAATTTCTTTCTGTGTGTAACCTCGCTTTTTGTCTTACCCTTGACAAAGCCCTATATATTGAAACTTTGGACTTATATCATATATAGGCAAAAAATTGAAGTATAGGGTGCTACCCTACACGAGTCCCATCTGGTTTTTTAATCTCCAAGTCAAATTTATCCTATCACAATCTATCAAAAAGTGATAAGAACAATCTCTTCAGTAAAATTTTAGGCTAAATAATCTTTTCTATTTCCTTGAAAACACTTTCTTAATAAATGATTTAACCCTTGAAATCATACTTTCAAAACAAACAAAACACAGCCCTTTACTATATCCAGAATAATTATGCCATGATATATTCTTTTATAAAGTAATATTGATGAAATTCAAAGTCATTTAAGGTCATCGCCTTACAAAACCATAGGCTATAGAGCCAAAACAATATAAAGTCTTTATATTGATAAAATACGACAATGACATAGTCGACGAGGTTCTTCATCCCACAATACATAGGCCATCAGACCAAAACAACATAAAACCTTTACATTGGTAAACGTGACAAGGATATAGCAAGGAGGGACTTCTCCTCTTGAAATATGTTAAAATCTTTCATTCATAAAATATAAAGATATATAGTCGAAGTCAACTACTTCGCATATCATATTACAAAACCTTAAAGAAACTCGAGGGCATTGATGGGTTATGACATCAATGTCTTAAAGAATATAAGCGGCATCATTGGTGCCAAAGTGATAAAATGCGGCAACATAGCCTTCTTTGGAAACAGGAATTAAGGATTAAACGTGGCAGTTATTAAAGTCGAAGTTATAACACATGGCACTATATAGCCGAAGTCATTAATAGCGACCTAGTTTCCTGTAGATTCGAAGTCGATATAATTAAAACATGCGGCATCATTATTACCGCTATAAATTACTTTGAAACCAATGGGGTCAACGACACTGTAGAAAACATGTGGCATAGCACAAAGTGTGGGATCAATAAGTTAAAGAACATCAAGTTCATAATGTCGACCTCGATGACCTACTTGTACCTCAACCCAAGCCAATCCATTTCATACCAAAAGAAGTTGGTATCCTATGAATCTCCTATGATTAATGTCGAAGACCCTAAATGTGGCATGGTGGATGGCGGCGTCATTGACTTTGGCGTGACAGTCTGGTAATTAACATTAAAAATGCAGTTTTATTATTAAAAGTGATTCCTTTTTGCATATCTCTTCTATTTTTCAAATTCCATTGGATTTCTTAACCAAGATAGGGTTAGATACCCATTCGGCATAGGTTGCATCATGAATAAAACCATTTGCTATCAGCTATCCATATCTTTGCTTAGTGCTTTGAACAATTCGAGTTATAAGCTACGCATTTTTCTACCTTATGGGTATATACTTAGGATCAATGTTAAGTGAGTGGCATGCTATCTCTAGCGATACCCTACACATGTCGGAATGCATCCAAGTGAACACATCCAGATTGGCATGAAGATATTTGGTTAGTTCAAGTTGCATCTTACTTTAAAGATGTGACCTAATTTTCCGGACCCGGGTTGGGTCATCCATATCGACTAAGACAGGCACCGTCAATTCCGTCGGTGCTGCACGATCCTCCCCTGAACTCTTATTTTTGGGATCTAAAACCTTATCTAATTGGCTATGGTACAAAAGCAAGGGGTGGCTCTGTAGTTTCTATGTGGTAGGTTCATGAATATGGATAGCTCTCCCTACATTCTTCCGCTTTTCTTTCTTCTAGATTCGCGTAGTTCAGCGACATAGCATTCTCTAACGACACTTTGGTCTTCTTTGATCACCTCAACTCCATTCTCTGTTGGAAATTTCATGGTTAGACACCATTGAGCTAAAGCAATTCTGAAATTTGCCAAAGCAAGCCGACCGAAGAAAGTATTGTAGGCGGACATTTCATCTACGATCATAAAAGGCCAGATGAGGATGACTCTTTGGTCGCCTTTCCCAAGTTCTATAGGAAAATCAATTGTACCGACAAGTTGCTAAGGTTCACCGGTCAATCCCTGGATCTTTGTTCGACAAGGGAATATGTCTTTCATACTGATCTTTATCTAATCAAATGTGTGTCCTAACAGGATATTGACCGACCTGCCACTGTCGACCAATACTTGTCAGACCATGGTCGATCTGATTCCTACCATCACGACCATGGGATCGAGGGTAGGAACTTCTATTCATTCAGTGTCTTGATTTGGAAATACTATATCATCATTCAAGGTTCTCTGCTGCTTAGCAGGAGTTCCATCTTCAACCCGAAGCATGAATCTTTTGGAGCATGCTTCAATGAGCTTTCGTATCCCTCTTCGTTTGTTCCAGCCTAGTTTCCCCGGTCTTTAGGAGCTTGAGGGGCAGCATGTTGGTCAGGTTTTTATAGTTTCCTCACATACTAATGAAGCTTGTTTTCCCGAATCAGCTCTTCAATCGGGCTCTTCAGGTGTCGAAACTTATTTGTGTTGTGACTATGTGTTTCGTGGAAGAAGCAACACTTTCCAGAATGTTTTTATTATTCAGTCACCTCCTTTTTAGGTGGATTCTTTTACTCCTTCGTCCCTTGTGTCGCAAGGTAGATGTTTTCTGGAGTATCATTGAACGGGGTGTGGTCTTTGGGCCTCATGCCTTTAAGTCGCTTCTTACTTCCATTTCACTTGTTGGAATTCCGGTTTTCCTTTTCTGGTTCATATCTTTCCCCACGTTTCCTACAGCGGCTCTGGGGTTGTTTGAGCCTTGGTTAGCTACCATGCTATTCTGGCCAGCGTTGGTTGGTTATGGGTTAGCATGTTTTTATTCTAGCTCCTCCGCCTCTTTCAACTCAATTACTGGCTTTCCTTTCAATTAAAGTCCATCCTAGTTGTAGGTTGTTACATTTCGATACATTTCTCAAATTCAATATTGGGGTGGAGAGCGTGGACCAAGGCCATGAGGACCATGTCTTTGTTTGGGTTACTTACTTCAGTCACGACGGTGTTGAAACGACTCATGAAGGATTTCAAGATTCATTTCATCCTTGGAATGGGCCAGATAAGGACATCATGCCTTTTGGTTATGCCATATGAAGCCTGAACTGATTAAGGAATTTTATCGCTAACTCATTGAAAGTGGAGATGGATTTGATAGGAACCTGGTGAACCACATAGAAGCAAGTCCCTCTAGCAAGATAGGAATAAAGTCTACATCGAACATCATTTGAAGCATTTGCTCCGTCTATGTACCAATTGTACTTGTAAAATGAGCTTTTGTATCTCTAGTTCCATCGTAAGATGGAATGGGTGGCAAAGTAAACTTGTTAGGGTACCGTTCATTCAAAATCTCATCGGTGAAGGGAGTCTGGCTCGGAAAGGATCCCATTTCATTATATCTCCAATCCTTACTTTCATCCATCAAGCTCTTGATCATATCCTCGATATATCCCTCTAAAGTCAGGTAGTTCATGGATCAACCATCGATGACTATGCCAAGTGTTTGATTTAGAAAATAATCTTGGTAAGTGGGCTGAAGCCTAAGTTATCCCGTCTTCGGGATAGCCTCTCCCCTGTAGTCTCATTAGCTTGCGGTTGGTCGAGAAAGGGAGGGCCTTCCTGCCAGTGCTGGGTGCATTAGCATTTTCTTACAAATTGTCATTGTTAAGTTGCTCACCATGTTCAGAGTCGGAGAGATCTACCGCCATATCTTCCCATGGCGTTTTCTCCCCTAGATTCAATTTTATAGCAGGTGGCATTGCAGTGGTAGAGTGCTTGTGTTTCCTTCTATGATGATTCATGCGGCTCAGTTCACCACTCCTTTCTACTTCTGCTTTCTGTTTCTTCTGTTTAGGCCAGAAACAGAAGAGTTTTCCTGCTCTGTGGCAATCGTGGGTTCTGGTATTGTTCTAGGAGCAGCTAGTGATTGCAATGTTAGGAGGGCATTTAATTTGTCCATCGGATCGTTTTGGCTATTCTCCATTTTTGGTTGATTTCATCAACCGTCTTATTCAATTCACCTTTAGTGTCGACTTCATGCTAGGTAGAAGAACTTGGCACTTGATCTCCTACATTAGCTCTAGAACTTGCTTCGGTTAATGGATTATTCGTGGTGCTGACTTCAACTTGCTGAGGATTCATCGCTTCTCCAACTATAATAGCTCATATGGATCTTTCGAAAGCATTTCTCTTTCATCTCACCATTGATCTTCAACGGCAAGCTTCAAACTTCCTAGATCTTATTTGATCGATCTAGTTTTTGGATCTAGCGGATCTAAAGAGGAAAATTAGATCTATTCCTAAGTTTAATTCTCAGTAAGAACACCAAAATGTGAACCCAAAAATGTATCAACATACTCGATTGAGTGTGAAAGCGCCAACCCTATTTACCAAGCCAATAAAATAGGAAAACAATAGTAAATCACAGAAAATGTAAAGGGACTAGAGAATTTTATAGTGGTTCGGCTGTTAATGAGGCATACGTCCACTTTATAGCTGTTATTATCTAAGTGTTGTTGCAAGATTAATTTGGTTTGCAATATGATTGAATCACCTAAGTTAGATCTAAATCACAAGTACTTAGAGGCAACCGAAGGATCTCAGTTGCTCCTTTGTGACTGTTGTGTGGGAGAAGAAGGGTGAAGAACAATAATGGTAGAGTTGTAGCAGCCAGTCTAGAGGATCCCTTTTCTATTGCAGATGGGATGGTATTTATAGGAGTTAGAGAGCACTTGGGCCAGAGCTGCTTTACTAGAAGCCATTATCCATCTTGTAGAGATAGCTCCTGAAATTTGGAGGTGTTTGGAGCTAACTTTTAGAATCGATATCGATCCAATTGGATCAGATTGGTACCGATCCAAAAATTTGTGCAATTCTTGTACAACCTTCATTTGGTTGGCTTCCTTGTTTGGTTTTGATGTTCTCCATGCAATTTCATAGCTTGTTGATTTGTTTTGATAATGATTCATCTACGGATTTGACCGAACTGTATTCCAAATCGGATAAATCGCTGCTTCTTGGTTCAGATCGGTGCTAATTCGAATAGTTTGCATATTTTTGTCCAAAATTCTTGGAATCCACCTTATAGTTGTTTTAGGCCTTCGGGTCAAATCCCATGTCACTTGGGCTTAATCTGAATGTTCTAACTCCTATTGAATTCTAACAGGTTAAAAACTCGGTTAACACTAATACCCTTATAAAATATATCTTTTGCAAATCAATTCCTCCAACCAAACTGATTAAGATAAACAATATAAGCAACAATGTACATGCATGCTACATAAGCCATCATGACAGTCTGTCTAATCTGTGGACTATCCATTCCAATGTTTAGTTTCACAGGGTAATACCAACCTACATGACTGAATCTGGCCTACCATATATATCAAATTTTCTAACCGATTGCGAAAAGAAAATTGAACATTCTGTCCAAATACACTTAACTTAGTGTTGCATGACTATCCGTTAATCTCATAGTTTTGCTAGGCTTACTATGAATCTAAAGGTTTTGTTGGTCAACCTATAATTTACCTTGTCTTTATGAATTTCTTTCTGTGCGTAACCTCGCTTTTTGTCTTACCCTTGACAAAGCCCTATACATTGAAACTTTGGACTTATATCAAATATGGGAAAACAATTGAAGTATAGGGTGCTACCCTACACGAGTCCCATCTGGTTTTTTAATCTCTAAGTCAAATTTATCCTATCACAATTTATTAAAAAGTGATAAGAACAATCTCTTCAATAAAATTTTAGGCTAAATAATCTTTTCTATTTCCTTGAAAACACTTTCTTAATAAATGATTTAACCCTTGAAATCATATTTCAAAACAAAGAAAACACAGCCCTTTACTATATCCAAAATAATTATGCCATGATATATTCCTTTATAAAGTAATATTGATGAAATCCAAAGCCATTTAAGGTCATCGCCTTACAAAACCATAGGCCATAGAGCCAAAACAAATATAAAGTCTTTATATTGATAAAATACGACAACGACATAGTCGATAAGGGCCTTCGTCCCACAAAACATAGGCCATCAGACCAAAACAATGTAAAACCTTTAGATTGATAAACATGACAAGGATATAGCCAAGGAGGGTCTTCGCCCGCTGAAATATGTTAAAATCTTTCATTTAAAAATATAAAGATACATAGTCAAAGTCAACCGCTTTGTATATCATATTAAAAAACCTTAAAGAAACTCGAGGGCATTGATGGGTCAGGACATCAATGTCTTAAAGAATATAAGCGGCATCATTGGTGCCAAAGTGATAAAATGCAGCAACATAGCCTTCTTTGAAAACAGGAATTAAGGATTAAACGCGGCAGCCATTAAAGTCAAAGTTATAACATATAGCACTATATAGCCGAAGTCATTAATAGCGACATAGTTTCCTATAGAGTCGAAGTTGATATGATTAAAACATGCGTCATCATTATTACCGCTATAAATTACTTCGAAACCAACGCGACACTGTAGAAAACATGTGGCATAGCACAAAGTGTGGGATCAATAAGTTAAAGAACATCAAGTTCATAATGTCGACCTCGATGCCCTACTTCGTACCTCAACCCAAGCCAATCCATGTCATACCAAAAGAAGTTGGTATCCTATGCATCTCCTATGATTAACGCCGAAGACCCTAAATGCGGCATGGTGGAGGGCGGCGTCATTGACTTCGGCGTGACATTCTGGTAATTAACATTAAAAATTCAATTTTATTATTAAAAGTGATTTCTTTTTGCATATCTCCTCTATTTGTCAAAGCTCATTGGTTAACAACTTTCTTTATCAAATACTTTTTTGAAAACCTGTCACACCATTATCTTTCTTTTCCAAAACATTTGCAAACCCTATATTTTTATATGAATGTTTAAATAATTAATTAAGCCTTTGTAGCACAAATAATTCATAATCAATATTAAATATTTGGGAAAAAACTTCAAAAATCACCGTAAATCAAATTGATTGTATTCTTCAACAAATAGAAATGTCGTGGCCAAAAACATGACTTAGTTATTTTAACAAAATATCTCATTTTCCGACCTTGGAAAATCCACTAAATATTCTCATTAAATCAAAAAATTATGAAATTAAAAACCCACTTCTAAAATAATGTTTCTAACATCATATGAAAATACCAAGTCATTTGGGTGTCATATGATAGGTTTTCTAACTCAAACATATCATTTAGTTTCATAAATAAATTCTATAAATTCACTTATAAGCAAATAATCATTCAAACTATCATAGCATGACATAATATAAGCAAAAGAATTGGATTTATACTTAAAAGTGAAAATAACAATTCAAACATGATATGCATAACTATTATTCACCTTGAATGGTTTAAGAAGCTTGAAATTTGATTTTGATTTGATTCCCGTAAGCTTCCTACTTGATTTCCTAGCTTTTCTTCTCCTTGGATACTTTGTTTATAGCCGGCTTTAACCTTTTGATTTCATTTGTGACTAATGAAGCGAGGGAGGAAATGAGAGTGGAAAAGATAATATTTAGGAATTATACTAATTTCCCATTTTGCCCTCCTCATATATCCTCTTTCTTATTAATGTTCTAATTAATTCCATCAGTTCATTAATTAAGGCTCGATCCATATTAATTATCAAATCTCAATATCCTTAACATTTTATATTATATTATTTATTTTATCCAATTGAATCTCCTAAATAATGTTAATTAAAATTAGGGTTGTTGCAACAAACTGCTTTGCATAGATTAGGTTTCCTCCTTGCCATTTGACAATCAAGAGTGGAACACTAAAGACTTGTTGTTCCTTCCCCAGCACAGCCCCACTAAATTTCCAGTTTAGTTCATTCCCTAAAATTCTTTATCATTCTTTGCTACTACGCTCCATACGCACTCCCCTCATAGTTCCGTTTTGGATTATTCTTTATTGAACTAGTTTCATCTACTAGTGCTCCCCAGCATAGTACCTAGTTCACCTCTTGTCAAAGTTTGTCTACTACCTAATAATGCTTGGCATCATCCTATCATGGTATTCCTTTAAACACATTTTTCGAGGTAAACTTTGGGGACCCAACCACCCATAGTATTAAATAATTTAATTAATTAAGTCTTGTACTACAAAGGAACAGCCACCTACAATCCATCTATATTTATACCTACTTTTCAATCTACTTGGAATACCCCACTGCAGTAGACCGCCAAGAAACCCACATGTAGCCTCTGAACATTTTTTTAATTTGAAATTGCTTGGAATAACCCACCGTAGTCCCTGTAAGTTGAATGCCTCTTCTCACCTTCTCTAGGTGTTCATTCGAATGTTCATCCTCACCGGGCATCAATAACCCTTCCATCCATATTTCTAGCGTAGGATCCCTTCCTCATATTGACTTGCCCTCTCCCCACGTCCCATCCACTTATCCTTTACTAAGTTGAGTTTACAACTTTTCTTGGTGCAATACCACCTTGTCCTAATACAGAATATTTCCCTTTTCTTTTTTTTATTAAGTATTTACTTCCCATTTATGGTGCAGTATGATCCCTTCATGTTGTGTTCAATTCTTACTTATAATTATAGCGCCGCCACCCAAACTACGTTCAGATAAACTCTAACATTCCTGACAATGCCTTTGCACATGTCGATATCTTATTCGTTCTTATTTTACTTTCTATTAATTGCAATGCACTTTTCTTTCTTTCAAGCAATAGTTTTGGATCTGGTTCCCCCCTTTTGCCAACACTTGTTAATATATTTTTTCCATACAAATTTACTTTCATGCACAACCGCAGATCCCCACTTGCCCCCAACGTAGTACTTAGCCAATTCAATCTGCTTGTTGTTGTAGAAAATTCTAATAAACTCCAAGAAAATTTTTGAACACTTTTTCTAACACAATTAATATTTATTAGGACTCTTAAGGGTATTTTCCTTGGTCATTTTCTATTTAGGCACCTTCAATAAATCCTATAAAATCGTATAAGATTAAGGAACTTCTCAATCCAAAAACCTGTTTCTAAAATCATGATTAGAACTTCGTATAAAACTTCCATGGTCTTTTTAAATTATCAAAGGAAATTACATCTAAACATCTCACGTTTATCTATCCTTTCCCTCTAACATTCATTAGCCCTTTAAATTCGTGAATAAAATCTGTATGAACCCCATTATACTAAAAACATATAGATCTAAACCAAAACTAAATTTATATTAGAGCATGGTTTAGAAAGGTTAAGTATTACTCACTTAGACCTTCTAGATGTTTTGTTTTAGTCTTTTGAATCCTTCCTCGGCTTGCATTTTGTTTATCTTCTCTTATTTTTTCTCCCTAAGCTACCATTAAAGTTTATTTCTAGCATTTAATTTTACTTGATTAGTAAAAAATGAATGAACAGAAAAGAGTAATGTTTATTGTCCCACAATAATTTGGTCTTGGGCCCTCATATCCCTCCTCTTATAAATTTATTTCCCTTTGCTTCTGTCATTTAGTCTACCACAGTCGTTTGATTAATTAATTTGATTAGTTATAAGTTTAGAGTTATTATAATCTTTCCTCCTCTATTCCAAGCTTACCTTAAGCATCTTCATGAATTCCTAATTCATGAACAAAAATGTAGTAGTGCTATCTACCAATACCACAAACGGTCATAACATTCGTGTTTGTGTGTGTGTGTTTGCGTGCGCATGCGCCTATGTGTATTTGTGTGTCTATTTGTGTGTATGTGTTGTCTAAAATAATACAACATAATATATAGCTTACTCGCTGATCTGAAACGGACAATTCTGGATAGGTCTTCTTGACCTTGTCCTCCGTTTTCTATGTGTAGTCCTCCTGATCTATGCTCCATTGGACACACTAGCTTCACTACCTTTTTCGGAAGCTGCTTCTCATCCTGATACACTATTTGAATTAATCCGTGCACATAAGTCATATCTGATTTTATGACCATGTCTTCTACTACGCTCTGACTCACCACTGTGTCCGGATCCCTTTTACATTTTCATAGATGTGATACATCAAACACATTATGAATCCCTGCAAAATACCGGGCAGTTCTACTATATACGCCACTTTCCAAATCCTATCTATAGTCGAAAATGGTCCAACATATCTAGGTGCTAACTTTCCAGCCTTTCCAAAATGCATCACGCTTCTCATTGGAGAAACCTCCACGAGCACCAATTCACATACTGCGAACTCTAACTCCTTCCTCCTAGTGTCGGCATAATTATTTCCCGTGGGCTATGCTGCCCTCATCCTATTGGATAAGTTCCACCTCCTCGGTAGCATCCTCAACCACGTCTAATCCTAACAAAATCTTGTCTCCTGCCTTCAACCAACATGCAGGTGACTTACATGGTCTTCTATACAATGTCTCCATTAAAGCCATCCCAATACTACTCTGGTAGCTATCGTTGTATGGAAATTCTACCAGATGTAAATACTTTCTCCAAGATCCAACAAAGTTTAAATTGCAAGCTCTAAGCAAGTCTTCCAGGACTCTATTGACTCTTCCAATCTGCCCATATGTTTGTGGATGGTATGCAGTACCGATGCACAGTTCTATACTTAATACCTTCTATGAATGCCGCTAAAATGCTCTTGCAAATAGCGAATCTTGGTCACTAATAATAGAACTTGGCACTCCCAGTCTCACCATCATCTTTACATATATTTCTGCTAACTTCAGCACGGTTCTTTTAGCCTTTACTAGAATGAAATGAGCATACTTGGTCTATCAACTATGACCTATATGCCTTCATTCCCAACCCTTGTCCTTTGCAACCCATCTACAGAGTCATGGACACTGAATCCCATTTCCACGCTAGAATATTTAAAGGTTTTAGAAGCCCACTTGGCTTCTGAATTTCTACCTTCACCTGTTGGCATGTCAGAAATTTCCTCACGTGTTCTCCCACATCTTTCTGCATCCCTTCCTAGAAGAAACTCCTCTTCATATCTCAGTACATCTGTGTACCTCCAGGATGTATGGTAAACTTTAATCGATGATATTCTCCAACAATTCCCTCTATAGTCCTTCTCACTCAGAACATACAATCTTCCAGTCTTCCATAATTTTCCCTCTCTATCAACACTAAACCCCTTAGCTCTACTGCCTCGACTCCCGAGTCCAAATTCCTTACGACATCTATGTAGAACTCTTCTCCCTTCTGCAATTCGGTTATCCTCTCTACCAAAGCTGGCCTAATTTCTAATTATGCTAATATTTCGAATGCACTTCTCGAACCTACACTAGACCAAAACTGCATATTACACCTAGATAATGTTTATAGAGTAGTCCATTCCTTTATCATTGCCAAAACGCAGTTCCGTTATTTTCAGCTTAAGGCATCGGCTACTTTGTTGATTTTTCTTGGGGTGTACTCTATCCCAAAATCATACGATGCTAGAAACTCTAACCTCCTCTACTGCCTCATATTTAACTCTTTTTAAGAGAACCAACATCTCAATGCTTATGGTCAGTATACAACTCAAACCTTTCTTCCAACAGATAATGTCTTCAATTCTTGAATGCGAAGACAATTACTGCCAACTCCAAATCATGCAGTGGATACCGAACTTCATGGGATCGCAACTGCCTAGATGCATAAGCAATTACTATACCCTTCTACATCAACACTGCACCTAGCGCTAGACCCGATGCATAAGTATACACAATCATACCATCATTTTTTTCAGGTACTACTAACACTGGCACATTCGTCATCCTATACTTTAGTTCTTAGAATGCCTTTTCACACTCCTGCGCCCAAATAAAGTGCTCACGCTTCTTGGTCAGCTTCGTCATAGACCTAGCTATACGAGAGAAGTCTTTAACGAATCTCCAGTGATAGCCAGCCGATTGTAAGAAACTTCGTACTTTGATTATAGTCTCTGGTCTCTTCCACCCATTTAATGCATCCACTTTCGAAAGATCTATAGCTAACCCTCCTTTCAAAATCACATGACCTTGGAACTTCACTTCCCTCCTCTAAAAATGACACTTAAAAAATTCCACTTTTAACTTATACTACCTTAACGTCTCTAACGCAAGCCTTAGGTGAACTACATGTTCCTCCTCATCCTTGGAGTACACTAAGATGTCATATATGAATACAACACGTATCTATCCAGTTTATCAAAAAAGATCATGTTCATCAAGTCTAAAAAGAATGCAAGCGCATTGGTCAGCCCAAATGACATAACTCACCACTCATATGAACCGTACCTCATTTTGAATGCAGTCAAAAGAATACCGTTCTCTGCAACCCTCAGGTGATGGAACCCTGTAGCCAAGTCCAACTGCGAAAAAACCTTAGCTCCACTTAATTGATCAAACAGATCATCAATTCTCGGTAAAAGGGTATCTATTCTTTACCATCCCCTCATTCAACTTTCGATAAACCATACATAATCTCGATGACCTATAAGACTTCTTTATAAATACCATTACCACTCTCTAAAGTGAACTCTGGGCTTTATGAAGCTCTCCCTGGAAATAAATCTATTCAAAACTCCACCGTTCTCGTGGAAGGCAATCCCCAAACCAATTCAAACACATCTCGAAACTCCTGCACTACGCATGCTGCTCCAAGATCACTTCTTCTAAGGTTAAAGCGAATAAAACATTCCTGCACAGCTCTTCACATTCTTCCAAGACCACATACACTCTATCTCTATCGTTTAGATTACTCAATGTAATTATCCTCACCGTGTAGTGCACTATATATCTCCATCTAGTCCATCCCTAAAATAACTCCAAAGCAGAGTCAAACACATAGGGATCACAAGTAAACTTACGCTCGCTCAACTCAATATGTAGGTCTGTGCATCTTAATTTGACAGTGGCATACCCTCCTATCAGATTTTCTACACTTATGGAAGTGGCTAAGTTGGTGACTCCTAACCCAAATCTATCAGCCAAACTTTTAACTATAAAAGAATGTGTAGCTCTAATATCAAACCGTACTCTAACTGAAATACCAGAAATCAAAGCCATACCTTCTAAGACTTTCCACATGCCTCTCTCCTCCATAGATAGTACTTCCCTTGGTCCCTCCAAAGCATAGAACTGTGCTTCGAACTTTGGACGGTCCTTCTTTAGAAGTCCCATCTGTCACACTTGAAGCACTTTACCCTCGTAAAATTCTTAGGCATAGGGAACCTCTCCACCTTTCAACCTTTCCCCTTTGCCTTTGATGTACGAAGTAAACTTTTTTCTGCTCTACTTTGTGTCTTACCTCTACTCTTCTCTGCTCCTGGTGCATCCCATCATACCTACTACCCATGTCAACCACAAACTCAAAAGGAGAAGCTAGATAAGCCATCGTCTTATGATCTAAGCCTTGCCTCAAGCCTCTCATAAACTTCTCATTCTCCTTCATTGGAGTGTTAATGATCCCCTTTCCATACTTACCCAAGATTTAAACATCTGGATATACCCTAAACTATGAGGTCACCTTGTTTCAAATCAATAAACTCTCTCAACATCACACTTTGTTGAAATTTGGATATAAGCTACACCTCAAACCTCTCTTTACACTTCTCCCAAGTGATTTCCTCCTTTGGGGTCTCAGTAATTACTGTTTCCCACATGTCCAGTGCATCTTCTTGTAGCTGTCCTGATGCCAGCCTTCTCTTCTGCGCATCAACCAATCCTAAGACTTCAAATATATGCTCACAACATCTTAGCCAATTCAGTACTTCTACCACAGGCTCCTTTCTTATAAACGCCTTCCCTCCTAAACTTCATCAATGTTTACTTATCTTTGGAAAATCTTCTTTCGATGCCGCAGGTCTTAGATGAACTGCCTCTAGTGTAGATTTTCTCATTATCTAAGCTATGAACTGCCTAAATAAGACATGCACATTCATGGTTGGCTCATTTGCAGGCGGTGCAGATTCCTCTCTTACT
This sequence comes from Allium cepa, assembly GCA_030765085.1. NCBI lineage: Eukaryota > Viridiplantae > Streptophyta > Magnoliopsida > Asparagales > Amaryllidaceae > Allium > Allium cepa. The sequence goes on from CM060942.1 coordinate 578,448,807, forward strand.
GCTCTGCGAATCTTTCCCATGTTTCCTCCATTTCTCTATGTCCTCTCAACCTCCCTACTTAAACTTTCTCCTCCAATCATAATTCCTACACTCCTCATTTTCATCTTGCTTCTCTATTAAGCAAGTCTTAGTTAGAAACAAAACAATAGAGAGTGAAACAACAATAAAAGTATAAATATATCTTCTTACACACACACACACACACACACACACACACACACACAGAAACATTCAAGTACATTGTATATTAGTCCATCCCCTCCTTTGGACATTCATTTTTGTTATAACTATTAATCCTATATAAACTCCTTATAGCTCTGTTTTATTTAAATGTACCTAAACTACGCTCAAATACCAAACTGTAACATCCCCCACTTGAAACTCGAAGACGAACGCCGACGATGCTGCAATCGTCAATAAATTATCTTCCAGCGACAAAAGTCAGTTTGGTCTATTAAGTAAGCATAAAAAAGTAAATAGAGCATCTAAATATTTTCATTAAATCAAGATTTTCATTAAATCAAGATTTTACTTTAACAATCTTTACATATTCTTCGGTCATAATTAACCCAAAACATGCCTACATAGGGTCAAGTGTAATAGAAAATAAACATGGTACGAGGTGTTTCCACATATGATGATGTGACCTGAACTTCTTAGTACAATGGAAATAAGCAATCCTAATTTGCTACCGAGCCTTTACTCTATCTTCGATCTCCTACTACGGTCCTTGTTATACATGTCTATCCCATAAACTTAGCCTACTCAAAAGAGTACTCATGAGTTTATGGGGAAAACAATAATAGAGATTCGAGTTAGACTTAAAGTCTAGTATGAATAATACTTCCCAAAATAATTATATAGTGAGACCAAACCACACTGCAAAGATTAAGTTTCCCCCTCATTATTCAATAATCAAGAGTGAAACATTAAAAGACTCACCGCTGCTTTCCTATCACAGCCCCACTACCCAATTTAGTTCGTCCATTAATTTTTTTATCATTCTTTACAATTGCGCTCCTTAGCAGTTCTTTCTGGTTCCCTTTTGGATTATTCTTCATTGAAGTAATCCCATATACTAGTGCATCCCAATGCAGTACCTCCTTATCCTCAAGTTAAGGTTTATCTCCTATGTAATACTTCTTGGAATCACCCTACCATAGTATTCCTTTAATTTCATTTATCAGGTTGACTTGCGGGGACCTAGCCACTCATAGTATTTAACAATTTAATTAGTTAAGTCTTTGACTAAAAAGAAACAAACATCTGATGTCCCTCTATATTTATGCCTACTTTTCAATTTGCTTGGAATACCCTGCCGCAGTACACTACAAGGAAACCTACATGCAGCTTGTAAATATTTGTTTAATTTGGAACTGCTTAGAATACCCCACTGTGGTCCTTGGAAGTTGAATGTATCTCATCACCTTCTTTTGGTGTGCATTTGAGTGAGCATCGCCGCTCGGCATCAATAGCCCTTCCATCCTTATTTCTAGCATAGAATCCCATCCCTATATTTACATGGCTCTCCTTGGGTCCTATTTGCTTATCCTTTTGCATTTACAACTTCTCTTGGCACAGTACTGCCCTGCCGTAATACCAAGTATTTCCCTCATCTTTTCTTATTAATTATTTACTTCCCATTTATGGCATAGTACATTCCTTTCATTCTATGTGCTGTTATTACTTATAAATATAGCATCGCTAACCCAAATCTGTCAGACAAACTTTGACATTCCTGATAACGCTTTTACATATGTCGGTATCTTATTCATTCTTATGTTACTTTATGTTAATCGTAGTTCCCTTTCTTTCTTTTCAGTAATTGTTTTGGATCCGGTTTCCCCCTTTTCCCATCACTTATTAATATATATTTTCCTTATAAATTTATTTCCATGTGCCGCCACAGTTCCCCACTTGCCCCAACGAAATACTTAGCCAATTCGATTTATTTTTCCTCATAGAAAATTCTAATAAATTCCTAGAAAATTTATGATCACTTGTTCTAACACGATGGATCTACACGCGGACTTTTAAGGGTATTTCCATCACTTATTTTCTAGCCGGGCATCTTCAATAAATCAAGTAAAACATATAAGCTTAAAGAACTTTTCAAACCAAAAACCCGTTTCTAAGATCCTGTTTTATAAAACTTCCATGGCCTTCTAGAATTATTAAAGTAAGAAAAATAAATCAAAACATCATAGGTTTATCTATCCTTTTCCTAAAGCATTCATTAGCCTTCTAAATTTGTGAATAAGATCCGTATAAACCCCATCATATTAAAAACATATAGATCTAAACCGAAACCAAATATATATTAGAGAACGGTTTAGAAAGGTTAAATATTACTCATATAAATCTTCGAGATGTCTTGTTTTAATCTTCTAAATCCTTTATTAGCTTACATTTTGTTTATCTTCTCTTATTTGTTTTCTCTAAGGCACCACTAAAGTTTCTTTCAAGATTTTTATTTTGTTTGAGCAGTATGAAATGAATGAATAAAAAAGAGTAATGTTTGTTGTCCCATAAAATTTAGGCTTGGGCCCTCATACCCCTCCACTTATAAATTTATTTCCCTTTCCTTTCTCATTTAGCTTGCCATGGCCGTGTGATTATTTAATTTGGTTAATTATAAGGCTAGAGTTGTCACACTCTTCAATGACTTGTTCGGTCCTTGAGATAGGGCTCAAAAAAACATCACGTCCTTTGTTCAAGTGATATGGAACCTAAATTGCTCCATAAACTTCCTTGCGGACTCATCAAAACTCAATATGGACTTCGACGCGAGCCAAGTAAAACACATCGATGCAATACTTTCATAGAAAAATAAGAAAACCCCTATACTGAACTACATTCGTCACCCTAGCACCATCCATATGCCATTCATACTTGAATAAGTGCAGCTTGGGATCAGTGGTCCTATTATATGATGACATTATCGGCATCGTAAACTTCTTAAGAAACTCTTCCCTCATAATGTTCTCCGTGAATGGAGTTCTGCTTGGTGAAGAATCCCAATCCACATTCTTTCTACCTTTGGTTTCTTCTACCAACTGTTTAACCATATTTTCTATATAATCCTCGCTATCACGATACTCTAAAGGTCGACTATCAGGGGACGCATCGAGTATTTGGCTCTGCGAATGTCAGCTTACCCATTGATGTCTAGGTTCTCCACACTTTAGGAGAACCACTCCTTCGGTCTTCCTTTGATGTCTAGTTGGTTCTGTTGTAGTTATTTGAACTCCTACATCATGAGAAGCAACACCAAGCTCATGATCATCACTGCCATGTCGTAGATCACCCTCTGAACCAGATAAGTCTATGACTTTAGCTCCTTGTCCTCCTAGTCCTCTAAGATTCTTCTCGGTATTGACCTGATTTCGGTCCGTACCGAGTTGATTCCTTCTGAGGGAGCGCTCTGACTTCATCCAATGGCTCCTTTTATAGCTCAAGTAGCCATTTCCTTTTGTTTTTATTTTCCGTCTTGCCTATCCCGACAAGAAACAAATGATTTTTTTTCCTCGGATCCAGTAGGCGAATCCTTCCTCCCGCTCCTCTTGGTTTTTTTAGGCTGTTGAGTTAACAGTGCTATGCTAGCATCCAACTTTTTCATTAGAGGATTCTGACTATCAATCGTCTACTAATTCAACACCCACATCAATTTATCAAATTCCATTCTGGTAACCATCTCCTATGGGGTAGATGGCCCTAGTATTGCCAGCCGGTTGCTGAACTCTATTTGATGAGTAGTGACGCCCCATCTCGAGACCCACATTAACAAAGAGTATTACTGGGTAATATTATCCGTTAATGTAGAAAATGGGGCTGGTTAGGAACAACGATCTATAATCTTGTCTTAAATATCTATTGAACATGTCGATTAGTGCTTTATATTTTTATTTTTTTGATATATCAAGTGGATCGACATATCCAATAAATGCTTAATACAAAACTACAAGTGGCTATAAGATCTATCAGAATAATATACAACAACTCAAATGCATAACATATCACAGAACAACAAACAAATATATATACATATATGCTGATACATCCCAATACAATACAAATAATACATCATAAGTGGTATGACGACCACAATATACACATGAGTCAAAACAATAAATACATATCAGATTCATACAAAACGACTATAAAACTACAAAAGGAGATAAGCTGATATCCAAGGCGGAAGCATCAAGTAAAGTCCAAATGCATGTATCTAACCTGAAACAACTCGGTCTGACCCGAGTATAAAATACACGGGTCAGTCTAGCTAAAAAAATCGTTTTATAAGGATAAAAAATAATAAAGGCATAAGAATAAGGGTAATGTTCTTCTTAAACAAGAAGGAACAATACTGAGTATAAGCATGAGTATGAGTATGAGTATAGTATGGTTACTTTAAGTGATGAGATGATATCACTTACACAAACATATAATCTCAAAAGAGATAAGACAATCCATAAAACGCTAAATATAGTAAGCCTCATATCATCGGCATATCGCAAATCATCAATAGAGGTTTAGGGAAATATAACTCCTAAATAGGAGAAATCCCAAACCCGCCATATCGGCAAACTCAACAAAATCTCAAAGAAATCACCATCTCAAAAATACGCCACAAGGCAATCAAATATAACTCTCCAACATAGGAGAATATAATCCCAAATAAATGCCAAAAGGTAAATCTCATGTAATAACGCCAATAGGAAATTCTCAATAATAATGCCAAAAGGAAAATCCCAAATCTCAAAGATAGAACTCACAAGAGTTCAAATTCCCATAAGGTAATCGCCGTATATATATAATATACCAAATGGCTCGAATGGCCAATAATAAAAAGGCGATACACTTGGAAAATACGGACATCAATGAAATCATCTCAAAGATATAGTATGTGCTTATGACCGAAGCCCGCCAAGTACCGTTCTCCCAAAATAAGGCGCCACGTCTCTTAGGCAAACATCTCGAAGGACAAATAAATACGTCTATTAGACAAACATCCCGAAGGACAAATACGTTGCAATGACAAACGTCTCTTAGACAAATATGTCGCAAACTCTCAAATAGGAATCCAAATAGTGTTAACGTGTGTCCCATACCACGCATTCGCCCTAAACGGTTTACTAACCACTAGTAAATTTCACTCTCAAAGTAGTAAAAAGTTTAACTCACGTCATCGATAAACTCGACCCGAAGGTCAAAACGATCAAATGGACAAGTCGGAATCAACCGATAAGATAAACGCACCTGTCCCATACCACGTGTTTTACGAAACCATTTAATTCTCCTTCTTATTCGCTCGAATAGTGCAAAAATGTGTATTATATATATAAAATAATTTACTTGAGAAAACAAGCTTTTAAAACAAATTTTCAAAATCGTATTTGGAATCAAACCTTGAAAATTCCCTTATTATAGAGAATATATACACTGTATAGCTCAAAAATAATTAAAAATATTATATAATAATTACTTAAACTGCCAATTTATTTTAAAAATTATTTCAAAAATTATTTGGAGAAAACCGTGCTCGAAATGTGAGATGTAATTCTCTTATAATGGATGCTTCAAGTGGTTCCTCTCATCCTAGAGGTACTTCATTTTCCTTTTCCAGAGCTTTGATGCCAAGCTATAACACCCCACTCCCGAGACCCATATTAACAAAGAGAACTACAGGGTAATTCTGTCTGCTAATGTGGAGAATAGGGCTGGTTAAGAGCGACCATCTATAACCTTGTCTTAAATATCTATTGAATACGTCATTAAATACTCTATATTTTTTTCGACTCAAGTGGATTGACATATCCAATAAATACTTAATACAAAGCCATAGGTGGCTACAAGATCTATCAGAACAAAATACAACAACTCAAATGCAAAACACATCATAGAACTACAAATAATCATCTATATATTTAAATTGTCATTTTAACAAGAGAAAATTTATTTTACCTATAAAAGGTTATTTTTATGAATAAAGCCTTAATTTTATCAATATTACACAATTTACGCATTTTTATTACAATTGGTTATATACATTTTATTTGGTTAAAAATGAGAAAATTTGGGCATATATTGTTAAAATGAGTTATACATGTTAAAGATGGAGTCTGTTATGAAAATATAGAGTATTTATCAACGTATTCAATCGATATTTAAGACAAGACTATAGATGGTCGCTCCTAACTAGCCCTATTCTTCGCATCAGCAGACAGAATTACCCTGTAATTCTCTTTGTTAATGTGGGTCTCGGGGTGGGGCGTTTTCCTTCATCTCGAGCCATTGGTCCTAATGATTTTTTTATCTCCTAGGGTTATTACTTCCCTTATGTTAATTCATTCAAGTTCCTTAAAGCAAATCTTCTAGCTATAACCTCTAAAAGTTCAAATCCAAAATAGAAAGCTGGATCTATGCCTAAGAATCTCCTTTTCTTAATGAAAGCATCAAATTATTGATACCAAAAATGAAACAATACCTAAAGTCATGCAGAATAATAGACATCTAATACAAAATATATGAGAAACCAAGAGAACAACACAATTTTTAAAATGGTTCGGCAATATCTGTCTTATATCCATTGTAATTTATTGATTTTTCTGATTGAGAGTCACTAGTGCAAGGGATTGGTGAGTTCTTACAGCCGAGAACAGCCCATAGTATCTGCCTTAGTGACTATGGTGAGGAGAGATAGAAAATGAAGAAGATAATGAGCCAAAAAGTCCTTGCCAAGTTGTATAGGCTCTATATTAATAGAGAAATCATTTAGCAGAACCGTAGGCCCACTAAATACCAAGTCGAGATCAGATCCGAGAGTGTAGGAGTAGATAAGCAGGCCCACTAAGTAAGAAAATCAACTCAGTACCGACCAGAAGTGGATGGTACCTACTTTATTTTTTAGGGGGAAACCTTCCCTTCTTCTTTCCCTTGTTTTCCTGTCTTCAATCCATTGTGTTCCGAGCACTTTTCCTTAGAGAAGGTGTAGTTTATGAGAGATTCTAATACCGTTTGCACTTATCTGCTTTCCTTCAGAAAATCCTCAGAGTTGTTCGTTTATGCCTTGGAAAATCACTCAATGACGATCACACCCGTTATTATCCATATGCAAGAGCGTTAAGGTACCACAAGGGTTAAAATAGCTTAGTATCAGGTGGTCCATTTAACTCCAATTATCTTGTCACTTTTGAGCTCCTTTCTATAGCCTTTTCAAGCATGTTCCAGAGTCCGTGAATCTTTTCATCTTCATCCCAACATCCAGATTCGTCTAATCAAAAAGCTAAATAACATTACACATATTAATGTTGGATCTATTTCGGTTTTTTCATTTTTCCCCTTCACATTATAAACAAAGTACTTGACTCTTCTTGATTGAGAGTAATCTTAAAAAAATCCAAGTTCTAAGTCCATGTAATCTCGCTTATCTAATATATCTTGAAGTGACATAACTCCTTATGATTTTCTCTATTCTTAAGCACCAAAATTCAAATCAAAAAAATATGTTTTATCTATCACAACGCCAGAATCGTCATTTTCCAACAGTTATAACCGGTATAAATCAAATTTGTAACAGTTATAACTGTTACAAAGGGTAGATGGCAAACTCGGCAACATATTTTCCAACGGTTTGTAACCATTTGGAATTCCCATATTCCCAATGGCTATAACCATTAGTAAATAATGTGTTTACTAATGGTTATAAACGTTGTAACCATTTTGATCAGTAACACTTATAAGTGTTGCAACTTTTGTTTAGCCGAACTATATCATGTAACATCAAACTTATTTCATTCAACAATATGAATTCTAATTTATAGTACTAACTTGCAACTTGGACATTTTAAAGAAGAAGAAGAAAATTATAATACCTGCAAGGCAAAAATCATTCTCTGAATAACTTGCAACTCGAACATTTTAGGCTTTATATCGAAGTCATGCAAGAAAATACATTACATCAAATTGTTAACCTAGGGCAAGAAATAGACCAGCTTCATATATATACACCTGTGTACAACAGGTACAATCAGCGTATAAATTACAATACATTTAATATACATGACTTGACATGGACAATATAGCAATGAAATTCATTATTTAGCTTTATGTAACTAATTGCAGCGATCTTGGGTAAATTCTCACTTTTAATACATAAATTTCTTTATTTAACTGTCATTAAAATTTAGTAACACACAACTATTAATGCCTAATATTTAATGTTGTTTATATTGTTACTAGAAATGTCATCCTGAACATTATCTGCAAACAGTGGTGTGCACTGAAATTATGATACAGTTTCATGTGAACCTTTGAACTCCTTTTCTTATGAACAATGGGCTAAAAATTAGCTTACACAAACAATATAAAAACGTTTAAAGTAAATCTAAGTGTAAGAACACAAAATCCTAAACTTAAATAAGTACACAAAGCTCATATATTTAAAAGACTTAAACCACTCAGTAGGACAAACAAATTCATGGTATCATTTATAAATTCATACTGATTTTTCATTTTATTTCTACCACTTAAATCTAATAGAGCCAGATTCCCATGGATAAAACAATATATTAACATGGAACTATAGATGTACTAAATTAATGAGTCCAATTGAATAATTAAAGAACAAAGGATTAACCTTGAGAGTTCTAGAAGATTCTGAAGGCATCAATGTTGGTTTCTGCAGAAAGGGAGTTTGCTACCGCTCGACGAAGAGATTTCGGTGGCTTCGTCCCCGACAGCACTGCCTTATGCAACCATATCAATGATATTTGATCGTATATTCTCGAGGAGCTTCTTGATGGACTGTAATTTAGAGCTCTTCTAAATGTGGACACTTGCTCCTCCAAAGGCATCACCTTCCTCTGTTATTTTTTGTAATTAAAGATAAACAAAGGAAATGAGTTTATACGTTTATTGTGTGCTGATTTAATTATTTTTTTCATGAATTCTACAATTGAAGAAAGGAAGAGCAAGAGAATAAAGATCAATGTTGAGAAAAATGAAATAGAAGATCGAATTGGTAGAAATAGAAGAAAATATAACAAAGTTTGCTATGCACTCCGGAACGTTAAATAAATAATACATGCCCAATAAAGCATGTATTTTCTTTCTATACCTACAAAAATAACTATCTAGCATCTGATAGAGCATTTTCTTTAACTAATAAGTTCAGTAGATGATTGCAAAGGCAAACAGCCACAAAGCATGCAAATTAATTTAATCATCTTCATCGAAATGATTAGATCTCCAATTCTTTCCTCCAGGAATTGGTAATCCTTTTGCTAATATAGAACTGGTAAATATAGTCACAACATGGTCATTTTCATCTTCCACTATAATTATTATCCATTTATTACGTCTTGAGCATACACTTGTTATATATGATGTTATTGACTACAACACACATTGGATAAATTACTTATGTATTGTTGGTGCATAGATTCACTATGCACTTACAATATTACTATAAACTTAACAATACAATAACAATAGACCAAAATAATATTCTTATACATTGTGTTTGATATCAGTGAAGAAATGAAATGTATTTGATATTGCATTAATAACCATAACATTTTATATAATGTTGGCTATCATTTATATGATGAGCAATGTTTTAAATAATTTGCTAACTAATAACTGTAACATTATATTAATCGTAACATGAAAACAAATGGCTTTTTCGACTTTTTCTCATATTCATTTAGTATATGATCTTTATAAATTTAACAATACTATAACAATAGATAATAAAGATATTTTTATATATTGCACTAAATATTGATGAAGAAATGAAATATATTTGATATTGCATAGCCTTACAACCTCTATTGTAAATTTGAATATTAAGAAAACATGGGGTGAACCATATTAACAACCATTGTTGAAGAAATATGAGAATCTAGCTTAAATAAAACAATATAAAAGAGAGATATGGTTTCTTAGTTAGTTCAAACTGAAGATCAAAAAAAATAGCAAATATGATAAAAAAAGATTTCTTTGAGCAAATTTTATCATTTTACAAATATGACAAACATTGATGTTTTTTTCTAAAACTGTTACAAAGTCAACTATGGTTCGAAAAATTTGTTTCATAAAAACCAATATATTAAATCATTCGTGAACCTCTCAATTATATTAATTTGCATTTCAATATACATGGTGATCCTTATTGATTTCCAATTTAAATATAATGAGATCGAAAATAAAGGATCTTTGTCCATATTTTCTAAATAAATAATTATTCCATCAAAGCAAGCTTATTTTATGGTGGTGGTAAGTTATGATATATATAGGTGTTATTTATAGGTTTTGTTGATTCACGTCTATATTGACTATTTTGTTCCCGACGTCCTATCTTATGTTTGAAGAAGTATATTATGATAAGTATAAACCAACCCAAATATCATATAGAAAACATGCATAAGTATACAATCATGTTTTCATCATACATGTCAATATATTATTTTTTCCACTTACTAAAACTTATAATGATGCTTCTTACTTATTTTTGCAAACTGTAGATTTATCGTTTGATATAACTCTATATGCAGACCACATACAAATGTAATGTGAGACAATGTCGAAAAATTATTTCAATTAATATAATGTTATTGTAACAACCTGGGATTTTGGACATCCTGAGTTGTGAATATTAATTTATAATATTCAATAATAATGTATTTTAATATACAATTTTTCCATTGATCAATGATTAATAATTGTATACAATTTTCCAGATCAATATTGCTAGAATTTTCAAATCCATATTAGGTTACAAATTTGATTTAAATAGAATTTCTTAAATATATACTTTGTTTTAAAGTAAAATATGGATATTTTTTTAGATTAAATATATGTATTTTGTTTTAAAGATAAATATGTATATTTTATTCTTAATTTGAAATATAATAGAAAGTTTAAATTTATTAAAAATCAAATATTTTTACATTTAGGATAATAAATTTATATGTAATAAATTGGATGGAAATTCATTATGAAGTAAAAGTGATATTTTTTTATTTTTGTATATATAAAAAATGTTGTTTATATTAAATAAAGGAGTTAAAATTTCTTAAATAAAATGTTATAAAGAAAAAGATGTGTATAATAATCACTTAAATAAATAAGAGAAACTATTTATACATAAATACCAATGAACTTAAATTATTTTGAAGTAATATATTTTATATCATTAATTTATAAAGAAGGAAATGACTTGATTTATTTTGAAATAATATATTTCTGTATTTTAAATTAAAAGCTGTATAGATGGTTATATATATACATAAAGGCTTAAAAATAGTTTAGTATCACTTTGTAGTTCTTGTTTTGTAATAAATGTATATAAGAAGTGTTTTATAAAGTGTTAATTTATATCTTAAGTTTTAAATAACAAATTTCATGTTTAAAATTTGTGAAGATATAGAATGCAAACACTAATTTTGTTTAAAGAAAAAAATTATTATAGGTTATCAAATTTCATACTTACATATATGCCTTAAACATCTTTTTTAGTTTATGTGTAGATAAGGTTTCAAAATCATTTGTTATTATTGAAAATAGGATAATAGTAAAACAAGGAGCAAAACAAGTTAACAAATATAAAAACAATGGGAAGTTGTAATCAAATTTTGAGTCAGTAAAACATTTGGCCGTAAACACATTTACATTTGGCATGGATACAACAGATAAAATCTAACACAATCATTTAAATTTCTTTTCAAATCTTCTCAGCCGCCAAATAGTCTTTTCTGCCATTTTCTGTTGTTTGCAAGTTTATGAATATATACAAGCATTTGAACCTGAGTTGTGGTTTGAGAATTTTATCTGTAATTTGAAAACAAAAGCCTCTGTTCAAAATTTTTAAGCAATTAGAAATCAAAATTTAAAAGAAGAAGAAGCTGGAACTCTATAAATTAAGTAGAGAAGCAAACATCTCTGTTTAATTCAAATCCCTGGAGATTCTAAGGCAAATTTGGATTTCAAATTTTAAAGATTTCAACTTTTCAAATCAAAGACATCAACTTCAAGTTTTAAAAACATCTGGAACCAAGATGTGGAAGGTGAGAAACTTCGATTTAAAATCTGGAAATGAAATATCATGTTCCTCTGTTATAAATATTTAGTTCATCCCAGCATTTAAAAATATATATCTCTTCACCTAGATCTTTTTGCATGTTGATGTAAACTAGGAATATGTTCATTTTCTAGTTTAGTATTTGTTAAAAATAGTTTGAGAGCAAATTATGATGTGTAGTTTGTCTGGGTTTCATTTTACAGTAAATAACCAATTTTGGTGAAAATTCAACATTTTTAATTCAAAGATTCAGGAATGCAATTAGGATGCTTATGTGGAATTATGAATTTTCACAGTTAAATTGTAATTTTTAGTAATCTATATTTTGATAAATTTTCAAATGAATGTTTTTCGTTCAAAAAATTATTTCCGTCGAACTCGTCGACGATGGGTGATACGGCTTGCTCTAGAAGAGGCGGATGGTCGTAGGGGAGGGATCGACCGTAGCCGTTTGTTTGATTTGGGCTTAGTTTGGAGTAGTAGATTTATTTTAGGTTTTAAGGATGGTTTCGGCTATGGTGGAATCACGCTGATACGCAATCGGAGTTATTGGGGTTTGGCAGGGTGGTAGCGTATCGATGGAGCTTTCGATCGGTGAGGATGATGTTGAGTTCGACGATGATCGGTGAGAGAGCGATTCGTCGAAGTTTGGGTTTCAGTGTGGTTTGGTTTTTCTAGTTTGGTTTGGGTGTGCTGAAGATCGATTTTTCTTTTGGAGGTGAGGTTGACGTCGGCAGCATGGCATTCAAGTTTCGGTATGGTGAAGAACTGGGCAGTGGTGCCGCGGCTGTGAGATAGTCAAGGGCTCGGGTGTACACATGCACGCGTGTCACCATGCACAAAAGTTCCAGGCGAGCTCGGTTGTTTCGTATGGTCGGTGATGCGTGAGTCTGGCTCGGTGATATTCTTGAATTGATCGTAGCTGGTTGTAGTAGCTTGTGCCGTTCGACTTTGTTTTGTATTCCTGGAATGGAACTGGAGCTGGAATCTTGTGTTTTGGGGGAGAAGAGGGAAGGAATTGGAGTTGAGTAGTAACTTGTTGGGCTTCGGCCCAACTGATTTTTACATTGTTTTCTTGTTTCAGTGGGTATCGGGTCTGTGTTTTATCATGCTTCGACCTGTGAGACTATGTTTCTTTAAAATCAAGTCTTATTAACAAAAAGAATTTTTCTTAAAGTCAAAAAGGAAATCCATATGAAATTATTTTTACAATATTAAAAAGACATGTTGATTTTAAAGTAAGTATTTCTAAACCAATTTCCTTTATATTAAAAGTGTGTTAAAGTTTTGTATAGACAAAGCGATTTGAAAAAAAAAATATAATTGATTTACTTAAAATTATTTAAGGTCATTTAAGTAAAGTATTCTATTATAAACTAGTTAGCTTTTAAAATCAATGTTATGTATTTATACAAGAGTTTATTTGAATAATTAAAGTAAAATTAAGATAAATTAGGGTAAAATAAAATGTTTATACTTTTGAACATATTCAAGTTCTTAAATGATATTATATTTACAATAATTATTTAATTTCACATATGATAATGTGTTATAAAGGAGAGGGTTAGTATCGATGGATGGTACACTATTGTATTACCAGTTGTGAAGTTAAATAAGAAAATTTATAAGTTTGTGCAGATATAATTTAATTACCTAACTAGAAATGAATGCCATTGAATAATTTTATATGTCCAAACTGTTGAAATGTTACCAACTGAATTAGATGTGTTCAAATGGTTGACATATGGATAGCGGAGACAGACACCATTCAGTTGAATAGTAAATTTAACTCTTGTGGATAGTATAAGCCATCTATCTGATATTATCAGTGTAATTGTTTCTAGCAATGATAATCTCTGATCTATTATTTATGCATATATCTTTTATTGGCCTGTTAATTATATTTGAGAATATAATGTGAATCGATCTATGGAAGCTGATTGATTTGGATATCTGTGTGACTATGAAATGTGAATTGTGAATTGATAAGTACCGTTGAGACTGATAACCTTATTCTGTTTGGATTGATTTTTGAAACTAGTTTTGTTTTAAAAAATAAAATATTATTTTTAGAAATGTTTAAAAATTGATAAATATTTTGGAAATATCAAAAGTAGTTATTATTATTCTTTTTGGAAAAAAAATTTAGGTATAATTTTTATAAGTAAGTATTAATTAAACATTTTCAGGAATTAAACTATTTTGTAATAATTCTTTAAAGGTTAAATTTTTATTAAATTAATATTTAAGTAAATTTTCTTTAATATAAGTCTATTTAATATAAATGTTATTTTGAATAATATTTTATAATAACTTTTATAAAGAGTATTTTATTAAATAAATTTGAAAATAATATTTGGAAGTTTCATAAGTATGATTTAGAAAGAAATGGTTATATATATATATATATATATATATATATATATCAAATGAAATAAGCTTTCTTAGTAATTTTTAATCCATTAGATTTTAAATGCAAGCAAGGCTTAATGGTTGCAATGGGAAATAACTTTGTTGTATTGATTGATTGTTAGATAGTTAAAAAACCGACTATCAAATTTGGACAAAAACCTAACTTCGAAAATATTTATAGGAGACTCGAGAATTATATGGTACGGTTACCGTTCGAGGTGCTATACCGTACGTATAAAATCGTTTGTTCTCTAGGACGAATTATAAGGAGACTCGTCCACTAACGGTTAGGAGGTGAACTCCGATTTTGTATTTCGTCGGTGTATTTTCTAAAGAACTGGGGTTGAGTTTACCGGGAAATTGTGAACGTTTTTTCGAAGAGACTGGGATCGAATTTGTAATCTGACAACCATTTCTATCCAACGAAACATTTTCGTGATGAAGACAAGAGCTTGGAGTCGAAGATGGAGCAGTGAAGTGCAAGGGTACTCGCTACTAATCCTGATGGTGGTTCCAAAATGGATGTAGTAGGAACAGCGCCTTCGATTCCGTTTGAACCCGGAATGGACTTGTATGGATGAATGCTTTCAGAATATCGTCAGGTGGACGGTGAGCATTCTAAGTGATATGTTCTAAAAAGGTAACACTTAGCCTCGAGCCTCATCAACCGGAAATGACAGAAAATCAGGGGTTATGGAGCAAGGCTAAGTGGGTAGCGCCCAAGTAAGGTGAGGTCATACCTGTCAAGATGTCCCTTTTATTTCGGTTGTGCGGGGGATTGCTGATCCTAACCGCGGGGTGATCTTGCTCGGGCTATCCAGTAAGGGGTAGTTTGTTCTTGTGTTGCAGGGGATTTAGGGTGGATCCTCGGTACGTTGATCTAGACCAGGTACTGTGATAGGTGGTACCCCAGTGCCTAGTCATTCGTTGGAAATCCATTCTTCCACGTGTCATTTACGGTTTTGATTATATAACCCACTTTGTGGCTAGTGTTGGAATTTAATAATGTAACAATTTCAGCTATTTGAATAAGTATTTGTATATAGACCCTATAATAATATCAGAGGATTTTATAAGAAATGTTTTGGCTATCGTAAGGTAAAAACCCTATATGTTTATTTGTGGCATGGTCTTACGAGATGCTTTTGATTTTCAAAGGATTTTTAAACTTCAATAATCAAGTTGAGTGTGTTTCTCACCCTGGTATCCCAGACGACCCAGGATTGGTGTTTTTCCTATATGCTCGGGTCAGACCGAGCATATTTCCAGGTTTAGCTGGATGAGTGGAAGCTTTAGGAGAAGGAGCTAGATCAGGAGACATATTCTCGTAGATGCTTATATTCAGTCTATTTTTGGTCGTGTGGTTAATGTTGTAAGGACAGGATTGATATAACTGTCTGAATTGTGTGGTTGTAACTCTGATGTAATGTATGTATATGTTATATAAAGCAACAGTTTTGGTTTTGTGTAAAGATTTATTTATATTATAATTTATTCGATCCGTTGTGAAATTCCGACTGTTCTCTTTTCTTCTATCTTCTTTCTATTTCTACCTTCTTTCTTTCACTATCCGTCTTCTCGTGCGATTTGGCTGATAAGTGTGGTTTTAAGTCGGTTTAAATCGGTACAGAAAAATGGGTTGTGATAGTTATAGTTATTAGTTAGCATAATATTTAAAACATTGCTCATCAAATTAACTACCGTGCCTATTTTATAGAATTAATCAAGCTTTCTTTCATATTTATCTAATTCAACTAATGTGATATTAATTCCTAAAAAAGAAATTTCAAAACATATTTTGGTCACTTAAGAAATCAAAAACTTTTCTGTATAACCCTACATGATATGTTAACTGTACTTATCTTAAGAATAATATATGATGTTATTCTAGATTTTAATTCATATGCATCCAATTCAACCACTGAAATGGTCCATCAAAAAATTTCCTAAAAAATATTTTGACTACAAAAATACGCAAATTTGCTAGTCAAACCTCATTAATATGTTATTAATTGACACAATAGATGTAAACTGTCCTAATTTCATGTATGGCTATAACTTCAGTATTGTTAGTGGTTGAAATGGTCTTAAGTTCATATTACAAAATAGTTATTTGTTCAGCCTAAAATACGGTCAAATCCTAGCTCCATCCATGTACAAAGATAAAGTTTTCAAATGGAAATTGCATCAACTATTATTAAACATGTACAATTCCATTCGACCTGCATGAATATTTCAAAGATCTTTGATTACTCACATAGAAAAGGAATTGGTCGAATACATCTTAAGTAACAATAAAGTGGATTTACCTAGAATTTTAGATGATCATGAATTTTTTTAGGTATTATTGCTACACCTATATTAAAAATGCAAGAATAAACTAAACATAATATCATTCTTCTGAGATCGGTCCCATTTTAGAAATCAAAAGAAACAATATATTTCTTTTCCATCTGAGTTATATGACTCGTATGTTACCAGATATTTAAAACCATGAAATATCATGCATATAAAGTCATTATTATAGCACTAGAAGTGCAAACGATGATTTTTTTATGCTTGTGGGAAATTTTAATGGAAATGAGAATGGTTATAAGGCAGAGGCTAAAGCAACGTCTATCCATAGATCTTTTGTTTCTATAACCATGACGATAATTTTGTTACTAGGGAATTTAGCTAAAAGTGTGTAACTATGATTTAACACAAAATTGTTTTATGAATCACTGTTCCTAAAGTAGCTAAAATTTATTTTCAAACCCCCTTTGTAAAATATAGAGTGGATACGTTAATTCTTGAATATCTTATATTGAATTTTAAAAGATAACATTTAGGTTCTAACCATATGTTTATTTGCATTTACATTTTCCTTGTATAAAATACAATTGACATGAATAATTGATATACATAAGTGCACATACCATTGGCCAAGCTAGAAGCTCAAGCTTCATAGCTAAAACATGAAAGCCTAACTGCCCAAGTAGTTCAAGCATTGGGGATAACAACCTGACACCATTAGGTCTCCATTCTGCAACTGACATTGACAACAAATATTATCAAAACCTAGTGAATAAGCTAGTTAAGCTCCTTTGCACAAAACAGAAATATAGAAAATATTAGAAAAACTGTGTTGTTTGTTCATTTCCCTCCTTTGATATACAAGTACATACCAAATTTGCATGTACACATTTGTGTTGTTTGTTATTTCCTTATTAGTAGTGTACTTTAATAAGAGTGTGTGTATTAATTGACCTTATTCACTAAAAAGAATTCATATGTCGGAATAAAAATGAAATAAAATAAATTTGAGTCAAACTAAACTATAGGATTTCTCTAAAGTTGCAAAAACTTTTTGCTCTAGAAAGCAAGCAAAGAGGTAATAAAAAAATTGATACAAATAACGCAACTAAACTTTAAAATTTAAAAGCAGCTAGAAATGTTACTATATGTTTGTGCTCTAAAGCCAACATGAGATAAAATTGAATGGTAAAGTGAGAGATGATGCTCAAGTCGAACAGAAAGTCAAAGTTGGTGCTCAGTTCAGTCGTGAACAAAATCTATAGGATCGATTTCACCCTCGAGGGGGGGGGTAAATAGGGTGATACTAATAATTATAAAAACAAAATGCGAAAATATATAAAATAATTTCATCACAGATAATAGCAGAATAATAAAACAGAAATAGAACAACAGACTTACTCAACTTCAGCAAAAACCTGCCTAATTGCTACCCCCAAGGTTTCTACTAGAAATTAAGTAGTCAAACGCTTACACACATAAACTCACGACACCCGCTATCGACTAACCTAACTCTATGCTCAAAACTCAATCACAACTCAGTCACTGAGTTGCGAGTTCTCAAACTACACAGTCGTAATTCATCCCCTAGTCAAAACGACTAGAATTTTACAAAAGTTTAAAAGTAAATTACAAATAAAAACTACTTAAAAACAATAAAACACTTATTTTAAAATTTAAAGCCCAAAGGAGAATTACAAGGGCTGACCCAATTTAAAATAAAAGAGAATCCCCTTTTTCTTTTTTATCTTCGTGTAAAAACTTCGGTCATCCCTTTCTTATTTTGTGGCTGCCTTGATTCTTCTTCGATCTATCTTCATTCCTCTTTGAGAAATTAGGGCTTCTAGAAATTGAGCATGCCGATTCAATTGATCGATCGAATAGGTGTTTTCGCGTTGACTGCTTTGTCAATCAATAGTCTTGCTTTGACTTCACTCGGCTGCTTCATTTTGGCGAGTTCGAATTGAATTGGTATGTGATTTCCTTTATTACTCTCCATGATATGCTTGAACTCGATAGACTTTAATGCCGATGATGTTGATGGTATTTATTGGGTTTAATTCACTAAATTTTCGATCGAATGAATTCGTCTGATAATTTTTCTCTGCCGTTCGATTTTTCTTGAGTGCATATGATTTGATTATACTAGTTCAATTCGTATATTATTTTGCTTGATTATCACGGCTTGCGTTTGCTTTAGATTTGGTTCCGTTCTTTTCTGCTTTGACTTCGGTCACTTTGAATTTGCGATAATATTTACGTATTTGATTCTGCCTTGGTCACCATGGCTTTGATTCTTTGGCATTTTGACTTGACTTGGTTATTTTTAAATCCCTTGATTTTTTGTAGAACTGTAAACTGCTGCTTGACTTGTTCACAGTATTGAGGTTTGGTTCCAATGTTCAGTTCCAATGTATTAATGTTTCCATGTATATACATACACATATGTATGTATGTATATATGTTTACGATTGTTGCCTATCCACTTAGTTTCATTGATTATTCAAAATTGCTACTTAACCATACCTTTATTTTTTGACGTGCCTGAGGCTTTATTGTTGTATTTTGAACTGATTGCACTTGTCTGGTTTGATGTTGAAGTCACCGTGTTCATAGTTTTCCTTGATCATGATTAATCTTCATCTGGTTGTTACACACACACACACATATATACACACATATGTACCTACACTGTTTGCTTTAAAAAACTGTCTAGATGATGTGTCTTACTGAATGTATACATGTATACATGTGTGCAAACATATGTATATATGTATGTGGTCTATTTATTTTCATGTTCTTGTAGTCTTTGGTATCAATGTTGCTTTGTATGCATTTGCATTCTAGAATCCGGTGTACTTGCTGTATTGATCTCTGCTGCCTTCTTTCTTGTGTCTGGTCTTGGCCATTTGATTCATAGTATATTTATGTATACATGTGTATATGCATGTGTGTGTGTGTATGTTTGTTGCACCATGTAGTTTTCCTGAAGTTACCACTGTTGTCGTGTTCATTTTGGTTTTATTGGAATTTGTCTACATTTTGTCAATTGTCTACTTCATCACTTTTTGATCTGAAGCTTGATTTCAGTCTTGTGAAGTTCCGTTCCTCTTGAATGCTTTGCATTCACGTTAATTTATTTGTGTTATCCTTGTTGCAATGCACTGAATCATTGCACCGATATACGTGTATATATGTTGCTATTTTGGTCTCTGTTTCAATTTGGTCTGGTTTACTTTGAACTTCTGATCTGGGTTCATCTTGATTTTGGAAATTGCAGTCTAGTGTTTTCATTTTATTGATTTGGGTTGATAAAACTTGGATTCCTTTTGATGTTTGATTCATGATGTCTTCATATGTACTCGAGTCTGGTTGGACTGTCTAGCTTTTGTTTTCTTGTACCAGATCTGGTTGCATATACATATACATATATATGTATATGTATGTATGTATGTATGTATTACTTGTTGTGGTCTTTACCATTTTGACATGCGACTAGCCTAAACAGTTGAACTGTTTGGTGCATCACTTCGAAAGGATTGAAGTTTAGGTCTGCACTTGCCTTGAGTTTGAAAGGTTGAGTATTTTTCAAGTGTACACATTGAATTTTTGGTCGAGGCTTGTTCCAGTCATTAAAACATGACCATTCTATTTTTATTTTTGTATTGCATCAGAGTTGAACCTAGCTTTGGCTCGGGTTTGACATTGTGCTCATATTGTGACTTTACTTGTATTGCACTTTGAGTTGAACTTAGCTTTGGCTTAGGTTTGACCTTGTGCTCACTTGTCCCTGCAGTTTTATCAAGTATACATCGGTGTGCACTGCCTTGTGGCATGTACAGTGATACACTTTGCATGTCACAGGTTGTTCGTGTTTGATGAATTCAAAATTAAATGATGACGAACAACCCAAATAACCGAGGCAAATAATATTTTCAAGCACACATTTTATTTTATACTGCAAAAATATGTCCTTTTTAATTTTACCGCGTTAGTGTGTATTTTGTAAATAACTCAGATGCTGGATTCGGGCTAGAGCAAAGTCGAAAATAAAATACGAGTGAATGGGTGATATGTAATGAGGTGAACAGTGTAAAGTGAAATTTGAGATGTAATCGAAATTGTATTGTAATTGAAAAATGTGTATATATAGTGAGACTACAAATTTGTACTATTCAAAATTGTAACAAAATATTTGTTTGAATAGAATATCTGTTTGGATTTAAATTCTGTGTTATTTATTTTATTCAGCAAATATTATGTGAAAATAAAAAAGTACAGTAACAAATATATTTAAATGAATATATATATATATATATATATATATATATTTGTGTGTGTATGTGTGTGTGTTTTTATTATCATCAAACAAAAATCATATACTAGCATATTCAACAATCTCCTCTTTTTGATGATAACAAACATATATTTAAGATTTTGAATTTATTAAATGTATTTGGTTATTCAATTTGCTCCCCCTATTTGAATGCTCCCTCTCTACACAAAGCTCCCCCTTCATATATGCATGAAAATGAATAAAAATATGCAAATGGACCTAGATGGAAATATGCAAATAAAATATTTGACCTTTATTTGCCAAAATCTTAACTTTTCCCTCCCCCCTTTTTTATCAGCAAAAGAGTAATAATGTTAAAATAGAGATAAGGTGATAGACATTAATACACATTAATACCCAATCGAGTATAAATATTAAATTTCAATAAAAAAAACCAAACAAAAATCATGAATACTCTGTTAGGCGCATATTCCACTTTAGAATGACAGGAATGATGCAAAACCATATAGCTGTGTCTATTTGTGGTATATTTATATCAGGAATTTGAATATCAACTAACTATGCATAACCGTTAGGAATTTTAAATGAGATTAGTAGTATTTTCTAATTTTAAAAAAAATGAATTTCAAGCTTCTTCTAACCACGCATAACCATGAGGACTTTTAAATATGATTAGAATCAGCTTGTCTATTTATTAATCAATTTTGATATGTGTTCCATACATGCATAACCATGAGGACTTTTAAATGAGCATGAAAGCACATAATAAAAAATTCCAAGTAATTCATCCACGCATAACCGTGAGGACTTTCAAATGAGAGTGAATACTTTGGATGTTTTTATTGCTAAAAAATAAAATAAAAACGAATAAATTTCCATTTAAAATACCACATATTGGCATACTATGTTGGATTTTGATGAGTGACGGTCGTTAGAAATATGATAGAAATAGAGATGGTCATGGAATTTTTACCAATCAAAAGTTATTAAATCTTGTTTAAATTTTTAAAGAAATTTACTAAATATACCATATCAAGTTATAATATATGATTAATATCAACATTCATCACTTTTTCAATCACTATTTTTTTATAATCAGTAGGGAGTCGGATTAGTTAATGTAGTCATTTAAGATCAAATCCAAAAATAATTATAAAATCAAATTTTCTAAAAATAACTAATCTAAAACAAGGTCAACAAAAAATATATTTGTAAGAGGTTTTATAAAAGAAAAATGTCTGCTAATTTGAAAATTAGTTGAAATGAAAAGTACGCAGATATTTTCTTTGAAAATGATGCAACTAATGAATGTCTATACATAAAAACACGTTCCACTAGTAATTTTTCTATCAACTAGATTACCAGTATAATCTGCATCCGAATTTCCCTTTGACTTAAGATTATCAGTAGTTGAATGTCGTAGACCACACCATGAAGTGTGCAACAAAATATCTTAAAATCATTTTTAACAGCTTTCAAATGAAATTCTTTTGAATTTTAATTTAAACCGAGAAAATAGTGGACATAGTGTCAGATCCAGAAGCAGTAAGATAAACAAATATATCCACGTGTATCTAGAGTAATCAAAAATCAATATAAGATAATATCTCTTATCATCTAAACTTGCAATATCGTTAGTCCAAGTAAATCTATATGAAATATTTTGAAGACTCTAGAGGTATTTCAACATAAATAAATAATTGGCCAACAATTTTGCATAAATCAAAATCAACATTCTTTTCTTTATCACATAACTAGCTGATTTAATTCAGATTATGGTGCAGATTTTCACATTTAGTATATCGCTTAAGATAAATTTACCGTTACCTATTTTACCTTTGCTGATAATTTTTCGTTGTTGCCCATTGTGATTCTGCCACATTTGTACTGGGCTAAGGAACTTTGATTCGTCGCTCGTCCTTTGCCTGGAACAGGAAGAATCCGGGTAACGTTGTTGTTGTTCCTTAGCCAACCACCACACCTATACGAGGAAAGATTTTTGTGACCTATTTGTTTTTATATGTCCATGGTTGTTAGTGGCAAATGATTTTGAAAAATATGTTTGAGTAGATCCAAAGGTATTTATATTTGTTCCTTTTGGCACCCAAATTTGTTTGACTTTAAGGGATTTTATATTCGTGGTATTCGAAACCCAAATTGGAATGGTCTTTACGTGTTTGACTCTACACCAACAATTGTTTTGATCGTGTCCAATTTTTCTAGCACTCGAATTTGACTTGATTAATATTGCTTCTAACCCAGATTTGTTCAGATTGATTATATCCAAGTCCTTGTCTAACAGTATTAACAGTTTGTTTCCCTAATAACATATTTAACAATTTTTCTCCTTTGGAAAATTTTCCTAAAGTTGTAGACAATTGTTGGACTTGTGTTTTGAGAGACTCGTTTTCATTTAATAATTGAGTGCATTTTTTAATAAAATTTTCTCTCCTAATATTTTCACTCTCTTTTAAAATTAGAATTTCATTTTCAAGTGATTTAATTTTAATTTTGATTTTTTAAATTCTTCTTCGAATGATGGACACTTATCACACTTAGGGCTCTTGTTTCGATAGTTTTTAACCAATTGATCAAGCTGTTTATTTAATTCTATCAAACAATCTCTTTGTGATTCAGTTTTAGCATACTACTCCCTAAGTCTTTCAAAACAGCCATTTACTTTGTGAAAATATGTAAGTAATTGTGAATTAGTAAGTTTTTGATACCTCGCTTGGCTCGTCATCATCGCTATCAGTTGTTTCTCCTTGAAGACACAGATTTCCTTTTCAACTCTCACTGGCAGGGCTTTTATTATCTTCATCAGTTTCATCCCAAGTGGCTGCAAAACTTATCGTTTTCGGTTTCTTTCCTTGGCTGAGTCGATTCTGAGGACAATTGAGTTTGATATGACCGGGTTTGTTGCACTTGTGACAAATAATCTCCTACTCTTTTGGGTTGTTTGGAACTTTGATTATTCTGCTTTTAGTTGTTTATTTAGAGCTGGATTTCTGTATTTGTGATTCCACTTTTTGAATCTCTTTATTAATAGTGTCAATTCAGCTTCTCCATCATCATCATCAGTTTCTATTGTTCCTTTGAGAGCTTCTTTCACGTATCACCTCCTTCACGCTCTTCCTTGAATTTTATTTCTAGCTCATAAGTAATGAGATTTCAAATAAGTTCTTTGACTTTAATCTGTTTCAAATCCTTTGATTCTTAAATAGCAGTGACTTTGGCTTCAAAATTTCGTGGAAGGACTCTAAGGATTTTTTAGACTATTTCCAACTCTTTGTATGATTTTCCAAGAGCTTTTAATTTGAATAAAATATTGGAAAGTCTTCCACACATCTCTTTGACATTTTCATCCTTGGCCATTGTGAAGTTCTCGTATTCGCTACTTAGAATGGCAAGGCGAGATTCCTTTACTTGAGATGTTCCTTCATGAGTCACTTCAAGTGTGTGCCAAATTTCCTACGCAGTTAAATATTGTGAGACACGATTAAATTCAATTTGATCCAATGAACAAATAACAGAATTCATAGCTTTAACATTGGCATTTTGTAATTTATTTTCTAGATTTGTCCACTGATCCATCGGTTTTTCAATTTCTTGATTATCAACCACTATAGTTGGTGTCCTACATCCTTTCTCAACGATATTCCAAGCATCAATGGTTTTTAGAAAAAAATTCATTCTATTTTTCCAGTAAACATATTCACTATTGAATATAGGTGGTCTAACTATGGCCTAACCCTCAGTAAAAGAATTATTAAAAGAAGCCATTTAAAAATCAAAATTTTAAAACAGTAATTTGTTTTAGAAAAATTAAATTTTTAAAACAAAAATTGGTTTTTGTTCCTAGCTTTGATACCACTTGTAGGACCGATTTCACCATAGAGGGTGGGTGAATAGGGTGATACTAATAATTATAAAAAATTAAATGTGGAAATATATAAAATAATCTTGGCACAGATAATAGCAGAATAATAAAAGCAGAAATAGAACAACATAGACTTACCCAGCTTCGACAAAAACCTGCCTACGTGTTGCCCCCAAGGTTTCTACTAGAAATTAAATAGTCAGACGCTTAAACGCGTAAACTCACGACACCCGCTATCAACTAACCTAACTCTACGCTCAAAACCCTGCCACAGCTCAGCCATTGAGTTGTGAATTCTCGAAATACACCACCGCAGTTTGTCCCCTTGTCACACGACTAGATTTTACAAAAGTTTAAAAGTAAATTACAAATCAAAACAACTTAAAAACAATAAAACCCTAATTTTAAAATTTAAAGCCTAAAGGAAAATTATAAGGGCTGGCCTAATTTAAAATAAAAGAGAATCCCTTTTTCTTTTTTTTTCTTCGTGTAAAAATTTCGGTCATTCCTTTCTTATTTTATGACTGCCTTGTTTCTTCTTCGATCTACCTTCGTTCCACTTCAAGAAATTTGGGCTTCTGGAAATTGAGCACGCCGATTCAATTAATCGATCGAATAGGTTTTTTCACGTTGACTGCTATGTCGATCGATAGCCTTGCTTTGACTTCACTCGGCTGCTTCAATTTGGCGAGTTCGAATTGAATTGGTATGTGATTTCCTTTATTACTCTCCTTGATATGCTTGAACTCGATACACTTTAATGCCGATGATGTTGATGGTACTTATAGGGTTTAATCCCTAGATTTTCGATTGAATGAATTCGTCTGATAATTTTTCACTGCCGTTCGATTTTGCTTGAGAGCATATGATTTGATTATACTAGTTCAATTCGTATATTATTTTGCTTGATTACCACGGACTGCGTTTGCTTTGGATTTGGTTCCGTTCTTTTCTGATTTGACTTCGGCCACTTTGAATTTGTGATAATATTTACTTACTCAATTCTACCTTGGTCACCGCGGCTTTGATTCTTTGGCATTTTGACTTGACTTGGTTATTTTGAAATTCCCTATTTTTTTGTAAAACTGTAAACTGCTACTTGACTTGTTCATTGTACTGAGGTTTGGTTCCAATGTTCAGTTCCAATGTATTGATGTTCCATGTATATACATAAACACATGTATGTACATATGTTTGCGATTTTTGCCTATCCACTTGGTTTCATTGATTGTTCGAAACTGCTACTTAACCATACCTTGATTTTATGACTTGTTTGAGGCTTTGTTGTTGAATTTTGAACTGATTGCACTTGTCTGGTTCGATGTTGAAGTCACTGTGTTCATAGTTTTCCTTAATCATGGTTTAATCTTCATCTGGTTGTCACACACACACACACATATATTTCTAATTCCGCTGCATTGTTATTATCCTTTGGTATGTGAACTCTGATATATATTGTGTAAGTAAAATTAAATGTTTTGTAAAATAGTTTTATGAACTGTATATTGATTATTATATTTTATCGTTCCGCTGCAAGATTCTGTTTTGTTTTTTCTTCTCTGCTTTTCTTATTTATCCCATAACAATCCGACCTTTTGTATGTTTTAAGTCTGACGTGTGTGGCTTATCGTCGATTTAAAGCATGTGAAAAGGCGGGACGTTACATATGGTATCAGAGCTTTAGTTTAACGATAAACCTTAGCTTTGTGGGGTCTAACTCTTTACTAATAGGGTAGTGACACCCTATGGTGAATCGCGGAGTGTATATATCAGAGAGCGTATTTGTTAGTGTTGTAAAAAGGTTTTAATATTGTGTTAATCTGTTCCGTTTTGTATTTATAAATTCTGGTTGATGCATGGGATGCTATGGCATCAATAGGGATTTCTAAACACTTAATAGGACAGACCGACACAATATTTTTTTTAAAATATAGGTGAATGAAATAATTTAACCTATTATATTTTCTATATATATAAAATAAGTTTTTATAAATGATATATATATTTGGTTGCAATATATTGGTTGTTAGGTAATGAAATTTTAAATAATAGTGGAAATAAGATTGAAAATAATAAAGGAAATGAAAATTGGAAATTTAGAACTTAAGTTTCGGGTTTTGAAACATTCTTTTGAATGATTTTGAAATAATAATAATATTGTTCAGAAGTATATTTTGATATAAATATTTCAATATAATTTGAAAGAATTGATATAAAGAAATTTTGAAAAGAAATAAGTTTCGTACTCCCCTCTCTTTCGCTGGAAAATAATTTCGGTGATGAGTGCACGCGTCATCGATATTCATTTTCGAGTTTCGAAGTGGAAAGGCCACTATAGTAGTTTTACTACAGACGTATTTTGATAAACAAATAAAATTTTTAAATTGTTTTAAGTATAATTGGATATATAAGTTTTAAGTATAAACCTTTATCTGTTATTTTAAAATGATTTGAAATTTAACCCGGTATTTAGTTCCTAAGTTTCCATTAATTAACAATTTTAGTTATTGTAGTGAAATGGAATGTAACTAATTAATATATGGAGCCTTTAATTAAAATAAGAGATTTAATGATAGGTTATGGATGAAATAAATGAAATTTGAAATTGTAACCTATGAAATAAAAGAAATTTGGAATTCGTAACATATAAAACAAAGGATATTATTATTGAACATTTACTTAACTAAAAGAATTGAGAAAAACTTGTGTAACTTTCAATTACATTCTTAAAAAGCATATATATAACTTACCAAATTTTAAAAGTTGAAATGTTTAATAAGAAAATGTAATGGAAATTGCACAAGTAAAAGTATGTAATGAAGTGTTCAATAAATTTCTTTTATTTATAAGAATTGATGTTATAAAGTTAAAAACTTAAGTGTAATTGAAATGCTACTAGTTTGATAGAAATGTAAGTATTATAAATAAATGGTAATAAACTTAAGTAAACGGTTGAAGCTATTATAAATAAAATAAGTAGAAAAGATGAATGCACTGAATATATGATTGTAGACTAAAGCAATGCATTGAGATGCAAAGTAAACGAAATTGAGAAATGAATGCATGAAATGAAAATAAATAAACAAATAAATGAAACTGTAAGAAATAAATGAAAATAAAAAGGATAAACCATTATATAAATTGAAAGGAAGCAAATAAAAAATATTATGAAATGAAATTGATTAAAATGAACTGGATCTATTGGAATTGTTGTTTTGGTTTACGGTTGTTTATGTGAGGATACTTTAAGATCGTTAGGATGTATGAATAATATATTTAGCTTCATCAGAGACGGTTGAGTAAATGGTGCACTGAGTAGTTTATTTTTCCACCATGTACAATTTGAAGTTTGAACCCGAACAACTATTTGTTTGATTGATATGAATGAATGATTGATGTGTGTTGATGAGATGGTTGTTTGCTTTGTTGCTATTGATGGTTGTTTGTATTGAATTGTATGTTTGTGGTTGAAACCACTTTAAATATTTCATTTTACATAATTGTTAACCTTATGGATTATATAAGTGAAATACAGGTTATGGAAGCAATTGCTACTGCTTTTTGTTTCATAATTAAGCGTAAATTGCCCGACAAATAGGTACGTTTTCGGATTACGGTTTATAGCGTTATTATATTTTTTCCGTGTTGGGATTTTTATTATTTTGGAAAATATATGTTGTCTATTATTATAATTGATATTATATTTTCTCTCGAGCCTCCTCGTACAAAGGAGACTCTGCCGAAATTTTCCGTAAATTTCGGACTTAGAGAAATTTTTGAAAATATTTTCCAAATTTTATTGATTTAAGTATAAAAGATATAATGATTGTAAATTTGTATATTTTATTTAAAGTAACTAAGTTTTTAAATCTAATTGTTTATAAAATTAATGTTTTGAATAAGATATATAGATTTCTTAATTCTCCTTTTCCCTTCTTTTTCCTTTTCGGGGACGAAAAATTTTGAGTGGGGGAAAGTGTAACGACCCGTAAATTTCGATAGTAAATTTGGTTAATTTAATTAAATTTATAAAGAAATAAAATTTTATAATTTATGTCGAAATAAAAGTTTAAGAATGAATTGTAGCAACCAATTGTCGACAATTGAAGTAAAATCAATAAAAGTGAAATAGCGTAAATTGTGCACTTGTGTATAAAATTTAAAATAAGTAAATAAGCGTAAAAGTGGTGTAAATTAAAGGATTTGTATATAATTTATAGTAATTGATTGAATTCGGTATTATGTAGGTAATTATAATAATTGGTCGAAGCTGAATAGACTTAAGTGTAACCATGGCATGTAAACAATTACTATAAGTTACCTGTTTAATTAGTAGATGGAATTGGAAATAAATTTTAGTAAAAATAAATAAATGTTACATTTATGGGGATGTGATACAATGTTAGAAATTAGATGTAGCATTTATAATTAAAATTTACAATTTAGAATAAAATTGCAATTAATTGAAAATAATGTAAATCGTCCTACTTGGTTATAAGTTTAATATAAGCAACAAATAGAAATGTTGAATTAGTGAATCATTAATAAAAATATTAACTAGAATGGAATTCAATTAATAACGGAAAGGGTGAGTAATAAGTGAACGTAATTAGTAGTATGAAAATAAATAGCAACATTGATATGTAAGTAATAAAGGCTTATTTATGTGATTAAAGGATAACGGTAATGTTTATTGTATGTTACCTATTGTTAATTGAAATTTTTAATAAATTTAAATTAAATAGGAACATAGGTTTATTTATAAGGTAGTAATTGATATAATAAAGGTATGAAATATTGAAGTAAGTAATGCAATGGATAACATAAATAGAATGGAATAAATTAGTGTATATATGGAATAATAATCTGGGTTGATAAGTAACGAATTTATAAAGGCAATGGAAAGCAATAGGTGACAATTAATATAGGTTTATTTGTTGGATGTGTAAATAAACTTTGGTAATCGATTACTATAAATCCAAATTTAACGTTTTGTTAATGTAAATTTAAGTAATGTTAAATTTATTCTTAATATGAATTGGTTGATTTAATAAATGAAAACTTTGATTTGTGAATAATAAAAAGTTTGAAACCAAGTAAATAAAATTTATTGAGGACATTTAATAGTAATTTATATATATATATATATATATATATATATATATATGGCAAGTAAATCAAATCAATTTATAGAAATCAATTTTTAATTAATAGGAAGGAAATCTATAATAAATGAATTCATTTGTAAGAAAATGAAATTAATTCCTATATTAATTGGAAATTGTAATAAGATGATAAAATTTATGAATTATAGGATTTGAATTTAAATAGTGATTTAATTTATTTAATTTATAATAATTGGATTAATTGCAAATGAATGAAATTAAATATTTAATTATTACGTTAATTTAAAAATTAAGTTGAAATTGGAGAATATTTATGTAATAGCTTAGAACCCAATGTTAAATTCCTCCATTTGGCCATAATGAATTGAATAATAAGAATGAATAGTGAATTCAATGGAATTATTGAAAAGTTAATCTATAATTGATGAATATAATGAAATTTGAATTTACGTTGAAATTTATGATTGAATCAACATTTAATTGACATATAAATTGATATAAATCACTGAGATTATTTTAAGAAAATAAAACTGATAAGATTTGTAAATTTTGGAAGTAAAATTGAAAAAGTGATTTAATTAATGAATTTTTAATTTATTTAATTAATGGAAAAATAGCCATTTTGGCCACTGACTCGGATTTCGACGAAACAAGTTTCATCGGATCCGTAACAGCGAATTATTGTAGGGTTTCAACTTTCGTAACAATCGGACTTGTTGTTTGATCGTACGGACTCGAAACACCTTGAAATAAACGAAATTGAAATCAATTGAAATCAATTTGAAAAATATTGATTTTGGCATAACTTCTTCATACGATGCAATTTGAACTGAAACCTTTTCCATTGCGTTTAAAATATTTTAAAACGCCTATTTTGATATATGGGTTTACCCAATTTCGTTCTGGGGTCAGAACGGGCTTTTTGGACCACTTTCGCGTTAGCGCGAAAATCTATCTTATCCATCCATTAAAAATGTCAACCCTGCCTATATATATCCTGCTATAAACCCTAGCAGCCTCTGTTCCTCATTTCTACATGTACAGAAACTTCTGTGCTCCTCTTCCTCAATGGCTGCAAACCCTAATTTATCCAATTCAAATTTTAATTCAAAAATCAACTTTAAAAATCCAAACCCCTCAGAAAAATTCAGAAAAAAATATATATTGAAGCTCTCAATGAGCGTAATTTTCCGGTACTATTTGTTTTTCGATTTGGTTTGTGGTTTGACCAGAAATTTGGCTTTTTGTTTCAGCCGTTCGTATGTTGGTGTTGGATTCGACGATGGATCTTCGTCCTGGGTTCGATCAAGTGGCTTAAGGTTATAGGGAAGGTCGAGGCAAGTTGATCTACTGGTTGTTTCGAGTCGTAGTTGCTCGATTTCTCTGCGATTGGCCGTAAAGCGTAGCGGCTGCGCAATCGATTGGGGTGATCGGAGTTTGCCACGTGGGTACCAATATGGGATCGGCCATGGCGAGTTCAAGGGTGTTGTCAGATCGTGTTGAAGATATTCGTGGTCGCGGCGAAAATTGATGTGAAGATGGCGGCTTCGTGTTATCGTGTGCGAACTAGTGATTTAGGGTTTCTGTGCATCTGGAGGTAGAAGACGCGTGATGACGTGGCGTGTATTGGGAGGAATATTCGTTTTTTTATTTAAATTGAATTTCAAACACTCTAATCGGGATAACTTCCTCATGCGAATTCCGTTTCACGCGTGATTTTTTTGTTAGGATCGTAATAAAATTTCGAACATTTTGGTGCTTGTTTGGATGGATTTGAAGACTGTTCAATTTTTGGGTTCAAATTGGATTTAAATTCAAAAGGTGAGTGTTTTAACCCACTCACAACTTCTAAAATCTCTTATGTTTGTTAAATTGATTGATTTATGATTTGAAATTTATTTATGACCGTTGACATATTTTTAATCATCGTCTCAGTTAATTTCATTTATTTAAATTTAATCTTTATTTAATTTATTATTGAATAGAACTGCCAGTTAATTACCTGTTTTATATTATCAGATATATATTGATATTGGTTGACTGTTTTGTATGATGATTGTGATGGATGTATGATTTTATGATGGATGAATGGATGTTGTATTATATATTATTTTAAACTGCAAGTTGTTATGCATTTTATTTCATTCGGGATTTCGGTTTGAAATGATATATAACCGTAAATTTTATTTTAAATTGCGGATTGAAATGATAAATATCTGTATCACTTAACCATAGGATAGAGAATTATATACAGGCACCGCGGTCTATATATATAACAATATTTTGAAATGATTTTCTATGGTTTGGAAAGGAATATACAGTTTAATTTTATATTAATATTATTATATATATATATATATATATATATATTTAAATTCTTGAATTTAAGCTATGTATAAAATTGATTTAATAAAATGAGGTTAATAATGGAGTCGATTGTTTTATATTATATGGTTTAGTACCTATTTAACATATTGTATATATAGAGTTTTAAATGACTTAAATTAAATTTAAGTTGGAATATAAATATGGAATTGGTTTAAATTAAATTATTTAAGAATTGTACTTGAATAAATTTGATTTGAAATTCAATAAAAATTGAGATTTTAAAGGGTATGATTCTTCTAACTTGATTTGGTATAAAGTAATTAAATGAATATAAAGTTGAGATAAATGAATTTATCAAGTTAATTAAATTGAAAGAATATCCTATTATTTGAAGTTAAAAGTTTTATTTAAATGATATTTGATTTATTAGGTAAACATTTCAAATCTAAATAATAGTAATTGAATTGGATATATTTGGAATCATAAAATTTTAGTTTTGAAATATTGAATATTTAAGCTTTGAAATATATGAAGATTGAAATGGTGTATTCGGAGATTCAAATCGGTATTTGGGAATTTATTGGTGAAATTAAAGAAGCTATTTTATTATATAAAGTAGTTTAATATTTAAACCATTTAAGTAGTAAAAGTTGTATTTCAAAGCTATGGGGTTCAAGGTATATAGATTTGACAGTATTATGATTTTGGAAAGAGATATATTTTGAAATAAAAATGATATCATATTGATTTGGGTTTTTAAAAATAGAAACGATATCATATTTATATGGTTTTGAAATGGATATTATATTCTGGTTTTAGAGTATAAACTATTTTGAAATGACCGTGGTGTTATAATAACGTTTGGTTGTTGAAGAAACCGGGATCGGAAGTTGTCATAGTCTCTGCCAACTCCGAAAACCACTTTAACAACCGTGTACGCGGTGGAGATTCCAGAATGAAGTAGGATGGTGGCGGCGTTTCCTTTAAGGTAAATACGTGGACCCATCTCCCGTGAGTTGGTATAAGGTGGCTAAAACAAGAGCGATTGACGGGTTAATGAGGTAGCACCTTCGATCGGACACATTCCTTCGATCAGACACATCCCTTTGATATTATACTTGACTTTTGGATTGATTCGGTGGCCACTTTTGATTTTTTATTTGGGGGTGTGGATCGAGGTGGACGGTAGCTGCGCGCTACGCGTTACCACCGACCTGGAAGCGTAATTGGTATATTTACCCTGACATTGCCTAGTTGTGTCGTGTCACCTACCCTAGCGTGCCCTGTACGAGTTCGGTTTTCTCCCGTAGCCCGTGTGGTATCCTCTGGTAGCTTCCCGATCAGGATGGACTATGATATTGGATGGACTACTGGGACTATTACGTGTTAAGGGAAATATTGGGTCACTCCTTAACGCTATTTAAAAGTATGTTTATTTCACTATAGACATTATTATAATAGCGAAATATTACTACATAGTAAATAGTTTAACGGATCCTTAAGAGATGTGAATTCCGAGCATCTCTTACGTTACTGCACTCATATTTATTTCTGTTAATTTAACTCCCATAAGATATTTTAGTTCTGACTCGAGTGTTTTGTCCTTTCAATTCGCTCAGGTCAGCCTGAGCATTTCAGGATTCGAAGACTTTAGCTATGGAGGACGAGGACGAAGATTTATATTACTATTATCTACTATATTATTCCACTACACAATTTTATTCCGCTGCATTGTTATTATCCTTTGGTATGTGAACTCTGATATATATTGTGTAATTAAAATTAAATGTTTTGTAAATAGTTTTATGAACTGTATATTGATTATTATATTTTATCGTTCCGCTGCAAGATTCTGCTTTGTTTTTTCTTCTCTGCTTTTCTTATTTACCCCATAACAATCCGCCATTTTGTATGTTTTAAGTCTGACATGTGTGGTTTATCGTTGATTTAAAGCGTGCGAAAAGGCGGGACGTTACATCTGGTATCAGAGCTTTGGTTTAATGATAAAGTTTAGCATTGTGGGGTCTAACTCTTTACTAATAGGGTAGTGATACCCTATGGTGAGTCGTGGAGTGTATATATGAGAGAGCGTACTTATTAGTGTTATAAAAAGGTTTTAATATTGTGTTAATATGTTCCGTTTTGTATTTATAAATTCTGATTGATGCATGAGACGCTATGGCATCAATAGGGATTTCTAAACACTTAATAGGACAGACCGACACAATATTTATTTTTAATATAGGTGAATGAAATAATTTTGCCTATTATATTTTCTGTATATATAAAATAAGTTTTTATAAATGATATATATATTTGGTTGAAATATATTGGTTGTTAGGTAATGAAATTTTAAATAATAGTGGAAATAAGATTGAAAATAATAAAGGAAATGAAAATTGGAAATTTAGAACTTAAGTTCCGAGTTTTGAAACTTCCTTTTGAATGATTTTGAAATAATAATAATATTGTTTAGAAGTATATTTTGAAATAAATATTTTAATATAATTTGAAAGAGTTGATTTAAAGAAATTTTGAAAAGAAATAAGTTTCGTACTCCCCTCTCTGTCGCTGGAAAATAATTTCGGTGATAAGTGCACGCATCATCGATATTCATTTTCGAGTTTCGAAGTGGGAAGGCCGCTATAATAGTTTTACTGCAGATGTATTTTGATAAACAAATATAAATTTTAAATTGTTTTAAGTATAATTGGATATATAAGTTTTAAGTATAAATCTTTATATGTTATTTTAAAATGATTTGAAATTTAACCCGGTATTTAGTTCCTAAGTTTCTGTTAATTAACAGTTTCAGTTATTGTAGTGAAATGGAATGTAACTAATTAATAAATGGAGCCTTTAATTATAATAAAAGGTTTAATGATAGGTTATGGATGAAATTAAATGAAATTTAAAATTGTAACCTATGAAATAAAAGAAATTTGGAATTCGTAACACATAAAACAAAGGATATTATTATCGAACATTTAATTAATTAAAAGAATTGAGAAAAACTTGTGTAACTTTCAATTACATTCTTAAAAAGCATATCTATAACTTACCAAATTTAAAAGTTGAAATGGTTAATAAGAAAATGTAATGGAAATTGTACAAGTAAAAGTATGTAATGAAATGTTCAATAAATTTCTTTTATTTATAAGAATTGATGTTATAAAGTTATAAAATTAAGTTGTAATTGAAATACTACTAGTTTGATAGAAATGTAAGTGTTATAAATAAATGGTAATAAACTTAAGTAAACGATTGAAGCTATTATAAATAAAATAAGTAGAAAAGATGAATGCACTAAATATATGATTGTAGACCAAAGTAATGCATGGAGATGCTAAGTAAACGAAATTGAGAAATGAATGCATGAAATGAAAATAAATAAATAAATGAAACTATAAGAAATAAATGAAAATAAAAAGGAAAAACCATTATATAAATGGAAAGGAATCAAACAACAAATATTATGTAATGAAATTGATTAAAATTAA
Organism: Allium cepa; assembly: GCA_030765085.1. Lineage (NCBI taxonomy): Eukaryota > Viridiplantae > Streptophyta > Magnoliopsida > Asparagales > Amaryllidaceae > Allium > Allium cepa. The sequence continues at coordinate 578,484,727 of CM060942.1, forward strand.
CTGGATCTATTGAAATTGTTGTTTTGGTTTACGGTTGTTTATGTGAGGATATTTTAAGATCGTTTGGATGTATGAATAATCTATTTAGCTTCATCAGAGACTGTTGAGTAAATGGTGCGCTGAGTAGTTTATTTTTCCACCCTGTATATTTTGAAGTTTGAACCCAAACAACTATTTGTTTGTTTGATATGAATGAATGATTGATGTGTGTTGATGAGATGGTTGTTTGCTTTGTTCCAATTGATGGTTGTTTGTATTGAATTGTATGTTTGTGGTTGAAACCAATTTAAATATTTAATTTTATATAATTGTTAACCTTTTGGATTATATAAGTGAAATATAGGTTATAGAAGCAATTGCTACTACTTTTGGTTTCATAATTAAGCGTAAATTGCCCGACAAATAGGTACGTTTTCGGATTACGGTTTATAGCGTTGTTATATTTTTTCCGTGTTGGGATTTTAATTATTTTGAAAAATATATGTTGTATATTATTATAATTGATATTATATTTTCTCCCGAGCCTTCCCGTACAAAGGAGACTCTGCCGAAATTTTCCGTAAATTTCGGACTTAGAGAAATTTTTGAAAATATTTTCCAAACTTTATTGATTTAAGTATAAAAGATATAATGATTGTGAATTTGTATATTTTATTTAAAGTAACTAATTTTGTAAATCTACTTGTTTATAAAATTAATGTTTTGAATAAGATATATTGATTTCTTAATTCTCCTTTTTCCTTCTTTTTCCTTTTCGGGGACGAAAAGTTTTGAGTGGGGAAGAGTGTAACGACCCGTAAATTTCGATAGTAAATTTGGTTAATTTAATTAAATTTTGTAATTAAATTTAGGAAGAAATAAAATTTTATAATTTATGTCGAAATAAAAGTTTAACAATGAATTATAGCAACCAATTGTTGACAATTGAAGTAAAATCAATAAAAGTGAAATAGCGTAAATTGTGCACTTGTGTATAAAATTTAAAACAAGTAAATAAGCGTAAAAGTGTGTAAATTAAAGGATTTGTATATAATTTATAGTAATTGATTGAATTCGGTATTATGTAGGTAATTATAATAATTTGTTGAAGCTGGATAAACTTAAGTGTAACCTTGGCATGTAAACAATTACTATAAGTTACCTGTTTAATTAGTGGATGGAATTGGAAAGAAATTTTAGTTAAAATAAATGTTACATTTATATGGATGTGATACAATGTTAGAAATTAGATGTAGCCTTTATAATTAAAATTTACAATTTAGAATAAAATTGCAATTAATTGAAAATAATGTAAATCGTCTTACTTGGTTATAAGTTTAATATAAGCAACAAATGGAAATGTTGAATTAGTGAATCATTAATAAAAATATTAACTAGAATGGAATTCAATTAATATAATAATGGAAAGAGTGAGTAATAAGTGAACGTAATTAGTAGTATGAAAATAAATGGCAACATTGATATGTAAGTAATAAAGGCTTATTTATGTGATTAAAGGGTAACGGTAATGTTTATTGTATGTTACCTATTGTTAATTAAAATTTTAATAAATGTAAATTAAATAGGAACATAGATTTATTTATAAGGTAGTAATTGATATGATAAAGGTATGAAATATTGAAGTATGTAATGCAATGGATATCATAAATAGAATGGAATAAATTAGTGTATATATGGAATAATAATCTGGGTTGTTAAGTAACGAATTTATAAAAGCAATGGAAAGCAATAGGTGACAATTAATATAGGTTTATTTTTTGGATGTGTAAATAAACTTTGGTATTCAATTACAATAAATCCAAATTTAACGTTTTGTTAATGCAAATTTAAGTAATGTTAAATTTATTCATAATATGAATTGGTTGATTTAATAAATGGAAACTTTTATTTGTGAATAATAAAAAGTTTGAAACCAAGTAAATAAAATTTATTGAGGACATTTAATAGTAATTTATGTATATATTTGGCTAGTAAATCAAATCAATTTATAGAAATCAATTTTTAATTAATAGGAAGGAAATCTATAATAAATGAATTCATTTGTAAGAAAATGAAATTAATTTCTATATTAATTGGAAATTGTAATAAGATGATAAAATTGATGAATTATAGGATTTGAATTTAAATAGTGATTTAATTTATTTAATTTATAATAATTGGATTAATTGCAAATGAATGAAATTAAATTTTAATTATTACATTAGTTTAAAAATTAAGTTGAAATTGGAGAATATTTATGTAATAGCTTTGAACCCAATGTTAAATTCCTCCATTTGGTCATAGTGAATTGAATAATAAGAATGAATAGTGAATTCAATGGAATTATTGAAAAATTAATCTATAATTGATGAATATAATGAAATTTGAATTCACTACAACAAAAATACCCTAGTACAATGCCCTTTTTACAACGGACATTGGTTGCCCGTTGTAATAGAAGGCTATTACAATGGTCCATTCAGGCCCGTTGTAAAAGATGCCATATATAACGCCCTTTTTACAACGGGCATTGGTTGCCCGTTATAATAGAAGGCTATTACAATGGTCCATTCAGACCCGTTGTAAAAGATGCCAACTATACAACGGTCACAAAATGCCCGTTGTAAAAGGTGCCAAATTACAACGGTCACAATTTACCCTAATTTTCAAATATACTACACCCTTTATTAAAAAAAAAGGCCGGCCCTTTTACTTCCTCCTAGGTGTGGCATGTGGCAAAACTCCAGGCAGACCTACTTCCACAACTTTATCCAGCCAGCTCCTTGATCCCCTTGATCCAACTCCCTAGAACGTGATCTTCTTGGCCGTCTACCTCCCTCGAGGACAGGGCACTTCCTTTGGTTTTAGTATTGTGTGCGACTGGCTGCGTTTGCCCCAAGCACTTCCTCCCTTCCTTTACTCCAAATTAGGGCTTTGGGAAAAATTGAAGCCGCCATCTAGATCTTTGGGAAAAATTGACTTTGGTTATTTGACTTTGCGATGCCTGACTCTTGTAGCTGCCGTTGCATAGATTTTGAGGTTGCGTGGAGTCGTGTCACGATTTTGGGAATGGAGGCGGGTTGTGCTCGACTGGTGAGGTCGTTCAGGCGGTCGCGGATGATTGTAGATGTGTCGCGATTTCAGGGGAGGTCTGGAATTAGGTTCGCGGGTTGATGGAAGAGATACTTAGGTTGAATTGTGTGTTGCAGAGGGGATTTGGGTTGCGATTTGGCGATTGAGGGTTTCAGGTTATGGGTGATGAGAGGAGGAAGACAGGTGTTTGGTCGTGAAGTATGCAGGCAGAAGTGGTTAGTTTTGGTAGTGGGCTGAAGTAATAAATGTTGTTGGTCCCTAGAGCAATAGAAGTTTTGTAATATAATCAAATTAATGCTTCATATCTACGATCATAACAATCAGGTAATTTCTATATATAGTTTGCAAAATATGTTCGATTAATTACATTGTATAGCCGCATATGTCAAGTACTCTCTATAATTTTTAGTTCAATCATTTTAATAAAAAATGTGTTTGTAACAATATATATTGTGTCTTAATTTAATTGATTAAATGCAATATTTGCATCATAACAAATCGTGTACTCAACATATATAATTTGAAAATATGAAAGGTTACAGAAAACTAATTAATCTTTTTCCAGTATCAGTAATGGTGAAACCAAAGAAATATGTAGCTTACAGTTAAATGAATTTATCTTACAATATAAATCTAATAGTAAATAATATTTTCTAAAGATAAGGTAATGTAATGTTTTGTAATTATGTCAAACATCATATTACTAGAAAGTCATGCTACACCTTAAGTTTAAAGGTCTGTCCCACATGTGCAAACATATTATATTGCAAGCATGCAGGTTTGGCATAATTCATATAGAACTATAATGAATTGTTGCTTCAACAGTTTAATATACCATACATAATCATTAGAAGTGAGTCCTAGCTTTAATAACAGTGCAAGAGTGGTGAGCAAAGAATGATTTCAATGATTATAGCGCATATGAGAAGATATTTGTTAATATTTTATCTGTTTCATGGTTATACAAGTGTTACGTGGGGTTGATTTATTTTTTTGTTTCATATGTTGTGTATTTAGGGAAATGATATTAGTTAGTTCTATTGCTAAATGATATTAGTCAGTTCTGATATGTGGATACACGTTTCAGGTATTTGTCCATCATTCGTATTTTTACTCTTATTTCTTCTAGTTCTAATACAGAAATTTGATCAGATGATAAGGGTTCTTTTCGTATCCTAGTAATCATACTTATTATGAAATGTATTTCTGTTATATACATAATTTGATGTCATGGTATTGCATTTTGTATGGACAGGGGTCAAACCAAACATTTGTCTTCACTACAGTTCATAAAGAGCCAAGGTTATTTAGAGCTACTGGCATGAGTTGTAGTTAGTGCTGCTTTCTTGGTTTTCTTGCAGCATTATCCCATGGCTGACTTTCCCTTGAATAATCAGTATCAAGCTAGCATGTTCATAACTCTATCATTGTTTGAGTGTTTGATGCATTATTAGTGAACTGTGAAGTAGAGAATGATAACCAGCAACTTGTAATTTTTAAACTGAAATGGAAATCTGGAACTTCAATTTTCTGGTATTATCTGTATGTTAGAATGTGAAGTAGAGAATTTGTCAACCGTCTATTTCCATTTTGCTGTTTTTTAGAAGTAGTTTTGAGATATTTCATGGCAAATTCTTGAAATTATTTTGTTACGTATACCAGTAGCATTTTGATTGAGAATGGTTTTTCAAGTTGAATGGACATTGGACACTCGGTTTGTTATTTTAATAGAATATACTAACAGTTGTGATTGCATAGGTGCAAATAGATACTATTACATGTGCGTGAAAGATTTATTGGCTTTCGAAGGCCGTGGAGGTTTTGCACTAAGCCTAGAAGAGGATCTGTAAGTAGTCGTGTAGTTGATATTTTTGAGTTGGATTCAAAAATGAATTTTTTTTTTTTGCTGATTCATTATTCCGGATATTCGGATTACCATCTTTCAGCATACTGGCGTTAATCTATTTTGCTTTGTGGAACAGACTTCATGGAACAAGTGGGCATTGTGAAATATTTGGAAACACATGCTTGGCTCATAGCTCCGACTTTGAAATAAAGAATGTTGAGGTATTTTCAGACACTTCCAAGCCTTTTTTTCCCTCCTTAATTCTCTCTCTTAACCATTCAAGGTTTCATTTCTTGAACTTGCCATTTTTTCTTCTTTTTTTAGACCTTGCTACACTAAAAAACTTAGAATTGGTATATTAGTTTCACCATTGCCAATGATGGATTCATATTAGACAGCCTCCAAACTCAATGAAATAGGCTAATGCAGTTTATCATTTTTCAAACTACGTGATTTTGAAAACGAATAAGTTTCCCAGGCCACAGTAGGAATGTTGATTCTTGATAAATATCCGAAACAACATGTGATACCGTTATGGTTGAGTTCGTGCGGTAACTTTCAGTTGAGATTAGCTGAATTGGGTGTGTTACTTACATTAATCTTAGGTACTTATCTTAGGCGCGTTGTATTATTAGAATTCAAGAATAATCTGGAACGCCCAAGTAAGAAATATCTGAGCGGTAGTGTATCACTACTTTATCATTATTGTAGGTTCCAACGTTTTTTTCTTTACAAAACATCACTTCTGGTTAATCATTACAATCATACAACTTACTTGGCAAAATCATATCATGTATATAGCAATGCCAAGAGCCACACGTAAGCTGAAAGTAATATTTCCAATCTGGTTATAAGCATTCCTGGTTTCAGCCTATCAAAGTTCTTTATGTTAATTCTTTGGAGCTATTCTTAGGTGATATTCATAACTTGATTAGAATCACCCTGCATTTAAAGGAAATAATAATAATATTGCAAAAATCAATAGTTTCTTTGATAACCTGATATATATAAAACTCTGCTTCTTCTAATTGCTACCAGCTTCAACTTTACTCTTGTCCAACACAGAGTTTACTCTTGAGTGAATTTCAAGGTTTTCTAATCTTTAAGCACTAGATTTTCATTAATAAAGTCTATATATAAACATATAAGTTTATTTATTAACTATGGTGAGGGGTGGGCTTAAAGCAGGAATTACGGGGAATGTAATGCTATATCGATTGATGAGAGTACGGAAGATTGGTGGAGTCTTTGCATGATGATTTTGCTGTTGAGAAGCTTTACGTTTATATGACTATTGGTGGTAAGAGGTCTAATGCTATCCCTTGTGTCTTCGTTCTTTAGCGGAGGTACTGATTCTATTTTTTTGTTTCATTTTCATCTTTTCTGTATTAGAAATAAACATTATTATGCATTCTTTTGCATTTTACTATACTTTTAGTAGGATATATTTTGATTTGGGTAAATGCTTCTCCTAGAACAAATATGGAATATTAACTAATTTTGAAAAAAAAAATTATGAGAAAAATTGACACCAATGCAGCGCTAGGTTGTAAAATGTAGAAAGCATGCTTTTTCCTCAAGTTGATAGGATAAATTTCTTGACTTCCTCAAGCTGATAAGATACAATATCGTATGTGATTTTAATTATAGTAAACAAAACAAGAGGTGTGTCAGATGGTGGTGCCGTGGATAGCAGTCAGTAAGTTGTTGATAGATGATGTGTGCACGGTAATTGCAGGTAAATGGTACGAAGTTTGTAGATGACAAGCAGAACAGTTTTGGCAGGAGAAATGTGTGGAAGTTTTGGAATGGAGAAAAGGTGTTCGGTTAGTTCTTTGCAGTGGATGACAGGTTGCTGGGCTGCAAGTTGTTGTTCAGTTCGAAGGTAGTGACTTGAAGGCAAATGCAATTGCAGAGGTGAAAGACAGTGAAGGTTAAAAAAGATGGTGGTAGGAGATGGTTTTGTGGAGAGTATTTGGAAGTATGGTGAGATGGAAGAGGTTTTAAAATCCACAGAGCAATGTAGCAATGAGATATGTATGTGTAGGTGTTGGTATAGACAGAGAGAGAGGAAATTGAAATGCAAAGCATTGTAAATGTAAACAGTGAATTCAAATGTAAACAATGATGTGAACAAACTTGTAAACTGTGAATGTAAATAGAAAGTGATGAAATGAAAAGTTTGTTTGAGATATGAAAACTTATCAAAATTTTTGGAGTGTTAGAATTCTATGACTCTAGCTTTTGGTCTTTTCGTATGTGATTTTAATTATTTTACGACAATATTTAGTATTAGTATGGATGTATTGCATGGATGCCATCAATTAGTATGGTTAGTCTATTGCAACGGGTATGGTCATTGTATTATAGTATATTGCAACGGGCAACACAAGTTGTTAAATATGTTTTTTACAATGGTCAAAGCATGTTATGAAACATGCTATGCAACTAGTATGGTTAGTCTATTGCAACGGGTTATGGCCGTTGTATTATAGTCTATTACAGCGGTCATAACCCATTGTAAAAAGGTATGCTGCAACGGTTTTTACAACATGCTTTGCCCGTTGTAAAATGTGGTGGATCTATTACAACGAGACCTATTACAACGGGCACATGCCCGTTGCGAAAACCTTATTACAACGGGTATTGCCCGTTGTAAAAAGACTGTTTTGTTGTAGTGATTTACGCTGAAATTTATGATTGAATCAGCATTTAATTGACATCTAAATTGGTTTAAATCACTGAGATTTTTTAAGAAAACAAAACTGATAAGATTTGTAAATTTTGGAAGTGAAATTGAAAGAGTGATTTAATTAATGAATTTTTAATTTATTTAATTAATGGAAAAATAGCCATTTTGGCCACTGGCTCGGATTTCGACGAAACAAGTTTCATCGGATCCGTAACGGTGAATTATTGTAGGATTTGAAGTTTCGTAACGATTAGACTTGTCGTTTGATCGTACGGACTCGAAACACCTTGAAATAAACGAAATTGAGATAATTGAAATCAATTTGAAAAATATTGATTTTAGCATAACTTCTTCATACGATGAAATTTGAACCCGGAACCTTTTCCATTGCGTTTAAAATGTTTTAAAACACCTATTTTGATATATGTGTTCACCCAATTTCGTTCCGAGGTCAGAACGGGCTTTTTGGGCCACTTTGGCGTTAGCGCGCAAATCTATTTTATCCATCCATTCAAAATGTCAACCCTGCCTATATATATACTGCTATAAACCCTAGCAGCCTCTGTTCCTTATTTCTATACGTACAGAAATTTTTGTGCTCCTCTTTCTCAACGGCTGTAAACCCTAATTTATCCAATTCAAATTTCAATTCAAAAATCAACTTCAAAAATCCAAACTACTTAGAAAAATTCAGAAGAAAATATATATTGAATCTCTCAATGAGCATAATCTTCCGGTACTGTTCACTTTTTGACTTGGTTTGTGGTTTGACCAGAAATTTGGCTTTTTGTTTCGGCCGTTCGTACGTTGGTATTGGATTTGACGATGGATCTTCGTCCTGGGTTCGATCAAGCGGCTTGGGGTTGTAGGGAAGGTCGAGGCAAGTTGATCTACCGGTTGTTTCAGGTCGTAGTTGCTCAATTTCGCCATAATTGGCCGTAAAGCATGGCGGCAGCGCTACCGATTGGGGTGACCGGAGTTTGCCACGTGGGTACCGATATGGGCGGCCGACCATGGCGAGTTCAAGGGTGTTGTCAGATCGTGTTGGAGATATTCGTGGTCGTGGCGAAAATTGATGTGAAGATGGCAGCTTCGTGTTATCGTGTGCGAACTATCGATTTAGGGTTTCTACGCATCTGGAGGTAGAAGACGCGTGATGACGTGGCGTGTATTGGGAGGTATATTCGTTTTTTTTATTTAAATTAATTTCAAACACTCTAATCGGGATAACTTCCGCATACGAACTCCATTTCACGCGCGATTTTTTTGTTAGGATCGTAATAAAATTTCGAACATTTTGGCACTTGTTTGGATGGATTTGGAGACTGTTCAATTTTTGGGTTTAAATTGGATTTAAATTCAATTTAAATTCAAAAGGTGAGTGTTTTAACCCACACACAACTTCTAAAATCTCTTATGTTTGTTAAATTGATTGATTTATGATTTGAAATTTATTTACGACTGTTGACATATTTTTAATCATCATCTCAGTTAATTTCATTTATTCAAATTTAATCGTTATTTAATTTATTATTGAATATAACTGCCAGTTAATTACCTGTTTTATATTATCAGTTATATATTGATATTGATTGACTGTTTTGTATGATGATTGTGATGGATGTATGATTTTATGATGGATGAATGGATGTTGTATTATATATTATTTTAAACTGTAAGTTGTTATGCATTTTATTTCATTCGGGATTGCGGTTTGAAATGATATATAACCGTAAATTTTATTTTAAATTGCGGATTGAAATGATAAATATCTGTATCACTTGACCATAGGATAGAGAACTATATACAGGCACCGCGGTCTATATATATAACAATATTTTGAAATGATTTTCTATGGTTTGGAAAGGAATATACGGTTTAATAAGTATAAATTTTTGATGTTATATTAATATTATTTTATATAGATAGTTGAATTCTTGAATTTAAGCTATGTATAAAATTGATTTAATAAAATGAGGCTAATAGTGGAGTTTGATTGTTTTATATTATATGATTTAGTACCTATTTAAGATATTGTATATATATAGTTTTAAATGACTTAAATGAAATTTAAGTTGGAATATAAATATGGAATTGGTTTAAATTGAATTATTTAAGAATTGTACTTGAATAAATTTGATTTGAAATTTAATAAAAATGGAGATTTTAAAGGGTATGATTCTTATAACTTGATTTGGTATAAAGTAATTTAAATGAATATAAAGCTGAGATAAATGAATTTATCAAGTTAATTAAATTGAAAGAATATCCTGTTATTTGAAGTTAAAAGTTTTATTTAAATGATATTGGATTTATTAGATAAACATTTCAAATGTAAATAATAGTAATTGAATTGGATATATTTGGAATCATAAAAATTTAGTTTTGAAATATTGAATTTTAAGCTTTGAAATATATGAAGATTGAAATGGTGTATTTGGAGATTCAAATCGGTATTTGGGAATTTATTGGTGAAATTAAATAAGCTATTTTATTATATAAAGTTGTTTAATATTTAAACCATTTAAGTATTAAAAGTTGTATTTCAAAGCTATGGGGTTCAAGGTATATAGATTTGGCAGCACTATAATTTTGGAAAGAGATATATTTTGAAATAAAAACGATATCATATTGATTTGAGTTTTTAAAAATAGAAATGATATCATATTTATATGGTTTTGAAATGGATATTATATTCTGGTTTTAAAGTATAAACTACTTTGAAAAGACCATGGTGTTATAATAACGGTTGGTTGTTGAAGAGACCGGGATCGGAAGTTGTCATACTCTCTGCCAACTCCGAAAACCACTTTAACAACCGTGTACGCGGTGGAGATTCCAAAATGAAGTAGGATGGCGGCGGCGTTTCCTTTGAGGTAAATACGTGGACCCAACTCCCGTGAGTTGGCATAAGGTGGCTAAAACAGGAGCGATTGACGGGTTAATGAGGTAGCACCTTTGATCGGACACATCCCTTCGATATTATACTTTGACTTTTGGATTGATTCGGTGGCCACTTTTGATTTTTTATTTGGGGGTGTGGCTCGAGGTGGGCGGTAGCTGCACGCTACGCGTTACCACCGACCTGAAAGCGTAATTAGATATCTACCCTGACATTGCCTAGTTGTGCTGTGTCACCTACCCTAGCGCGCCTTGTACGAGTTTGGTTTTCTCCCGTAGCCCGTGTGGTATCCTCTGGTGACTTCCCGATCAAGAGGGACTATGATATTGGATAGACTATTGGGACTATTAAGTGTTAAGGGGAATATTGGGTTAACGCTATTTAAAAGTATGTTTATTTTACTATAGACACTATTATAATAGCGAAATATTACTACATAGTAAATAGTTTAACGAATTCTTAGGAGATGTGAATTCCGAGCATCTCTTAAGTTACTGCACTTATATTTATTTCTGTTAATTTAACTCACATAAGATATTTAGTTCTGACTCGAGTGTTTTGTCTTTTCAATTCGCTCGGGTCAGCCCGTGCATTTCAGGATTCGAAGACTTTAGCTCTGGAGGACGAGGACGAATATTTATATTACTGTTATCTACTATATTATTCCACTACACCATTTATTCCGCTACATTGTTATTATCCTTTGGTATGTGAACTCTGATATATATTGTGTAAGTAAAATTAAATGTTTTGTAAAATAGTTTTATGAACTGTATATTGATTATTATATTTTATCGTTCCGTTGCAAGATTCTGTTTTGTTTTTTTCTTCTCTGCTTTTCTTATTACCCCATAACAATCCGCCGTTTTGTATGTTTTAAGTCTGACGTGTGTGGTTTATCGTCGATTTAAAGCGTGCGAAAAGGCGGGACGTTACAGTTAGTCTATGTTTTGCAGATAACTCAGATGCTGGATTCGGGCAGGAGCAAAGTTGAAAATAAAATACGAGTGAATGAGTGATATGCAATGAGGTGAACAATATAAAGTAAAATTTGAGATGTAGTCGAAATTGTACTGTAATTGAAAAATGTATATCTGTAGTGAGAGTTAAAATTTGTACTATCCAAAATTGTAATAAATTTGTTTGAATAAAATATCTGTTTGGATTTAAATTCTGTGTTATTTATTTTATTCAGCAAATATTATGTGAAAATAAAATAGTATAATAACAATACATTTAAATGAATATATATATATATATACATATATATATATATATATGTTTATTATCATCAAACAAAAATCATATACTGGCATATTCAACAAAATCAATAAATCCAAAAAATAAATCCATCTTCTCTTTCTCAAATGCAAAATAATCCAAGTGAAATTAATAACTATATCCATTAAACAACAAAATTGACCAGCAAAACCATTAGTATACTTGAATATCATCAATATAAAAAAAAAGTCCCTTTACCTAGCTGAGTAAGATTTCTCTTCTTCGCCCCCGAGTAAAGCCTACAAAGAGGAGATTGCGGCGATACAGTGGAGGGAGAGAATCGACATGGCTAAAAATATTAACTCATATTTTAGGAGTTTGATGTGGAGAGGCACAAAGATAAAACCCTAGATCTTAAGTAGGAATCGTAAAACAAAATATGGAAGAGGAACGAAATAAAACGAGCGTAAGACACTTTTTAATACGATAATTACAAATTTGTCCCCATAAATTCATCTTATTTGCATCATGGAAAAATATCCCAACGACTATAAGTGTGACAAACATTAACCAACGGAAATAAGTGTTGGTATCTTATAATAACAGTGATCATTTGGAATTCAAAAAAAATAAATATTGCAAGATAGCTAATTTGGTTTAGTGTATCATATTTTAAACTTAGACGGTTCATTTAGAACTGTTTAAACTTAAGTAGTTCATTCAAATCAAGCATGAGTTATTACTCTAATGTATGTGACATTTCACTCAAATTTAGCGTAGTATATCTGCCCATATGATTATGTGAAGACAAATTCTATCCGAACCCATAAAAACGTTGAGTTGCCTTTCAAATGTTGAAGAAAAAAAAAAATATCTTTTTGCTAAGTTGCGTCAATTTTAATTTTTTTTTAAAAATATAATTTTCCGCAGTTGTTTTACGTGGTGCTTTTAAGGTATCATGTAGTTGTCTTACACGTTGCTCTAAAGGCACCTGCATAAAAAATTTGAAAAAAAGTTAAAGCATTAACTGTATTTTTGTCCTTATTTTTTTGTAAAATCAAGGGCAACTCAGCATGTTGGGTTTGAAGAGCCCCAGCCTTATGCGGATGTACTGTACAAAGACCGTTTAATCCGACATGTGATCGTATCAATGGACGGCCGAGAGCCACCATTCGTCGTAACTTACAATCCTGAATCTATAAAGGCGGCGTCTTTGTATCTCTTCGTCACTTATCAGCTTGCAGGCAGCATTTCCCCTCTTTTCATTTATCTTTCTTCGTTGCTTTGCTTGATTTAAAATTCTATTGTTTTTTTTTTCTACTCCAGTTTCAATTTACTGCGTTTCCTACTTGTTTGGACATTATTTGCGGTCCTGATGGTTTATATTTATTTATTAATGAAAATAGATGGGCAAATGAGGATTATTGGTTCTGAATCATTTTAATGATGATAAGCATTTATTTATCACCTTGGAGATCTGATGCTCATCATTCAACATAATTGTTATCGTAATTTAAGGTAAATGAGTATATATACTGCAGAATTTCAAATGCTCAGATTCAGAATACTTATGCTGTTATTTTCTACTGTAGCTGAAATTAATGTTATTGCATGTAGAAATTTTTGGACTTTTTTTATTTATTTTAAATATGGTTTTTTGTTCCTTTTCTTAAATTTATTTTTGAAAATATGCTTTTATCTACTTTTATCTAATATTTTTATTTGATCCGTTCACCTATCGTTTGTGATATAGGTTAAATATTTGATCCAAAGATGTATGCAAATTTGTTGTTACCAGTTATATATAGTTTAGGCTAGACGTTGATATCTTTTGGTTACGTTTTAATTACTACGATTACAGAACTTGCAGTTAAAGATATTTAACTAAGCTGATATGCTATCATCAAATATAAGATAGAACAATAAATCATATAAAAACGTAATTCCGTCAAAACTATTTATAATAGATAAGAAATAATAGACGTTGAATCAACTGGTGGAGAAAATAGATCCTTGAGAGGATACTGAGTTTGAACGCGAGGATGAAAATAAGATGACTTGTCTCTGGACCTCGGGATATTGAGTTAGAAAGTGAGGTTGAAATTTAGATTATTGTCAAATAGTTGTTTTATTGTGTTATATTAAATTAAACATTACATTTTTTGATTAATTTAATGATTTTAATACAAATATTAATGAGCATTCATGGGAATTTTTTTTACGGTATTTAAATATTGTAAATTATTTCCCAGTTATGTTTATTTATTATTATGTAAATATTGTTAAATTATTCAAAATAGTAAAGTTTAATTTAATATATAACATAATATTACAACTAATTAATAGTGTTTATTAGAAGAATGTATAATATGTAAGTGTAATATTAGATTTGAAAGCACAGGTAGCCCACACACTAGTTATAGTTCATTCATAATTCTTACTGTGTGACATTCATAACCAAACCATCATGTGGTGATAGCAAGGATACCAATTTGAACACTTGATGATTCAGCTTGACCCCTTTGATTCAATATATATAAATTATTAAGAAAATCTTGTCTTGTCAAAGTTGTTGCATGAGTATTACAATACAGATTGATGGAAGAGGACATGGCTGACCTCATTTAGGTGAAGCATAAATGCTTTCTTTTCAGATTTATATAGCAACTATATATAAAATCACTGGTACCTTTATTCATAACACAAGCTCCATAAATGCTAAAATTATAGCAGTTTACAGGGAGATCAGTGATTGGTGTTTTTGATGATATATCCAGTTCTGGCTGTTTGTACATGCACATATACACTTGTTCCTGTCTCATGTATCATGCACGTAGATGATTGCTGGATAATTGCTAACTCAAAAGTCATGTCTACTTATCTGCTTGACGTTTTGTATTAATGGACGACCATTATCACTTCAAATCTGGATTAAGTATATTAGCCAAGTCAAGTCTGGATGAATTTTACACAAGTTGTTTAACATATAGATGTTTATACATAACCAATCAAAATATATAGTCTGATATTTTATCATTTGGTAATGCAATATACATAAGTGGTTATGGAAGATGATTTGAGAACTTCAACTTCTTGTGTACCGATCTCGTAAATTAGGCTAATTTACAACATTTCAATACTATACAGACAGTGTATTGTACTATTGTTGCCTAGTATGTTCTTTCAGTTGTTAAATCGCTGTCCCTTTTTTGCTTTGACAGAGCTACATTTTCACATTAACATAGCTATATTTTCATATTAACATTTCAATACTGTACGGAGAGTGCATAATACTATTGTTGCCTAGTATGTTTTTTCATACTATTATTTTCATATTGACATAGCTATATTTTCATATCAACATTTCCGTACTGCACGGCCAGCTTATAGCTTATTATGCTATTGTTGCCTAGTATGTTTTTTCAATTGCTAAATCGATGTCCATTTATTGCTTTGACATAGCTATGTTTTCATATTAGTAGATAATTCTAAATGCAACGAGTCATACATTGTGTGGTTGCTATAGACGGTAGTAGGTCAACTATTTCCTTAGCTTATGTAAAATATAAGTTCCATGCTAGGTGTACGTTAGGGTATTAGTTGCGTGTATGGAAGTGAATAAATAAAGAATTCCTTTTTCTTAAAGAACATTCAATACATCCAACTTCTTTGTATAAAAAGTTGACTTACATTTTGTACATACTCATGTTAAGATAAAAGTCTATTTGATTGGTTGATAGGGATGAATTTTGAGGATTCCAAAGGACTTTTTATTTTTATCAACGGGTAAAAAAATGGTTATTTAGGATTCGTTTGTTTGCGACAAGACAAGAAAGGGGCAATAAGAAGGGACACACGAAAAAGGCATGCAAAATAGACGCGAAAAGAGAATGGTTCGCAATGCGTTATTGCGAAAGGTACATTTTGAAATGGTCATTTTAATTGTTATGTTAATATTAATTATGTTTCACAGTATTAATTATTTGCGTTTGAAGTTTGAAGTGAACTAAAATATTAAATACTAAAAAACAAACGGTAAATGTGATTAATTAACGTTAGCGTATAACAGGTTCGACGTCAACATAGCATTTTGGACCATTCGTTTAAGCTCGACAAAACGGTGGACGTTGTGTTTGACACTTCCGATGCATCTGACGCCACATCAACTTTAGCTTGTTAGTTTGTTGCGAATACTCTCTGTACAAAATTGTATTTCATAAAATGGTTATTTAATACAAGTTAGCTACTGCAGTAAAATAGTATTAGAAATGGTGTCATAGCTGCCCTGTCTTTTTTGCCCTGTTACCTTTTCTTCAGTTAATTTCTTCTGACAAAATGTGAGCATATTCTACTTAATTTTACATATTTGTTATTTTCACCTTATAATATACTGTTATGTTAACTGACATTTTTCCACTTTAGCTGTTGGCACTACAAGGGGAGGGGGGATTTCCGACGGCTGAAAACCGTCGGCGGCCGTCGGAAGCCGTCGGCGGCCGTCGGAAAAAGCCGTCGGAAATGAAGGCGTCGGGGAGCAGTATTTCCGACGGCTACCGACGGGTGATGCCGTATACATTATCGACGGTTTCCGGCGGTTTCCGGCGGTTTCCGACGGCTTCCGACGGCCGTCGGAAACCGTCGGAAACCGTCGGAAATCAGGCCAATAAGCCGTCGGAACCCGTCGGAAACCGCCGGAAAATTTCGACCAATAAGCCGTCGAGAGCCGTCGGAAGCCGTCGGAAACCTGTTGTTTTTTTTTAAAATCTGCTGCAAATAGAGCCTTCCAACCACATTTCTCTTCCAAACACTACAATATCAATACTGCACAATCAAATAAACAATAATCCAACCAAACATGCAAACCAATACTCCAAAATATTCAATAGACACAGAAATAAACTAAATTAGAATAAAAATAAAATACAAAATATACATAACATTCCAACATTAACAATAATACTAACAATAACTGTTCTAATCATGCATATCCTGATACAGCTACAGAACCAAGTGTATTATACATAATTATACATATCAACAATTAATTGTTCCTTCTACCAAATCATTGTAAACTAAAACTAAACATACCTGCACGAACGAATTAGAAAGCAATGAATCAATCTGCCCCAGATCCAGAGCCAGCCGATGAAGGGAAGCGGCCACCAAACTGCTGCATGTACTCAAATAACTGTGCCGTCTGCATGGCCTGTTGGCGGTTCTGCTCCTCCAACTGCTGAACTCTAGTCTGTAATTCTTCTATACTTGCTAGCTCGCTCTGAGGTCTACTCCGCCGTCTCCTACTCTGACTACTGGACTGCAATAATTGAAAAATAAATAAAATCAAAGTTTATTGTTTTGAAAAGGTAAGAATATCATATTTTAAGTATTTTAAGAAAAATTAAATTATTTACCGCTAAATTGCCAAATCCGTATCGTCGACCATGCTCTGGTGGACTCATAACGGACTCAAAAATAATGTCCTCTTCATCGGTCGTCAGCTGCTCTCGACCCGTATCAGAAAGGAGTTTCTGTCGCTGCTCCATAAACATCTCCTGCATTGACAAATTAATAATATCATATCTTATTTCATAATAATTTGACAACTAAAACAATTACTAATACTGAATAAAATGAAATATGCTTACATGGCTTTTACTGGATTTATCGTCCTGCCATGTGTACGAAACAGTCCCGTCTGGATTAACATGCTCAACAGCATGCGTACGGGTGAACACGTCCATATAGCTGACAGGACCATGTGCCTCGGCTTCCTGAAGTTGATTGTTACATACAATTATTATACATTTAAAATCATATAGCATAAACTATTTACATTTATTATTCAGTAATTAAATTTACCAACTCCTGCCGATACTGCTGAAACGACTTCGATCCTCCGCGATGAGTAACGGGATTCTTATTTCTATTTGCAGAGTTTCTATCTGACTCTGCCTGTACATTCAAAATTTGATACATTATTTTTCAATCACGTTAAATTAATAATTGAAAAAAAATTAGTATACTTGCCTTCGCCTCGTCCGTCTCCCAGTAGCTCAACCAAGCTTGCCACACGCTCTCCCCCATCCACCGTGGTCTCTTCCCGGATTTCTTAACCTCAGATATCGTGTCTCTGTAGTTCTTTCGCATCTTCCTCATCCAGTATGCTCGTGCCAGCTGCATATCATCTGTCTGGATGTCTATCTCAGCCTGTGTTAAAAAAAGATTACACTTTAAACGATAAACGGTAGAAAAACGACAAAAACGAATTAAAAATGGAAAACATAAAAATTACACATACTAGGACATCCTGCCATATGCACTCTATGATGTGCGGAGGGATGGTATCCCACTTTGGCCAGCACGCACTCATCCTACTACGATATGCTGCTCTGGAGACGTCCAACACTACCTTAGTGGGTAGTAGCTCGAACCCCCTGTTTTTAAGTACGATACAGATAAGTACATACGTATAGTATAGAAAAAATAAGATGATGAATAAGATTTAATTTTTACCCATCTGCTTTGGGGGCTAACGTAACAACTGGACGGTGTGGCGCTTGCGATGGGCCACTGCCATCGCCTCCTGAAGAACGGGAAGAGCTCCTCCCTCTATGTGACATAATGATAAACCTGTGACGTTTACACATCATTATATAAGAGAATAAAAACATGATAATGAAATATATTTCATATGAACATGACATCAATGGTATAAATTGCTTAATTATAATGACTGAAATGTAAATAGACATGTAAGTTTGTTATACCTGATTCATGATGGGTGTACTCTTCCTACGATAAGCAGAGTTCATTGCATTTTTAATAAAAATTGCTAAATAAATGACAAATTGAAATAACATAAAACAATAGTAAACGGATTTAGTTTCATAGTTACATCAATTTCATAATACATCAAGAATTCAACATAGTTACATCAATTGCAAAAAAACAGATTCAAATTTATATCAGTCATCATCGTCTTCTGATTCAGATTCGGTCTCGTTTTCGACGATATTTTCCTCTGCACTGTCAAACGCTTCTACCAAAACATTTGATTCATCGATCAAAGGACCAAAATCTGTATGATCGTCTGTAATTATTATTTCGTTATTTTGCTCAAGATCTGCCTGATAAGCTTGTTCGTCCGGAATATTCTTCCCATCGAATGTGAATCTGGCCTTTGTTTTAAAAACTGCAGACCAATCTGCTTTATCTCTTTTTAGAGACGGATAAGGAGCGTAATAAACTTGCAATGCTTGTTTGGCTAGTACAAAAGGATCATACTTGTGATAGTGCGATGTATGCTTTATTTCGATAAGATTATAATCCTTATGCACATTAATTCCAGAACCTGGAACATTGCTAAACCAATTGCATCTAAATAGAAACACCTCCTCCGCGGGTCTTGAGAAATATGTCAGTTGCAAAATTTGTGTTAGAACGCCATAAAAATCATTTAAATGGTTTTCTGGATCGTCACTACCTTTAACAAATACACCAGTATTATTTGTTAATTTTTCTGCACCGTATTCTTTAGTGTTAAATTTGTATCCATTGACGAAATATATTGGATATGTCTTGACCACTCTTTTTGGTCCCATTGCAAGATGTTTCAACCCTTCGTCAACAACACAATTTTTCGGCTCATAAACGTAATTTGAAAACCAACGGGAAAATTCTTTACTGAGATCTCCGTTCGGATGTTCCCGTTCATAAACACTGTTTATATAAACAAATTATTACATTAGGTTATACACGCGCATGCATTACAGAAAAGAATAAAACAAAAATTATTATTTCAGATTACCTAACAAACGGTGCAACCTCGGCACAATTTAGAAGAATATAAGTGTGTGCTACACGAAGATCTCTATCGTCTAGCCATATTTCCACACATTTTCCAGAAGGCCGACCATGTTGTCTAAAAATAGATAACATTGCTTGAGAGGACTCTTGTTCGTCGCCTTCATCATTACGAGGAACACTTTGAAATGAAATATTCACATGGTCACTGAAATAGTGAGAGAAAAAGAACGAAGCTTCTTCTTCGATGTAAGATTTACATATCGAACCTTCAACTCGTGCTTTTTGTCTCACTTTTTTCTTCAGATGATTCAAATATCTATGCAACATTAATTTATATTAACTTCATCTTTCAAATGCAATTAAATTACGTTATAACATATTACATACCTCTCAAATGGATACATCCATCCGTATTGGACAGGACCTCGAAGTCGTGCTTCAGATGGAAGATGAACAGGTAAATGTTCCATCACATTAAAAAAACCTGGCGGAAATATTTTCTCTAATTTGCAAAGCAATATAGGAATGTCCACTTCAAGTTTACGTAAACGTTGCACTTTTAAAGTAGTCGAACAAAGCTCTTTGTAAAACATACTAAGCTCCGTTACTACCTTCCAAACTTTTAACGGCAGTAGTTCTTTAAACATAACGGGAAATAAATTTTCCATCATTATGTGACAGTCGTGAGTTTTCATTCCGCTCAATCTACTATTTTTAAAGTCAACACATCTACGAAGATTTGATGATATCCCATCAGGAAATCTTAACCCTTCCACCCATTTTAACACAGCTTTAACTTGATTATTATCTAATTCGTAACAAGCTTTTGGTTTTTTACTGTCATTTGGTTTCATATGAAGCTCGGGACGTTTGCATAATTCTTCTATATCACGTCTTGATTTCAAATCATCCTTCGTCTTCCCTTTCACATTCAAAATTGTGTTAAACACATTATCAAATACATTTTTCTCATTGTGCATCACATCTATGTTATGGCGAAGCAGAAGATGTTTCCAATACGGCAACTCCCAAAAAATAGTTTGTTTGCACCAGTTATGAACAACTGATTTGCCTTCAATTTCTGTTTGCTCCCCCGTTTCATATATCTTTGGATAGTCCTTAACAAGTTCATATATGTCTTCGCTTGACCATATCGTCGGTGGTTGTCTATTTTCTACTCTATTAGCTAAAAAGTTTTTCTTGTCTCCTCTGAAGGGATGATTTACATGGAGAAAATATCGATGACAGTCAAACCATGAAATTTTCTTACCATGAGGTAAAGAAAACGCTCGTGTTTCATCCATGCAATATGGACATGCTAGACGACCGGCAGTACTCCATCCCGAAAGCATTGCATAGGCAGGAAAATCACTTATAGTCCACAACAAAGAAGCAAACATACGAAAATTTTTCTTCTTTGACACATCGTATGTTTCTACTCCTTCGTTCCACAGTATTTTTAACTCCTCAATCAACGGTTGTAAATATACATCGATTCCTTGTGTCGGATCGTCGGGGCCAGGAACGACAACAGTAAGAAACATATATTGCGTTTTCATGCACATCCATGGAGGTAAATTATACGGTGTGACGATAATGGGCCAGGATGAATATTTAGAACCAAATTGAGAAAATGGAGAAAAACCGTCCGTACATAATCCTAATCTAACATTTCGACTCTCCGCTGCAAAATTTGGATACGTTTTATCGAAATGCTTCCATGCTTCTCCATCGGCCGGATGTGTCAACGTACCCTCTTCCTCCGTTCTCACGCTATGCCACCTCATATTAGACGCAGTTACAGAAGATGCGTATAATCTTTGAAGTCTTGGAGTTATGGGTAAGTAGTGCATACGCTTGTACGGAACTTCCTTACCCTTCTTTTTTCTTGGTTTGTATCTCTCCTGGTTACAAACTTTACAATTTCTAAGGTTTGCGTCTTCTTTCCAAAACAACATGCATCCTTTTAAACATGTATCTATTTTCTGATACGGTAAACCAAAAGCCGACATAAGTTTTTTAACTTCGTAGTGATTTTCACACATTAGATTATCGGGCGGCATATGTCTTTTTGCAGCTTGTACAACAGCCGTAAACCCAGCTTCAGTGATGTTGTATTTTGACTTCATCGCAATGTATTCTGCGATTACTGACAGCTGCGTGCCGCTTTTACAACCATCCCAAATAGGTTTTTTAGCTGCATCTAGTAAATCATAAATTTTCTTAGCTTCAATATTTGGTTCTTCAACATTTACATCATCGTCGTCAACTTCAACCATAGGAAACATTGATCGTGCTGCATCTTCGACCATATTTTCTATACGGGTCGTTGAAACTATTTCGTTAACGACACTTTCAGACTCTACAGAAGTATTTGCTACAACTTCTCCATGCCGATCCCAAACATAATATTCGGGTGTGAAACCGTGTTGGCACAAATGAACTTTCACAATATCTGGTAACAAAAACTTCAAATGTCTACACCTACTACACGGACAACGAATTTCTGGATCGTTTCCGTTATTACTTAAGGCGAATTCAACAAACACGTTTATACCGTTATAAAAATCTTCTTTTATTGAGCCCCTCATTCCTTTTCTTTGGTACATCCATCTCCTTCGATCAACAAAATAATCAATCATTTTTCCTATTTGACAAAATGAGAAGTTCAAAATTTAATATTTATTTTGAAGAATACACATTCGAAAAAGATTATTTTCATGTTCGTATAATATTTTGAATTTAAAGAACAACTTCACAAATTTAAAAATATTTTCAAATAGGGCACATTTCATTTTTTAACGTACGTAACGATTAAAAATATATAATTTTTTTTCATTGGTCAGACATCCTACCTCCCATTACAAACACAGTAAGCATTTACATTTCGTATATTACTTCGTCCCAAACGATTCAATAAAATTTCGGCAGCATTTCCCTTTTGTTCCCTGCATTGTACACAAATGCGTGTACGCAGGAAACAAAAAAGAAAAGTTAGGGCGAAATTTTATGAACCGTTTGAGACGAAGTAGTATACAAAATGTAAATTCTTACTGTGTTCATAACTTGTCCAATACAGGGACAAATCCGACAAACATTGTACCAGATGAATATAAATGGTCGTTTTTCGAAAAAAACGACTATTTATACAACGATCATGTACAACACTCGTCAGACGGGGCCAAAAACTCTCTAAGGGACATTTGTCGGTTAACATGCGCGCATTTTACTCAAAAATACAGTTTTACTCACTGTTCACATTTATATATTAATTTCACACATTTATTCGACGTATTACGCATCAACTTAGGGCTGGTTTAACATTTTGTCATTTTTCAATACACACAATTATAATTTAGAGTAATGCATTTTTTTTGTGTCATAAGTAAAAACGTGCACAATATAATACTCCTAGTTCATTCAATCATTTTATCTTATTCCAAATAACGTATACAATCGTCGAATCAAGGCATACACAACAAAATACATATACATGAACATGCACAAATTATACGTGTTTATCACAATTTCACGATAAAAGATGAAATTGGTATACCATGTGATGCTATAAACCGTTATTACGCTAGTGGAAACAATTGCAATCATTAATTCGCCCTAATTTATCAATTTATGCAAATCTATAATTAGGGTAAAAACTGAATTTTTCATAAAAATAAGAGATTATACCTGAGATTAAGAGTACTGAAGCTTGATTAGAGTGCGTTGGAAGATCCGGAAGCTAAAAATTAGGGATTGGAAGCTTAGGGGTTGAATTTGGGGGGTTTTTTGGGTTTTTTTCGTATGAAATGGAGGAGGAAGAAAGGGCTCGGCTGGCTGGTATAATCGCAAATTTGCGACGGCTTCCGACGGCCGCCGACGGCCCGTCGAAAGCCGTCGGAAAATGGCCGTCGGAAGCCGTCGGTCTTGGCTGTCGGTATTCTGCCTTTTTCTTGTAGTGTGGTCATATTGTTAAATTGAGGATTTGTGAGATGATGATTTATATTTCATCATATTCAACATATTTTTTGTTTGCTGCTAGTGTGCCATATTTTATATTGAAAGACTATTCAATTTTGATATTATCCAAATCTCTTGCAGTTTGTTAAATGTAACACAACTGTAATAAATAAGTATTGATTGAAATAATTTAACAAAGTTTGTTTTGTTAGTTTAGCTATATGAAAAGAGCCTTTTTTGCGCTTCCTCTGCTCTCAATTGGAATTTGCAAATGAAGCCAGCATCCCACTTTCTCTATGAAAGCAGTCTCTTTCAGTTGTTTCTCCATTTATTCATTTTCTGCATCTTATTTTAGTACATTTTTAGTTTCAGTCATTGTATAAGTGTATATTTACAGTAATACTTTTTTAGCCAATAAATATGATAAAATACTTAATTAAATGTAATAGTACAGCTAATTAATATATTTGTTAGAATAATATATAATATTAAAAGGAAATATATTTTTGCATTCAAACTTTTTACTCAAAATCATACTCAGATAAGTAACCATTAGAACAAAATAATCACACGGTCCATACTTACATAGAGAAAAATATAGGTAGAGTTTAGGAGGCCAAAACAGTGATTTAATCTTAATCTTTTGATTTGTTTGAGTAAATTCAACTAAGAAGTTATGATTCTTATCCATATCTAAATGTATTATAATTGAGATAAATAGTTAACTATAGTGTAATTAATTTAAAATAGAAGCGTGAGACTATAATCTAATACTCTGGATGTGTAAATGCAAAAAGTTGAACCAACAACAGAAGTTGTCCATGTTTAATTAAAGATTATCAAACATTGAGTGTGATCTAAAATGTAAAATAAAGTTAAAAATATTCTTGCATTCTGAATTTTTTTGAACATGTCAAGTTATTCTTGCATACTGAAATTCTTATGCTTATGATAATATAATTTTATTAACTATAATTAGCAGCTCAAGTCGGAAGCCATTCAGATATAAACGGCAATACATGCAAGTCCCATCAACTAAAGCTTAAGCATTATTCTAATAAAATTGATCAGGAGTGTTCGTTGTCATAAATCATAACTTTAAGATGCGTTCATACTTTACAACCAAACCACAATATACAGGAGCTCTTCTGTAATCAAAGTGACTCCTTTGGTTCAACAGTACGATGTTAAAATCTTGAATCTTGCATAGTCCAAGTTGTTGCGTGAGTGTTACAATACAAATATATGAAGTAGACATACTACCAACAATGTTTAGGTAGTACATAAATGCTCGCTTTTTACAGATATAATTATAAAATCACTAGACCCAGACAGTCCTATAACTAGCTACCTTGAGTTAGGAAAATCAATTTATAATAGTTTCATTTTATTTTTAATTACTTCATAATCAGTCATGGAGGGATATGAAAGCCTACTTGTATATTTAGCAATCTCCGTGCTATTACTGCCTTGCTTCCTCATATTTTTTGTTATTAAACCAATACTAAAGCTTTCAAAGCCACTATCACATATTGCCTGGCCAGATGATTCTCAGTTCGTCGAGCAAACTCCAATAAGTCTTCAACAGTTAATAGCAAAGCGCGACATGGAACTTCGAGTATGTAGCTTCCGAAAAGAAAGAGAAGAGCCAGTGACATGCATTGTATGTCTATGTAACATGGAAGAAGGAGAGGAAACAAGAGAAGTGAAGTGCAGGCATGTATTTCATAGAGGATGCTTGGACCAGTGGGTTGAGTTCGGCCATGTTGTCTGTCCACTTTGTCGACTTCCTTTTATAACGGCTGAGGGGAAAGCTATAATTACAGAGACAGTTTATAGGGAGATCGGTGATTGGTATTTTTGGTGATATATGCAGCTCTGGTCATTTGTACATGGACGTATATACTTGTTTCTGCCTCATGCTCAATGAAAGTTCGAATGGTAGTTAGCGTCTCGCTTCTTTGAAATATTGGCATTTTAAGTTGTATACTTGTCTCAAAATTCTAATGACATGTTTCAAGCAGAGTTATCATCGTCTGTACAGGTTCCTCTCAGCAGCTCTCAATAGCCTCTGCATTAGGTATGAGCATTAAAAATGTGAACAATTGTTTATAGACATTGTTAAATTGAAATATTTTATATGAAAAGAGTCACTGGAGAGCAAAAATTCAGAACTACAAAAAGAATCTCAGCTGTGAAGATGATACGTTTCCAATGTGAGAAGAAGCAACTGATTACACAGAGCCTCAATGTAGTGTCTTTTTCTATAACTGTAAACAGAGTTAAAGAGGAAACATTGCCTTTTTGTATACTTCGAATTATCATTGACTAAGATAAACACAAGTAACAGAGACGTTTAAAAAAGATGAAGCATAAATGGAAGATATATTACTAACGATATATAGACAGGATACTTGTCTATTTCAGTGCATAATACTTGTCTACTCGAACATTGATATGCATAATACTGTCGTAGAATCAGATGGTTACAAATATAACAAGAGACGGTGCCAGTATATTATGTGCAAATATTTATGTTATAACCATATATACTGTGACAGGTAGAGATTACGGACCCATTCAGTACGGTAGAAGCTAACACTATTTATGAGCCTAGCTTTGATATTGGTTGTTGAGTTCAAATATGTTAAATTTGGAAAAGAAAAGTCCAAGGCTATAAACAAAGTAAAAATATGCAAAGAAACTAAATAGTTGCATGATCAGGGGAGGCCTTTTGGCTTTTAAAAGTTAAAATTCAAAATGTAATGATTTGTTAGATCTCTGTACTCCTTGCTTGATATGGTCGGTTCTAATCGAAGGGCAGATTGAAATCGCATTAGTCCATGGTTTACCCACATGAGTTGGTAAACTCTTAATAAAAAAATCTCTAACTTTGTGTGCTTTCTCATTCCTGTTTATGCACAGCTCCACAAATAAAGACTATTCTAATTTTAGACCTATCTCTATTCACTCATATGAGATAGTCTTTTGGGGCAACATATGTTGGAATTCCTAAATACTAAATTGAATGAAAATAACATTGTCCCACATTGTCAAAAATTGAAAAGCTATTCTAATATATTAATTGCTTTGCAATGAAGGAGTTGGGGCCTTGCGGCACCCAAATGTTTGCTTCGTTGTGACGAGGGAGATCATGCATCACCACCATACGTGCGCCGCCGTCGTCCGACCGGGCCGGGCTCAATTCTCATTCTATTCCAATTCTAATTCACATACGTATTACATATAACATACGTGCAACAGTAGAGCTCTCAACAAAGGCTACTACACACAACAGGCCTGATCCGTTCAAATGAGACGGTGATGACTTTATAACATGGCAAAATCAAATGCTATTTTATCTCACCGCACTCGGTCTACAACGGTATCTCGAGGAGGAGGAACCGATTCCTGCACCAGGCAAGGAATCAGATGTTAATATGTGAAAGCATTCCGATTTTCTATGCATAAACTATATTATGAATTTTCTTGACAAGGTGCTATACAAAGTATATCAGCCTCTAAAGACGCAAAAGCACTATGGAATGCACTTGCCACGAAATATAAGACGTAGAATATCAGTCTTAAGAAATTTATTATAGGCAAATTCATGGACTACAAGATGGTTGACTCCAAAGCGGTGACTGCTCAACTGCATGCACTGCAAATCATCATTCATGAACTCGAAGTGGAAAGTCATAAGGTTGGAGAATCGTTTTTGATTGAAGCCATCACGGGAAAAGTAACGCCGTCATGGAGAAATTACCGCAACTATCTAAAGCATAAGAAGAAGGAAATCTCTTTACAGGATCTCATAGTCCGACTGAAAATTGAGGCAAATAACCGTGGAGTTACAAAACCAAACGAGGAGGCATTTGTGGCTGAAGGTTCAAAGACCAGAAACAAAAAGAAGAATTTACAGAAGAAAAGGAAAGCTCCAGACAATAAATCAAAAGATAACAAACGAACTAAAAAGTTTAATGGCGAGTGTTGGGTTTGTGGAAAGGCTGGACATGCCGCTAGAGATTGCAGACTCAAAAGGGACCACAACAAAGAGACAAATATAGTAGACAATATGGAAGTAGACGAGTCCAACTTCTCGGTAGTTGTATCTGAATGCAATATGGTTCAGAATCCTAACCAATGGTGGGTAGACACAAGCGCTATTCGTCATGTCTGCTTTGACAAATCCATGTTTTCTACATACTAGAAATTCGATCACGAAGAAAAACTCTATATAGGTAATTCCGCAGTATCCATGATCGAAGGCAGTGGCACAGTAATCCTCAAGTTTACTTGGGGAAAAAGTGTCAAGTTGAATGATGTGCTCCACGTTCCAGACATACGCAAGAATCTCAACTCTGGTGCAGTACTATCGAAGAAAGGATTCAAAATAGTGTTCGAGTCAAACAAGATGGTTCTGTCCAAAGCTGAAATGTATATCGGAAGGGTATATTTATGTGATGGGCTATTTAAGGCAAATGTAGCCATTATCGACAATAAAACTATGTATTCTAATTGTGCTATTAATAAAATTGAAGTTTCTTACTTTCTTGAGCACGAAATTTTACTATGGCATGATAGATTGGGACACATAAATTTTCGAAAAATGAAAACATTATCAAACTTGGGGTTAATTTCGAAATTCCAAGTAGATAAGAACTATAAATGTGAGACATGTGTAGAAGCAAAAATGGTTAAAAAAACCATTTCAATATGTTGATAGAAGCACCGAACCACTAGATTTGGTTCATACAGATTTATGTGATTTTAAATCATTATTTACAAGAGGTGGGAAAAAGTACTTTATCACTTTTATTGATGACTATACACGATATTGCTATGTATATCTTTTAATAATAAGGATGAAACAATTACATCGTTTATGAAGTACAAAGCTGAGGTAGAAAATCAGTTAAATAAAAAGATCAAGATATTGAGATCTGCTCGAGGTGGAGAATATGAATCACCATTTGAACAATTCTGTGCCGAAAATAGTATAATTCATCAAACAACAGCTCCATATTCACCACAACAAAATGGTGTAGCCGAGAGGAAGAATAGAACGTTAAAAGACATGATTAATGCCATGCTTTTAACCTCTGATCTATCGAAGAACTTGTGGGGGGAAGCCTTAAATATGTCTAATCACTATTAAACAAAGTTCCTTGCAATAAAATAGGAACAATTCCATATGAGTTATAGAAAGGACACAAACCAAGTTTTAAATACCTCAAAGTGTGGGGGTGCTTTGCAAAAGTTCCAGTTCCGCCTCCCAAGAAAGTCAAACTTGGACCAAAAATAGTAGATTGTTACCATTTAGGGTGAGCCCAAAATAGTAGTGCCTACAGATTTTTGGTATTCAAGTCTGATATAGCTGATATTCATGTAAATACAATCATGAAATCCAGAGATACCTCATTTTTTAAAGACGTGTTTCCGCACAAAAGGAACGAAGGGAATAATGTCCCTAAAAGGACAAGGGAAGAATCAAGTAATTCGCATGAAGACGAAACTCATCATGAGATTGAGGAAATTGAACCAAGAAGAAGTGTAAGGGCTAGGACTTCCAAGATATTTGGTTTAGATTTTTTAACATATGTGTTAGAACACGAACCTCAAACGTACAAGGAAGCAATGTCATCTTCTGAATCTTCATGTTGGAAAAAATCAAAGTGAATTGATTCAATTCCAAGTAATAAAACTTGAAAAACTGTTGAAATTCCACCGGGGATAAAACCTATTGGCTGTAAATGGATTTTCAAGAAGAAAATGAAAGCAGATGGCTCTATCGACAAGTATAAAGCCAGATTAGTAGACAAAGGATATATTCATATAAACATCTAATATAAAGCCAGATTAGTATCGACAAGTTATGATTTGTTAGATCTCGGTACTACTTGCTGATATGGTCGGATCTAATATAAGGGCACATTAAACTCCCATTAGTCCAGGGTTTATTCATATGAGTTGTGACTATTCTAATTTTAAACTGATCTTGATTCACTCATGTGAGACAATCTATTGGGTAACAATATATTCATATAAAGATTCAACAAATACACAAGATGATGCACAAGCCACTATACAAACCGACGTCCAAAGGAAGAACATCATTATGCTAACGAGTTATTTGGTTTATTAAATATTTCTGCAAAAGAATGCAAGGTATTTATAGCACAAACAAAAAAACAAACGGAAAGAAATCTTCAAAACATTGCGATTTTATTTTTCATGCATTTCTTTTATCACTACAAGAAATAGCGCATTTTCCGAGGGCTTCCGAGGCGGCCGTCGGAAAATGCCGCAGCAAATTAAGTCATCGGCGAACAGATTTTCCAACGGCTCCCGACTGCGGCAAGTCAAAATCAATTCATATAAAATCCAACCTAAATCATATAAAATCAAACCAAACTTCACTACCATAATTCCATACATCAATTCTTCACCAACCCCTCACAATCAACTTCCAAATATCAGAATCACTACCACCAAGTGTATCATCAAACAATATACATAACCATTTAAATTCAAATCCACCAACTCAATGTATCATCCGAACTTACAAAATAATGACACAAAAAAAACAAACCTATCAATCCGGTCAATCAGCTCCAGAACTTCCCGAACCAGCAAAAGATGGAAAGCGGCCACCATATTCTGCGTGTACTCAGCAATACGCTGATCCAACAGCTGTGTCATCCCGATGTTCTTGCGACGGTTCTGATCTTCCAGTTGCGCCACCTTAGCTCTCAACTCTTCGATCTCTGTTAGATCGATATCAGCTCTGGTCGGTTGGTTGGCTCACCTCTGTCTACTAGCCTGCAACACTTATTTAATTTATTCTACAATCTTACTATCAAAGTTACAGCATAATGTGTTAATTGTTACTTTCATTTTTCTCATGCTTCTTCCATTCTCTAGTCCATTCTTTACTCATTTCTTCTCTGGAAATTCTTTATATACGAATTCAAGGTGAAGTCCTATTATTTTCGTGTTTTGAACTCATGAGGTTCTAACTTTTCAGTGAGAATTGAACACATGACATTCTAACTAGGACAACTGACACCACTAGTGCATAGGATTCATATAAAAGGAAATTCAAACTAAAAAACCAATTGGTTTAATGAAATAAAACCGTATTCTTCTACCATTTTGTCACTTGGTGTAACAACCTTGCTTTGTTATCAATCCAACAAGAGCTAGGTGGTTTTATGATTCTTTTAGGTTTCATTTCTGTTATATGTAAATATTAAT
This sequence comes from Allium cepa, assembly GCA_030765085.1. NCBI lineage: Eukaryota > Viridiplantae > Streptophyta > Magnoliopsida > Asparagales > Amaryllidaceae > Allium > Allium cepa. The sequence continues at coordinate 578,515,480 of CM060942.1, forward strand.
ATACATAATGTTAATAGTACATTATAACATACAAGTATAAATCCATGGAACAAACTGTTTAGTAGATCGCAATAATGAAAGAATTCATAACCATGAGTATTGGCTCTAACAAAATGTTGGATAAGGTATCTGTTAACAAATTTCTTTGCCACTCCTGAAGTATGCTAAGAAGATGAGATTTGGCTAGGACTTAGCTTTATCAACCTTGTGTCAATTTGCTTAAGCATGCATGTTCAATAGAGACTCTATAAGTATGTCATGGGAATAAGGCATAAGTGTCATATGCAAATCATAAGTTGTATCAAAAGTCAAGAGTTGAGTAATTGATTATCCGAAATATGCTATGCAAATGCTTAACATTCGATTTCTTATGTATACAAAGTTCAAACGTTATGATCGACAAAGATCCTCAAATCAATTTAGGGTTAAAACTTTAAAAATATAAGAAAAGCGGAGAAAAGAATTCGCCCCCTTCAAGTTTCCCTTGTGTCCATATTTATAGGGGTGGAGATAGATGGATTTGATGCCACGTGTCATTTGACACCTTTACTTTTTGACTTCTTTCATTGTGCTATTAACATTCGACGTCCTCTTTTATACCGAAGGTATTCGATATTGCTGAAACTCGACGTTCCCCCTTTGTATTGCCTTTTTCCAACATCCCTTTACGTTGTTGATATGCAACATCCTTTTAAGTGCTGAGAATATGTGGCAATCCTCTTGAATTGTTGGTGCTCGACACTTTATTGATATTGTCAATCTTCGATATCCCCCGACATTGTTTGTGTTTGATACTTATTTGGTGTTGTTGACATACAACACCTCTCTACTTGTTGGCACTTGACATATCATTTGAAGTTCGGTGTCCTCTAATGTTTGCCAAAGCTCAAGGCCATATATAGACCATTTCTCAACAACTTTAGTTGTAATGGCTCGGTATCTATAGGGATTTGATATATCATCTTAGTAACTAGGTGCTCGGTATCGTTTAGTGATGTTTAGGTATTCGATACCTTTGATGGTGTTGATGACATGTGATATCCTTAAATTGCCGTGTAAACTCGATATCTTTCATTCTCTTTGAAGCTCGACATCCTTTACTGCTTGTATATGCTTCACAATGGTTATGATTGCAAAGGCTCGACATCAAAATACTGGATATCTTGTAGTAATGTGGTATTCTTCTTACATTGCCTTGTGGTTCAATATCTTACGAAGTTGTATAAGGTTTGATGCTTTTCCTTTCTTTATTCATATTCGATAACCTTTAGATTCATTTATTGCTTAGAACTTGATGTCCATGGAAGCTCGCCACCCATTATTAGGCGATCGACATCTCCTATTGCATAAGTTCAATATCTTCCTGGAGTACTTTGAAGCGTGATATCCCTTGCTGTACACTTTGTTGCTTTCTTTTTGTCACCTTGTATTTCGATATGCTTTCTTTGCATGTTAGGCATCATTATTAGGTGCAACATTTGCGCCCCTCCCCTAGTATGAAATTTTACGTTAAGACTTCGAAATCAATGCCATCTATCTCGACAACTCATTTGTTGCCCATCGGTATTCCTTCCAAATTTGGGCCGTTCATTTAAATTAAGATCAAGGGCATTTCTTCTTTTTCTTTCCTCCTATAAGTACCTTTTCCTCTCTTTTTCTTCCTTTTACCTGTGAACCAAATCTCAAATTAATTTTTTTAATTTCACTCCAAAAACTTTAGTTTTGTTTGGATTTCAAGGTTTAATTTTGTTTTCCATTTGAATTAATTAAAAGTATTAAATTGGGGATTTTCAATTTCGAATTGAAGTCGGAGTTTACTGGTCGGGTATTGGTTAGGAATCTGTGGGTTTTAAGTTAAATCATATATAATGATTTTGGATGGAGTTTGCATTCGAATTAGCATGTCTTTGGGGTTTGACTGATTAATTAAAGTCAAATGGATGCAATTTGATAATCTTGGGTTTTCTTGTTCAATTAAGAATTTGGCTGCTTGTAAGAAACCTGAAGCCTGCTCCAAAATTCATTAACTGCTTGACTCCAAAATTATTGCCCTTCGAAACTTAACATTGAACTTGATGTTTGATATCCAAAAAGGGTTTCTCCCAACTAGAAAGAAGTTTTTAATTACTGATAAGGAATTTGATAACCGATTCAAACTTCTAAACTCTTATAATGTTAGCATCGGGATAGATATTCTATATCTATTTAAGGCCATGACATATGTTTGGGCATGGCTTTATTAGCTACAAATTCGACATCCTTTGGTAACTACTTTAAGAGTCGGCATAAATTTGACATCTGGTTTAGGTCATACATTGTCAGTTTAGAATATAGTCATTGTATTGGAAACTAAATAAAAGTTCGGTATCCACTTAATGAATCGATAGTTACGAATTTGATATCCGCTTTGGTGGGCTGTCACTTTGATTACAAATTCAATATTCTTGCACCGAGTCATTACTAACTTTTTCTACAAGTTTTACATGCAGTGCCATGTAACCATTATAAATTCGATATAATTAGTTTGTAATGTCATGGAATTATAAATTATGTACACATTCGGCGTCCTTATGAACAAGAAATTTGGTTAAAGCAATTCAAAACTAATCTTACATTACTTACGAGTTCGACAACCTTATAGTTTGATATTAGGTTATCGTCTTGATATCCCTTTTTGGCCTTTATAAAAATTTATTAGTTTGATACATAAATTCCATATCAAGTTACTGATTCACCATTCCATAAAAGGTACTATTAGTGTAGTACTTTAATTAGACCTTATTGACTAGTTATAATTTTGACATTTCATTATAAATTTAACGATTACTAATAAATTTTCAATTGGTTATTAATTTCCCAAATACTTTATAAGTTCAACATATCCATATAAATTTGCCATCTTACTACTGGTTCAATGTTTATGAATGAACTACTTATTGGATTATTCACTTATTATAAGTTTCATAGTTAATCTTAGATTTCGACACTTCCCCTTTATGACTTGGGTAATTTTTATTAACTAGCAATTCATTAGTTAGGTATCTAATTGTGTATTTTACATTTGAATATTTCATATTTCGTAAAATAAGTAGTACTTCCCTAATTTTTCTTAATTTCACTTGGTAGATAAATGGATAGCAAAAAGCCCAACAAGAGCACCAAACGTTCTCCTTTTGTAAAGAAAGGACACTACAGGCTTAACTAGTCCTTCATTACCACTCCGGAGGAAGTAGATATAATCCTTCGGTGATTCGGGATCATATATATATTGGCAATGGCTGATGGTCTTTCTGGTTTAATAGATAATCCTCCAGATGGATTTTTTGCTTTCACTCCCATTCGTATCTAGCATTCTGGATACTTTGAAAGTCGGGGGTAATTGATAGGATCGTGTAATATGGAATAGCTATATGGTTAATGTATATATGGTAAGTAAAAAAATCGCACCAAGATTTTATACTGGTTCGGATCACTTATCCTACGTCCAGTCCCTAAGCTTCACTTAGGTATTTCACTAACTACAAAACCCTCTCTTAACCCGGAGGAATAGGTTCACAACTTACCCGAACAACCGAACGGGATTTCTTTGCCTCAAACTACCTAAGAGGACTTCAAACTTCAATGCTAAACAAGTTTTGACTAGTTGTGTTCTTTATAACACGAATGAGTCTATTGTAGTACAATGTTCCTATAATCTTATCCTCAAGAATATGAAATATGTTTGTGAAGATTAAGGAATTATGAATTGCTGTGAATCAAATATATTAAATATAAACAGTGATTCAAGCAAAGAGAGTAGTGATTGCTTTGATAATGTTTAGAAAATATGATCAAGAAATAGATAGATTAGAGTAAGAGAATTCGATGTCTTGAATGATGTTTTGAATCGTGTATTTATAGTTGTAAAAAGGATGCATGTATTGCCAAGGGTTGTAGATAAGAGAAGCTTCCATTTCTATTGAGGAATGGTCGCAACTCTTGGGAAGAAGAAGGTGTCCTTTCATGCAAAATTCGCAGGTTCAAATTCAGTCGACTGTGCAGGAATTTCAGTCGACTGAAATTATAGTAGGAATCTTTCTGGAAAATTTTCAGTCGACTGTGTAGAAAATTTAGTCGACTGAAACTGTGCATATTTGTACATGTTTGCCAGTTCAGTCGACTGGTAAATTCAGTTCAGTCGACTGATATATGAATTTATGCATTATGAAGAATTGAAGTATGCTCAGTGAAAAATTGAAGTATAATGAATGTGTTCTTGTGTTTGTGCAACTCTTGAGGATAGATTTTAACAAATAAACCTATATATATATATATATATATATAAAAATCATACTCAAGTTTATATTTCATTGATCTTTCTCTATCTTGCATATATTTCTTCCTTTATACATTGTCATTGATCAAAAATCTTCGTGTATCAACATTCTCCCCCTTTTTGATTGATGACAATACTTGATTTTCTAAAGATATTTAAACTTTCTCCCCCTGAATGTGTACACCTATCTTTTCTACAAAAAGAAAGTTAGTGCCATAGATTTTCTCCCCCTTTGTCATCGACAAAAAGGAAGTAATAACCGTAGTTGCATGGAATTAAAACAATCACTTTAACCAAGAATGAATCTTAGATTTGCATAAAAAAATGCATCAAATATAATAGTTCAAATGTCATAGTTGCAAGAAACGTAATAGAATAATAACTCAAATAAATTACTGATCCTTATCCCAATCGTAAGAACCTTCTCTGTCTCCTGGTTCTCTAATGACTGGTCCTCCTGATGATGGTCGATAAGGTCTTCCTCCTTGTCCACCACTAGCTCCGCTTGTGCTGCTACTGGTATGCTCCTCGGATGACGTCCATGTAAATGTTGGTGCAGGACGCTTGCCACAAGATGTTGAAGCGGTAGTAGTGCTTGAGCACGAGATAGCGTCCCAAAGCTTATTAAAAAATCCTTTGATTTTGTCAAGCTTCTTATCCACCTTTTTAAGACGATTATCAAGAATTTGTTGATTTCTTGATAGTATTCCTAAGGATTGGTTGGTAGAGTAGGTCGGGTCAACAAGACGAATTTCATCTTCTTGTTCAAAATGTTCTTCGGGTTGAGGTGGCGGAGGTTGTTGTTGTTTCTCTTGACGCCTAGCTTCCCATTCGGCAAGTGATATAAATCGAGGAGGTCGAGTAGGGAGTTGCATAAGGCTTATGGTCCGATGGTTTATTTGATGGACCATTGTGTTTTCTGAATCCGGTAATGGTGTATCAACATTGAGGAGAAGTCGCATGATATATTCTCCAAAGTAAATTGTGCGCATTTTACCATTATGAAACGAGAGAAACTCATCAAGGATTAGTTGTACCCAATTGACTTTAATATTGCCAAAGATGGCATATAAAGCTCGATAGTTAATTGGGTAAACGATTTCATATGAGCCTGTGCGAGGAGTGATCGTTCTCATTAAAGTTTTATGTAGAATTCTTGCTCGAGGACGAAGAGAAGTAGATTTGAAATCTTGGAAATTTATATTATCATCCATAAATTGGTGATTTATGTTATCACGAATTTGTGGATTGAACTCTATTTCTTCTAGTTTCCTTCCGATATTAGTTGACCCTAAAATGTGAGCTATTCGATCCAAAGAAAACCAAACCTTCTTTCCGCAGACCATGCTCCAAACACCGTCGTTTGGATTCCTTGGAGTTTGGTGTCCAAGATTGAGATTTGCGTAGAACAATTTGACCATAATATGATTTATGGCAATGTCATTCCGTTTCAAATCAAGAAGAGGAGTTAAGCCTGCTCGATCAGTGAGCTCTTGAAAATTGTAGGTGTGAAGACTTTGGAAATCTACAAATGAATGCTCGAATATTCTTGAGTTCTTCATCTTGTTCCATCGGGTTATCGCGACTTCATCATATAGCCATTGAGCAATTTGAGCATCAATGGGCTCGGAGGATGAAGAGGATGAAGCTCTAGATCGTTTTGGTGCCATTTGCTTTTGATTTGAGGGAGATTGGAAGTATTTGAGATCTAGGGTTTTGGGGAAATTTGGGGAAGAAGATGTAAAAAGTGATTTTGGAAGTGAAAAACTGATGTAAATAAAGGGAATTTTACCTGGAAAAGGCCGTTCAGTCGACTGAAAATGTCTGTTCAGTCGACTGAATTGTAGACCGAAAGTTTGTAGGTTTGAATTCAGTCGACTGAACAGAGATTTTAGTCGACTGAATATTTTCCCGAGAGTTTCTGTTAAGTTTCAGTCGACTGTGCAGAAATATTTAGTCGACTGAAAATATGGAAAAAATGTTTTCTGTTTACATTCAGTCGACTGGGCTTATAAGTTCAGTCGACTGAGTCATGTACTTTTGTTGTTTCAGGTTCTTTTTGAATTTAAACAATTTGTTTTAAGAAAAATAGTTACAAATAATATATTTCAAATTGAATTATTTCTTTTGAGAAGGACTTGGATTCTTCTTTCCTTCATTCTTCATGTAATTTCTATCCCATGAATTCGGACTATATTGTGGTGTCTTAGGAGACATCCATGGATTGACGGGATCGTTTGGTGTACGATAAGATGAAGATGGATCAAATGAACTGACGGGTCGAGGTAGGGGCTCAGCCACTTCGTTCTTCTTTGATCCACAGAAACGTAAGCCAATTTGCTCTAGGAAGTTCAAACGTCTAGCTGTAATCTTTTGCTCGAAGTATAGTTCTCGTTGAAGGTCAATCTGTTGTTGTTGAAAGTGATGAATCTCATCAATCTTTCTTTTCGTGTCTGGAGAAATAAAAAGTTCGCGCTTAGCCTTCTTGGTTTCTGGAGTGTAACCAGTATGATAATTTTTCCAATTATACATCGGCTCATGTGGTGGTGTTGGTGTGGGAAATTTTGGTGATGTGGGAGAGTTTTTGCTTGACGATGTGATGTTGATCGGAGAGTAGGAGTTGTTAGACGACATTTTGAGTTTGTTAAGTTTTTAATTGTAAAATTTAGATGTTTTTTTAAAAAACTAAAAAATTTTAAGAATTTATAATAGAATTTTGACTAAACAATTAATGGTTATTGTTTAGCTAAGATTTGTAACCACATAAATATTCAATGATTAAGAAAAAATTTGTTAAAAATGTAAGGATGTTATTAATAAATCAGTTAAAAAATGTGAGGATTATAATATAGCTGAAAATAACTCTTGATTTATATTCAGTCGACTGAAAAAAAAATTTAGTCGACTGAAATATGTATATATCTATTGTAATTTAATTGATATCTTTAAAGGATATTATCCCTAATTCTCGTCGAAGTTTTATAAAGGAATTTTCTAATAAGGGTTTAGTAAATATATCGGCAATTTGATTTTCGGTAGAAAAATGTTCTAGATTAATTATACCTTTTTCGATATTGTCACGTAAAAAATGGTGACGGATATCTATATGTTTTGTACGAGAGTGATTAACTGGATTTTTAGATAAGTTTATTGTACTAGTGTTATCACAATATATTGTAGAATTTGTTAAATTTATATTAAAATCTTTGAGTGTTTGTTGCATGTATATAACTTGAGTACAAGCTAATGCGGCTGATATATATTCTGCTTCGCAGGTGGAAAGAGAGACGCAATTTTGTTTCTTACTAAACCATGATACCAGTGATTTTCCAATAAAATGACATGTTCCACTTGTACTTTTTCTATCTGTTCGAGATCCACCAAAATCAGCATCACTGAATGATACTAATTCAAATGTACACTCTTTTGGATAAAAAAGTCCAAAGTCTTTAGTGTAGTTAAGATATCGTATAATTCGTTTAACTGCTCTTAAATGTGATTCTTTAGGATTAGATTGAAAACGTGCACATAAACAAACACTCATCATTATGTCTGGTCTATTTGCGGTTAAGTAAAGTAAGGAGCCTATCATACTTCTATATAATTTTTGATCTACACTTTTGCCATTGTCATCTTGATCGAGATGAGTAGTAGTACTCATAGGAGTAGGTTTAGCTGAAGTGTTTTCCATTTCAAAACGTTTAATTAAGTTTGTACAATATTTCTCTTGGTTTATAAAAATTCCATTTGATAATTGTTTTATTTGAAGTCCAAGAAAGTATGATAATTCTCCCATATGAGACATCTCAAACTCTTTAGTCATTATATTTGAAAATTCTTTGCATAAATTTTCATTTGTTGATCCAAATATAATATCATCTACATATATTTGAATTATTAAAATGTCTTTTGAGGTATTTTTAATAAAGAGTGTTTGATCGACTTTTCCAATTTTAAATCCCGAATTTAATAAATAACTTTTAAGTCTTTCATACCAAGCATGAGGTGCTTGTTTAAGACCATATAGTGCTTTCTTTAATTTATAGACATGATCTGGATATTTTTCGTGTATAAATAAAGGAGGTTTTTCTACATATACATTTTCTTTAATAAAACCATTTAAAAATGCACTTTTCACATCCATCTGAAAGAGTTTGAAATTATGAAAACATGCAAAAGCTAAAAGTATACGAATTGCTTCAAGTCTTGCGACGGGAGCAAATGTTTCTTCAAAATCAATGCCTTCTTCTTGATTATATCCTTGTGCTACTAGTCTAGCTTTATTTCTTGTTATATTACCTAATTCATCTACTTTATTTTTGTAAATCCATTTTGTTCCTACTACTGATTGATTATTAGGACGGGGAACTAATTTCCAAACGTCGTTACGTTCAAATTGATTTAATTATTCTTGCATAGCAATAATCCAATAATCATTTGTTGATGCTTCTTTAGGATTTTTAGGTTCTGTTGATGAAATGAAAGCTACATGACCCATTTGATTTAGTTGATTTCTTGTTCTAACTTGAGAATTTATTTCTCCTATAATATTTTGAGTTGGATGATCTCGTAATATTCTAGGAGGGGATCTTAAATTATTATTTTCAAGATTTGTTTCTTCTTCTATATTTATTAATTCTTCATCATCTTTTATACTTAAATTTCTATTAAAATTTTCATCAAAAGATATATGTAAAGTTTCTTCAATTATGTTTGTATGTTTATTAAATACTCGATATGCTTTACTTCGTTCTGAGTATCCTACGAAAACTCCTTCGTTAGCTTTTGGATCGAATTTTCCTAATTGAACTTTTGTATTTAAAATGAAACATTTTGATCCAAATACTTTAAAATACGATATATTTGGCTTTTTGTTATTAAATAGTTCATAAGAAGTATTTCTAGTTAGTGGTCTAATTGATATTCTATTTAATACGTAACATGCAGTAGCAACGGCTTCTGCCCAAAAATGTTTTTGTAAGGAATATCCATTTAATAATGTTCTTGCGCATTCTTGTAATGTTCTATTCTTTCTTTCTACAACTCCATTTTGTTGAGGAGTTCTAGGAAATGAAAAATTATGATTTATTCCTTTCTTTTTACAAAAAGTTTCAAAATCCTCGTTTTCGAATTCTCCTCCATGATCGCTTCGAATATTTTTAATTTTTAAGTCTTTAGCATTTTGAATTCTTTTGACAAGTGTTTTAAAATTTTCAAAAGTATCACTTTTATTTTTCATAAAAATAGTGCATGTATATCTTGAGAAATCATCAACTATTACAAATACGTATCGATTATGATTAATGGATTGAACTTGTGTTGGTCCAAATAAATCCATATGTAATAATTCTAATGGTTGTGAAGTCGAAATAATTTTCTTAGATTTGAAAGATGATTTTGTTAATTTACCTTTTTGGCAATCATCACAAAGATTATTTATTTTAAAGTTTATCTTGGGTAGACCTCTTACTAAATCATTTTTAGAAAGTTTTCTAATAGTTTTAAAATTTATATGACAAAATCTTTTGTGCCATAACCAAGGATCATTGTCTTTGGCAAGTAGACACATACTTGTATTATGATTAATATTCATATTTAAAACGTAAATATTTCTATCTCTATTTCCTTCAAAAACAAGATTTTGGTTTTGATCAAAAATACTACATTTATTATTCGAAAAAATTATTTTAAAGCCTTTGTCACATAGTTGACTTATGCTAAGTAGATTATGTTTTAAATTTTTAACTAATGAAACATTTGTTATAAAAGGTAATTTTGATGCACCGTAATTGTTCACATCTCCTTTGCCAATGATATAGCCTTTTGAATTGTCTCCGAAGGTAACCGAGCCACCATCAAAGTATGTTATGTTTGTAAGCATATCTTTGTCTCCGGTCATGTGTTTTGAACAACCACTATCTAATATCCTTTTTTTCTTTTTGAGTGGGACCTGAAAATAGATATGAAATTATTGGTACCCACCTTTTAATAGGGTCCTAAAGAAAAATTAGAGTTTAGGAAACCAAACCCAATTTGGTTTAGTATCCTTTTTATAAATATAGTTTTTATTATGGTGAACATTATCTATAAATGTTTTAATGTATTTATACCTAATTAAAATATTGTTAGTCTTTGGAATCCAAATTTTGACTATCTTGGTTTCTACTTTTGTTTGAATAGGTTCTTGAAGTAATATTTGTTGTTTTGAATTTTTAAAATTTTTATTTTTAGAAATTTTTACTTCCTTTTTATATCCTAATCCATGTTTGTTTGAAGAGGATTGAGAATTTTCTAAAATTTTAGATAAATTTTCTCTTCCTTTATTAAAGTTAGAAACATTTTTAGTAATGTTATCTAATCTAGCTTGAAGACCATTGTTTTCTAACTCAACTTGTCTAATTTTTGTTTTTAACTCATGATTTTCAGAAGCAATTATATCATTCTTAGTCTTTTGAGTTTCAATTTCTTGACTTAAAAGTGATAATTGAGTTTTTGAGTTTGAATAAGATTCTTGAACTTTTTCAAGTTCTTCTTCAAGAATTTTCTTTTCATCATGTAACATATCTCTTTCAAACTCGGCTTTGTTTTGATTTTCACGAATTACCTTAATTTTCTTTTTAAGACTTTTTATTGTGCTTAAAAGTTCAGTGTTTACTTCAATTAAATCATCGAAAGTTAAATTGCTTACCTCAGACTCTTGAGCCATGAAGCATACATTTGCTTGTTCATTGTCGCTATCACTATCACTTTCAGATGAAGATGAATCTGAATCGTCCCATGTTACAGAGAATGCCTTCTTTTTGAATTTATCCTTTTTGTTTTTGTTGTTAAAACTTTTCTGATTTTCCTTCTTTTTTTCTTGGCAATCCTTTTGCATGTGTCCTTTCTTGTGACAATTAAAGCATTCTATATTTGAGGAAGGAGGTTTACTCATGAAATTCTTTTTGAATCTGTTTTTGTTCCCTTTTCTAAATTTTAAGAATTTTTTGAAATTCTTGGCTATGAATGCTAAATCCTCATCTTCCGATTCTGAATCTTCTTTTTCCGCGTGAAAAGCAACATTCTTTCTTTCTTGAGCTTGATCTTTCTTAGCTTGCATATTAACTTCATATGACATGAGATTTCCAATTAATTCTTTTGGTTTCATTGAAGATAGATCGTTTGCTTCCTCGATTGCTAGCACCTTTCTTTCCCATTCATCAGTGAGTGAATTTAGAATCTTAGATACAATATCGAAATCCGTAAACTTTTCTCCCAATCCAATTAAGGCATGATGAATGTCTTGAAATCTTGAATACATGTCATTGATGGATTCATTTTGTCGCATTCTAAAGTTTTGGAATTGATTCTTTAGCATGGAGATCTTTGTTTGTTTGACCTTGTTAGTGCCTTCGTGTATGGTTCTAAGTGTCTCCCATATCTGATGTGCAGTAGTACATATGCTATCTCGGTTGAATTCATTTCTATCCAAGGCGCAAAATAGCATATTCATTGCTTTGGCATTTGCACTAGCTTCATTCTTCTGAGTTTGTGTCCATGTAGGATAGTCGGTTGTTGGTACAACGAACTCTACTTGAGTGGCGTTCCATGCTTCGAAGCTAGTTGCTTGCATATAAATCCTCATCCTTGTAGCCCAATAGTTATAGTTAAGTCCATTGAAAAGAGGGGGTCTTTGAGTAGATTGTCCTTCGGCAAATGTAGAGTTATAGGCAAAAGTTGTAATTGTACTTGCGTTATTTTCCATATTATCAATATGTCTGATAACGGTGTTATGGTTATAGGACGACCTCGCTCTGATACCAATTGAAAGTCGGGGGTAATTGATAGGATCGTGTAATATGGAATAGCTATATGGTTAATGTATATATGGTAAGTAAAAAAATCGCACCAAGATTTTATACTGGTTCGGATCACTTGTCCTACGTCCAGTCCCTAAGCTTCACTTAGGTATTTCACTAACTACAAAACCCTCTCTTAACCCGGAGGAATAGGTTCACAACTTACCCGAACAACCGAACGGGATTTCTTTGCCTCAAACTACCTAAGAGGACTTGAAACTTCAATGCTAAACAAGTTTTGACTAGTTGTGTTCTTTATAACACGAATGAGTCTATTGTAGTACAATATTCCTATAATCTTATCCTCAAGAATATGAAATATGTTTGTGAAGATTAAGGAATTATGAATTTGCTGTGAATCAAATATATTAAATATAAACAGTGATTCAAGCAAAGAGAGTAGTGATTGCTTTGATAATGTTTAGAAAATATGATCAAGAAATAGATAGATTAGAGTAAGAGAATTCGATGTCTTGAATGATGTTTTGAATCATGTATTTATAGTTGTAAAAAGGATGCATGTATTGCCAAGGGTTGTAGATAAGAGAAGCTTCCATTTCTATTGAGGAATGGTCGCAACTCTTGGGAAGAAGAAGGTGTCCTTTCATGCAAAATTCGCAGGTTCAAATTCAGTCGACTGTGCAGGAATTTCAGTCGACTGAAATTATAGTAGGAATCTTTCTGGAAAATTTTCAGTCGACTGTGCAGAAAATTTAGTCGACTGAAACTGTGCATATTTGTACATATTTGCCAGTTCAGTCGACTGGTAAATTCAGTTCAGTAGACTGACATATGAATTTATGCATTATGAAGAATTGAAGTATGCTCAGTGAAAAATTGAAGTATAATGAATGTGTTCTTGTGTTTGTGCAACTCTTGAGGATAGATTTTAACAAATAAACCTATATATATAAAAATCATACTCAAGTTTATATTTCATTGATCTTCCTCTATCTTGCATATATTTCTTCCTTTATACATTGTCATTGATCAAAAATCTTCGTGTATCAACATACTTGACTTTTACGAAATATCTCCAGCAATTCCTGGAGCACATAGGCCTTGCACCGATTTAGCTGACTCCTAATTCTTGCACCAACTTGAGCTGCTTAGAAGTTCTTGCTTGGGAAACTAAGCTCTCATCTTTGAATACTGAGACCATCTATTCATTAGTGAATCTTGTAGGAATGAATGATCAAATGGATTGCATCTTCTTCCTTTTTTGAAAAGCTTAATCACCAACTCGATTAATAGGAGAAGGACTGGGAGAATCAGTTTTACTATATCAGATGTTATACCCTTAAGATTAGAGGCTCTTTCATCGTCTTAAGTAAGTTTCCCTATTTTCTTTAATATACGTTGTACCTTGTCATTCTCTTATGATGAACATCCTTTTTTAGAATTTGCTCCTAAAATATCCGACTCCACCATTGTCTCATATATTGAGACTCTGACACATGTTTCTAAAAGTCTGGTAATAGTCTCACACTCTTAACTGAGGCCAATCTATATAAATATTCTTTTATATTAGGCCACCACAAAGTGCTTGTAGAACCTTTGATTATAGAAGGGGATGCTTACGAGAGGCGATCTTTAGTGGTCAGTGATATGAAAATTTTCTCTTCTGCTTCTCCCATCCTGACTGATTCTTTTGGTAAGTGTTCGTTAGGACTTGAATGAAGCTACTTATGTTGGTATTCTATGAACTTTTCTTGGCTAAACCCATTAAATCTGCTCTAGGTAATCTATCGCTAAGGACGTTGACAAACTAAAAATTAAAGTGAGCACTAGCGCTCTAGCTGATACTTTAACTCTTCCTCCAAATAAAAAGCCTAAACTTAGGGATGACCAGACTTCTATTGTTGCTTTCAAAGAGTCGAATGCAAATGTTAACTTGATAGCCCAAAAACCTGATGTAAGTCGAGTAACTTAGGCCCTATCGGGCATGAAGCACATCGAAGAAGTTCATACTCCTTATTTCTTTCTTATATCTCACTTCCTACTTCTCCATCTGGTTTTCATCACTTGTTTGGGAAGCTTGGTATGACTCCTCTCCATAATGAATCCCTCCTTTTGGAGGATCCTAATAAAGTTAAAGAAAAGATCCAAATATTACTATGAGAATCTATAAAAAAAGAGCAAGAGGGACGTGCATCAATTGAATAGAGAACTTGAAAGGGTAATTGAGGAGCACAACAAATTATCAGAATAATATAGGAACCTTTCTGTTTATGCCAATCGGTTAAAGAACTTTAAAGGGAAATGAGTAGCTCTGTTATTGAAGAAGTCTCACCTTCACCAAGAGAGAGTTAGAAAAGAAAATAAAGAGCTAACTACTCTCTTTTGGATGCTTATTGAGGACAAGGATGATTTAGTAGAATTTCTCTATAAAGTTTACTCTTGAAGTCTTTTTACCGATCATTCTTTCTTAGGAGAGAAGAGTGGAGATTTGATTAGAGGTCTCCATGATAGATATTTATATGAGCATGGGTCCGCTCCTCATCCCGAGGCAAGTTGGAATCTTCCTAGGGTTGAGATCATTCCCCTTACCTAAACACTCTTCCTCCCGAGAAAGTTAAATTTAACAAGGAGGGATTTATTTCAGAATTTACAAAGGATCAATATTGTATGAACACAAGTGACTTTGCTTTTAATATGTAATTCAAACATTTTTATGAATTTCGGTGCTTCCATTTCTCATTCCATTGAAACTTAGTTTGTTTTTCATAAACCTTACATATTAGGGAATCGTTTAGTAGTCCTATGTGGAACTCTTAAAAAATTTATCAAATTAAAGAGGGATTTAAAGAGAAATCGTTAACCCTTAAACCATCTTGGTTAGCCAAATATTATTTCTTAGAGATCTCCAAGTAGTATATACACGGTCTCAACACTTTCGCTTTGATTTCTTGGGTGATGAAAAGGAAAAATTGCTTAGCGAGAAATGAACCAATCATGCTAAATTGTTATGTGGTGAAATTAGTCCTCTGGTCGGAGAATTAGACTATCATCAATTCCCTTTAGTAATACCCTTCAAGGGTTTAATGTTTCATTTGACTCCAATCTCTTTTTGTCTGTAGAATCACTTAAAAGGGCTCAAACTGTTGTCTTTAAACTTCGATTGTTAACAATTTAATGTAATTTTAAATTTGCTTGTGCTTGTAACTCTTTTTTTATTGACAAAGAACGCATGTTCTATGAATTGATTTATTTTACTCATTTTTTACTTTGGAAAAACAATCCAAGCTTACATTTAGTAGTCCAACTATCCTTTCTCAACAATATTACTACCAAGGCAAGGTCTGTCATCGAGGAGAAACATTCTTTCTATGACGCTTTGACCTTGTTGTTTCCAAACAACCCGAATGCATAGAAATGACATAAACAATATTATCACTTGAAATCTACATTAAGTGGTACGAAGGAGATGATTTCTAATTTATAGGAAAAAATTAAGAAGGACAAAGGAATCCAAGAGTTAAAGAAGAAAATGGATGCGATTAGCCAGTCGGGACTTTTGATTCAAGGAACAGAAGCTAATGAAGAAATTGCTCGAGTTTATCAAAAAGATAATGGAGATTGAAGTGAATTTACTTAAAAGAAAAGTATTGTGTCAATCCTTAGAACTTATTACAGGTGGAGGTAAATCAAGCCTTCCTACCCCTACTCCATTGGTTGGCAGAGAAATTTTTTCTGCTGTATTAAGTCCACCTTCAAGTCTAGTTGATAACGAAATCGCTCGATGAAACGCAAGTTTTAGATATATATGCATTCAATTGTTAAACAAAAAATGGGACAATAAGGTTTCTTATTATCTTAATAATTACCATAGCTAGGTGGAGAAATTTGAACATGAAAAATACGCTCTTGAATAAGAGATTAAGAAGTTAAAAAGCAAAATCCAAACTTTCAAAGGAGCTAACAAGGTGCTTAGTTATTCATTGAAGATTTAAATTGATTCGATTGACGATGTAGATAATATTCGAAAGAAAGAAAAGAAGCTTAAAAAATCCTTAGATACAACAATTTGTCATATCGTTGAACTTTCTTCGGTCATTCAAATTTTAAGAGGAGAGATGAAGAAACTCAATAGTTAATGAAAAACTGCTTATGAGTTTTTGGGCAGTTTTCCCTTTTGGTTACCTATGATTCTTGTATATAATATATAAAATAGACAAATTTGTACACGAATGATTATTACTTTGAATGAATCTTATTTTCGTTTTTTGAATTTGTTGACTCCCTAGAGATACACAACTTGCGTTTTAGAACTTTTTGATGCAATATGATGCATAAACCTTGATTGAGCAATTATTTACCTTCTTAATATAAACCTTGTCTTTAAAACAAGAAATCCATTTTGGTAAAAAGATCAGTAACTCATTTGATCATAAGTTTGAAAGAATCTTTCTTTTTCTTAACAGGAAATTAGAAGTTTGTCTAATAATGAAGATTCTCATTGCTAGAAAATTTCAACTTTGTTTTAAGAGAACTTTATTTAGTACTTTAAGGAATGAAACTTTCAACTACCATATCCTTTGGCTTTATCATTTGGAGCATCGGAGATTGACACTTGAAGCTTTGATCTTCAAAAGACTATGTATCGGGAGATCCATCTATTAATCATCTATATTAAAGGCCAAGGATCTTTTGGCAATAATGTTTATTGGATAGAAGACAAAAGTCCATCCAGCAATAATTTGAATAAGTGCCCAGAAAATCATCAAGCAATTCAAAAAAAATTCTGATAATAAGTTCATAATTCTATCTAGTAAGAGGACTAGAAGTTCGATTGTTAGTGAAGATTCCTATTTTGGAAATCTGATTTTAAATGGATATTCCCGTTATTTGATCATAATAAATTTCATTTCTACATAATAAATAGCTTTTGATTATTCCTTTGAAAGTTTCCTTAACTTTTCCTTGATGTGAATCTAAATGCGCTTGACTAACCTTCCTCTAGAAGAATGCCTCAATCTTTCTTTAGGATAGAGCTTGATTTACTTTTGCATTCGATTGATCTTTCTCTAGAAGGTTGCCTCTTACTACTCTTTGGGTAGTGATTTGGGGCTTTGATTGATTTTCTTTGTCCCTTATTACATCTCTAGGTAATGTTTTAGACTTTGATTCATCTCTTTTGCTCCCTATCGCCTTCTTGATGTAGTTCGAGCCCCTCACTAACTTATAGATAATGATTTAGGCTGGTCAATGCATTTGGTTAGCTACCTTAATAAAAACCAAAGTCTTACCCATCCTCCCTCTAGGAGGAACTTCAGTCATGCCTTTAAGGCGAGATCGAAGGCTAGTTTGATGCTTTGGCAACACCATCTTAAACGGGATCAAAAGCTTACTCTGTCCTCCCTCTAGGAGGCACTTCAAATAGGCATTATAGGTGAGACATTAGGCTAGTCGGTGCTCCGGCTAGGCCATCTTATGCGGGACCAAAGGCTTATTCCATCCTCCCTTTAGGTAGAGCTCTGGCTACGTAGGTGGGACCTAAGACTTGTATTGCACTAACAAGGCCTTATAGGTGAGACCAGAGTCTTACTTTGACTTTCTTCTAGGAGGTTCTTTGACCAGGCCATCTTGGTGGGTCAAAGGCGTTTTCCTTTATTTATAAGCCTTTCTTAGGAAACATTCCCCTTTATTGAGTACTTAATATTTGTAGATGTACTAGTTAAATCTCTTTAACAAACTCTTGAATGTCTCCTTTAGCCAAGAAATTCATGACCATTCCCTTGAAGGTTCGACATTGATTGGTATCATGTCCATTTGTTCTATTATATTGGCAATAGGCTTTTCCAAAATTCCATTCATTTCTAGGTTCTCTTCTTAAAAGGCCAATAGTTTAGCCTCTCCTTAGTTAAAAAGGGGATATTCTCATAGGAAGTGATGAGAGAATGATTTTTATAAGATTGAGAATTTCTATGGCATAGTGCCTTTTGTTCCCGTTTAACTCTCTTGTGACATTGGATTGACATATCATCTATAAACTTTTTCTTTTGAATTTTGACAGGCGTGGGAGAATGATCAATTACCCTTTTCCACTTCTTGGCAAATTTATTAAATCTCTTTCCTTTCAAAAAATAGTTCCTTTGGATTGAAACTATATGGCCCTCCTTATTCTTAAGAATAAGTTATCTTTCTTTAGGCTCTCTCTTCGCAGAGCATAGATTTGGTTAGGTCCTATATGGAATGGGTTTATACTCCATTTGTCCGGATTATAAAGAGCCACTCGCATTTTTTTAATTAATAATTTGCAAAGCCAATAATCTTAACATTTGTTCTTTTTAAAACCGAGGGTCATGAGTGACTTGATAAACTAGTTTGGAAAATGAGGCTTAGAAGATCCTTGTTTAGAGATGGTTATTATATTATCCAAAGAAGGTTATGCAAGGTTCGGAGAGTTCCTTTATAGAATATGCAGGTTAGGGTAAATCCTCTATACCTTATGTATGTAGGCCAAAGATGGTTCTTTATAGGAGTATACAAGGAATTGAAAGTTTGACCCCTCCTTATAGCATGAAAATGTTAATAAGTTTCCTTGCTAACCTCGAAGTATGCTAAGAAGATGAGATTTGGCTAGGACATAGCTTGATCATCCTTATGTCAATTTTCAATAAGTATGGGTGTTCAATAGAGACTCCATAAGCACGTCATGGGAATAAGGCATAAGAGTCTTATGCAAATCATAAATTGTATCAAAAGTAAAGATTCGAATGCTTGTTTATTCGAAATATGCTATGCAAATGCTTAACATTCAATTCCTTATGTATACAAATTTCAAACGTTATAATCGGTAAAGATCCTCAATTTAATTTAGGGTTACAACTTTAAAAATATAAGAAATGTAGATAGAAGAAATCGCCCACGTCAAGTTGCCCTTGGGTCCATATTTATAGGGGTGGAGATAGATGGATTTGCCGCTACGTGTTATTCGACACCTTTAATTTTCAACATCTTTCATTGTGCTATTGACATTCGGCGTCCTCTTTTATACTGATGGTATTCGATATTGTTGAAACTCGACATTCCCCCTTTGTGTTACCATTATCTAAAATCCCTTTACATTTTTTATTTTAAATATCCTTTTAAGTGTTGATAATATGCGACAACCCTCTTTAATTGTTGGCACTCGATACTCTCTTGATATTGTCAATCTTTGATATCTCTTGGAATTGTTTGTATTTGATACTTATTTGGAGTCGTTGACATTCGGCACCTATCTTCTTATTAGCACTCAACATATCATTTAAAGTTCGGTGTCCTCTAATGCTTGCCAAAGCTCGACACCATATACCACCCGTTTTTCAATAGCCATAGTTGTAAAGGCTTGACATTTATTGGGATTTGATATGTCTTCTTAGTAACTAGGTGCTCAATATCATTTAGTGATGTTTAAATATTCGAAACCTCTAATGGTGTTGATAACATGTGATATCCTTAAATTTTTGTGGATACTTGTTTTCTATCATTCTCTTTGAAGCTCGACATCCTTTGCTGCTTATATATGCTTCACAATGGTTATGACTATAAGGCTCGACATTAAAATAATATATAACTTGTAGTAATGCAGTATCCTTTTTAGGTTTCCTTGAGGTTCGATATCCTCCAAAGTTGTATATGGTTCGATAATTCTTATTTCTTTATTCATATTCGATAACCTTTAGATTCGTTAATTGCTTAGAACTTGATATTCTTGGAAGCTCGCTACCCTTTCTTAGGTGTTCAACATCTCCCATTGTAGAAGTTCAATATCTTCTTAGAGTGCTTTGAAGCATGATATCCCTTGTTGTATACTTTGTTGTTTTCTTTTTATCATTTTGGATTTCGATATGCTTTATTTGCATGTTCGAATCATTATTTGGTGTAACAGCAGGACGACCGCCCTATACCATTAATGCCCAATATATCAGTATGTGCACTCTAATGGTGGTCATTCGATGTGGGACGATTATCCATAAAATTGTAAAGTAAATAAGCAACACAAAACTTGTTGTATGTCTCATAGTGCGCTGAATAAAATATAATAATAAATATATTAGATATAAAAATAGACTAAATAGTAAATAACTGAATGAATCACAACATCAAAGTATATAGATCCATACAGTAAAAAACATAGGTAATAGAGTTATACATCAAATAATAACTCATAAACTGACTCTAAATGGTAAGGCACTAACAAACTCCATTGTGTCGTGTAGCGGAATAACAAATTGGTACATCTAATAATATAAGAGAATATCTTCCTACTTGCCATCTGTCTAGCTCCACGTGCTCACTAGACCTGGTATCCCTATTACTCATTTAAGAATACCCCAGAGTAATAGGAAGCAAATCATAAAACCCCATGTCAGACAACGGTCTAGTGTGAGTGGTAGAAACGGTATGGAAAATCATACCCGACCTTTCCCTCCATCCATAGAGTTAGCACATAAAAAGGATATATGCTACTCTCTGATAATCGTCGAGGGTGTACTATACATCAAGGTACAAAAGAATGTCCATATATCGGCATTGGCAATATCTACATCATGTGCCATCCCTAAGGTGGTAGAAATAGTTGGACATGCATAGCATCCATCATCCATCCTCATATTCACTCAGTGCATTGGGTATACGATGCTCTCGTGGCCTTGTTAGGGATTGCTCAATGTCTTTGTTTCTCAGCACAAAAATCCATGCCACTCAGTAGGCCAGGAACATGACTATCATTGCATCAGTCCAGAGTACAATGGATCTCATCACATATAATCTTACTTCATGAGTACACATCAAAACCTACGAATATTAATGACCCTTTTGCATACGTCACTCGTAGAAGAGTTCATCCTAAGGGTCCTTAAGACTCTTCCTGAAGTTATCACCGTTGGGAACTATGCAGCAAACTCCTAATTCTTACACCTACTTGAGCTGCTTAGAAGTTCTTGCTTGGGAAGCTAAGCTCTCATCTCTAAATGCTGAGACCATCCATTCATTAGTGAATCTTGTAGGAATGAATGGTCAAATTGCATCTTCTTCCTTTTTGGAAAAGCTAAATCACCAACTCGATTAATAGGATGAAGGACTGGGAGAATCAGTTTTACTATATCAGATGTTATACCCTTAAGATCAAGGGCTCTTTCATCGTCTTAAGTAAGTTTCCCTATTTTCTTTAATATATGTTGTACCTTGTCATTCTCTTATGATGAACATCCTTTTTTAGAATCTGTTCCTAAAAAATCTGACTCCACCATTGTCTCATATATTGATACTCTGACACGGGCTTCTAAAAGTCAGGCAATAGTCTCACACTCTTGACCAAGGCCAATCTACATAAATATTCTTTCATATTAGGCCACCACAAAGTGCTTGTAGAACCTCTGATGATAAAGAGGGATGCTTGCGGGAGGCAATCTTTAGTGGTTAGTGATATGAAAGCTTTCTCTTTTGCTTCTCCTATCCTGAGTGATTCTTTTGTTAAGTTTTCGTTATGACTTGAATGAAGCTACATATGTTGGTATCTTATGAACTTTTATTTTAACTCAGGTTCATCTGCTACTATTGTGGCTTCCAAGCATGAAAATGATAAAGATCACACTTCTGCCTTGGCTAAACCCATTAAATCCGCTCTTGTTAGGAAATCTATCACTAAGGACGTTGACAAACTAAAAGTTAAAGTGAGCTCTAGCTGATACTTCAACTCATCCTCCAAGTAAAAATCCTAAACTTAGGGATAACCAGACTTCTATTGGTGCTTTCAAAGAGTCGAATGCAAATGTTAACTTAATGGCCCAAAACCCTGATGTAAGTCAATTAAGTTAGGCTCTTCTGGTCATGACGCACATTGAAGAAGTTCATACTCCTTATTTCTTTCTTATGTCTCACTTCGTACTTCTTCGTCTGGTTTTCATCACTTGTTTGAGAAGCTTGGTATAACTCCTCTCCCTAATGAATCCGTCCCTTTGGAGGATCCTACTCAAACTCCCATAGCGAGCTTTGAGGATCTCCTTCATTAGACTGCCCGGTCACCTACTTTTGCTTCTCTTATGTTATTGGAGCCTTCAACCTTTTTGAAAGACCATCTTTACCTCATCTGCCAACAGGTTTTACTGGTACGACTCCTCTTTTGCTTGGTTAATGTAGACTTTTAAATTTATATATCCTGATTTAGCTTATGTTTGTTGAATAATCTAGGTGGCCAAGCACATGTTCTTCCTTCAACAGGACTCTCAAGTGCCTTCTAGTCAAGTTGCCGATCTCAAGGATCAAGTCTCTTCGCTTACCATGGAGAAAGACAATGCTATTCTTGAGAAGGAAAAACTTGCCTCCTCCCTTGATGAGGAGAAGAAAACCAAACCACTACTAGAAGAGGAGATAAAAGCCCTAAGAGAAGATCTTGAGAAGGCCAACAAAGAGAAGGTCGAAATGACCAGTAAGATAAGGTCTTTGAAGAGCGATTGCAAACTACAGAAGCCACCTTGGTCTATGCTAATGACATTATAAAAGATACTACGAAGAAAGTTTCTATCTTTCTCGATTTGGCTCTCTACCATTATCGAAAACTACTATGAAGATGCAATTTCCGTAGCATATGGCGACAATATTGGTAAATGCCCAGATTTGGATTCTCCTTCCCTTCCAAAGCTAAACAATGGATTTAAAAGGAAATTTGATCTTATATTGGGGAGAGCTAAGGGATCGCTTCATGAAGAATTCAACAAAGAAGAAACCGTTGATTCGGAGAAAGTACCATCTTCTGATGACCTCCCGCTTGAAAGGGACAAAGATACCGATGGAGGAGAAGATGATGATATTAATGGTAATAATAATGACAAAAAGGAAGATGATATCGATGATGATAATCATGGTGATGATGGGGGCGACAAGGGTCCAGGTGGACCAAGAGATGAGGGTGATGGATCAGATGGCCACAACTTAGACTCTCTATACATGATGCAGATCGTCCTGACTTTCTTAATCCTCAGGATGCTTCGTAGACAAACATTTCCCTAAATGATGCTACCTCTCAAAGTCAACAACCGAAGGAAAAGGCTCAAGTCCCAACTCCTCAGGTTTCAGTTGTGGAATTCATTATTTAAGTACTTAAAGTTAACTGTCATCCTTTAGTTAATAAATTTATCACTTTTGTTAAAGGGAAGATCCAAATTTTACTATGAGAATCTATACAAAAAGAGCGAGAGGAATGTGCATCGATTGAATAGAGAACTTGAAAGGGTAATTGAGGAGCACAATAAATTATTTGATAAATATCCTGTTTATGCCAAATGGTTAAAGAACATTAAAGAGAAACAAGTAGCTCCGTTATTGAAGAAGTCTCACCTTTACCAAGAGAGGGTCATAAAAGAAAATAAAGTGCTAATTACTCTCTTCAATATGCTTATTGAGGATGAGGATGATTTAGTAGAATTTCTCTATAAAGTTTACTCTAGAAGTCTTTTCACTGATTAATCTTTCTTAGGAGAGAAGAGTGGAGGTTTGATTAGACGTTTCCATAATAGATATTTATATAAGCATGGGTCGGCTCCTTATCCGGGGGTATGTTGGAATCTTCCTAGGGTGGAGATCATTCCCTTTACCTAAACAATCTTTCTTCCGAGAAAGTTAAATTTAACAAGGAGAGATTTATTTTATAATTTACAAAGGATCAATATTGTATGAAGACAAGTGACTTTGCTTATAGTATGTAATTCAAACATTTTTATGAATTTCGGTGCTTCCATTTCTCATTTCTTTGTAACTTAGTTTGTTTTTCGTAAACCTTACCTATTAGGGAATCGTTTGATAGTCCTATTTTCGTGGAACTTTTAAATAAATTTATCAAATTAAAGAGGGACTTTAAAAAGAAACCGTTAACCCATAAACCGTCTTGGTCAGCTAAACATTATTTCTTTAGAGATCTCCAAGTAGTTTATACACGGTATCAATACTTTCATTTTGATTTCTTGGGTGATGAAAAGGACAAATTGTTTTGCGGGATATGAACCAATCATGCTAACTTTTTATGCGATGAAATTAGTCCTCCGTCCGGAAAATTAAACTATCATAAATTTCCTTCAGTAATACCCCTTAAGTGTTTAAGGTTTCTTTTGACTCCACCCTCTCCTTGTCTGTAGAATCACTTAAAAAGGCTCAAATCGTCGTCTTTAAACTTCAAGTGTTAAAAATTTGATGTAATTTTAAATTTGCTTGTGCTTGTAACTCCTTTTTGTTATTAATAAAGAAAGCATATTCTATGAATTGATTTCTTTTACTCATTTTTTTATTTAGGAAAAACAATATATGCTTATATTTAGCAATCCAACCATCCTTTCTTAACAATATTACTACCAATATAAGGTCTGACATCTAGGAGAAACATTCTTTCTAGGATGCTTCGACCATGTTGTTTCGAAACAACCCGGATGCATAGAAATGTCATAAAAAATATTATTAATTGAAATCTACATTAAGTGGTATGAAGGAGATGATTTCTAATTTACAGGAAAATATTAAGAAAAAAGACAAAGGAATCAAAGAGTTGAAGAAGAAAATGGATGCAATTAGCCAGCCGAGACTTTTGTTTCAAGGAATAGAAGCTAATGTAGAAATTACTCAATTTTATCAAAAGATAATGGAGATGGAAGTGAATTTACTTAAAAGTAAAGCATTATGTCAATCCTTAGAACTTGTTTTAGGTAGAGGCAAATCAAGCCTTCCTACCCCTACTTTGTTGATTGGCGATGAATTTTTTTTCTGCTTTATCAAATCCACCTTCAAGTCTAGCTGATAACGAAATCACTCGATGGAACCCAAGTGTTAGATATGTATGCATTCAATTGTTGAACAAATAATGGGATAGTAAGATTTCATTATATCTTAATAATTACCAGAGCTAGGTGGAGAAACTTGAGCATGAAAAATACGCTCTTGAACAAGAGATTAAGAAGTTGAAAAGAAAAATTCAAACTTTCAAAGGAGCTAATAAGGAGCTCAATTATGCATTGGAGATTTAAATCGATTAGATTGACGATGCAGATAATATTTGAAAGAAAGAAAAGGAGCTTAAAAAAATCCTTAGATACAATAATTTGTTATATCATTGGACTTTCTTCGGTCATTTAAATTTTCAGAGGAGAGACGCAGAAACTCGATACTTAATGAAAAACTGCTTATGCGTTTTTGGGCAGTTTTCCCTTCTCGTTACCTATGATTCTTGTATATAATATATAAAATTGAAAAATTTATACATGAATGATTATTACTTTGAATGAATCTTGTTTTCTTTTTTTTTGAATTTGTTGACTCTCTAGAGATACACAAATTGCTTTTAAGAACTTTTTGATGCAATATGATGCAAAACCCTTGTTTGAGCATTGATTTACCTTCTTAATGTAAACCTTTTCATTAAAACTAGAAATCCATTTTGGTAGAAAGATCAGTAACTCGTTTGATCATAAGTTTGAAAGAACCTTTCATTTTCTTAACAGGAGATTAGAAGTCTGTCTAATAATGAAGATTCTCATTACTAGAAAATTTGAACTTCGTTCTAATAGAGCTTGATTTTGCACGTTGAGGAATGAAACTTTCAACAACCTTGTCATTTAGCTTTATCATTTGGAGCATTGTAGATTAACACTTGAAGCTTTGATCTTCAAATGAGTATGTATCGGGAGATCCATCTGATAATCATCTATATTGAAGACAAAGAATCTTGTGGCAATAATGTTAATTGGATAGAAGAAAATCCACCCGACAATAATTTGAATAAGTGCCCAGAAAATCATCAAGCAATTCTAAAATTTTTCGATAATAAGTTCATATTTCTATCTGGTAAGAGGACTAGAAATTCGATTGTTAGCGAAGATTCCTATTTTGGAAATCTGATTTTAAATGGATATTCCCGTTGTTTGATCATTAAAAATTTCACTTCTGCCTCATAGATAACTTTTGATTCATCCTTTGAGAGTTGCCTTAACTTTTCCTTGATGTGAATCTAAATATGTTTGACTATCCTTCCTCTATAAGAATGCCTCAATCTTTCTTTAGGATAGAGTTTGATTTACTTTTACAGTCGGTTGATTTTTCTCCAGAAGGTTGCCTCTGACTACTCTTTGGGTAGTGATTTAGGGCTTTGATTGATTTTCTTTGTCCCTTATTACCATCTCTAGGTAATGATTAAGACTTTGATTGAGATCTTTTGCTCCCTATCGCCTCCTTGATGATGTTGGAGCTCCTTACTAAATTATAGGTAATGATTTAGGCTGGTCGATACGTTTGGTTAGCTACCTTAAGTAGAACAAAAATCTTACCCATTATCACTCTAGGGGGCACTTCGGTTAGGCCTTATAGGTGGGATCGAAGGCTAGTTCGGTGCTTTGGCCATCTTGGATGGGACCAAAAGCTTACTCTGTCCTCCCTCTAAGAGGCACTTCAGATAACGCTTATAGGTGGGACTATTGGCCAGTCGGTGCTCCGGCTAGGTCATCTTATGTAGGACCAAAGGGTTATTCTATCCTCCCTTTAGGTAGAGCTCTGGCTATGTAGGCGAGATCGAAGACATACAGTGCTCTGGCCAGGCCTTATAGGCGGGACTAGAGTCTTACTTGGACCTCCTTCTAGGAGGTGCTTTGACCAAAACCAGCTTGGTGGTCAAAGGCTTTTTTACTTTATTTTATAAGCCCTTCTTAGGAAACATTCCTCTTTATTGAGCACTTAATCTTTATAGATGTACTGGTTAAATCTCTTTAACAAACTCTTGAAGGCCTCCTTTATCCAAGAAATTCGTGACCATTCCCTTGAAGGTTCGACACTGATTGGTATCATATCCATTTGGTCTATGATATTAGCAATAGGCTTTTCCAAGATTCCGCTCATTTCTTTTTTTATCACTTCTTAAAAGGAAAATAGTTTAGCCTATCCTTAGTTAGAAAGTTGATATTCCCGTAAGAAGTGGTGAGAGAATGATTTTTAGAAGATTGAGAATTTCTATGGCATAGTGCTTTTTATTTCTGTTTAACTCTCTTGCGACATTGGATTGACATATCATCTCTAAACTTTCTCTTTTGAATTTTGACTAGTGCGGGAGAGTAATCAATTATCCCTTTCCACTTCTAGGCAAATTTATCAAAATCTCTTTCCTTTCCAAAATAGTCTTTTGGATTAAAACTGTATGGCCCTCCTTATTCTTAAGAATATGTTATCTTTCTTTAGGATCTCTCTTCACAAAGCAAAGATTGGGGTAGGTCCTATATGGAATGGACTTATACTCCATTTGTCCAAATTATAAAGAGCCACTCGCATTTTTTCTTCAATAATTTGTAAAGCCAATAATCTTAACATTTGTTCTTTATGAACCGAGGGTCTTGAGTGACATGACAAAATGGTTAAGAAAATGAGGCTTAGAAGATCCTTATTTAGAGATAGTCATTATATTATCCAAAGAAGGTTGTGCAAGGTTCAGAGAGTTTCTTTATAGAATATGCAAGTTAGGGTAAATCCTCAATACCCTATGTATGCAAGCCAGAGATAGTTCTTTATAGGAATATACAGGGATTTGAAGGTTCGAGCCCTCCTTCTGGCATGAAAATGCTTATAAGTTTCCTTTCTAACCCCGAAGTATGCTAAGAAGATGAGATTTGGATAGGACTTAGCTTGATCAACCTTGTGCCAATTTTCTATAAGTATGCATATTCAATAGAGACTCCATAAGCACGTTGTTAATCCGCCTTTTGGCAAGGCAACATATAAGAGGATTTAACTCAATCGATTGCATGGTTATCAAGGATGGAATACTACGGCTCAATTGCACTGGATGGATAGGCGATCAATCACAAACGATAACCATGATTATGAGGCTGGGTTTCAGCATAGTCGATGGACAAAAAGCGCGGGATACTTGGGATATGAGTTTTGACAAAATTCGAGTTATTTCAAGTTGCTTGGAGTTTGCTTTGAGTCGTCCTTAGGTTTACTTTGGGTTTTTACCTAGACCACTTCGAGTCAGGCAAGGGAATGCTTCGGGTCACTTGTGATCGGCATGTATTCATGGGGTTGGTGGTGACTTCGAGTCGGCAGCGCCCTATCTTCGGGTCGACAATGATAATATCGGGTCGGCATCGATAATATTGGGTCGGCATCAAAACTTGGAAATGGGGTTGGCATATTTGAAGTACTTCAGGTCGGCATGCTTAAAACTCCGGGTCGACAATCTTTTAGCTCTGGGTTGTCATGCAGTCTGGGATCGGCATGTAGTTAGAAGGGGTCGGCATTTGGAGAGGTCGGCTACTTCGGGTCAGGGTTTAAGTTTCTTCGGGTCGACTATGGAAAATTGGGGTCAGCATAGGATTCTCAGGTCAGCAACATTTTACTTTAGGTCGCATGCATACTTGCTTCGGGTCAGTGGTGGATTTGCTTGAGTCATCTTCGAGACACTTTCAGGTCAGCATATATACTATTTGGGATCGGTCATGGTGAAGGGTATGGGTCCGGCTATGGTTTTGGCTGGCCCGTATCACTCAGGAAGCCCAGTAACCAGGATTTTGCCTAAAAATACAGCAGGCGAGGCTTCAGAAAATGGATTCCGATTCTGTTCTTCCTTAAATTCTTCTACAAAGGCATTAAAAGTTACTCTGCCATTTTTTGTTTCAAAATTTCAGGATTGTAACTGTAATCAATTCTCTGACAATAAAAAAGGAAATTTCTAGAGTGGACGTATGCCAGAGTCAGCCGAACCACTATAAATCTCTTATTTTTACTACTTTCTTTTTAATTTTTGTTGTTCTTCATATTTATATCCTCTTCATATATTCTATTTGTGATCGGTGACTGTGAGTTGGTGCTTTCATTTGAGATTGGGTGTTTGTGACCATTTTTGGCGCAAACATTTCAGTGGTTTCGCTGAGAAAGCTATCACTTAGGGATTCCGAAGCTTGGATTTTGGATTTGAAGGCTTAGGAACTTAGATTTGGGAAGCTATGGCTAAGCAATCATCTAGGAGAGAGAGATAATAGAGAGGAATCGGCATGAAGGAAGTCAAGAGGCTTCTTCAGGAGCTAATTTGGCCTCCATCTATATTGCTAGAGATGAGATGGAAACGATATTAAAAAGGCAACTCTACATGATACAGAACCTACTCTGATAGGTTGGACAGGCTTGAGTGCAAAGTCAAGGGAATGGAGCTGTAGGGAATGCTAGAAATGTGCATCGCGAAGCTGGAGCAATAGAAATGGAGGCAGTCCAGAATCAGGATCGAGAAAACGGAGCAACCATAATATAAGATAGAGTGGGACAATCAGAAACGACCCTTGAACTAGACGGCATGCCCTCGAATCATGTTGGCTCAATTTCAGGAAGGGCACCAGGATGTGCTTGGAATTTTGGTGTATGGGGAAGTGAATGCTCCTCCAGAAGAGAAGATTTCATGATTCCTACATGAGCTCGGGGGGCAGGTCAAAGACAGCAGACAGAGGCTTCCACTTAATGATAACGACAGGTTAGCGGACATGATCAAACGAGCTATGAGAGGAGAAATGGTGAATAGAGATTTGTAGGACGTGAATAGGAGCCCCTTCGCTCCTATAATTAGGCAAGCTAGGAATCTGCCAGATTTCAAACTACCAATGTTGGAACTGTATGATGGGAGAACGGATCTCGTTGTTCACTTGACAAGGTACATGAGGCACATGGAAGTACTAGGGGCATCAGAGGAGGTCACGGCACGATGCTTCCCTTTGTATTTGATGGATATAGTAGCATTATGGTTCAAACAATTGGAAAGTGGCTTCATTGGCACTTGGAAGGAGTTGATTGAGAGGTTTATGAGTCAATTTCGTGTCCAAGTCGTAAGACCCAAGAATGTGATGACTTTAACATCTATGGAACAGTGGAAGTGAGAATCACTTAGGGATTTCTTGACCATATTCAATGTGGCAGTGGCTTCGGTGAATCGACCCGATCCGTCGATGGTTTTGATGGCGGCAGTCTTAGGAATTACGGATATTTCGGATTTCAAGATATCGTTGGAACGGGATCCACCGACGGATCTTGGGAGTTTTACCATAAAGCGGAAAGGTTTCTAAGACAGGAAGGTGCAAAGGCTGAAAGAGAGGGGAGAGAGGTTGAAGTTTATGCGGTAAAAGGTGGAAGGCCACCCAGGGAGGATTCAAACATGGTCAATAGAGGCAAGAGTAAAATGAATGATAGTGGTAACACATCGAAAAGGCAATGGAGGGAATCAAAATTCTCTTCTTACATAGATTTAACTGAAAATCTGGAGAGGATTTATTTGGATACTCGAGGATGCCTCCAGTATCAGAGGCTGGCAAAAAAGGAACCCTCCGAATACAAGCCAGCATCGGGAAAGCATTGCGTATTCCATGATCTAGATATGCACAACACGAACAACTGCAGGCATTTGAAGGACATAATTGAGGTACATGTAAGCAATGGCCATTTACAACAATATATAAGGAATCAAGCCATGGCAGTAGAACAGGAGCAGCCACTGCCCACCTTAAACGAAGATGGCACTGGATCTATGAATCATCGTTAGCTTATTATTAACTGAATGGATTTATGGCATGGAATAAGTAATAAACCTCGAAGTTAGGCGGCTAAGTCACTTACACATATACGGGATCGAGGACGGTCCCTAGGCATGCTTTGAGATGATGATATACCGTGATGCTCAGGTTTATAAAATCTTGTTTTTTCTGTTTTCTATGAAATCTGGTTTCTTTCTTGGTACTATGGCTATTTAGTTTTCTTAGTTGTACAGACTTTTATTTTATCAATTGAACTTTATGATGATTGGATTTGGATTAATGTAATAAATAATACAGGTCATGCGATTATGGTCCCGACCAAAGAGACGGGGCAGTAACCGCGAGTTATGGGTCCCTTCACCGAAGAGAGATGGAATGCACTCGAATGCGGAATAAATCCTCGACCGGAGAGTCGAGACCAGAGAATAAAGGTCCTCGACCAGACAGTCGAGGTGGAGAATAAAAAGTCCTCGACCGGAGAGTCAAGGCCAAAGAATAAAAAGCCTCGATCAGAGAATCATGGCGCAAATTAAAAAGTCCTCAACTGGAGTGATGAGCCCGGAGAATATAAAGTCCTCGACCGAAAGTCGAGGTCAGAGAGTATAAAGTCCTCGATCGAAGAGTCAAGGCTAGAAAATATAAGTCCTCAACCAAAAAGTGGAGGCCGGATAAAAATTCTCCACGGATTAAGTCCTTGACCGGAGAGTCGAGGCTGAAGAAGAAAAACTATGGATAAACCTTCGACCGGATAGTCAAGGCCGGAGTAGGATAAAATGACCCAGCAAAGTCTATGGTTTTGGACCCTGAGAGGTCCCGACTTTGGATATGGACCCGACGGGGGTCCCGGCTTTGGATTTGAACCTGAATAGGTCCTGGCTTTGGATTTGGATCCAGCGAGGTCCTGGATTTGGATTACAAGACCCGAATAGGTCTCAAACTTGGATAAAATGATCTAGAGAGATTGTGGATTCGGTTAATGGACTTGGAATGAATTCAAAATTGGATATAAACTCAAAATAGTCATGGATTTTGTTAGTGATCCGAAGAGATCAAGGAATTGGTTTGGCAATGGACTGGATTCAAGGTTGGATGATATGGCAATCAATGGATTATGGACTTCGTATTTTGGACTTATGACAATACAAAACACACTTTCCTAGTGCAAGGTATGTTTTTGGGGGCAAAATGTTAATCCACCTTTTGGCAAGCGAACATACAGGTGGATTTAACCCAATCGATTGCATGGTTGTCGAGGCTAGAATAATATGGGTTCAATTCCACTGGATGGATAGATGATCAATCACGGAAGACAAACATGATTATGAGGCTGGGATTCGGCATAGTCGATGGACTAAAAGCACAGGATACTTGGGATATGAGTTTCGACAAAAGTCGAGTTATTTCGGATTGCTTGGAGTTTGCTTCGAGTCATCCTTAGGTTTAATTCGAGTTTTCACCTAGGTCACTACGAGCCAGGCAAGGGAATGCTTCGGATCACTTGGGATTGGCATGTTTTCATAGGGTTGGTGGTGACTTCGGGTCAGCAAGGTTAGCATAAAAACTTGGAGATGGGGTCGGCATATTTGATGTATTTCAAGTCGGCATGCTTAAAACTCTGGGTCGGCATGCAATCTGGGATCGGCATGCCGTTAGAATGAGTCGACATTTGGAGAAGTCAGCCACTTTGGGTCAGGGTGTAAGTTTCTTCAGGTCGGCAATGGAAAATGGGGGCCGGCATAGATTCTCAGGTCGGCAACATTTTACTTCGGGTCACATGAAAAACTGCTTCGGGTCAGTGATGGATCTGCTTTGAGTCATCCTCGAGACACTTTCAGGTTGGCATATATACTGCTTGGGATCGGTCATGGTGAAGGGTATGGGTCCGGCTATGGTTTTGGTGGGCCCGTATCACTCAGGAAGCCCAGTAACTAGGATTTTGCCTATAAATACAATAGGCGGGGCTTTAGAAAAGGGATTCTCATTCTGTTCTTCCTTAACTTCTTCTACAAAGGCGGTAAAAGTTACTCTGCCATTTTATGTTTCAAAAATTCTAGGTTGTAATTGTAATCAATTCTATGACAACAAAAAGGAAATTTCCGAAGTATACATAGCCAAAGTCAGCCGAACCACTACAAATCTCATCTTTCTATTGCTTTATTTTTAATTTTTGTTGTTCTTCATATTTATATCCTCTTCATATATTCTATTTGTGACTGTGAATTGGTGATTTCATCTGCGATTGGTTGTTTATGACCATTTTTGGCACAAACACACGTCTTGGGAATAAGACATAAGAGTCATATGCAAATCATAAATTATATCAAAAGTCAAGAGTCGGGTCCTTATTTATTCGAAATATGCTATGCAAATGCTTAACATTTGATTCCTTATGTGTACAAAGTTCAAACGTTATAATTTGCAAAGATCCTCAAATAAATTTAGGGTTACAACTTTAAAAATATAAGAAATATGGAGAGAAGAAATCACCCCCTTCAAGTTGCCCTTGGGTCTATATTTATAGAGGTAGAGATAGATGGATTTGCTACGTGTTATTCGACACCTTTAATTTTCAACATATTTCATTGTGCCATTGACATTCGGCATCCTCTTTTTTACTGATGGTATTCGATATTGTTGAAACTCGACATCCCCCCTTTGTGTTAACTTTATCTAATATCCCTTTACGTTGTTGCTTTTTAATATCCTTTTAAGTGTTGATAATATGCAACAACCCTCTTAAATTGTTGGCACTCGACACTCTCTTGACATTGTCAATCTTCGATATCTCCTGGTATTGTTTGTATTTGTTACTTATTTTGTGCCATAGACATTCAGCACCTCTCTTCTTATTAGCACTCCACATATAATTTAAAGTTTGGTGTCCTCTAACGCTTGCTAAAGCTTGAGACCATATGTGGCCCGTTTTCCAATAGCCATAGTTATAAAGGCTCAGCACAGGGATTTGATATATCTTTTTAGTAACTAGGTACTCGACATCATTTAGTGATGTTTAGCTATTTGAAACCTCTAATGGTGTTGATAAGATGTGATATCCTTAAATATTTGTGGATACTCGTTATCTTTCATTCTCTTTGAAGCTCGGCATCATTTGCTACTTTTATATGCTTTACAATGGTTATGATTGTAAAGGCTCGACATTAATATAATAGATACCTTATAGTATGTGGTATCCTTCTTAGATTGCCTTGAGGTTCGATATTCTCCAAAGTTGCATAAGGTTCGATAATTCTCCTTTCTTTATTCATATTCGATAACATTTAGATTCGTTAATTGCTTGGAACCTGATATCTTTGGAAGCTCGCTACCCATTCTTAGGGGTTCAACGTCTCCCATTATAGAAGTTCAATATCTTCTTATGGTGCTTTGAAGTGTGATATCCCTTGCTGTATACTTTGTTGTTTTATTTTTGTCATCTTGGATTTCTATATGCTTTATTTGCATGTTCGAAATCATTATTTAGTGTAACAACAGGATGACCTCCCTACACCATCGACACCCAATATATCAGTATAATGCGCTGTAATGGTGCTCGTTCGATGTGGGACGATTATCCATAAAATTGTAAAGTAAATAAGCAACACAAAACCTATTGTATATCTTATAGTATGCCAAATAAAATATAATAATAAATATATTAGATATAAAAAAGGCTAGATAGTAAATAATGGAATGAATCACAACATTAGATTATATAAATCCATACAGTAAACAACATAGGTAATAGAGTTATACATCAAATAATAACTCATAAACTGTTTCTAAATAGTAAGCCACTAACATGATCCATTGTGTCATGTAGCAGAATGGCAAATTGGTACATCTAATAATACGAGAGAATAGCCTCCTACTCGCCATCTGTCTAGCTCCAAGTGCTCACTAGTCCTAATATCCTATTACTCATTTAGTTGTACCCAGTGTAATAGGAAGAAATTCATAAAACCCCAGGTCAGACAACTGTTTGGTGTGAGTGGTAGAAATCACAAATACTATAAAGACAATAAACTAGGACAAACGGTATGAAAGATCATACCCGACCTTTTCCCTCCATCCATAGAGTTAGCACATATAAAGGATATACGCTACTCTATGATAATCATCATGGGTGTACTATACCTAGAGGTACAAAAGAATGTCTAGATATCGGCATTGACAATATCTACATCATGTGACATCCCTTAGGTGATAGAAACAATTGGACATGCATAGCATCCATCCTCACATTCACTCAGTGCGTTGGGTATATGATGCGCTCGTGGCCTCGTTAGAGATTACTCAATGTCTTTGTTTCTCATTACTCAAATCATTGCCACTCAGTAGGCCAAGAACAAGACTATCATTACATCAGCCCAAAGTACAATGGATCTCATCACACATACCTTTACTTTACGAGTGCATATCGAAACCTACGAATATCAATGACCCCTTTGCACACGTCACTCATCGCAGAGTTCATCCTAGGGGTCCTTAAGACTCTCTCCTAATGTCATCGCGGTTGGGAACTATTCTAGATAGCCACCGTTAGTCATAAAATGTCACAAAGTGTCCCGTAACCTTCTTCCAACAGTTCCTTTAGTCTGACAGCTCTGCATCCCTAAGTATAACTATCCATCACCAAATAATCAGAACTCGAGCATACAAACGCCAAACGATCTGAAGCTCGAAATGTAGCCTTATGGGTCTTCCTTGTTACCCAATATCGATCTCATCGAATTTGGAACAAATCCTATAGATAGGTACCGAACCATCCTCACTGATCTGTAGCCACCGAACCATTGCTAATGATCCCATACTTCACTAATGAGTTCTTGCACATCTCCTAAGGCTTCCCGATAGGTCGTGCTCTAATTGGATCAAATCTCCTATAGGTCAGCGACGACCCATAGACATAGCCAAATTCTGGTTTGATTTGGCTTCACCGATCCAAGTTGTTCAATCTCCCACTGAACCATAGATTATGAACCTCCACCGAACCATCAAGTTATGAGCTAATATAGAACCATCCATAACTAATGGCCATTGACGAACAATCCCTACCAAACCATACTTCAAACGACCATAACTCGATCATTCCAACTCCAAATGACCTATAACTTGGTTTGCAACCTCATGAGGCCTTCCTTGTCGCCCCATATCGATTGCACCCCAATTGGACAACTTTGGATTTATGGGACATCGACGAACCATGAATCCAATCCTGTCTAAATCATCGTTCAATTGGCATTTTCAACCATTCAAGCATTAAATAAGCATACCAACATCGTATAGAAGTCAAAGTAACAGCCAAAAGTGCAACATATTAATTTCTAGGAAATCTAAGTTTAGGGTAAAAATTGAAAGACTCATAAGAACAAGTTAAGAACCAATAAAAACATGTTTTTGCAAATTAGATGCAAATCATTGAAAAATTGGAAGACCCATAAGAACAAGTTAACAACCAATAAAATCATTTTTAGGATTTTAAATAGTTTTTAATGCTTCATTTAGGGTATTTAATAACCTAATTAGTAAGTGAGAGATCTAGTCACCCACCTTATTCTAAATCAAAGCCCAAATTTCCAAATAAACAGTAATTGGCACGAATCATAATGCCCTTCTAACAGCAAATCACTAATTCTAAGTGTAAATCTCGCTAATCTCCTCTTAATGATGAAATTTGGCTAATGAAAGTATGTTTAATTGTTGCTTTTCGGTTAAAAGAAGTTTAATGGAGGTTTCTAACTATTTTAGGAACATCAAAATGATGGGGATGAGGTCCCATCGGCCTCCACATGATTTAAATCCAAAATGAGTAATGGGCCTTCAGGTTAACGACCCTACTTATCCACTTAAGCTGTTCTATATCAAAGAAACCTTCAAACGGCCAAAACTCTCAAACGGTAGTCCATATTTTTAAAATGACCATTCTACGGAAAAAAACCCATCATCCAGATCTAATAGAAGTGGTTTCAGACCCTAACTCAGCTTCTATTCAAAGTTTTAGTTCATACAAGATTTACAGGGTCAACGTGGTCATATAGGAATTCCCAAAAATATTGGATGTAGGAAATGTCCCCAAGAGTCATCTACTAAAATATTAGAACCATACGACCTTATATGAAAATAATATAAATATTTTACGATCCTTTGATACATAGAATATAGGTCATTACATCACCCACCCTCCCCCCTCGCGTTAGGAATTTTGCCCCTAAAATTCCATAATCATGTCAATAGGGTAATCCCACATGCCTAAGAATCACATACAAGCATAGACAACCATCACATATCAAACATGCATGCATAGCAATAAGTGAAGAAGCAAATATCTAAGTTTATCTTAGCATGCATGATACTAAACTACCCTACATGATACTGAGAGTGAAAATAAATATGATAAACAAAAGTCTCACTTTGCCCTTACCCCCACTAAGGTGTCACATTGTCACCAACATGCTTCTTTATACCAACCACCACCAAGGTCTCGCTCCACTCAATTATCCTCGAAGCCTCTCTCCACTATGACCTTCTCCAAGTCTCTCTTCTTCTTGGCCTTCTCAAGGCACACCCAAAGTCTCACTTTAGTATGATCATTTCTGAAATCTCACCCCATCATGATCATTCCTAGAGCCTCACCTCGCTATGACTATCTTACAATCTCTTTTAGATATAGGATAACTTCCTCAACAACCTCTTAGGTCAGTGGCATCTCATGCCATAATTAGATCCGGTGTTCTTTCGGATACCTATGATATAGGTATTGACCTCTCAGGATAGTCAGACCGTCGCACAGTCCAGAGTTCAAAAGTGAGCATCCTTACATACCCCTGCCCCTAGGAGCAACCATCATATCCAGAGTTATCAATAATCCTTTCGGTTCCTGACTCGATCCAAAGCATCTCATGCTCCCCTACATCGCTTATACTTGTCGAACGTGCTTCCTTAGACTACTCTTGTCCTATCCCACGCTTCCTACTTGAAGTATGTTAACCCAAAAAATGGATCAACACCCACCAACTATGTTCTAACCGAGCAATAACCTAGATAATAGGGATAGAAAAAGACAGTAAAAGAAAGAAGATAAGGAATTTTTATGGTATTTCAGCTGTTAATAAAGTCTACATCCACTTTGTATTTTTATTATAGACTGATTGATATTACAAGCAGTGTTTGGTTACAAGGCTTTTGATTATCCTTAGCAAGATTGAACCCGCGGAATAGGAATCCACTGGGGAATCATAATGAATCCCTTTAGAGATTGTTGTTAGCGAGGTGGAGAGTGAAGAAAGTTTCCAACAGAGCTTCAGAAACCAGTTCCGAGAAGATCTCGTTTGTCTTACAGGTAGGACGGTATTTATAGAGATCAAAAAGCTTCTAGGCTAGGCCTATTCAATAACCACTAACAGAGGACCACAGGAAGATGCCACGAACCTCAGCTTGCAATCCGAGCCAAAACCATGGATCACTAGCAATTGATGTTCTATGGATCACTAGCGATCCATAGATTTGGCTCGCATATGAGCTACTTACTTAGCTCCTTTCCCCATTGCTTTATTATGCTAGCTCTCCAGGATGCAGTGATCAAGTATGGATCGCTGGCGATCCGTGGTGTATGGATCGTTAGTGATCCATACACTTAGCATATTTTTTCTTTCATCTTTTAGGCCTTCTTTTGCTTCCCTCGTGCCATAGCGATCCATGATGTTGTATGGATTGTTGGCAATCCATCGAGTATGGATCGCTGGCGATCCATGCACTTAGACTATTTTTGGAGTTTGATGGATGGAATGACTTCATTTCCTTGAATTGACATTGTTCGTGTATTGTCGTTGCACTTTGCTCTTCTTTGATGTCGATTTACTAGCTGGTTGTATTTAACTGCTGATTGGACTGAACGGACGTTGGTCTCTTAGTTTAGTCGAACTCAATCATTGCTTTTGTAATTAGGACTTGGCTCATTTTAACTCATTGCTTTAGCCCTTTTGGTTGTGTTCCGAGCCATTCTGACTTCATCAAGTTGTTTCGTCTTCTCTTGGATCCTGCTGGGTTAAACATCCGTATAACATTTGCTCCATAGAGTACGTCTTCATTGGGGACAAGGCATGCTCTGAAAGTTATTTCTTTTAATATCTGTTCGTCAAACTCCAAGTTACCGTATCAGAGTTTTGCGGATGTGTTGTAGGCCACACCACTGATTACTTAGCTTTGGTCTCGACAGTTATCGCTCGTCATAACAGATCAAATTTCTCTTCATAGCTTTCTAATATTCTTCAAAATGATGGGTAGATATTACAGCATGAGTTTGATAAAAATTCACCTCCAAATACATGGGTCGCTAGCGATCCATGGAGGATGGATCGCTAGTGACCTGATTGTTCCTAGTTGCCTTTAACTATATGGTTCGTTAGCAATCAATGGATGATGGATCGCTAGCGACTTGAGTGCTTAGAAGAATTTTTCCCCTTTCTCGTTTTTGGTTGCCTACATTATCCATTTGAGGCGAGCTGCCCCTTTACTTTCACATGACCTGAACTCTTTCTTCATTTGATCTGAAACCTATGGAGATTCGACTTAGCTTGCTCGACCCGATCCATTTCTCCCTTAGATCTGTCTTTGTCCAAGCTTTTCATCGTATTTTCTGCTTACACTGCCGTCATCGAAGAATCACCGCCTCCTTAGTTCATCTCTGACCGAAACCTTAGATAGCTTGTGCCTTGGATCTCTCCCGATCCTTCATTGGATCACCGCCGAATTGATTCTTAGCTTGCCACCAGCTTGTCTTTTATTTACTGACTAAAGTATTCGACTAATTTCATGTTTAGGATTTAATCCAAAGTGAGTCTGCTATCATAGTATTCGTTTAACAATTTCTTGGCGAGATCGCATTTGTGATATTGATCATGTGAAGTTTGAGTTGATTGTAGTATAATGGAGGAAGATAGTAAATCGAGTCATGAGTTTTTCCCATAATGACATTCGGGCCTTGGCCCAGTGCTTGACACTCTTTGCTATCTTCGTCCATTAGGCCCTAATTGACATATGCCAAGTTCCATAGCTGATTCTACGCGGCACATCGCTAATCGGTCCCGACTCTTGCAAAGGACTTGGACTTACCTTGCTTGTTTGTTGCATGCTCGGTGTCCCTATAGTGAGAAGAGTTTTCCACATCCCTTCGTACAACAGATCTGTTATCGATCGTTGATCGATAATGGTTAAGCATACTTGGAGTAAAAACAAATGAAAACGATGCGGGAAATTCTTTTCCTTTTCCACTACGAGCGAACTATTTACACGGGATAAAGATTTTGTAATATTTCAGATATTGAGCTCACCCCTATAGACATCACGCTGCACTTGCCCCGGTACACACTTGAAGTCCGTTTCGTGGGCATGAATCAACATCTCTCTGGAATTCAAGTGTTGTAGGGAAAACTATTAATTTAGAATGAAATCACCTGACCATTTTGAATGCAAGTTCCATTGTTTTAGAATGAAGCACCCATCTTCGCATTGTAAATTGAGTGGATGAAGTCGGTGCTTTCGGCAGCCAACGGCTGATACAACGCTCTTTCTCCAACTACTTCACAAGAAGAATATGGTCACTTGGTTCCGATTGGGTCGGCCTTGGATCGAATGCCTCCCAACTTTAGAGTTCTACTCAACTCGCCAGAGAGAGCTTCTTCGGTGGTCTCCACTAAAGTTTTGCGGAATATCTGCATGTAGTAGGTATGCCAAAAGAGGATGTACGTCTACTGGAAAAAGACTAGTTTGATCATATGCCTCCCCTAGGATATACTGCTTGCCATCGTTATATGTGTCCGAATGGAGCCGTGCCTCCTTTTAACAACTTTCTACACGAGACTCTTTCCAACTTTGGTATTGCCCCTTTCCAGATTCATTCCAACGGCTATGCTATCTTGACTTGCTTGCATGTTCTTTTCATGTAGACATTCAACCACCCTCCAAACTTTGACGAGTTGCGGTACTTCCTATCGTACA
Organism: Allium cepa; assembly: GCA_030765085.1. NCBI lineage: Eukaryota > Viridiplantae > Streptophyta > Magnoliopsida > Asparagales > Amaryllidaceae > Allium > Allium cepa. The sequence goes on from CM060942.1 coordinate 578,556,156, forward strand.
AAGGGAGGGATGAATGTCCATCCTTGAACGTAATAGAAGCTTAGAGGAACCGAAAAATCATTTTTCGTCTGCATAGCAACTTGTCCTAGTTCAAGACGTGCTATTTCTTCGTTAGATGCCCCGAGGGTTTGAACCATCTTTGGACGACAGAGGGTAATTTCCTTTTCATAGTTATCGAGTTTTGACACGTTGCTAGGATGTTCTTACCAAGCTATATACTTCTTGCAGTTGTCCCAAGGCCAAACAGGGACGTGCTTCTTGATGATGTTTTTTAAACCTTAAAGGCTATTGATGATGAAGAAAGGTCCATCAAAGTCTTGCTGACCGATAAGAACTTGCTTTGTTATGGATTATTGCATCCGGGAAGATCCGTTGTTTAAGTTGAAGTCTCCTCCCCTACTTGGTCCAGGGTTCGCACACGATCTACTTCTTCTTGCGGCTTTGAAGAAGGCGCTTCTCTTGATAGAGGGGGCGTGTCTAGAGAATCAGCTAAAGAGGCCTGTGGAGGAAGAGACGCTACTGCGGTTGGAGTCAGTGGCTTGGTCAGAATGCCTCCGACATCGAAAGAGAAAGAAGAAGAGTTCCGACAGAGGGAAGGCAAGGCCACAACGGACATAGATAAAGAGGAGGGGGGACTCAAGAGTAGTGGCAACGAGTCCACTTACAGTGACGAATTCTATACAAAATCCGATAACGGTGAATCAAAATCGTGCAATGAGGCTTCAAGGATGAGCCCCATCCTTCTGAGCTCTCCTCCTCCATATGCGAGCGATAAAGACAATGCCCTAGAGAATAGAGAGAGTCAGGATGCCCCAGAAAAAGATGTTAGCGCAGAGTTCAAAGATTTGAGCGAAGTCTATGTCGATTTAGATGCGCTTATAGGGGAAGATTTAAAACTCGAGGAGATGTCCCCCTTTTGGAAATACTACTCCCGAAGTTAGTCCAATTTTGCCCACGACGGCCGCTTGATCCGGTTTGTGATAACGCTTTGGGCCTTTTCTTGAAATACACTATACATCTCATTAGGATTGCACCCACTTCCTCACTTTTTTTCCATGCTTATTTTTTGTTTCTAAAACCTTTTATTTATGCTTTGTTCTAGGTTAACGAGAGTACGTGGCCTCTATGATGATTTTGAAGAATTCACTAACTCCCAGTGCTGGTCTAAGCATCCTTCTGGTCGTTATCAGCCATGAGAAATAGAGGAGGAGTACAAAAGAAGGAAGGAACTTGAGTCCGAAACCCGTCACCAAGATGAAAGAGTTCGGAGCCCGTCATACAAAGGCGGGTATGAGAAAAGGAGAACTTTTGATGAAAGGGAGGAGCCATCATAGAGATCAAAGTTTGACTACCGTTCACAAATTTTGAAACAACAGGTTTCCGCTTCGATGCGGTCCTCAATGGGCCAACAAATCCCCATCACTTCTGCTCCTTCTCCGCCTTCAACTTATGTCCCGCCATCTTCCATTGTTACTACCCCCGGTGTTTCACGTCCTCATCGAAGACCTACAAATATTCTTCCTTCGGCCCCCCTAAGCTTGAGGCAGTGCTCCCAGGTTGGTTCTTGAGGGGAGTTAAGTTTGATCGCGATCTACACCCAGTTCGCAAAGTTTCGTACATGCCACACATTCAAGCTATTCAACATGACTTAAAAACCAAGCTGAAGGGCGAGAAAAATTGTGTAAGCAGCTGGCAGACACCAATCGCAATAACTACTAGGAAATCCTCTCTTTCGAGTCAGAGATGGATGGTATTGAAAAAGCATTATCAGATTGTGATGCCAAAATTAAACTGATGGAGGAGGAGAATGCAGCGGCATTGCAAGAGGGCAAGAGGAGTGCCAACTTGTTAAAAGAAGTGAAAGAGGCTCACGCCAGAATTGAGATCGTCTATAGAGATGAGATAAAAAAGGCTCACGCCGAAAAGGTGAAATTAAAAGAAGAAGTGGCTGCTTGTAACGCAACAGTTGAAGCCAGAAGAAAACTATCTCTGACCATGACCTTAACGTCGAGGGGCACAATAAGATTATCGTTGATCAGGCTGCGACGATCGCCCTATTATAGGAACAAGTCGCGCAGCTTAGCACTGGCAAATCTCGCATTGAGGTCGAAAAGGCATCCGTTACGGCAGATTATTAGGAGCTTCAAAACACTTTCGAGAGGAAGATGGAAAAGATGGACGCGACCATCCTAAATTTCTATGTTAACTCCCTGTTGCACCAGGGGAGTCTCAGCTACTTGGGCCTGAAATTCCTATGCACTCTTGCATTGGTATGGGAAGAAGTCTTGTTCCACTTTTCTGATAGCAGTGACGTCTACACTGAGCGGGAGTTGGAGGAGTCTTACCTTAATGAAGAATCAAAGAAAGCGCTGCTCGAGGGTCGGGAAATTTTATGAGTCGAGAGAGTGAAAGAAGCCGCGGATGCTGCAATGGCAGCTGCCGTAGGAGCACTCACCGAGCCTTTCATTTTCGATGCTGGAGGACCATTGGAGAAACTCCACGACCTGCCAACAAGTTCGGAGCTTGATACTTTTCCTTAGGTAATGGAACCATCGAAAGAAGGCGAAGGTGGTGAGTATGAAGTCGACATTCTTGACTATTCCTCCGATGCAGGTGATGTTCTTGTTTCATCCGAGTTCGGGAGCTTCCATCTTATGCCGCGGGAGTAGGAAGAATTTAATGCTTTCATTTCTGATCTTATAGGACCATCTACCTTTCCTATTGATGTGCTAGCTTCCTCAGTGTCCAAACCTGCTGCTATTTCTACAGCCTCAAAGCTTGTCTCTATTCCTGTTTCCATGTCCGCGTCTGGCTTGCATCCAGGGCCGGAGTCTAAAAAGATAGTCGCGCTTCATAGCCTAGATGACCCCTCTGTGTATTTGGAAGGCAACGTAACAGCGGTAGAAATTAAGGAGCAGGACGTTCAGACGGAGCATCCTTGTAAGACTCAGCACTAACTGGTAGCTATCAAGAAGGAGAAGGTCGAAGCGATTAAAGCCTCGAAGAGCTCCTACAAATAATGGAAGCGCAAGGCAAAGGAAGTATCTTCTAAGAAGGATGCAGAGCAAGAGGAGGACATTTCCACTGAGGAGTTTGTTGATATTACCGGCATCAACACCACTCTTGAGAAGAAGTAGAAGCTACCAACAAAGGGCGGAAAGGGGAACGATGGAAGGAAGCATTTAGAAGCTTGTGTGAAGACCAATTTGATTTTGGTTCTTTCTAAGTCATTTTGTTCAAGTATAGATTCTACACTTAATGTTTTTGCTGTGGAGTCTTTATTTTGTTTTTGTTGGTAGGTGATTTGTGGGTACGATCCCCACATTGATATTTTGGCTGTACTCTTATCTGTCTATTCGTATGTGTTCTGTGTACTTGTGCTTGTTTTGTTTACACTTGTCCAATTTTTTAATTGCCGCCAGAATTTTTTAATTGGAGCAACAATTCTCTGTTTAGAGAACAGAACTTGTGAACTTATTGCTTTCGGTTGTTTTTATTTAAGTATCAGTGTATGTCCCCCAGTTCACAGGGTTGTTTTCTTTAAATAACCATTAACTTATAGTTTAGATAATTTTCATATTAAACTTGTGATCTGGCTAAGTCACAGTTTGATTTTCCTTCTTTCGGGAGTTTTTCTACTTTAGCATGTAATCCAAGTTTCTTGTAGTATTCTAGTAAGCGTGCAACATATGCATGTTCGAGAGGAGCACATTGTATGGGTTAGCTGAGGGAAGTTTCAATCACTAAGTGCCGCCAGTTGAAGCTTTTCTGTTGGTTTGTAGTACTCCGCTTTGGTTGGAGTTATGCCCATCATTCCCAGTTACAGAATCAGTTAGCGCTGGTCAAGAGATACACGGTGATCGGGATTAATATGGCCCATCGATATGGTTCTGGTGCTCCTCAGCATTGCCTATCTTTGGTAGCGAAGGAGTTTGCACTTTAGGAGCGTGATTTCTCGGCGATGTTCCTCGATGTTTCCTATGTTCGAGCAACGTGGGAAACTTAAGTTTATTAGGTGTTAGCGCACGACTTACGAGATGTGTAGCCTTTGGTGCTCCTCGGCATTGCCTAGCTTTGGGAAATGGGAGGAGTGTATGTTTTGGCATGACTTATGAAATATGCTGCTTTTGGTGCTCCTCGACGTTGCCTATCTTCGGACAACGCGAGGAGCGTATGTTTTAGCGTGGCTTTTGGTGCTCCTTGGTGTTGCCTATCTTCGAGCAACGTGAGGAGCGTATGTTTCGGCACGGCTAATGGAATGCGCGACTTTTGGTGCTCCTCGACGTTGCCTATCTTTGGGCAACGCGAGGAGCGTATGTTTTGCGGGGCTTATGGAATGCGTGGATTTTGGTGCTCCTCGGCATTGACTTTCTTCGATAAACACGAGGAGCGTATATTTTGGCACGGCTTATGAAGTGCACAGCTTTTGGTCTCTCGGTGTTGCATATCTTTGGGCAACGCGAGGAGCGTATGTTTTGGTGCGACTTATGGAGTGTACGACTTTTGGTGCTCCTCGACGTTGTCTATCTACGGACAATGCGAGGAGCATATGTTTTGGTGTGGGCTATGGAATGCACGGCTTTCATGCTCCTCGATGTTCCCTATCTTTGGGCAAAACGAGGAGTGTATGTTTTAGGCCTTCTCGATGTTGTCGGAGCAACATCGATTTTTAGAAGGCAAGGATCGGGTTCTGCCAATCCAGTGTTTTGATTCGATTTGCTTCCGTCAATCCGGCGGGTATTTATTATGAACCCAGTTTTCTCGGTTCAAGAAAGTGAATAAAAATTTATTAAGGAAAGAAGGGCGGCTTCTTTTCCTATTTACAATGCCCCGTCATTCTGGGACAACTTATTTGCTAAAAAATAGAGAGTACATAAAGTAATTTTCAAACGAAGTAACGATGGAGTGATTCGCTATTCCAGGCCCTAGGAATTTGAATTCCATGACGGTGGTTAGCTTGAATGTTCCGTCTCTTAGATTCTGATTGATGACGTACGGTCCTTCCCAGTTTGCTTCAAAAGCCCCCGAAACGGGGTAGACTCACTTGAGCGCAAGATCTCCCACTTCAAAGGTTTGGTTATGGACTTTGGAGTTGAAGTACCATGCGATCCTTTTTTAGTGGGTGGCGGTTCTTAGCTCGGCTTCTTCCCTCTTTTCATCGATCATATCCAGCGATTCGAGTAGTAGCTGCTCATTTTTATTTTCATTGAAAATTTACCTTTGGTGTGTGGGGATCTCCAATTCAACAGGGATCATTGTTTTTGAGCTGTATGCCAGAGCGAATGGAGTGTGTTCGGTTGTCGCTTTATGGGTAGTTCAGTAGGCCCATAGTGCAAGTGAAAGTTCATCAACCAAGTTTCCCTTGGCCTTAATTAGTCGCTTTTTGATAGTAGATTTGACGATCTTGTTTATTGCTTCCACTTGATCGTTTGCTTACAGATTAGCAACAGCCAAGAAGCTTTTCTCAATCCGAAAGCGTTTGCAGAAGTCTTTGAACCCAGCGCTTTCGAATTGGGTTCCATTGTCAGTAATAATTTTCTGTAGCAAACCAAACCTATAAATAACGTTTTTCATAATAAAGTTAATGACGTTCTTTATGGTTATGGTGGCCAGCGGTTCTGCTTCGGCCCATTTTGTGAAATAATCTATGGCAACTATAACATATTTGGCTCCTCCTATTGCTATCGGTTGGACGCTAATCAAGTATATTCCGCATATTGCAAATGGCCACGGACTGACCATCTACGTTAGCTCTATCGAAGGAGTTCTTTTAATTTTGCTGAATCTTTGGTAGCGACTGCATCTCCTAGCTTAATCTGCAGCATCGCGGTTTAATGTTGGCTAGAAGTATCCGTTTTGGAGAACTTTCTTCGCCAGGTTTTTCCTCCTAGTGTGATATCCACATTCACCTTCGTGCACTCCTTTTAGGATTTGTCGAGCTTCGTCATTGTACATGCACCTTAGGAGGGAGGTCGAGAATCCCCTTCGGTAGAGTACTCCATCTTGTATCATGAATAGTAGTGCCTTTCGAAGAAGCTTTTTTCGTTGATTCCAATCAATTGGAAGATTCCCGATAAGTAAATACTCCTTTATTGGTGTCATCCACGTATCTAGTTGGACAATGATTTGAGGATCCAGTCGACGTCCATTTCGTCTATGCTTTGGTTGGTTAGAGTTTCAATTGGGACTAGTCCCAATGACCGAGCTTCTCCGGAACTTGCAAGTTTAGCCAAATAATCTGCCTTGGTGTTTTGCCTCTGTGGAATTTGAGTTAGAGTGTAGTGTTTGATGTCTCTTAGTAGTTCTTGTACTTTGGACAGGTACAATGCAAGAATCTCCACACCTGCCTGGTGCTCCCTTTTTACTTGACCAAAAACCAGCTGGGAGTCGCTGTATATGTGAATAAATTTTATCTTGAGTTCTTTCACAACTTTCAGTCCAACAATTAGTGCTTCGTATTCCGCTTCGTTATTTGTAGCAGGGAATTCCAAGTGTAAAGCATAGCTAATGGCTTGCCCTTCAGGAGTTTTAAGCACTACCCCTGCTTTCGAACAGAGGTTATTAGACGTGTCGTCAACGAAGAGCTTCCATTGCGTTTCTACTTCCAACTGAACTTCTTCCTTGTTATCCCGTATGGTAAATTCGACGATGAAGTCGGCTAACGATTTCCCATTGATGGCTTTCTTTAGGTGGTATGTGATATCATATTGACTCAACTCCATATTCCACTTGAGTAGTTGTCAGGAATTTTTCGGTTGGTATAACACTTGCTTCAGGGGTTGGTCAGTCAACATTTTAAATGGTTAAGCCTGAAAGTACGGCCGTGACTTCCTAGATGGGACCAGGAGGCAATATTTTAGCTTTTCCAGTTTCAGATAGTTTTTCTCTACTCCAGTAAACCGCTTGCTAATATAATACACCGGTCGTTGGACTTTTTCTTCTTTATGTTCCAGAGCAGCGCTCAACGCTTGGGATGAGATTGCTAAGTAAATGAACAAGTCTTCTCCATCCATGGGCTTTGATAGGATTAGCGGAGCCTCCATGTGCCGTAGCAGTTCATTGAATGCTGTTTGACAAGCTTCACTCCATTTGAAGCTCTTCTTTCCTTTCTTTAGAGCATCGGAGAATGGTATACACTTGTTAGTAGCTTTCGAGATAAATCAACTTAGCGCTGCAACTATTCCAGTCAAGATTTGTAGTTCCTTTTTATTCTTTTGGGCTTGGACTTCCCTTAGTGCCATTATTTTTTTAGGGTTTTCTTTGATGCCCCTGGCACTTACGATGAGCCCTAGGAATTTCTCGGAGGCCACTCCGAATTGACACTTGAGTGGATTGAGTTTCATCCCATAATTTCGGAGTATTTCGAACATTTCAGCGAGGTTTTCTAGGTGGTTAACACCTGCTCGTGATTTGACTAACATGTCGTCTACTTAAACCTCCATCGTTTTCCCAATCTGATGCTTGAACATGGTATTTACCAACCTTTGATAAGTTGCCCCGGCGTTCTTCAAACCAAATGGCATTACTCTATAGAAGTACAAGTCCAGGTCGGTGATGAAGCTGGTATTTTCTTAATCGGGTTCGTGCATCAGGATTTGGTTGTACTCGGAGTATGCGTCCATGAACGATAGCAGCTTGTGTCCTATCGTTCCATCCATAAGTTGGTCTATTCTAGCGATAGGGATGCTGTCTTTTAGGCAAGCCTTATTTAAGTCTTAGTAGTCGATATAGGTTTGCCACTTCCCATTGCACATTTTGAATAAGACTGGATTAGATACCCACTTTGGATAGGTTGCATCACGGATTAAACCATTGGCCATTAACTTGTCCACTTCTTCTCTTAGCGCCTTGGATCATTTGGGACGTAAGCTGCGCCTTTTTTGCTTTACTGGTGTGAACTTAGGGTCTATGTTGAGCACGTGACATGCGATCTCTAGGGATGCCCACACATATTGGAATATATTTATGCAAATACATCCAAGTTGGTGTGGAGAAATTTGGTAAGCTCCATACGCATCGTGTTTCCAAGGTGCGATCTAATTTTCAAGACTTTAGTTGGGTTATCCATATCGACAGGGACAGACGCCGTCAATTCTGCCAGCACCGCCTGTACCTCCCTTGAGCTCTTCTTTCTAAAGTCCAAAGACTTATCGATTTGGAGGGTTCATGGATGTGGAGAGTTCTCCCTATATCGTTCCCTTTTTCCTTTCTTCTGGATTCACGTAATTTTGCAATGTAACATTTTCTAGCAGCACATTGATCTCCTTTCACCACTCTGATTCCATTTGCAGTAGGGAACTTCATGGTTAGACACCACTGGGCCAAAGCTATTTTGAAATCTACTAGAGTGGGCCGTCCCAAGAAGGCGTTATATGCTGACATTTCATCCACAATAACAAAAGTACGAATGAGGTGACTCTTTGATCGCCCTCTCCGAGCTCCACTGGCAGGTCGATTGTTCCCACGGGTTGCTTGGGCTCGACAAGAAACCTTGGATCTTTGTTTTGCATACAGAGACACTTTTCATGCTGATTTTATCTGGTTAAATGTACATTTAAACAGTATGTTAACAGAACTGCCACTATCGACCATCACTCGTCGAACTACGCCGGGTCCGATCCCTAGGTCACCACCATCGAAACGAGAGTTCAAGCTTTGATCCCTTCGGTGTCCCGATTGCGGAACACTATATCGTCACTCAAACCTTTTGCATCTTGACTAGAGTTTCATCATCTATTGTGAGACATGAGTCTTTCGGAGTATGTTTTAATGAACTCGTGTACCGTTCCATCTCCCCCCTACTCTTTTGCACGAGGTATGGTCCCCTAGATATCATTCCAATAATGAGCCTTTCGTCAGTTCGTTTCGACCCTTCATCACTAGTTCCAGCTTGATTTCTTTGTTCTCTAAGAGGTTGAGGGGCCACAGGTTAATTGGGGTTTCGTGGCTTTTTCACGTATTGCCGGAGATTATTGTCTTGGATCATCTCTTTAATGAGATTCTTTAGGTGGAAACATTCGTTTATGTTGTGGCCATGTGTCTCCTGGCAGCGGCAGAATTTCCCTGAGCGCTTTTGCTGCTTAGTTGCCTCTCTTCCGAGGGATTTCTCGTATTCTTCGGTTTCTTGTCTTGCGAGATAAATATTCTCCGGAGTATCATTTAAAGGGGTATAATCTTCCTGTCTTAACTCTTCAAATCTTTTGTTGTTGCCATTGCTATTTCTTTTATTGGAATTTTGATTTCTCCTCGGTTGATTCCCATCTTTTCCCGCGATTGCTTGAGCAATTCTAGAATCACGCGTGTTTTGATTCGTCGCCACATCGCTTTGCCTGATGTTCATCGGTTGCACGCCAGTAGACTTTCATTCCATCTCCTGTGCTTCCTCCATTCTTAAGTACTGACTTGCTTTACGATTGAATTCATTCTTGATGGTAGGCTGCTTCATTTTAATCCATTTCCCAAATTAGTCTCTGGGTGAATGACACAGACTAACACCATAAAAACCATGTTCTCATTAGGGTTGCTTACTTCAGTCACCATGGTATTGAACCAGTTCATGAAAGATTTCAGCGACTCTTTGCATCCCTGGAACAATCCAGATAGGGACATGACATCTTTTGGTTCCACGGTATGGAGCCTAAATTGGTCAAGGAATTTTGTTGCCAGTTGGCCAAAGGTAGAAATAGATCTCGAGGGAAGTCTGGTGAACCACATAGACGTAATCTCTTCTAGAATGATAGGGAAACATTGGCAATGAATAGCCTTTGGAGCATTGGTTCCGTTCATTTACCAGCTATACTTGTATAGATGGGGTTTTGGGTCCTACATCCCGTCGTAGGAAGGGATTGCTAGCATGGCGAATTTGTCTGGATATCTTTCATTCAAGATTTCATCGGTAAAGGGAGTCCGACTTGTAGAAGACCCCATTCATCAAGTCTTCGTCCATCAACTGTTTGACCATGTCTATTATGTATGCCTCTGATGTCCGGTAATCCTTGGGACGACAATCAGACACTACACCAAGTGTTTGGCTTTGCAAACAATCTTGGTGTATGGGTTGAAGCCTAGGCTCTCCTTTCTTCGAGAGAGCCACTCCCACCGAACCCCATTGGCTCGCAGTTGGTCTGATTGGGGGCAGTTTGGACGTTTCTAGCATCATCGAATGTATTGGCGTTTTCTTCCATTTAGTTGTCTTGTTCTCCATCTTCTAAATCAGGGAGATCCATATCTATATCTTCTTGCGGGGTCTTTGCTCCCTTATTCAAGTTTAGAGTTGGGTGCCTTGTGGCGGGTGGTGTATTCACATTCTCTTCTACATTATGTCCTGTTGTCACCCTTTTTTGTGGCTGTTTTCCGTTTCTTCTATGTAGACCAAAAATGGAGGAATTCTCTTGTTCTATAGCAGTCACGAGTTCAGGCATAGTCCTTGGAGCAGGGTATGACTATAGCATTAAGAGAGCATTAGGCTTATCCATTATAGCATTTTGACTATTTTCCATTTTCTGGTTGATCTCATTAACCATCTTATTCAACTCATCCTTGGTGACAACTTCATGTTGGCTGAAGGATGCTGGTGCCTGATTTCCTTAGTTTGCAACATTTACTTCCATCTGTTGGGGATTAACATTTCTTTAGCTATTACTGCCCTTATGGATCTTCCAGAGGCATTTCTTCTTCTTCCAGGAGCTTTTGATTCCAAGTGGAAGATTCTTCAGGCAAAGATGGGGATCTAACTTCTAGACCTATGGGATCCAAAGTAGATAACTAGATCTAGATCCTGAGTCGTAGTTCTCAGTGAAAGCACCAAAACATTAACCCAAAAAAATGGATCAACACATTGGTTTGAGTAAGAAAGCACCAGCCCTGTTCTAACAGAGCAATAACACATATAATAGGTATAGAAAAAGACTGTAAAAGAAAGAAGAAAAGGAATTTTTATAGTGGTTCGGTTATTAATGAAGCCTACTCCACTTTATAGTTTTATTATAGACTAACTGTTGTTACAAGTAGTGTTCAGTTACAAGGCTTTTGATTATCCTTTGCAAGATTAAACCCCTAGAGTAGGAATCCACTTGAGAATCATAGTGAATCCATTTAGAGATTAATGTGAGGGAGGTAAAGAGGGAAGAAAGTTTCCAACAGAGCTTTAGCAACCAGTCTGAATTAGATCTCATTTATGTTGCAGGTAGGACGGTATTTATAGAGATCGGAAAGCTTCTGGCTAGGCCTATTCAATACCCGCTCACAGACAACCATAAGAAGATGCCACGAACCTCAACTCGCAATCCGAGCCAAACCATGGATTGCTAGCAATTGATGGTCTATGGATCACTAGCGATCCATAGATTTGGCTCGCGTACGGCTACTTACTTAGCTCCTTTCCCCATTGCTTTACTATGCTAGCTCTCCAAGATACAGTGATCAAGTATGGATCGCTGGCGATCCATGGTGTATGGATCACTAGTGATCCATACACTTAGCATATTTTTGCTTTCATCTTTTAGGCCTTCTTTTACTTCCCTCATTCCATAGCGATCCATGATGTTGTATGGATCGCTGTTGATCCATCGAGTATGGATCACTGGCGATCCTGCACTTAGACTATTTTTGGAGTTTGATGTCTGGAATGATTACATTGCCTTGTATTGACATTGTTCATATGGTGTCGTTGCACGTTGCTCTGTTTTATTGACGATTTACTAGCAGGTTGTATTTGATTGCTGATTGGACCGAATGGACGCTGGTCTCTTGGTTTAGTTGAACTCATTCGTTGCTTTTGTAATTAGGACTTCGCTCTCTTTAACTCATTACTTTATCCCTTTTGGTTGAGTTTCGAGCCATTCTGACTTCATCGAGTTGTTTCGTCTTCTCTTGGATCCTGCGAGGTTAAAAACCCAGATAACAAAGTACTCAATCAAATGCCTCACACTGTCGCACAAGGCTCCACGGCCATCTCAAAGAATCATTCGACCACCATGTGAATACCATAAGTACTTCGCACATAGATATACCGCCATGAATGAATCCTCTCCATGGGCCACTCTCATATACTTCTAGTTATACCCCTTCTTTGAGTACCATCTTCCTCAAATATATAACCCTGGTCACTAAATCAACATGGAACCCCATCCCTTTGGATGTCGAAAACTTGATTACCTTTCGGTGTTTCCTACCTATGGAAAACAATGATGACTCCTCGTATGGGATTCCAAACGAACACACCAAGCGAATCATAACTATACCCACTCAGGTGTGCAGCCTTACTCTAGCATTTGCTCTCTCCCTGCCCCATTTGTCATCTATTGCACCTCACCACTTTGTCGTAGCTCCATATCCTTTCGGTCGTCTCACGTCGAATGATACCGAACCCTGTAAGACCTAATCAAAATGAACACAAGTGAACAAACATCCATGTCTCAACATGCTAAGTCTTGACAAACCATCACTAACTTAGTCGAACCACCATTGAGTTCAAAACAACTAAAGGTATGTCCCCTAGGTCAGGTCAACATCCTAACCTACTTACCAAGTCACTAGATATACGAAGGGTCTAACGTATCGATTTCGAATAAAACACGCATAGGTATAACACAATTAAATGCATACCTATAATAAAAACATCATTCCCTTTATCTTGCACCGATGGAGCCGTTGATGTAGCAGGAATGACATTCAATGCATAAGCAATAGAACTTTTCTTATTCTTCTGCAACTCTTCGCAGTCCTTCTTCAAGTGCCTAGCCTTATCACGGATGAAGCACTTCCTTTCCCCACCCTTCGAGGCCTTGCAATCCTTGTTAAGATGCCCTATCTTATTGCAATTAAAGCACTCTATTTCCCGCTTACCTTTCTACTATCCATCTTCTTCCTTAGGCTGCTTCTTTCCCTTGTCGTCACATTTCCTCTTGTCTTCCCTGCTCACTTGTGGCTTTGACTCTTCCTTTGGAACAATAGCCTTCAGCTTTGGATAAAGACTCTTATGCCTCCAGGCCTTCTCAACTAGCGGTCTCGAAAGTCTTGTCAATGTGGCTTATGAGCTTCTCTCCTAAGTGATCGTCTAAAACGATAAGGAACTTCTTGTTCTTCTTCAAAGTCCACTTCAGGATAAATTTCTCTTCAAAGTGGGCTTTGAACAGATCCCAAATAAAATGATTTTTGAGTGTAGCAATTTTCACGGCATTCCACTAGTTCATCGCCCTTCCCTGAAGCTAACGCAAGGCCAACTTCCTCTTTTAGCATCATTAAGTCCAAGATAATCAAATATCCGCTCGCAATTGTGGAGCCAGTCTTGAACTTCCATCGCATACTCCATTTCTTCGATGATTTACCTCTATGATTAGTAAAGTCTTTATTCAGCTCGGCAAAATCAGCTCCTATCGCCTTCACCGGAGCACCACCATCTGTCACAACATTCAGAGAAGCTACTGAGCCTTTTGCAGCATGTTCCACATCATAGTATTAAACATAGTCTGCAAATTAGGATAAGTAGCTCCCAAGCTAGCTCCCTCATCGACCCCATAGATGGAGTTTCTAGCAGTTTTCCTTATTTGGTGACTCATCGTTCAATCCATAATAAGGATGATCAGTCTATGTAAAAGGAATTCTACTTAAGTAGTACTTGTGCGTGCAGTGCAACTTAGGTACTACATATACACACACACACACACACACTATTTTAAAGTTTTGAAAACCAAAATATATAGCAAGTAAGCACTCTTATATACACAGAGACACACACTCTCCCTCTCGATCCAGTCTAAAGTGATAACTCGTACCCTATCTCTATTGGATCAAGGTATCGCTTAGGTTAAACAATGCAACCTAAGATCTAATACCAAATGAGATAACCACCTATGCCATCGACACCCAATATACATGTATAGTGCGCAGTAATGATGCTCGACCGATGCAGGACAATCATCCATAAAATTGTAAAGTAAATAAGAAACAAAAAAACTTATCATATATCTCACAACGCATCAAATAAAATATAATAATAAACATCTCAGATATAAAAATAGGCTAGACATTAAATAACTGAATGAATCGCAACATTAGAGTATATAGATCCGAACAGTGAACAACATAGGCAATAGTGTTATACAACAAATAATAACTAATAAACTCTCTTTATATAGTAAGGCACTAACAATTTTTATAGTGTTATGTAGTGAAATAGAAAATGGGTACATATAATAATACTAAAGAATAGCCCCCTACTTGCCACCTATCTAGCTCCATATGCTCATGAGACCTGATATCCCTAATCTACTCATTTAAGAGTACCTAGAGTAATAGGAAGCAAAGTATAAAATCCTAGGCCAGAAAACAACCTGGTGTAAGCAGTGGAAATCTCAAATACTATAAAGGTAATAAAATAGGACAAACGCTTTGAAGTGGAATTTGAACTGATCCCAAATAAACTGATTTTCGAGTGTAGCAATTTTCATGGAATTCCACCAGTTCATCACCCTTCCCTGAAGCTAACGCAAGGCCAACTTCCTCTTTATAGCATCATTAATTCCAAGATAATCAAATATCCGCCCGCAATTGTGGAGCCAGTCTTGAAGTTCCATTGCCTATTCTGTTTCCTGGAATGATTACCTCTACGATTAGTAATGTCTTTATTCAGCTTGGCAAAATCAGCTCCTGTCGCCTTCACCGAAGCACCACCATCTGCCACAACATTCGAAGAAGCTACTAGAGCATTTTACAACATATTCCACATCATAGTATTAAATATAGTCTGCAAATCAGGATAAGCAGCTCCTAAGCTAGCTCCCTCATCGACCCCATAGATGGAGTTCCTAGCAGTGTACCTTATTTGGTGACTCGTCGTTCAATCTGTAATAAGGATGATCAGTCTATGTAAAAGGAATTCTGCTTAAGTAGTACTCGTGTGTGTAGTACAACTTAGGTACTACACACACACAAACACTATTTTGTAGTTTTGAAAACCAAAATATATAGCAAGTACGCACTCTTATAGACACATACACACACTCTCTCTCTCACACACTCTCTCTCTCTCTCGATCCAGTCTAAAGTGAGAACTCCTACCCTATCTCTATTGGATCACGGTATCGCTTTGGTTAAATAATGAAACCTGAGATCTAATACCAAATGAGATAACCACCCTACACCATCGACACCCAATATACATGTATAGTGTGCAGTAATGAGGCTCGATCGATGCAGGACAATCATCCATAAAACTGTAAAGTAAATAAGCAACAAAAAACCTATCATATGTCTCACAACGCATCAAATAAAATATAATAATAAACATCTCAGATATATAAACAGGCTAGACATTAAATAACTGAATGAATCGCAACATCAGAGTATATAGATCCAAACAGTAAATAACATAGGCACTAGAGTTATACATCAAATAATAACTAATAAACTCTCTCTAAATAGTAAGGCACTAACAAACTCTATAGTGTTGTGCAGTGAAATAGCAAATGGGTACATATAATAATACTAAAGAATAGCCCCCTACTTGCCATCTATCTAGCTCCACATGCTCACTAGACCCGATATCCCTAATCTACTCATTTAAGAGTACGCTAGAGTAAAAGGAAGCAAAGTATAAAATCCTAGGTCAGAAAATAGCCTGGTGTAAGCAGTGGAAACCTAAAATACTATAAAGGTAATAAAAAAGGACAAACAATATGGAAAATCCTACCTGACCTATCCCTGCATCTATAGAGTTAGCACATATAAATGATATACGCTACTCTATGACAATCATAAAAGGTGTACTATACATAAAGGTACAAAAGGGTGCCCAAATATCGACATCGGTAATATATATACATCATGTGACATCTCTAAGGTAATAGAAATAATCAAACAAACATAGCATCCATCACCCATCCTCACATTCACTCACTCAATGCGTTGGGTATATGATACTCGTGCGACCTTGTCAGAGACTACTCCATGTTTTAATTTCTAAATACTCAAATACATGCCAGTTAGTAGGCCAAGAACAAGACAATCATCGCATCAGTCGAGGGTACAACGGATCTCATCACACATACCCTTACTTCACGAGTGCACATTGATGAACGTATTTTTCTGCATTTTAAACCGTTTGTTTCATATATTTTTATTTTAATAAAGCGGTATTATACGGGTATTTGTTGTGGTTTTGCAGATTATAGATTCCGAAGTGCAACGTTGAAATTAATCGGTTGTGGCGTCCTTTGGTTCAAAAGACAAGCGGCATGAGTGCAACATTTTGAGCACCAAATAAATCAAAGCAATGTCACACTTCAATTTATGCGAAATGAGTTAGTTCACATTTTCACTTCAGCATATGGGTGCAAGCAACATGGGAAACAAATCATATTTATATCTCAAGTCACGTGCTCAAACTCAAAGCAAGGAACAAATTTAATTAATTCAAGCAAGTGGGGACCAACCTCAATCAATGACGTGGCAAGCATGCACATACTTTGATTTAGTAAATATTGGCTGCATATTCTCAAGGTAGCAAACATCAATTCAAAGCAATATGGACCAATTCAAGCAATGCTATGGACGTATATATGTTCTCTTTCACCAATTCAAGCAAAGGACCAGTTCCTCCTAAAAAGTAGCATAATACATAGCCATGATATGAAGCAAAATGGGACACATTCAAAAGTAGCTTACGTATGAATTTGGACCAATTCACATATAAAAGTATTTCAAGCAATGACGTGACAACTTGACTCTTCACCAATTCAAGGAATGGACCCAGTCAGTACAATTATCTTGGCAAATACTAAGAATAGAACCGGTCCTATTGCTAAAAAGATGGACTGATTTTAGGGGCTGAGGCCTATATATACAACATTATACAGCACCTTCAGATGATCTCTTACCTCATCACTTTTCTTCAAGTTTAGATTTAAATTCAGCACTGTTTTTATTTTCGAACAGAATACGTAGGATTGTTGATTAGATTTAGCAATTTATTTATTCTTGTTCTTAGTTATTTTCTGCACCCTTTTCAGTTAGTTAATAATTATTTCAGTTCATTTTTTTTCTTCTCTTCGCCATCTGTTTTACTTTTCTCTTAGCTGCTTATCTCCTTCTCTCTTGTGATTTCTGAGGTTGTCATTGGGTGGAAATGTTGTCGTCCTCGTGCGACGCTGAGGAATTTGTGCTTACTGGTACTTTTATTAGATCTTGCCCACCGTTCGAGGCTATCGGCGATGCCCTCTTGGCAGTTGTGGCCGGACCTATCTCTCTGATTTTTACTGGACCGAAATCGGTGGAGATTAGGGTTTTTAGCTTGTCCGATTTTGGGGCTATTGTCAGATCTCGGTATTTTTGGGTTATATTCTGCTTCTTGGAGGTGCTACCGGTCTCTGATACCGGTTTGCAGTGTCGCCCTCCTCCCATGTTCTGTTTGCCGCTGTTTGGCGATGTGCGGGAGGTGGTGGACCTTGCTTGTGACGACGAATCGGCGTTGAATAGGGATTTCACCACCCAATTCGAACCATCGTTGTCCTTTGCTGCCGTGTCTGGGTTGGTGCCGTATGGGGAGATCTCTCTGGTGGTGGGTTCCGTGTGTTGTGGCTCGGTCATTGACTATGATTGAGTGGACGATAGGGATTTTACCACCCTTTTCGTTCCATCTATCTCGTTCTCCTTCGATGGTGCTTATCTTTCTGATGTTGATGAGTTTCTGATGTTGGAAACGGTTGGTAGTGATTTTGGTTTTGGGTCGGTTTCAGTCGCCGGAGGGGATTTCACTACCCCTCTGGTTGAGGATGCGGCGGTGCCCTTTCATGCATATCTTACAGTGGATAGTGGTTCTTTGGTCTGTTCTGATGTTTTGGGTATGGTTAATTTTGATGTTTCGGTCGGGGATTCTGTTTGCTGTGCTTTCGTCGGTGTTTTGGGAGTGGGTTTGTTAATATTAGTTGATGGGGCTGTGGTCTCCTCCAGATGGGTGGTGGCTTGTTTACACTGTGCTCCTTCCTTGGTGATTCGTTCATTTGGGGTTGTGAGGCGCAGGGTGGAGGTGGTTGGTGGTGCCTTTGGTGTTGGTTCGGTTTTTTATTTGGATTGGTCGACCCCATCTTCCTCGGTGGGGTCCCCCTTTCTGGTTGGTGGGAGGGGGTGCGAGCTATTTGTGTCCGGTTTTGATGGTGGCCCTTTCTTTTTGGCGCTGCTGTCTTTTGGTGCTTTGCACGGTCAGGTGAGTTTCTCGTTGGTGTTCTTCCTCTTTTTCGTTTCTTTTGGTTATGTGATTCTTTATCGGGCATTGCCTTATGGGTTGTTCCTTGAGTTTTTGAGCCTTGACTCGCTTCGGAGAGTGCTCCCTGACACGGGTTGTATAGCGGTGGTTATTGACGTGCCAGGTCCCTTTGGCATTGTTTTCTCCGTTTGGAGCGGACAGTGTGGTTCTCTTTGTTGGTTTTTTGCTATTAGCCATAGCGAAGTCTGGTCAGTGTCGTTTATGGCTTCGTTTCGTCCGTCTGTTCTTTCTGTTCTGGTTGATCCCCATTGGTCTCCGCGGATTTATTATTCTGCCTGGATCGATTGGCTTTGGCGGTGTTCCATTTCTGATCGCATAGTGTATCCTGTTGCGGTCCACTATGCGGACAGCATGGAATATTACCAGTCATTTGCGATTCAAGCAGATGATAGATCTGTTAGAGCCACAGTGCGAACCTCTCACGTTTCGCGGGGCAGTCTCATTAGTGACTGTCCGGCATGGGTTCGGTTCCTACAGGATCGTGGGTTGCGTATTATTAGCTCCCCTACATATCTCCGTTCTCCTTCTTCCGTCTCGGTTTTTTCGGTGTCTCCTTCTCCTTGTTGCTCCTCCCGTTGCTCTCTTCCTTCGTCTTCTTGCGCTTTTTCGATTGATATTCCCTTGCTTAGTGTAGCCGAAATCGCGTTGATTAACGAGCGGCTATCTCGTCTTACCGAGAACTCGGCCCCTTCCAGATCCTATTCTTCTTCTTCTGTCTCGAAGGAGAATATTGGCGCTTCCTCGTTATCCGAGTCTAGGCGTCAGCCTCTTCGTCGATCGTCTAGACGTCGGTCGCGTGGTGCGTCCTCCTTTCCCCGGACTATCCGTACTCGCTCTATAGCGGCGATTGAGCAGATTGACTGTTCTGCTCTGTCATCCTTGTATCGTTCCTGATTTGCGGCTGATTTGTTTTCTTTGGTCTGTCCTTTTCGGTCTGTTATTTTTTGGCCCTCATGTCGAATTTTCTTTTTTGGAACATTCGTGGCATCGGTAACGAAGCGTCCGCTGCTAGACTTAGGCGGATTGTCCGGAAGCATTCCATTGGCTTGGTGGCTCTTTTAGAACCCCTTTTGGATTCTGGAGAGATTTCCAACGCTGTTCTGTCGCTTGGTTTTGGCGGTGCTGTGTCTAATTGCTCGGGTAAGATCTGGATTCTTTGGTCCAAAGAATTCGCTGTTCGGCCGGTTTTTGACTCGTCCCAACTGTTATCTGTCTTTGGTTCATCTTCCGTTTTTCCACAACCGTTCATATTTTCGGCGGTCTATGCCAAGTGTGACCGGTTTGAGAGATTATCTCTTTGGGATGACATTTTATCTCTTGAAGCCCTTGGTTGCTCGCTTTCGGTGGTGGGGGGCGATTTCAATGTTGTCGCTAGCCAGGCTGAGAAGGACGGAGGGTTGGCCGTCAATAGGCACTCGGTCTCTGATTTCAATTCTTTCATAGTGAGTTCTGGGTTATCTGAAATACCCTTCGTTGGATCAGCCTTTACTTGGTCTAATAATCAGGTTGGACCGAATCGGATTCTATCCAGGTTGGATAGGGTTTTTGGGTCTACTGATTGGTTGCTTCTCCCCTTTTCCTTCTCCGTTTCTCATCTCCACCGCTCCTGCTCTGATCATGCGCCGTTGGTTTTAAGGTGCGCTTCGCGGTCCTTGTCAGGGCCTTCTTCTTTTCGTTTCCTTAGTATGTGGAGCTCCCACCACAGTTTTTTGCAGGTGGTGGAGGAATCGTGGTCCGCTCCCATATTGGCTGCTCCGATGCTAGCCTTCTCTCGGAAACTTCATCGTCTTAAGTCTTGCCTTAAGTCTTGGAATTCCCTTGTTTTCCGGAACATCTTCGACCGTGTGCGTGCGGCTGAAGAATCCCTGGTTATTGCCGAATCTATGTTCGACGAGAATCCATCAGCCGAAAACAAGGAATTTTGGGCTGTCGCCCAACTCGCTTTTTCTTCGGAGCTCCGCATTGAAAACTCCTACCTCCGCCAGAAGGCGAGGATCAAGTGGGTGGTTGATGGTGATGCTAACTCCAAGTTCTTCCATTCCTCAATCCGCAAGAAAGCTAATTTGCTTTCAATTCGTGAGATTCTGAGACCGGACCATTCTATGGCTTTGAATCCATCTGAAGTTGTAGAGGTTTTAGTTTCTCATTTCCAATCTTATTTGGGATCTCCTTCGGTGTCGGACCCGATTTCGGACATCCTGTCCTTTATTCCCCGTCTTGTTTCAGCTGAAGGTAGTGCCGGATTAGCTTTACCGCCTTCTCCTGAGGAGATTCGTGCCAGTGTGTTTGCACTCAGCAAGGAGAGTGCCAGTGGGCCGGACGGTTTTAATGGTTCTTTCTTTCGTTGTACCTGGCACATCATCCAGTCGGATCTCTGCTTGGCTATTCAACATTTTTTTTCTGGTGCCGATCTTCCCGTTAGCTGGTCTTCCACTAACTTGATCCTCATACCTAAGTGTGATCATCCGAGGTTGTGCTCGGAATTCCGTCCGATCAGTCTGTGTAACTTCGCGAATAAAGTCATTTCTAAGGTCCTGGCCATTCGTTTGGCTCCGTACCTTGATCGTATTATTTCTTCCTCGCAGGCTGGTTTTGTTAAAGGTCGTTTGATCACTGATAACGTCCTTTTAGCCCAAGAACTCGTTTCTCAGATTGACCGAAAGGTCAGGGGTTCTAACGTTATTTTCAAACTTGATATGGAAAAGGCCTATGATCGTATGTCATGGTTCTTCATCATCAAGGTTCTTCGTGCCTTCGGTTTTCCTGAAACTCTCATCGACTTAGTTTGGAGGCTCATTTCCAACTGCTGGTTTTCTGTTATCGTTAACGGATCTGCCAATGGTTTTTTCAAGGCTGGTAGAGGTATCCGGCAGGGTGATCCTCTATCCCCTTCTCTTTTCGTTATTGCGGCCGAAGCTTTCATTCGTGGCATTCACTCATTGACGGTTTTTGGTCAAATTCAGCGCTTTGGCATTCCGAGTGGATGTCCGCTTGTATCTTCTCTGTCTTTCGCAGATGATATTGTCATTTTCTCTAACGGTAGTCGTTCTTCTGTTCGGCGCCTTCTTCGTTTCATTCGATTGTACGAAAGATGTTCGGGACAACTTGTCAATTCGGCTAAGAGTTGCTTCGTTCACGCAAAGGACATGGGTCCTTTGAGAGTTTCGTGGGTCGAGTCTTTTTCTGGGTTCTGGGCTGCTTCCCTCCCTCTTCCTTACCTGGGCATTGTTCTATACAGAGGGAGGAAACTTAACGCTCTTTTAGATCCCCTCTCGGACAAGGTTAGGGGGAGGATTATCCGGTGGAATGCATCTCTCCTGTCCCAAGCTGGTAGATTGGTGCTTATCCAATCGGTTTTTTGCTCTTTGGGTGTTCATATTTTCGCCGCTATGACCCCAACTTCTTCTTTCTTTCGTTCGTTCCGTTCGTTGGCTTCTTCTTTCTTCTGGGGTTCTAAGGGTGACAATCGTCGTCATCATTGGGTGTCTTGGGATGTTATCTGCCGGCCTAAGTGTGAGGGTGGGTTAGGGTTGCGTAATCCGAAGGATATCTGCTTGGCTTTCGCTTGCAAGTTGTGGTATAGGTTTGGGGCTAACGACTCCTTATGGTCGCAATTTCTTCATGCTAAGTACCGGAGACTGGCTGATTCTGGATTCTCCGGTACTCCTTCCTTCGCGAGTGAGACTTGGAAGCATATGCAATCGGTCAAAGTGTTTGTTGACTCTCATGACGGCCTCTCCGGATGGGATGGTGGTCCGTTCTCTATTCGGAGGGCTTGGTCCTCTTCTAGAATCCCATCGCCCGTTCTTCCCTTTTTTTCTTTCATTTGGGACGTCCGTATCCCTTCTAAAGTCTCTCTTCTGCTGTGGCGTTCCTTCCATAATGGACTCTCAGTTGATGAAAACCTTCAACGGATCGGCATTCCTTTTGTCTCTCGTTGCAGATGCTGTGGTAACGGGGAGACGGAATCGGTGAATCATCTGCTTTTCATCGGATGGTGTGCCAGGTCTTGCTGGAACTACTTCGGGAATTTAGTGGGGGTATGTGGTTCCATCAACTCTTCTTTTGATTTGCTGTCCACTTGGTGGTGTCGTCGTGCTGGTCGTTCCCTTCGTTCTATTGTTTTTCGTTTGATTCCTTGTCTGATTTGCTGGCACATTTGGTGTGCCCGGAATAAGGCAATTTTTGACGAAACTCCTATGGACCCTCTATCTGTTATTCGGAAGGTTCGAGATGATGTTTACTTGGCATTCCGAGGCCGTCCATTCTGAGGTTCTGTCAACTTTCGTTCTGGTCGCCTAGTGAATTTGTTATCAATCACCTGTTCTAGCTCTTCTATTAGACAAGGTATCGGTTGATTGCCTATCCTGAGACTGGTGGTTACGACTGTCCAGTCTCCTTCTTAGCCTCCTCTCCCCCCCTTTTTTTTCTCATGTTTAGGTTATTGCTTGCAGGTAGAGGCTTTATGGGGTGTGTGATTCTCAGTCCGTTCTTTGTTTGGAGCTTGCTTAGAGTTTTCTGTTTCTGCTTTTCGGGTTTCGGTCTTTCTGGTGATGGGTTGCTGTCTGTTGTTTTCTTCTAGTTCTTCTATCGGTCTTTTTGGTAGATCGCTATCTATTTTTCGGTGGTATCCATACATCGGAATCGGGCGGTGGCTTTGCCGAAGCTCGATTTTGATATTGGTCGGAGTGGGGGTTTTTGGACTTATTCGGGATTGCTTTGCGCCTGCTGGGAGACCTCCTTCTGGATCTTTTTGTTAGTGGTTTTTTGTATTCCTCTTTTGGTTATTTCTGTGATCCGATCATGTATTCTCTCGTCTTTGTTCTTTTACGGTTACCTGTCAGGCTTGTTGACAGCTTTTGGTGATGTTTAGTTATACATATTTTCTTTAAAAAATAATAATAATAATAATAATAATTATTTCAGTTGATTGCTCCGTTATCTTCTTTTCCATAATTTCAATTTCTGTTCTGATTTTTTTTTACAATTCTATATTTTGGTTGCAATTTCGATTAGTTTCGAAATCGATTCGGAGTATATTATTGTTTTTATTTTCTGTTCAAAATTCACCGTCGAATTCGTTTAACATGCCTAAGATTTAACTATGGATTTTAATTGTTTTAAAATACAATTCCCTGTGTTCGACCTGCATACTACACGCCTGTGCGCTTGCAGAATTTATTAAAATTTGTGCTTTTCTAATCAATAGAAAAGTCGCAACAAGTTTTTGGCGCCGTTGCCGGGGAGTTGCTATTTTGAGATTTTCGATTTTTCGTTTTTAAGTCTATTCGTGTTAATTTTTTTTGCATTAGTTTTCAAAAAAAAAAAATCTTTTTTTTTTTTCGTTTTTCAGTTCCTTTCGCCAAAGTAGCGTTTTACTAAAAAAAAAACATTTTTTTTGTTCGCTGCATTATTTCACGTACGTTAGTTTGGTTACTTGCAGTTCCACTTTCGTATTCTTGCATGCATTAGTTAGTTTGGTTACCATATTCACGTAGTTGTATTTTGTTTTGTTTCTGTTTATACATGCATTATTTCTGTTTCATTTACACGTAACCACTTAGTTGTTGTTTCGTTTTACTTAGTCTTTGTTCCAAAACATTCACATTGAATTGTTTAGTTCAGTTTCTATTTTCACGTTTTTGCATGTGCATACATTCATGTTCGTTCTGCATTCATACCACTTGTTGCATTCACGTGACCTCTAGTTCCAGTATTACGTATTACGTGTTCTGCATATTACGTACCATTCATACCAGTATCATTTCATCTCATTACAGTACCATTTCAGTATTACGTGTTCTGCATATTACGTGCCCCTTAGCACATTACACTCCGATTTATTTTGCTACTCACAACAAGTAACATATTCATGTTTTGTTTTAAAGGCGCAGGGAGTAGACCAAGTCAGTGAATTTAAAAGCT
The DNA here is from genome assembly GCA_030765085.1 of Allium cepa. NCBI lineage: Eukaryota > Viridiplantae > Streptophyta > Magnoliopsida > Asparagales > Amaryllidaceae > Allium > Allium cepa. Next base: position 578,580,343 of record CM060942.1, read on the forward strand.
AAGAAAAGTTAGTCAAATAGCTCCAACTCAGTAAATCTCAACCATTCACTAGCATTGCTCGGTTGCACTGGACGGACAGCCATACCTCTCTGTAAGTAATTTTCTACTCTACAGGTGCCCAACTGAAAACTGTTTAAATTTACTTTTTGTCATTACATCTTGAGTTGTTTATGCGCATTTGGGCAAGAAATAATTTTAATCGTTTAGATAGCCAAAATATCTCATTAAACAAATCAACGGAAAATTCAAATCAAACAAATATGAGCAATCACGGTTCACAACACAGTTCACACCACAATTCACCGAAATTATCACCTAAATCACATGTTGGAAATAATGAATTTCATGAGAACCGACCATTATCCCTTAGAGACCGATGCTATCCAACACGGACTGTTCAACCTTCGGTTATTTCATTTCCACCTGCCGAAGGAAATAATTTTGAGCTAAAACATTCTTTTATCCAAGGGGTACCAAAATTCACTGGGTCTGAAAATGCATATGAATTTCTTAGTGAATTTGAGTTATATGCTTCTACAACTAAAATGCAACAACTTTCTAATGAATCCATCAAGCTAAGACTTATTCCATTCGCACTTCTAGAAAGTGCGAAAAGATGGGTTAATTCTCTTCCTAAAAATTCAATTAAGAGTTGGGAAATTTCGTTACTATATTTTTGAAAAAGTTTTTTCCTTTCCACAAAACTCTTAAAATTCGAACTGAAATCAACCAATTCTCCCAGAATGAAGGAGAAACTTTTTCAAAATACTTTGAAAGGTTCAATCAGCTGTTATATAGTTGCCCACATCATGCAATCCCTAAGCACGTTTTGTGCCAAATCGTTTATGAAGGGCTTAACTATCAAACAAGATCCCAACTTAGATCAATGTGCGGAGGAGAATTCATGGCAAAAACCGAAGAGGAAGCTTGGGAATTTTTAGAAGAGTATTCAGAAAAAGATATGCAATGGGAAACAATTCGTGTTCCAATTCGTACTCCAAACAGAGTAGTACATGCCATTGACCCATCACATCTTCCTATAGATGCCCAAATTCCTCAAGAAGGAGAAGGGCTACCTCATTACTACACACAAGACCAAATCAATGCTATAGCTCAAAACAGTCCTTATTCGTCCACATATAATCCTAACTGGAAGCATCATCCCAATTTTTCATGGTCAAATCCTAACAACGTGGCTAATCCATCACATATGTATCCAATGATACCAAATCCGAATTATCGAGCCCCAACCTCTAATGCTCAAAATTCTCAACCCGCTCCTCAAACGAAACCTTCAAATCAACCGTACAGGCATCCTAATTTCAATCCATCAACCCAACCTTCTCGGCCTTCACAAGAAATTGCTCGATTGGAAAAACAACTCTCTAAACAAAATGAACAAATCACTAACCAAGATGCAAGAATTGAGCAAATCACCAAACAAAATGAACAAATGTTGATAATGATGAAGGATCTCATGAAAATCAATGAGAAAGGTAAATTGCCTAGTCAAACCGAAGTGAATCCAAAGTATAGCTCTCGAGGAGTAAATCTTTGTGAGAACGAAGATGTAAATCCGGTTAATGCTGTCACCACATTAAGGTCTGGAAAGAAGGTGGACAACCATGTCGGCAACCCCGACCTCCTTCTTAAATCTTCCCATGTTCCAAATTCTGAAACTCAGTCGACAACCACGGTTGTCAATCAAAACGATTCTATTTCTTCATCTAAGGTTGGCAATCCCGACCACTCTTCACCTCCTGATGTTGGCAACCCCAACATTCCAGCTCCCTTATCTTCACCCTCTAATATAACACCTTCTTCTTCGAATGAAAAAACTTCCTAACGAGTCTATAAACCCATAGCTCCATTTCCTCATAGACTCAACAAAAAGAAGAAGCCCGCTAATTTTGACCAAATTTTTGAAATCTTCAAACAAGTTCGAGTCAATATTCCACTTCTTGATACCATCGAGCAAATTCCTCAATATGCCAAATGTCTGAAAGAGCTATGTACTCAAAAACGTGCCACTAACGTTCCTAAGACTGCATTTCTAACTGCAAATACTAGCTCTGTTCTTTCAAATCCCTCCCCAATCAAGTATAAGGACCCCGGTTGTCCTACGATCGGTTGTAAAATCGGTAACACTCACATTAGTCATGCCTTACTCGATCTTGGAGCGAGTGTAAATCTTTTGCCTTATACTGTGTACTGTCAACTTGGACTAGGAGAATTAAAACCTACAAACATCACAATTCAACTAGCTGATCGATCTGTCAAAAAACCATTGGGCACAGTTGAAGATGTTTTGATACAAATCGAGCAATTCTATTTCCCAGTCGATTTCACAGTCCTAGAGACTGCACCTGTCTCAAATCCCAATAGTCAGATTCCTTTGATATCAGGTCGTCCATTTTTAGCAACATCAAATGCTATCATAAATTGTAGGAATGGTCAACTCCGACTTTCCTTTGGGCACCTAACCATTGAACTAAATATCTTCAATCTTAACAGACAACCAAGGGATTTTGATACAGAAGAAGTTGACATGATCCAAACAATTGTTGAAAATGATTTTAGTGATACTACGGAGTCTCTTAGCATGTGCCTAGATCATTTTAATTCCAACTTCCACGAAGATGAATACATTTATGAATTAAATGATATGCTATGCTCTTTTCATAATTCACTAGAATTCAATCAGTTGATGTCTACTGAAGCCTCAAAAGAAGTACGCCCTAAATTAGACCTCAAACCTCTTCCAAACGATCTTAAGTACGCATACTTAGATTCTTCGGAAAATTTCCCTGTAATCTTGGCATCCGATCTCATTAAGGACCAAGAAGAACAACTTTTGAAAATTTTAAGGGAAAATAAAGAGGCAATAGGATGGGTAATCGCTCACATTAAGGGAATTAGTCCATCAATTATTGAACATCGAATACATTTAGTCGACGAGGCTAAACCCACTCATGAAGCTCAAAGGCGATTAAACCCTAATATGAGAGAAGTGGTAAAGGAAGAAATTATCAAATGTTTAGACAATAACATTATCTACCCTATCTCTGACAGTACTTGGGTAAGTCCGGTACAAGTTGTACCAAAGAAGTCTGGAATCACTGTGACAACAAATGAGAATAACGAACTTGTTCCGACAAAGGTCAAAACAAAATGGCGCGTTTGCATCGACTATCGAAAACTCAATGCAGCAACAAGAAAAGATCATTTTCCCCTCCCTTTCATTGATCAAATGCTCGAACGCTTAGCTAGTCATGAATATTATTGTTTCCTTGATGGTTACTCTGGTTATAATCAAATTCCCATTGCGTTAGAGGACCAACATAAAACAACGTTCACATGTCCCTTTGGAACTTTCGCTTATCGTCGCATGCCCTTCGGTCTTTGTAATGCTCCTGCTACCTTTCAATGATGTATGATGAGTATATTTTCTGATATGGTGGAGGATTTCTTAGAAATATTCATGGACGATTTTTCAATCTATGGGTCATCTTTTGATCAATGCCTCCTTCGTTTAGAACGTGTCTTAAAGCGATGTAAGGAGAAATCACTTGTTCTTAATTGGGAAAAATGTCATTTTATGGTTAAGCGAGGAATAGTCTTAGGTCATGTTGTCTCTAAAAATGGCCTAGAAGTTGACAAATCTAAAGTTGATCTTATTGTTGACCTTCCTCCTCCAAGGTCCGTAAAGGACATTCGCTCGTTTCTCGGCCACGCAGGATTTTATAGGAGGTTCATTAAAGATTTTTCAAAAAATTTAAAACCTCTTTCAAATCTTCTGGCTAAAGACGTCAAATTTGAATTTTCCAATGAATGTAAAACATCTTTTGAAACCCTCAAATCGATCTTGACCACTGCACCTATCATCCAACCTCCAAATTGGACCTTGCCTTTCGAATTAATGTGTGACGCTTCTGATTATGCCATCGGAGCCATCTTAGGTCAACGAATCGGTAAACTTCCTCGAGTCATCTATTATGCTAGCAAAACTCTTAATGAAGCTCAATTGAATTACTCAACCACAGAAAAAGAGTTTTTAGCAGTCATCTTTGCCCTCGATAAGTTTAGATCATATCTCGTAGGTTCTAAGGTCATAGTTTACACCGATCATGCCGCCTTGCGGTATTTACTCACGAAAAAGGATACCAAACCCCGCTTAATCCGTTGGATTCTCCTTCTTCAAGAGTTTGACCTAGAAATACGAGATAAAAAGGGTTCTGAAAATGTCGTAGCTGACCATCTTTCTCATATAGTGCATGAAAACTATGATAACTCTCAAATCAACGATCATTTTCCCGATGAACAAATTCTTTCAATCTCTAGTGCACCATGGTATGCGGACATTGTAAATTATCTTGTCACAAATGAAACATCTTCTCATTGGTCAAAACAAGATAAACAAAAATTTCTCTCCAATGTTCGAAACTTTTACTGGGACGATCCTTATCTCTTCAAATATTGCACCGATCAAATCATACGTAGATGTGTCCCGGAACATGAATTCCATAGCATCCTCTCCTTTTCACATAATCAAGCATGTGGAGGACATTTTGGAGCAAGGAAAACTACTGCCAAGGTGTTACAGTGCGATTTTTATTGGCCTTCTCTTTTTCGTGATGCCCATGAATTTTGCTCCAAATGCGCTAGATGTCAACAAACAGGTCGTATTTCCAAACGTAACATGAAGCCCCTAAACCCAATCTTTATCATCGAAATTTTTGATGTTTGGGGCATCGATTTCATGGGTCCTTTTCCTAATTCTTTTGGAAATCTCTACATCCTACTTGCAGTAGATTACGTGTCTAAATGGGTTGAGGCCATTCCTACCAAAACGAATGACAATAAAGTTGTTGTCAAATTTTTGAAAGAAAACATATTTTCCCGTTTTGGCACACCTCGAGCCATTATAAGTGATAACGGTTCTCATTTTTGTAATCGTGCTTTTGAATCTCTTCTTAAGAAATATTCTATCACTCATAAACTATCTACTCCATATCATCCACAGACCAACGGTCAAGTCGAGATTTCCAATAGACAAATTAAACAAATTCTTGAAAAGACGGTTAACTCCAACAGAAAAGATTGATCATCTAAATTGATAGACGCCCTTTGGGCATTTCGCACAGCTTATAAAACCAATCTAGGAATGTCACCATACCGATTAGTCTTTGGAAAAGCATGCCATTTACCCGTTGAGCTCGAGCACCGCGCACTTTGGGCAATCAAATACCTTAATTTTGACATAGAAAAAGCCGGATCGCATCGTAAATTACAATTGTCAGAATTAGAAGAACTAAGAAATGAAGCGTACGAAAATGCAAAGATTTATAAAGAGAAAACCAAATTCTATCATGATAAATCCATACTTCGTAAGACATTCGAAGTAGGTCAGAAAGTTCTCTTATATAATTCCAGACTTCATTTATTTCCGGGAAAATTGAGATCCCGTTGGACAGGTCCATATATTGTGAAAACAGTATACCCTTATGGCGCAGTTGAAATTGAAAATCCTAGGGACGGTTCCATTTCAAAGGTCAATGGACAACGCTTGAAGCCATTTCTAGAGTTTGAACAGCACGAGGACGATGAGTTCGTGGATCTTCACGAACCTAGCTATTCGGCATGAGCCGCTCACTATCTTGCACATATCAGGTTGTAATTTTTTAGTTTTTTTCTTCTATTTTGCATTTGCATTCTTTTTGACAGTTGGGACACTGTCTCATTCCAGTGTGGGGGGGGGACGCATATATCATTCTGTTTGTTCATATTTCATAGTGTAGCATCATTTTTTTTAAAAAAAATCATCTCATTATTTGTTTTCAAATTTCCTTTCAATTTTTTTTCATTTCCCAATATTTTTAGGACTTCGATTTATTTTTAATTAGTCAAGACAAAGTAAGTAAGCAGTTGAAGTCAATTGATGAAGATTTTTGTGAATCACTAATTTCAAATGTAAAATATAATGAAAAGTTGAATTACAAGCGATAATAGTGAGGTTAGTATATAGGGGGATTCATAGGTGATGGTTATGAAATCTTTTCTAAATGTAGTCTTTGTTTAAAAAAAAGGCAGATTTAAAGTACATGCGTTGACATCTCAAATCATTAAAGTTAAGTGGTGCTAAGTTGATTTGCATAACACTCTTTAGCTCTTCTCAAAAAAAAAAAAACCAATAAGAAACACCTACAGTCGATAGGTGTGCACACTTGTGAAAGTGTGTGCACTCGCCACGCTCTATACTCTTCTCACGTAAGCCCGCAAGGCAGTGCATGGATGGTATATCTGGCCTCAGCATTCTGAGTTAGGTGTATAAATAATTAAATAAACAATCACCTAAGGATTACCGACCTTTTCTGACATAGTCAGCGTCGGTTTGCACAATCCGCCAAGCTCTGTCCCAACTCTCACGTAAGCCCGCGAGGCAGTGCATGGGTGGTATACCTTGGTCCAAAGGATGGGTGTAAAAAAAAAAAAGAAGAAGAAAAAAAACTAGTAAAGAGAGACTAAGCTTTGAAACCCAAACACTTCTTGACTTTGTTGATTTGGCTTGTTATGCAAATGGAAATGAAAAATACCATTTTGAAAAAAAACTGTGATCAACAGTGAAGAATTTATTTCATGGCCGCACTATGTTATCGACCGAAACAACTGGCCAAACTAGAATCTAATGTATGAAAACTTGAGTTACATTGAAATTTGTGATTAGTGAGGAACCAAAAATTTGAAGAAGTTGACTAAAACTGATATACATTATTTTTTTGCAACTATTTTGAAGTAAATCGAGTCTCCATTTGTGTAGAATTTTGCATTCATGTAGTACATTAGAATCATCACATACTGCATTTGGATTTTGTGGGTAGTATCCGCTGAAAACCTTCACGAGACACCACTCGTCCTACTAGGGACACCTAGAGGTTTAACGGCTTGTTGCATACGCTCAATGCAATCGTGTTTCCTATGAAAAAGAGATTTAATTAGTTTTTATTTTCTCTTTTATTCGAGGACGAATAAAGTTCAAGTGTGGGGGTATTTGATGAACGTATTTTTCTGCATTTTAAACCATTTGTTTCATATATTTTTATTTTAATAAAGCGGTATTATACGGGTATTTGTTGTGGTTTTGCAGATTATAGATTCCGAAGTGCAACGTTGAAATTAATCGGTTGTGGCGTCCTTTGGTTCAAAAGACAAGCGGCATGAGTGCAACATTTTGAGCACCAAATAAATCAAAGCAATGTCACACTTCAATTTATGCGAAATGAGTTAGTTCACATTTTCACTTCAGCATATGGGTGCAAGCAACATGGGAAACAAATCATATTTATATCTCAAGTCACGTGCTCAAACTCAAAGCAAGGAACAAATTTAATTAATTCAAGCAAGTGGGGACCAACCTCAATCAATGACGTGGCAAGCATGCTCATACTTTGATTTAGTAAATATTGGCTGCATATTCTCAAGGTAGCAAACATCAATTCAAAGCAATATGGACCAATTCAAGCAATGCTGTGGACGTATATATGTTCTCTTTCACCAATTCAAGCAAAGGACCAGTTCCTCCTAAGAAGTAGCATAATACATAGCCATGATATGAAGCAAAATGGGACACATTCAAAAGTAGCTTACGTATGAATTTGGACCAATTCACATATAAAAGTATTTCAAGCAATGACGTGACAACTTGACTCTTCACCAATCAAGAAATGGACCCAGTCAGTACAATTATCTTGGAAAATACTAAGAATAGAACCGGTCCTATTGCTAAAAAGATGGACTGATTTTAGGGGCTGAGGCCTATATATACAACATTATACAGCACCTTCAGATGATCTCTTACCTCATCACTTTTCTTCAAGTTTAGATTTAAATTCAGCACTGTTTTTTATTTTCGAACAGAATACGTAGGATTGTTGATTAGATTTAGCAATTTATTTATTCTTGTTCTTAGTTATTTTCTGCACTCTTTTCAGTTAGTTAATAATTATTTCAGTTGATTGCTCCGTTATCTTCTTTTCCATAATTTCAATTTCTGTTCTGATTTTTTTTTTTACAATTCTATATTTTGGTTGCAATTTCGATTAGTTTCGAAATCGATTCGGAGTATATTATTGTTTTTATTTTCTGTTCAAAATTCACCGTCGAATTCGTTTAACACACCTAAGATTTAACTATGGATTTTAATTGTTTTAAAATACAATTCCCTGTGTTCGACCTGCATACTACACGCCTGTGCGCTTGCAGAATTTATTAAAATTTGTGCTTTTCTAATCAATAGAAAAGTCGCAACACACATCGTAACCTACGAATATCAATGACCCATTTGCACATGTCATTCATAGCGGAGTTCATCTAAACTGCCCTTAAACCTCACCTGAAGTCATCATGGTTAGGAACTATTCTAGATAGCAATTGTCAGTCATAAAATGTCATCGTGCATCCCATAACCTTCCTGCAGTGGTTCTTACAATCCGGTTACTCTATATCGCCAAGTATAGCTATCCATCACCAAATGATCATAAATCGAGCATACGAACTCCAAACGATTTGAAACTCAAAACATAGCATTACAGGGTCTTCCTTGTCACCCTTTATTGATCTTGTCGAGTTTGGAACAAAACCTATGGATATGTACCAAACCATGACCACTGAACCATCCCCACTGATCCATGGCCACCGAACCATTACTAATGATCCCATACTTTACCTATGAGTTCTTGCACATCTCCTAAGGCTCCCCTATGGGTCGTGCTCCAATTGGATCAAATCTCTTATGGGTCAGAGACAACCCGTAGATTTAGTCAAATTCTGGTTTGATTTGGCTTCTATGGCTCGGTACAACCCATAAATTTAACCATATTCGGGTTTGATTTTTCTCCATCGATCCAAATTGTTCAATCTCCCACCAGATTATAAATTATGGGTCTCAATCGAACCATAGTGTATGAAGCTCCATTGAACCATCAAGTTTTGAGCTAATACTGAACCATCCATAACGAACGGTCACTAATGAACGACCCCCACCGAACCATACTTCAATAGACCATAACTCAATCCTACCAACTCCAGACAACATAAAACTTGGTTTCCAACCTCCTAAGGCCTTTGTTGTCACTTCATATCGATCTCACCCCAATTGGACAACTTTGGATTTATGGGTCGTCGAAGAACCATGGATCTAATCTTAAGTCTAAATTGCCATTCGATCGGCGTTTTCAACCATTTAAACATTAAACTAGCATACTAACATCATATAGAATTCAAAGCAATAGCCAAATGTCTGACATATCAATTTTTAAGGAATCCATGTTTTGGGTAAAAGTTGGAAATCCCATAAGAACAAGTTAAGAAACCAAAAAACCCATTTTTCCAAATTAGATGCAAATCATCTATAATTCACATATATGGCTTATTATGGTGTAAAAACATTTTTTGGATATTTAAATAATTTTTAAAGCATCATTTAAGGTGTTTAATAACCTAATTACTAAGTGAGAGATCTAATAACTCACCTTAACCCAAATCAAAGCCCAAATCTCCAAATGAACAGTAATAGACACAAATCCCAATGCTCCTCTAACTGAAAATCTCTAATCACAAGTTCAAATCTCGCTAATCTCCTCTTAATGATGAAATTTGGCTAATTAAAGAATGTTTAAAGGTTTCTTTTTGGTCAAGAGAAGTTTAATGGAGGTTTCTAACCATTTTTTGGAATAGTGAAATGATGGGGATGAGGTCCCATTAGCCTCCATATGCTCCAAACGTGAAATAGGTTATGGGCCTCAAGGTTAATGACCTTACTTACCCATTTAAGCTGCTCAAAATCAAAGAAAATTTCAAACAGGAAAAACTCTACAATGGCAAGTCCTTTTTCTTAATATGACCACTCTACGGAAAGGAAAACCATTATCCGGATCTAAAGAAGTGGTTTTAGATCCTAACTTGACTCCTATAAAAATTTATAGTCCATACAAGATTTACAAGGTCAAAATGGTTACATAAGAATTCGCCTAAAAACATGGATGTGGGAAATGTCCCTAAGAGTCATAACCTAAAATATTAGAACCATACGACCTCATATGAGAATAAAATAAATATTATTCCTTCGATACGTAATATATGGGTCATTAAAAATAGTATTAGATAGCGTCTAAAGTAGGTGAACGTCAAAAATTTCTCTTTTATTCATTATGCACTAAATCTTCTAATGTGTTCTCACGAATAGTACGTATTACATTATCTTATTTAATGTTTGATCTGATATAATGAAATTGATTTTTAGTTAAAATTAATTTTATTGGTATGACTTAAATTAAATTACATAAAATTATATGCATATAATGAATGAGACATATTCATCATTACATTATAATAATTTCAAGGAGGAATACATATATATTATTAGTGTTTATAAATATTGTCGTACATAAATACACACACACACATTATTATTGGGATTTATAATTGTTAGTTTTTTGGCCAATCTCAAATGATGGTTAGAGATGAATTTTAGTGTTACTTACTAAAATCATGGATTAAAATGTAAAATGGGGAGTAACTAAGAGAATAATAGGTAGTGCTACTAAAGTATATGATACAAGATGTAGAGTCGTTTGATATTAGCTAAGATCTGCGTTCATAATGGTTAATGTTCTAATTCCTTTGTGTTTCCAGTTACAAGAGTTAACTTAATGGCTATCACGATATTTTTAGATAGCAAAACTCATTTTTTAATCGAAAAAAGATGTTTGTTCAAGTTTATAGGTATCTCTATTTATGGTTGTAGAGATAATGCTTTGAAGGATCAAGTTTAATGCTATGGATGCTAATTTCTTTTAAACCATTGATTGTGATCTACAGTTCGAATGTGGTTAGCTTATTCCACATAGAGAAAATTGTTTAGGCGCATGCTAGCTAGCAAGCTATATTTCGACATGCTTGTGTTAGGTGAGCAACATGGTTTAGAGAGTGGTTGTCATACAGTGGCACCTTTGCTAGGTGTACAGTGATGTTGTAGTCTGAATGACAACAAGATGTTATATTACAATTAAATCATACATATATAATATTATATTTATATAGCACTATACATATACAATGCTATCATTACACATATATAATTCTAAGTTCATATGCCATTCATTTTCACAGTTCATTTCACCACTGTTGGTCGTCGTCGCCATCCACACCACCACCAGTCACCTTTGTACCGAATGAGATTTTAGACCCTCGAAAATCGATACTAATACGTCCACTGTATTATGCGTCGAACAATTGAATTCTGGAAAGCCGATCGTTAGGGGTAAAAGAAAGAAATAGAAAAGAAAACTAAACGATTCAGAATCTCATAACTCAACAAATAATATATAATATGAAAACAGATCTTTACGAAAGAAACAAAACTGTAATATACATACAAACATCAGTCAGAGTACACTAGCTTATTTCAGCCTAGACAGTTATAATAGCCTGTCCTTACAATTGCTGATAAATACAACCAACAGACCACATAGCGGAATGCAAAGAGATACATAGATACGTCTTGGGCCTCTGCTCGTCTCCTGTGCTCCAATCCATCCAAAGAAATCTGTAAATATACTCAATCTGACCTGAGAAATGAAAGGGAAGAACGCCAGAATCAGTCTGGTAAACCAGCATGAGAAAAACACACCTTGAATGGAAATTTATGTTTATCTAAAATCTTTCAAATAAAGGTATTTCGCAAGACCACGTTGCACATAAACATGGACTGGTTTTTACCTTACGATAACCAAAACATTTTCTATAGAAAATCCATTAATATTATAATAATGTCTAGGGGTCAAAGTAAAATATGAATATAGCCGAAATGCTTGCATCTCACATTTCAACATAGTTAGGCGCAACTAAGTCCGTAGGCTCTTATTGGAGAATGGATTCCGTACAATCACTAGGCTACAAGGGTACAGCCCATCAGGGTGAATTTCTAGGTAAAAAAACACCGAGGACCTCATTGGGATGCCTACCCCTTACTGGATAGTACCGAATATGATCACCGCTTGGTTAATAGGCCCCAAAGCATACAATGAGAGATAATATCAACTCTAGATAGGGAAGATTATACCCCAATGGGAGCAACAGATCTAGCCCAACTGCATCTCCCCTATTTTACTCATTCCCGATTGATGAGGCTTGAGACTACATTTTACCTTACATATAGCACTTCCCACTTGGAATGCAAACACTGCCCTAGAGGCAACAATGCAATGCCAACATTCATCCATATAAGTTGTACAAGAGATAGACAAACTGAAGGCACTACATCTACTACATTCATTTTAGAATCACCCTCACGATTATTAGCAAGCAGCCTGTGCACACCAAAGAGCTTCGCCTTCAATTCCATCATCTTTAAGATGTCTTCACTTCGAAACACTTAAGATGGATCGAAGTGGTTGTCGGATGACATATTTAATCCCACTCTCTTCGAAACAACATTTGATAGTTTTCAGTAAACTCAACCTCGGTTCTTTTGGAAATAAACAATCAAAGATAAGAGCGGAGATCACCTCCTAATCGTTAGTGGATGGATTTTGTTCGTCGACGGAAATTCTATCGGTTTAGAAAACCGTCGAACGAATTTAAATTAAAAATAACCGCAAGCGCACGGTGTACGAATGTAGCACGCGGCGAATACAGGTCAATCCACAGGGAATTGATGATTTTAAAATTCTATTCAATCAAATTAACCAAACTTGAAAGTGTGATTGGCTAAAAATGTAAGAAACTAACAAAAACTAGCAAAAGAAAAATAGATAAAAATATGAGAGTTAAATGACAATTTAGAGGCAATTTCCGCTCTCTAAATCACATAAATCAACAAAATGAAGTTATGATCTCTCTTTTCTTGTCATTAGTGAATTAGTTGATGTGCTTATCATAAGTATGGTATACATGTGCTATTAATTAGCTCAATATAAACCATCAAACTATAACACAACCACTAATACACTTTTAAATCTCATAAAATATGACAACTAAGTTGAAAGCAAAATCTATTTTAAGCATGGTCTATTAACTATTAATTAGAAATATAAGCCATCAAATTTTAGTTTCAACAATCACTTCTTTGCCATAATCATATGTAGACGAAGAGGCAATTTGTGTTTTTTTTGTTTAAGCATAGCCTATTTGTTATGAACAACATAGACTATCAAATGCAAAGCTAAACAACATCATTAAACCACTTCAATCATTCTCATTAAGCACAAAAAGAGAGCATAAACATCAAATTAAGTTGAAACTACATGATTAGAGAGCTTCATTACCCCTAAATTGAAGGGGTTTAGCCTCTCATATTTGTCATCAAAACAACAAATGTAGCTTTCAACATGAAAGAATAAGAAAAGAAAAAGAGAGCAAAATTAAATGAACAAACTATTCTACTTGCATAAAGGAGAAGATATCTACACTACAACATGAAAGTAAATGAACATGAAAAGGAAAGAGCATGTATTAAATTGCATAAAAAAAAGAAATTACATGAGAATAAAAAAATGGCTAAGTAGCCATGAAAATTGAAAGAGAATAGCTTTGTTTATTTTGAGCCTAAGACTAATGAGGGGAAGAGGAAGATGGCTACATGAAACATAAGGGGTATTTATACAAGTTAGAAACCCTAATGCATATTTTTGGGGAGTACCCAAAATGCTTTTGGAGGAAGGGTGGTGGCCAAGTTATCATTAGCTTTAATAATCCCCCACTTAAATGTACATGAAGCTATTAAGTCCAAAAGCATGTGCATTAGCCTTTAATTTGTACATTAAGGTAGGTGGGTAGGTGGGGTCCTCCATGTTCTTCACTTGAATTATTTCCATCTTCATTCCTTTGTATTAATTTTGTGCATGCATGTCTTCATGAAACCACTTCTATTTGAGATCAAATTCCTACAAAAATATATACAAATTTTCAATTAATTTTTCTCAAAGAAACATATGCACACAAATGACCGTTTTGCCCATATATGAAGATGAATATGTAACAATTTGGAATAATTTGAATTTTTGGTTTAAACAAGTTAAAATACCCGATATGATCATTTATTTAATTCAAATAGAATAAATGTGGTTGTAAAAATATGCATATTTACGTGCACATCAAATACCCCCACACTTATCTTTTTATTCGTCCTCGAATAAAGGAAAAACCAAGATAAATCCGTTTTCGTAGGGAGCACGATTGCATTGAGCATATGCAGCAAGCCGTTAAACCTCTGGGTGTCCTCAGTAGGACGAGTGTTGTCTCGTGAGGGTTTTCAGCGGATACTACCCATAAAATCAAAATGCAGGATGAAAATATTTACAAAATGCAATATTTATTTACAAAGAGATGAATGTGAATTTTTGAAAATATTTACAATGAAGGATTTACTTTTAAATCGACACAAATAAGTTAAATATAGGTTTTGGTTATCATCTTGAAATTTTTAGTCATTTACTCGTCAAAATTTTTAATAAAAACAAAGTTATCATAACAAATAGACTATAGTTTAACTTGTTATTTTGGTTGATAACAAAGTGTAATTATGAAAAGGATTCTTAGTTGATTATCAAAATTTATCAAAGTGGTATTTTTATTTCTTTTCAATAACAAATCAAATCAATAAGTAAAAATAGTGCTAGGATTTCAATTGCTTGCTCTCTCATTATTTGCAAGAAAATTTACACACCTAGCTCAGGTAAACTGAGGCCAGATATACCACCCACGCACTGCCTTTCGGGCTTATGTGAGGGGAGTACAGAGCATGGCGAGTGCACACACTTTCGTGCATACACCTATCGACCGTAGGTGGTTTTTATTAAGTCTGTTCTTTTTTTTACATGTGTTCCATACATGCATAACCATGAGGACTTTTAAATGAGTATGAAAGCACATAATCAAAGATTCCAAGTAATTCACCCATGCATAACCGTGAGGACTTTTAAATAAGAGCGAATACTTTGGATGTTATTATTTTTTTATTTTTTTAAGAGAGAGAGAGAGTTTTGAAAAATCATCTTAGCACCATTTAACTTAGAAGACAAAAAAATGTTATATCGTTACTTTAAATCAACCACTTTTTAAAACAAAGATTTTCAATTAGGATGTATTTCATAATTAACGCGTATGAATCTTCCTATATACTAGTTAAACTATTGTTATTTATAATCAAACTTCATTTTTATTTTTATTAAGACAAATAAATTTTCAATAATTTCAATTTAATAAACCAAAGCCATATATTTATCTTATAGTGTTTCTTTTAAAAATAAATCAAAAGAAAATTTGTTTTTGGGATTTTTTTTTTAATATTTTTTTTTGATTTTAAAGCAAAAATAAACCATGGAAAAAAAATGAAGATGAGTCTCCCCTCCACACTTGATTTTGACTGTGTCCCCACAGTCAACCCAAGTGGAAGGAGAAAATATAAAAACCTAACCTTTATTTAAATAAAAATGAAAACATGATTATTTACAAGTCATCAGAAAGTATGCCGTTAAAGAGTAAATGAACCAGTCTTCCAAGAACCGATTCATTTGTCTCACCAAGTATGTAAGACACAGCTCAAGCGCAGAAAATCAAACCATAAAAGATTTCGAAGTTGAACATTGATTTGGAAAAATGAATGTTTTTTTATTGAAAATTATACGAGTTGTTTTGTTTTCGATGATTTTTGGGGTCGATAAAACAATTGATTGAAGTTCTAGTTTATTTTCACCAATTTGAAATTCAAGTTTATTATTGAAAACATTTTCAGAGTTATTGATTTCGAAATCAAAATGGTGATTTTCATCTTCCCCGTCGGAATTTAACAACTCGTCATCCAAAAGTCCAAAAAATTCGTGTTCATTAAATTCGTCTTCCTTTGTTGGATTATCAACAACTTTATTACATAAATCAAGTTCAAAATTCAAAGTTGTTGTATTCAAATTTTCAAAAAAAGGAAGATCGAAATTTGAATCGATTTTCTCACCCTCAATAGAATTGAAATCCAACTCAATTACCAAATTTTCAACAACTTCGTTAAGATCATCATTTTCCATTTCAAAATTTGTTATTTGAAAATCGTCGATTTGGGTAAAAGATGGATTATCGCTTGACTTGTCACACGTTGGGATTCGAGTATGTTTATCACGTTGATTCAAATATGTTTCGAACACCAAATCCATGTGATCATTGTATATTTCATTCATTTGTTCAACAAAGTCAAATTTGTGGTTATTAAATTGAGAATTTTCGATTTGGATTTGTTGAGAACAAAAATTTCCACTCGTAACATGGTTAAGATTATTCCCATTGCCAAATTCGTTTGAAAAGTTGCTCCCATTTTCATATTGAGTTTGAAATTCATTTTGGAGTTCGAAATTAAATTGGCATGGATTATAATCGTAATCGTTTGAATTTTGAATTGAACTCAAATTTTGAAATCCTTGACTCGAGTTATTACACAAATAAGAATTACATAAATCATTTATCTCTTGATTTTGTCGTGTAGAAAGTTCGAGTAAAGATGAACCCATTTCAATGCTATTTTCAAGAGTTGAAGGTTGGTCATTGTTTTGAAAATTTTGTTGTTCGAAATTTGAATTATTTACACAATAGTTGTTGTTAAAATATCCATACGAATTTGGACTGAAATCATATGGATTATATTGATTTTCACAACTATTGTAAAATTCAAGTGAATATGGAAATTCTGACATTTTCAAGAATGTTTTTTTGGTTTTTTTTTATAAGCAAAAAATATTTACAAAGAGAATTTATTTTTCAAAAGGGAAATCTATTTTTGTTTTGTTTTTTATTTTTCAATTTTTTTTTGTTGAATTTTGGTTTTTCTAATTTTTTTTTTGGAATTTTTTTTTTGAAATTTCAAAGAAAAATATTTAAAAATTTCAAAGGAAAAGGAATGTTTACAATTTTTTTTAGTTTTGGATTTTGAAATTTTTTTGTTTTTTTTTTGAAATATGCATGAACTAATGCAACTAAATGAATGCAAGGGTTAATTACAAATGATTTAACCTAAGTTAACACAAAATTGTATAATCACAAACTGTCTTAAATAAACAAGACAGTTCTCAGCCAGGTAACGGGCAGGATTTATCGGTGCACCACGAATCACCATAGCAATGCAGCCGAAGGTTTAAGTACCTTCAGAGGAACAACCACTATAATATTTACGAATTAATATTTATAAATTGTTATTACTCTGCCGTAGCCTAGACACCAAGAAATTAAATTGTTCAAAGAAGACAACTGTCAATATACAATTAAGTGAGTTATTATTTAATCAAATTCTAAGATGAAATGCAAAGCTGAAATAAAACGTGTATTAACAATGCAACTAGAATGAAATTTTGTTTTCGCTTTTGCTTTTGATTTTTTTTAAAATTTTTTTTTTCTTAAAATGCAAGCAAACAACAATGCAAGACAACTAAAACATAAAATTTTGTAAGCAAGCAAGCAGTTATTTTTTTTTCGGCAAGCACTTCAAATCAAGCAATTTATTTAACAAGCACTTCTGTTCTTTCTATAATTCTGCTTTGGCAACCTGAAATAAAGCAAGATATATACAACTTTTTTTTCGAAAGGAAACTTAAATGTAGGGTTTTACTTAAAAAAAAAATTATCAGAGAAAGAAAAAGAAATAAAAAAGAAAACAAACTAAACTAAGAAAAAATTTGAAATCAAAACAAAAAATTTGGCAAAACCAAATTCAGTAAATAAATAAAACCTAAAACAATTTGTTTTGTTTTGTTTTTTTTTTTTTTTTTGGTAATATAACAAAAACAAAAGCTAAATGAATTTACACAAAAACAAACATAATAGTTTTTTTTGTTTAGGGAAACAAAAGAAGATTAAGGAAAAAGGGAGAATGGACTTAAACATAATAGAAAAATTAAAAAAACAAAAAAAAACAAATAAATACTAGAAGCCCATTGCCCACAAACAAATCCACATGCTACTCCCATTTCTCTGTTTTTTTTTGGTTACCAATAGTTCACACGCAATATGAAATCACAGACCACATACAAATCCCACTTCCTTAATTCACAATTCTCGAATTCGATAAATCAAACACAATATGAAATCAAAAATTCGATTCTCAGAATTCAATACATGTCGGTTGCGATTGATGGGGAGAAGACGAAGTAGAGGCTGGGATGTGATTTGGTAGTAGCAGTTGCGATCAGGTGATGGAGGTCGGAGATTGAGGCGCGATGGCTTGGCAGAGTGTTGAACGGATTCGTGGTGTTGAACTGAAGTTGCTGTGATCTGGTGATTGTCAGTGACTGCAGTGGGTTGGATTTCAGGCGAGTTCGAGGTTGGTTTCAAGGATGATTCACGTGGCGTTGAAGCAGTGTTACTGTCACATTGGGTTGAAGTTGCTTTGGGGTTGCCGCGACTTGGGTGCTTATCAGTAATTGATGGAGAGGGAGGTGGCGGGTCAGAGAAGAGAATTAGATGGTGGAATCAGTGAGCTGTGATATCGGTGATGTAAGAGGAAGAGGCTTAGGTGAGAGTGGACTTGATGTTTGTAGAGCAAGGTGAAGTCAGGGATTTTCTTGTAGTTGCGTTAGGAGCTGCTGGAATTCAGGCGTTCGAGTTGCTGTTTGGTTTGTATGGGTGACAGCGGTGATTTGTAAAAGTTTGTATTGTGGAAAGTTTGTAGACAGTAGTATGTATGGAAGTTACAGAGCTAGAATAGGAATGGTTCAGTGAATGTATGGTAGTGGCAAAGGGTAGATGAGACAGTGAGAATGGGAAATGCACTGTTGTATTGCTGATTGATGTAGAATAGTGGGAAGTGGAAAGTAGGGAAGTTTGAAGATGATGTGAGGAGTGAAGTAGTTTGGTTTGTGGAGCTGCAACGGCAAAAGAACAGTTGATATGTGTATGTGACAGTGGCTGGTTGGTGTTGTAGAGTTGTGGTTGGCTGTTTGTAGGATGTAGCGTGCGGAAATGATTGAAAATGGAAGTGGATTGAATACGATCACAGTGATCAGTTGAAGTGCAGCATCAGTTGTATCAGGGGATGTTGTTTTGGATGGCAGAGGCTTTTATGGTCAGAGGATTTCACTGGTGTTGTGTGACAACAGGATGGTTAAAGTGGTATTAGAGCAGGTAGAATCAGTTGTTTGTGATGGTGGTTTTCAGGTGATTGAAGATGCAGCCAGCAGTAGAAGTAGTAGAAAGGTGAACTGGAATGTATGTTTGTAGAAGGGTTTGTGTAAATGAAGTAGTGGAGAATGCAAGCGATGCACAGGGTATTTTCAGAAGAATTTGCTTGAAGATTAGTGTGTCTGGTGAAGTTTGAAGTGATGAGAAGAGCAGCTAGGTGGTATCAGTCAATTGTATGTGATATGGTGTGGTGTTGGTAGAAGAATGTTGAAATGTGGGATGGAGTGGCAAGGGGGATGTAGAAGAACAGATGTGAACACAGAGGAAATGTTTTGCAGGGGAAATAAATTCAGTGGCAAGGTAAAAATGAAGACTGTAGCAGTTGCAATGAAGACAGAGGCACAATCAGAAGTGACAATGGTTTGTTTTTTTTAGACAGTAAGGGGTGGGAAGAACAATTTTGTACAAGAAGAAGAAAGTTTGTACAAACAAAGCAAAAATTGTAAAACGAAAATGACAATGAAATAATTTGTGTTTTTTGTTTTTTTGTTTTTTAATATGGAAATGCAGATAAAAAAAACAAACAGGAAAGGCAACAAGTAAACATACGAATTGAGAAAAAAATCAAACAACAAACACACAATTTTTTTTCTATTTTAAATGCAAACAAACACACAAAATGAAATCACACAAAAATCAAAGAAAAATAATTAGAAGAATAGAAAATAAAAATCAAAGCAATCCCCGGCAACGGTGCCAAAAACTTGTTCGTCGACGGAAATTCTATCGGTTTTGAAAACCGTCGAACGTATTTAAATTAAAAATAACCGCAAGCGCACGGTGTACGAATGTAGCACGCGGCAAATATGGGTCGATCCGCAGGGAATTGATGATTTTAAAATTTTATTCAATCAAATTAACCAAACTTGAAAGTGTGATTAGCTAAAAATGTAAGAAACTAACAAAAACTAGCAAAAGAAAAATAGATAAAAATATGAGAGTTAAATGACAATTTAGAGGCAATTTCCACTCTCTAAATCACATAAATCAACAAAATGAAGTTTTGATCTCTCTTTTCTTGTCATTAGTGAATTAGTTGATGTGCTTATCATAAGTATGGTATATTTGTGCTATTAATTAGCTCAATATAAACCATCAAACTATAACACAACCACTAATATACTTTTAAATCTCATAAAATATGACAACTAAGTTGAAAGCAAAATCTATTTTAAGCATGGCCTATTAATTATTAATTAGAAATATAAGCCATCAAATTTTAATTTCAACAATCACTTCTTTGCCATAATCATATGTAGATGAAGAGGCAATTTGTGTTTTGTTTGTTTAAGCATAGCCTATTTGTTATGAACAACATAGACTATCAAATGCAAAGCTAAACAACATCATTAAACCACTTCAATCATTCTCATTAAGTACAAAAAGAGAGCATAAACATCAAATTAAGTTGAAGCTACATGATTAGAGAGCTTCATTACCCCTAAATTGAAGGGGTTTAGCCTCTCATATTTGTCATCAAAACAACAAATGTAGCTTTCAACATGAAAGAATAAGAAAAGAAAAAGAGAGCAAAATTAAATGAACAAACTATTCTACTTACATAAAAGAGAAGAGGTCTACACTACAACATGAAAGTAAATGAACATGAAAAGGAAAGAGCATGTATTAAATTGCATAAAAAAAAGAAATTACATGAGAATAAAAAAATGGCTAAGTAGCCATGAAAATAGAAAGAGAATAGCTTTGTTTATTTTGAGCCTAAGACTAATGAGGGGAAGAGGAAGATGGCTACATGAAACATAAGGGGTATTTATACAAGTTAGAAACCCTAATGCATATTTTTGGGGAGTACCCAAAATGCCCTTGGAGAAAGTGTGGTGGCCAAGTTATCATTAGCTTTAATAATCCCCCACTTAAATGTACATGAAGCTATTAAGTCCAAAAGCATGTGCATTAGCCTTTAATTTGTACATTAAGGTAGGTGGGTAGGTGGGGTCCTCCATGTTCTTCACTTGAATTATTTCCATCTTCATTCCTTTGTCTTAATTTTGTGCATGCATATCTTCATGAAACCACTTCTATTTGAGATCAAATTCCTACAAAAATATATACAAATTTTCAATTAATTTTTCTCAAAGAAATATATGCACACAAATGACCGTTTTGCCCATATATGAAGATGAATATGTGACAATTTGGAATAATTTGAATTTTTGGTTTAAACAAGTTAAAATACCCAATATGATCATTTATTTAATTCAAATAGAATAAATATGGTAGTAAAAATATGCATATTTACGTGCATATCAGATTTCCTTATCATTTAACCTAGGAGAGCGAAACGAGATTTACACACACAGTACGACATCATCGAAGATAATTGTGTCATATAACTCATATGTTTCTCCTAGATATTTCCAAAGTCACCTTTTTGATACATATTTGATAGTCGTTATTTAACTATCACACATTCAAATCAGGGATTTATTTTCCTAGGAAAACAAACATTGATTAAGCACCTAACCAAACACTAACCTTTTTAGTTAATCTTTTCATTTTTTTAAAAATCACTTTGTAAATTACTTGTATAAAAATACCTTTACAAAGATATATTCACAAATCCCTTTATTTTTGATACTTAGAAAAATATCAATATACTTATCTCAATGGTATAAGTATATTCACAAAAATGGAGGGAGATTTCTTTTTACACAATTCTAAACCATTTATAAATTCCTTTATAAATTTCCAAAACTCATTTATAGACCATTTTATAAATTTCTAAAACCATTTTAAAAACTCTTTCTATACATTCCTAAAATCATTTGTAAACCCTTTATAAATCCATAAAACCATTTATAAAACTCCTTTTATAAAACCCAAATATGTTTATAAAACTATGTTTATGAATCTCGTAAACATTTATAAATAAATTTTAATCATTTACTTTAAACCACTATTATATAACAATAAACATTATAAATAAATAATTATTATTACCTTCAAAACAACTTACAAATAATAATTAATCATTTCAAAAAAACATTTATTAATAAAACACTAATAATTAATCTTCAACATTATTATTATTATAAATAATAATAATAATTAATTTTGCAAAAAATTATTGGTAAATCATTATTACTAATTTCAAACTATATTGACTATTTAATAATTAACTTTTCAAGATATTAAAATATTGATAAATAACTTTAAATACAATATAATTATAAATAAAATACTTTAAAACAATATTAAATATAAATAAATAATCTTTAAAACAATATTAAATACAAATAAATAATCTTTAAAACATTTATATTGACTTAGAACAGACGATAACATAGTTGGAGCAGAATAAAAATAATATCCTTTTTAAACAAAATATTTTTGAAACCTTATATTATGATTTTAAATCACTCTCTGTCTAAAAAATCAATCCCAACCCAAATGGCAACTTATAGTGTTTCAAAATACTAATTTAAGGACAATAGCTATCAAATGCTTAACCAATATAGATATTGATTTCCTATTACTAAAGGGTTTAACTTAGAGCATATAACAATGTCATAATCCATAGTGTCGCAATCATGTTTGATTTTCAAAAATTTATATAACAGAAATATTATAGGAAACATTTCAACAATGGTGAGGAATCCCATTGGATACCTCCAGAATGTCCCCCTGTATCCCAGTTTATATATATCGGCACATATATATGTAAATAAAATCAAAGTGATGAGGAATCCTATTGGATCCTTCCAACCTATTCTCCTACATCACAAAGACTACATAATCATATAATATAGGCTATTCGCTACTAGGCAGGTATATATAAAAGTTCATCCGCTCCAAGGGTGGGAATAAAACCAAACTAACTGATAAAACAGTAAATCATCTAAACATCTAATCAACAATTTTTGTCAACTACATAACATACTGGTTAACGAATGGAACTAGTATAGGGAGCCAATTCCATCTTATACAGAAGTTAGCTTTCTAAAATCAAATTATATTAATTTAAATTATTTTAATTAATTTCTACACGTTTCGGGCTTGCAAGACCAAATGATACACTCGATTGCCATGAAATTCATTAACATATAATAATTCAGTATTACGAATCCGATAAAAATGGTTTCGTCTAAATCCATGACGGTGTCCGAGAAAGATATTTTCACACGTTGATTTAAAAGAATTTATTATTAAAATGATTGCAACCACTTTTACTAACCTTTAAATTCTACCATAAAATTCTACTATGATCAATCTTATTTATACTAAATTCAAATAAGATCTCCAAATCATTTTAATTCATATTAAATCAAAGATTCAGTTATTTTAAATATTCCAATTATTTAAATTCACTATTCAAATAAATCCCTATAATTGAAATTTAAGCTATTTGTCTTATAAAACCACTATTTCAATATTTGAAATTAACTAAATATTTCAAAATCAAACGAATAAAATCTAAGTCATTACATTCTTCCTCCCTTAAGAGAATTTAATCCCCAAAATTACAAGGTAAGAAAAATGCCATGATCCTGTTTACTTTTCAAAATCATTTAGTTGAAATGTTACCAAATTCTTGAACTTCCAAAATTATGGAAATTTTTAGCAACGTCTCCTTTGCGAGCTATATCGGAACAACTACAAATCGCCACTACGGGCCCAAACCAACAAAAAAAAAACAAAAGACCAGAGGCTCAAGCATAAAACCATCAAACCAGACAATAATACAAACATGTACCTATTTGTCGGGCAACCATATTCTACTCATGAAACCAAAGGCATCAAACCAGTTTTTGCTTCTATATACCTGCATTTTATTTACCAATAATATCCAATCATATAATTCATAATCATATTATTTTACATTTTCCAATATCGAAATTTAATTTATTAAAGCCCGTAAGATGTGCATATACCATCCATATGCAATATCAAATATGATTGCTCACTTGATTTCCAATTTCATTTCTAAACTAGTATCTTCCAATCGACTTCTCTAGCACGGACTCCGATACGGCTCCTTGATTAGAAACCACCATTCTCCTTCCATAGCTATATATTATGATAGAGAACTCCAGAATCAATCAAAAAACCGTATTAAATATTTGCCATCAAGAATTGAGTGAAAAATCCTTGTGCGGACCAATGTAAATCATTTAGAGATCATGCACTCGAATCCAGATCAAACGGTTGTGTGAATAAAATGGTCAACGTACAACTTACGTATTTATTCTAATTGGTTTCTTTACACCAATTTCTTTATTCACATTTAATTTTAATATTGAAATCATTTATGAAACATTTCATAAACCCTCACTTAAGTTTATGCACATCCTATATTACAACTTAAGTTCATATTCATATAACACTCTTCTATATCCTAGGAGTACATACACACTATTCAGATTTGTTTTTCTTAATTATTATTTAATGATTTAAAATTTGTTTTAACTTACTATTCCATATATTTATAAGTTAGCAAAACTTATTTTCTTATGTTTTCTTAGAACACCTAGCTTAATTTTCCAATTTAACTCGGAAGTTTTCGACCATCCAAAATCATCGAAAATTCCATTTTATTTAAATAGATGAAAATTAACATACAACACATCACACAGAGATTCAAATCAAATCCACTCTAATGCATATGATACATGAATCCATATAATAAGTTAAATGAAGATTTCACAGTTCACTACCCGGTTTTTAATATCAAACAATTTTGAAATAATATATACACATATTTCCTTTGTATAACCAAATCATAATTTTGCAATTTAAAACAATCTTGGTTTGTCAAGACATTTATAGAAAATCACTATGGTAGCAATCCATCATTTGGAAACTCGAAAATGAATAGCGATGGTGCTGCAGTCAATATCAGAATTGCAGCGACCGAAGTGAGTTCAGTGCTTTCTGTCTCCCTTTTAATGCTCATTTGAAATATTCCTATTCAAAAATACTTCAAAATAATACTATTATTATTTTCAAAAATCTTTGAAAATCCATTTCCAAAACGCAGGGATTCAAGTTCTCAAATCCACGTTTTTAATTCTTTTAATTATAAGCCATACTTTATAATTCACATTTTATAATTTCACTTTATCGTATAAACTTCCTTCACAAATGTATATCTTTGTTTAGTTAAAAAATAACTTTTATTCAAAATCAAATTCCAACCCAACATTATCTTCGAACGCCTTATAGTTAAATTGTGAAACTGAATTCACAAGGTGTTTATTTTTAGTGTTTCCATAATCACTAATCTTCCCAACCATGCAGTAAATAGGATAAAACTACTCCTAACCTAGCACAATATTCGATGCCCATAAACTGGTTAGGCATGACTACACGATCATCAAATAATATATGATAATAACCGAATATAATCATTTTCCTAACAACCAAGCATTCAATATACAACTATAATAATTTCTAAAAAATTATTGTTTTATGTATAATATAATCTAGGTGAAATTATTCATTTACTGGGTTTCAAAATAATATTGTATCGATTGGCCTTGTTTAAGTGTTTAGGGATCCATATCGATCACGTTAGCTACTAGCATTGATCACAATCCATAAGCCACTAAGTAGATTGATTAACACAACATAAAACATTTTTATATTACTAACAAAAACACGCTCATATCTATAATATGCTCATACACATTCTAAGGTGCTACTGACCCTATCTCTAATGAGTAATCCCCACCAAAGCCTAGGTGTTCGATCAACCTAAGCTTTGATACCAAGTTTAACGAACGGAATTTTTGACTCTAAAAAATCGACACTAATACGTCCACTGTATTACATGCCGAGCAATTGAATGTCGAAAAGCTGATCACTATAGGTGAAAGAAAGAAAGAGAAAAGAAAACAAAACAATTCAGTATCTCACAGCGCTGCGAATAATATATAATATGAAAACATATCTTTACAAATGAAACAAAACTGTAATATACATTAGACATCAATCAGAGTACATTAGCCTATTTCAGCTTGGACAGTTATAATAGCCCGTTCTTACAATTATTGATACAAACAACATACATCACAATGGAACATGAAGAAATACGTACATACATCTTGGTCCTTTAGCTCGTCTTTTGAGATCCAATGCATCCAATGAAATCTGTAAATATGCTCGGTCTGACCTGAGCATTGAAAAGGAAGAATGCCTGGATCAGTCTGGTAAACCAACATGAGGAAAACACACCTCAAATGGAATTATATATTTATCAGAAATCTTTCAAATAAAGGTATCTCGTAAGACCATGCTGCATATAAACACAGACGGGTTTTTACCTTATGATAACCAAAACATTTTCTATAGAAAATCCATTGATATTATAATAATGTCTAGGGGTCAAAGTAAAATAAGAATATAGTTGAAATTCTTGCATCTCACATTTCAACATATTTGGGTACAACTAAGTCTGTATGGTGTTTATTGGAGAATGGATTCCATACAATGACTAGGCTATTGGGGTACCGTCCATCTTGGTGCATCTCTAGATAAATTAACATCGAGGACCTCGTCGAGATCCCCTGGCAACACAGAACCGACCTACCCTTTACTAAATTGTACCGAATATGATCACTCCTTAGTTAATGGGCATCGAGCATACAATGGGAGATAATATCGACTCTAGTTAGGGATGATTATACCTTAACGGAAGCAACCGACCTAACCCGACTGCATTTCGCCTATTTTAGTCATTCCCGATTGATGAGACTTGAGGCATCGTTTTACCTTTCATATAGCACTTCCCACTTGTAATGTTAACACTACACTCCAAGCAACAAGCAATGCCAGCATTCATCTATACATGTTGTCAAAGAGAAGGACAAACCAAAGGCACTGCTTCTATTACATCCATTTTGGAATCACCCTCATGATTAGTAGCAAGCTACACTTGCACTTCAATCTTCAATTTCATCATCTTTAAGATGTCTTCACTTTAAAATATTTGAGTTGGATCGAAGTGGTTTCCAGATAACATATCTGATCCCGGTCACTTTGAAACAACATTCAGTGGCTTCCAGTAAACTGTACCCCAGTTCTTTAGGAAAAACAAGTCAATGATAAGAGGAGACCGCCTCCTTACCGTTAGTTAAAAAAATTTCCTATCATTCATCCTTGGTGAATGAAATGAGATTTATACACATAGTACGGCATCATCGGAGATGACTATGCCATATAACTCACGTGTTTCTCCTATATATTTCCAGAGCTATGTTTTTAGTACATATTTGATAGTCGGTTATTTAACCATCATACACATTCAAATTAGGGATTTAATTTCATAGGGAAAACAGACATTGGTTAAGCACCTAAGCAACCACTAACCTTTTTAACTAATCTTTTCATTAATTAAAAATCACTTTGTAAATTACTTGTATAAAAATACCTTTACAAAGATATATTCATGAATCCCTACATTTTCAATACTTGGAAAAATATCCATATACTTATCTCAATAGTATAAGTATATTCACAAAAACGGAGGAAGAATTCGTTTTTTCACAATTCTACACCATTTATTAGTACCTTTACAAATTTCTAAAAGCCATTTATAGACCATTTTATTAATATCTGAAACCTTTCTAAAAACTCTTTCTATACATTCCTAAAATCATTTAAAACCATTTATAGATCCATAAAACCATTTGCAAACCTCTTTTTATAAACCCCAAATCTGTTTATAAAATTCTATTTATGAATCTCGAAAACATTTATAAATAAATTCTAACCATTCTCCCCGAAACACTATTATATAATAATAAACATTATAAATAAATAATAATTAGCAAAGTTAAAACATCTTAAAAATAATAGTTAACAATTTCAAAAAGAAAACATTATTAATAAACACTAATAATTAATCTTTAACATTAATATAAATAATAATAATTAATTTTCAAAACATTATTGATAAATTATTATTATTAATTTCAAACCATATTAATTATTCAATAATTAGCTTTTCAAGATATTTAGATATTGATAAATAACTTTAAAAAAATATTAAATATAAATAAATAACTTTGAAACAATATTAAATATAAATAAATAATCTTTAAAACAATATTAAATATAAATAAATAATCTTTCAAATATTTCTACTAACTTAGAAAAATAATAAAGTTGTAGTAAAATAGAAATCTAATCCTTTTTAAACAAAAAATTTCCAAAACCCCTAATTTAGATTTTAAATCATTCTTCGTCCAAAGATCAATCCCAACCAAAATGGCAATTTATAGCATTTCAAATACTAATTTAAGCCCAATAGCTACTAGACGCTTAACTAATATCTATATTGATTTCCTATTACTATGAGATTTAAGTTTGAGCATATAACAATATCATAACCCATAGCGTCAACAATCGAGGTTGGTTTTCAAAAATTCATATAATAAGAATATTATAGAAAACATTTCAACAGTGGCGAGGAATCCCATTGGATCCCTCCAACCTATCCCCTTGCATACTAGCTCATATATCAACAAAGACATTTATATGTAAATAAAATCAATAGTGGCGAGGAATCCTGTTGGTTCCCTCCAACCTGTTCTCCTCCATCATAAATAGTACATAATCATATAATATAGGTCATTTGCTACTAGGCGGGTATATATAAAAGGTCATCCACTCCAATGGCGGGGATATAACCAAACCAACTGGTAAATGATTAAATCATCCAAACATCCAATCAACAATTTTTATCAACTATATAACATACTGGTTAACCAAAAAGCTGAGTTTAACTCACCATTATTCTAGTTGTTGCTAGCGCGTTCTGGCTCCATATAAATTCGAACGACGTTCGAATTCAGCGAAAAATTCTACTAGCTCCAATCATCACTAGTCTAATTCCATGACATAGTAATCGTTGATATGAGCCTAACATGATTAACCGCGTTAGATTTGGACCATGTATGCATAAGATATTTGATTTACAATTATTCTATACTTAAACAATAATTTAAAACCCTTAATTACATAATTAAAACATACAAATTACCACATTAAACTAATCCCACTTCATAAATTATCCCCAAAATGCATCTTTCTCACTTGAGCTCCTCTTCCACTCGATCTCTTCCACACCGCCATCACAATGGCCAACTGCACGTCGCCACTCCACCACCCCACGACGCCCTACCTCAGAGGAGTCCCCCACCACCAATCACGTTGCCCCCGCTACCTAGATCGCTGGAAAATGGCAAAGTTCTACCATGACTTCAAGACACCATTATAGTCACCATTGGATAAGCCACTTCGACAGTAAATAGCCATGCCCCCACTCTACTACTTCCCTTTAGACGACATCACCCAATAATCAACACAATCGCCAGAATTCTATAAAATAGATTCGACGTTCAACTAGGGATCTCCACCGCCACATCGCGACTTAGCCCATCACCACCGGTCAAAATGCTGACCTCACTCCTCTCCATAACTTTTTAGTTGATGTCTAACCTCGATATGGCCTTGGGTGGTCGAGATGATTATTGGCCGTTGGATTGAGCTATGTTTTAAATTGAAAAAAACGAACTAGTTTCTTTGTTGATGCTGCATTTATAAAGGGGAGGGAAAGTATGGACACAGACATGAGGGAGATGGGCCGAACAGTGGAAGACGTAGCTTGGATATAGGGTAGGGTAGCTGTGAAGTAATGTAGTGCATTTTATATTCAAAATATCTAGCACCAAACACCCCAAAAATCTTGAACTCAACGCGTGCTGACTGGAGTTCTATATGTAATACTCCTATTCCGAACACGATTGAACTAGTATCGGAAGCCAATTCCATCATATACAGAAGTTAGCTTATTAATTTGAATTTCTTAATTAATATCTACGCGTTTCGAGCTCGCGTAACCAAATGATACACTTGATCGCCACAAAATTCCTTAACATATAATAATTCACTATTACGGATCCAATGAAACTGGTTTCGTCCAAATCCGAAACATTGCCTCGGTAGGATATTTTCACACGTTAATTTAAACGAATTTATTGGTAAAACGATCATTGGTTAAACGATCTCAACCACTTTTACTTACCTTTAAAATCTAATGTAAAAGTTTACTATGATCATTCTTATTTATACTGAATTCAAATAAGATCTCCAAATCATTTTAATTCATATTAAATTAAAGATACGGTTATTTTATATATTTTAATTATTTAAACTCGCTATTCAAATAAATTCCTATAATTGAAACTTAAGCTATTTGTCTCATAGAAGTACTATTTCAATATTTAAAATTATTAAATAATTCAAAATAAATTGAATAAAATCAGGGTCGTCACAAACTTCATATCTACTTCACCGTCACTTGCATGCATTCCATTCGTGAAGTCGCCACTGAAATCTCTGTACATCGAAGTCCTCAAAGTCGCCATCCAAGTCATCGTCACCGCTTACTGTCCACCACCATCCGCTGACAAACGCCCGCCTTCTCATGCATGTGTCCATCTACACTTGCTCTACCGTCTCCTATGCTTGAGATTTGAGAAGCCGTATGTCTACGCATCTCAATTTCTGACTTCGACCTAATTTTTCAAGTGGAGTCCTTCATTAAAAAATGTTTCTTAAGTTTTTCCTCCCTATTTTCATGGGCGAATTTATTAGGATTTTAGGAATTAAAGTGAATGGTTTTAAAGAGATTAAAAATAAGGGCTTTATGCCATTTAGGTAATTAAAGAGAAGAAGGAAATGAAAATAAGAATGAATTGGGGTGTGTCCAACCATATATAGACACATAAGGCCTTTGACAAGTCAAAGTCCTGATTATCTTAGTTCCCTTAATTTTTTTCCTTCATAGTACAAAATCTGAAACTCCGAATATATTGAGGTGTATACTTAAAAGAGCTAGAAATGACATTTTGAACAAAGTGGAAGTGGTCCTAAGTCCAAATTCCATCGTATGCAAACGATAGGTTTCTCGACCGCTTATGGCTCGACTCCTAACTTTTGACTCAAAATCTGAAACTCCATATATATCAAATTTTATACTTAAAAGAGTTATAAATGACATTTTGAGAACAATGGAAGTTGGCTCGGATCCTGATTCCATTATCTCCATAATATGACTTTTTAATACTTGTAGTTAGCAAAAACGAGTTGTTATATGGGAAGTAAAATATAACTATGTCAGTTTTCTAAAAACTTAAGAATAAAATCTTAAGTACTAGTTACTAAATTAGAATATATACATGAACTACACATTATACTTGATGGAATATGATAACGTACCAAATTTTTTCTAATTTAGATTTTCCTCGCATTCACAAATACACACACAAACACGGACGGACGAAACTACAACCGAGGACAAGTGGGCAACTTCCTGGTCCATTAAAAAAATCCCTAAAATATAACAGAGCCTTAACTATTTCAAATCCCTATCTCTCGCAATACTTAAAAATTGAAAGTGATGCTCGTTGTTTTGGATTAACAATGAATGGAAACCCTAGACTCTCTACACTTAAATCGTCTTATCAAATCGATAGCTGCGCTTGCTATTTGTCTACTGTGTTATCCCAAATTGCCTACTGGTGCTCTAGTTAGTTAATTATAAAATCTATTTTTTCTTTCTCCTTTATTGTTATCAGTTATGGTAAAATATGCTTGTTGGATGCCTACTCTTTCTTCTACTTTATAGGTGAAAATGCTAGTAATTATTGGTTGCTAATTTATCCATCATCCATGTTTGTTGATTGAAACCATAAAGATGAGCGAATTGTCTAGTAATTTTGTAAATAATAAGCAAGGTTATTTATTATTTGGGATAATTGATGAATATGTCAATATAAATTCAATTTCAAATTTCAATGACGATTAACTGCTTTAGATTTAATACACATTTTTTTTGTTATTTCAGACCTTCAATAGTTATAGGTCCAAATTTGAAAGAGTGAATTACTTGAAACTATTACAGAAAATTTCTTCATGTCTGACTTTTTATTTTTAATGTGTTCTTACCTCTTAATTAAGTAGAGATGAATGAATTGTTAAACAATTTATTTATTGTTGTTTGAAGCTATGTCTAAAAGACCAACAAAAAATTTGTTCTCATTTTACACAAAAAAATATGATGTTAGTTGTAATGACCCACAATTTCGAATCTCGAAAGTCGCCACGTAATATATCCACGTTATTAGAATGTTGAACATCCAAATGCCGAAAAGGCAGATTATTAAGGTAAAATAAAAGGATAAAGAATGGGGGGAAACATAATCTCATAGCAGAATGATAATATATAATATAACAAAGAAAGTAAAAGCCGCTACTCTAAGATACATGATATATCAGAGTTAAAACCACATCAGCTTGGATGGTTATAACTCTCCAACCTTACAATTGTAGATGGGTGTACATAATAATACAGCGGAAAATAAAAATACTAGGATAGGTGAACATCCAGATTTTCTCCATAAGCTCCATTCCCACCAATGATAATTTGAAAAAAATTCAATATGGCCCGAGTGTTATAATAAAATAACATCTGGATTAGTCTGGAATACCAGTGTGAGAAAACATAAGAAACGTAATGAATATATAATAACCTATGAGACTATACCGGTGAACATGGAATGAGTTTTACCACATAAGAACAACATCGTACATAAAAAAATTGGAAATAAGTCAAAAAAAATCCAAACTTAAATAATGGACACAAATAATTAAACATAGAGAGGAGAAAAAGGCCCTTCGCGAAGAAATTAAGAATAAACTTAAAAGATTTGAATCAAAACAACTAAGCGAATTTTTCCACCAACGACTAGGAGAGTGTGCCCTCTTTTACTGAAAGTATACCTCTAGAAAATATACTTAAGAACTACGATGGCTCTCAGAATCTTCCAAGCCAGACCCTACCAACCTTACCAAGAACCCGAATATTTCTGTTCGTCGACGGAAATTCTATCGGTTTAGAAAACCGTCGAACGAATTAAAAATAAAAATAACCGCAAGCGCACGGTGTACGAATGTAGCACGTAACGAATACGGGTCGATCCGCAGGGAATTGATGATTTTAAAATTCTTTTCAATCAAATTAAACCAAAGTTGAAGGGTGTGATTAGCTAGAAAATGAGAAAAATGTCAAAAAGAAAGTGATAAAAATATGAGAGTTAAATGACAATTTAGAGATAATTCCACTCTCTAGATCATATAGTTCAACAATTATGAAATTATGATCTCTCTTTTTTGGGTCATAAGTGAATTTAAATGATGTGTTTATCTTAAGTATGACTCATTTGTGCTATTAATTAGTTCAACATAAGCCATCAAATTATAACACAACCTTTAAATCACTTAATAACTCTCATGAAAATGACAACAAAGTTGAAATAAAAATCTATTTTAAGCATAGCCCATTAACTATTGTTTAGAAATATAGGCTATCAAATTTCAATTTCAACATTCACTTCTTTGCCATAATCATATTTAGATGAAGAGGCAATTTGTGTTATGTTTGTTTAAGCATAGCCTATTTGTTATGAACAACATAGACTATCAAATTCAAAGCAAAAACAACAAGTTAACCACTTCATACATTCTCATTAAAGCACAAAAAGAGAGTATAAAACATCAAAATGTTGAAGCTACATGATTAGAGGCTTCATTACCCCTAAATTAAAGGGATTAGCCTCTCATATTTGTTATCAAAACAACAAATGTAGTTTGCAACATTAAAGAAAAATAAAAAGAAAAAAGAGAGCAAAGCAAAGAAACTAAACTATTCTACTTGCATGAAAAATAAATCTAAGCTATGAACATAAGGAGAAAGAGAGCAAAGAAATAAGCATTAACAATAAAACAAAGAAAAACATGTAGAAAAGAGAGAAGAAAGAGGCTTGGAAGCCATTTTTATTTCATAGAACATTGTGCTTACACTTGATTTCTTAATTTCCTAAGTAAATGAAAGAGTAGAAGATGATCTTCATGTACATAAGAGGGCTATTTATACATGCATAAAACCCTAATTCTCTTTTTAGGGAGCTTCCCAAAATACCCTTGAGGTGGTGTAGCCTCCAAGTAATCATTAACATACACTAATCCCCCACTTAATATGTACATGAAGCTTTAAGTCCTTTTAGCATGTGCTTAGCTTCTAACTGGAAGTTAGGTAAGTGGGTGGGGTCCTCCATGATCTTGAACTTGAATTATTTCCTCTTCATTCCTTTGTATTTCCTTGTGCATGCATGTATCTTCATAATAGCCTCTTCCATATGCATCCAAATTCCTATAAAAATAATCAAAAAATGTCCAAGTAAAAATTCTTACATTGACACATGCACAAAAATGACCGTTTTGCCCCTGAATGATGATGAAAATATGATGGTTTGGAAATAATTGAATTTTGGTTTTAAACATGTTAAAATGCCCAAATATGATGATTATTTAAATAAAAAGAGATAAAATATGGATGTAAATATATGCACAATTACGTGCACATCAAATACCCCCATACTTATCTTTTTATTCGTCCTCGAATAAAGGAAAACTAAGATAAATTCGTTTTCGTAGGGAGCACGATTGCATTGAGCGTATGCAACAAGACGTTAAACTTCTGGGTGTCCCCAGTAGGACGAGTGTTGTCTCGTGAGGGTTTTCAGCGGATACTACCCACAAAATCCAAATGCAGGATGAAAATATTTACAAATTGCAAGATTTATTTACAAAGAGATGAATGCGAATTTTTTGAAAATATTTACAAATGAAGGATTTATTTTTAAATTGACACGAATAAGTTAAATACAAGTTTTGGTCATTGTCTTGAAAATTTAAGTCATTTACTCGTCAAAATTTCCAATAAAAATCAAGTTGTCATGAGAGATAGACCATAGTTTGGCTAGTTGTTTCGGTTGATAACACAATGTAATTATGAAATGGATCCTTAGTTGATTATCAAAGTTTATTAAAGTGGTATTTTCATTTCTTTTCAATAACAAGTTAGGTCAAACAAGTTAAAATAGTGCTAGGATTTCAATTGCTTGCTCTCTCATTATTTGCAAGAAAAATTACACACCTAGCTCAGGTAAACTGAGGCCAGATATACCACCCATGCACTGCCTTTCGGGCTTATGTGAGGGGAGTACAGAGCATGGCGAGTGTACACACTTTTGTGCATACACCTATCGACCGTAGGTGGTTTTTATTAAGTCTGTTCTTTTTTTTTATATGCGTTCCATACATGCATAACCGTGAGGACTTTTAAATGAGTATGAAAGCACATAATCAAAGATTCCAAGTAATTCACCCATGCATAACCGTGAGGACTTTTAAATGAGAGTGAATACTTTGGATGTTATTATTTTGTTTTTTGTTTTTTTTATATATATTTTTTTTAAGAGAGAGAGAGTTTTGCAAAATCATCTTAGCACCATTTAACGTAGAAGACAAAAATGTTATATCCTTTACTTTAAATTTACCACTTTTAAAACAACGATTTTCAATTAGAACATACTTCATAATTAACATAAATGAACCTTCCTATATACTAGTAAAACCATTATTATTTGTAATCAAACTTCATTTTTATTTTTGTTAAGACAAATAAATTTTCAAAAATTTCAATTTATTAACCAAAACTTATACTTATCCCATAGTGTTTCTTCAAAAATAAATCAAAATGGTGAAAAGAAAATGTTTCTGAGATTTAGGAGTTTTGAGATTTTTTTTTTTGAAGAAAATGAAAATTCAAAAATGCCATGAAAAACTAAAAAAAAATGAAAATGAGACTCCCCCCACACTTAATTTTGACTGTGTCCCCACAGTCGATGCATGATATAATGAGTGTAACGGGGAAAAATATGTGCATATTTACAAAAGAGGGTTAACATTCTTACAAGACGTAGCTTGGCTCATGAAGGATCATGATCTCCTCCTCTTGGTTACCGGGAAATTCCAAGAAGGGTTTTAAATGATGACCGTTGACTTTGAAAATCGATCCATCCTTTGGGTATTCTATTTCTATGGCACCATGTGGAAAAACAGTTCGTACCACAAATGGTCCGGTCCACCTTGATTTAAGTTTCCCAGGGAATAAATGAAGTCTCGAGTCATATAAAAGAACTTTCTGGTTAGGCGAAAACTTTTTCCTTAGGATTGACTTGTCATGAAAAACTTTGGTTCTTTCTTTGTAAATTTTTTCGTTTTCATACGCGTCGTTCCTAAGTTCTTCTAGTTCGTTGTGTTGTAATTTTCGATTTTCGCCAGCTTCTTCATGATCAAAGTTTAAGTTTTTTATTGCCCACAACGCTTTGTGTTCAATTTCAACGGGTAAATGGCAAGCTTTACCGTAAACTAAACGAAAAGGGGACATCCCAAGGTTAGTTTTAAAAGCAGTATGGTAAGCCCAAAGCGCGTCGGTCAATTTCTGAGATCAATCTTTTCGATTTTTATTGACAGTTTTCTCCAAGATTTGTTTTATTTGTCGATTTAAAACTTCAACTTGGCCACAAGTCTGAGGATGATATGGAGTGGATAACTTGTGGGTTATCGAGTATTTTTTTTATTAAAGTTTCAAAAGAACGGTTGCAAAAATGGGTTCCGTTATCACTGATTATTGTGCGAGGTGTGCCGAACCTCGAAAAGATGTTTTCTTTAAGAAATTTCACAACAATTCTGTGGTCATTGGTTTTGCAAGGAACAGCTTCGACCCATTTTGAAACGTAGTCGACAGCGAGAAGGATATACAAGTTTCCAAAGGAATTGGGAAAAGGTCCCATAAAGTCGATACCCCATACATCAAAGATTTCGATCGTAAGAATGGGGTTTAAAGGCATCATATCTCGTCGAGAAATTCGTCCAAGCATTTGACATCGATCACAAGTTTTACAAAATTCAAACGAGTCTTTGAAAAGCGAAGGCCAATAGAAACCACACTGAAGCACTTTTTCCGCAGTTTTTCAAGGACCGAAATGTCCACCGCACGCTTG
This sequence comes from Allium cepa, assembly GCA_030765085.1. Taxonomy (NCBI): domain Eukaryota; kingdom Viridiplantae; phylum Streptophyta; class Magnoliopsida; order Asparagales; family Amaryllidaceae; genus Allium; species Allium cepa. Next base: position 578,617,488 of record CM060942.1, read on the forward strand.
ATCATGGCAAAACGAAAGAACACTCCTTATTTCATTATCCGGAATGCAACGTCGGATGATTTGGTCGGGACAATATTTGAAAAAGTATGGATCGTCCCAATAGAAATATTTCACTTGGGACATGAATTTGCATTTGTCCTGTTTGGACCAAGATGAGGGAGTTTCTTTAGTGACTAAGTAGTTCACTATATCAGCGTACCATGGATCGATAGAAATCGAAAGAAGTTGTTCATCGGGGAAGTTTTCATTGATCGGCAAGGAAAATGGTGCGTTCGAAAGACGAGATAAGTGATCGGCTATGACATTATCGGATCCTTTTTTGTCTTTAATTGTAAGGTCAAATTCTTGAAGTAAAAGGATCCAACGAATCAAACGGGATTTAGCATCCTTTTTAGCGAAGAGATATCGAAGTGCAGAATGGTCCGTGTACACAGTAATGTGTGACCCTATCAAGTAAGGTCGAAACTTTTCAAGCACAAAAACGACAGCTAGAAGTTCTTTTTCAGTTATTGTGTAGTTGAGTTGAGCGTCGTTCAAAGTTATACTCGCGTAGTAAATGACATGAAGGATTTTGTTGATGCGTTGTCCTAAGACAGCACCAACCGCAAAATTAGAAGCGTCACACATGATTTCGAAAGGAAGATCCCAATTGGGCGCGCAAATGATTGGAGGAGAAATGAGTTCGTTTTTGAGACGTTCAAAAGAAGAGATACACTCGGAGTTAAAATCGAAAGGAACGTCTTTTCCAAGAAGAGTCGTCAAAGGACGAGCGATCTTGCTAAAGTCTTTCACAAATCGTCGATAAAAGCCAGCGTGTCCTAGAAATGATCGAATGTCCTTAACAGATTTGGGAATGGGTAGATTTGCAATGACATCGATATTCGCTTTGTCTACCTCAATGCCTTTATTTGAGATGATATGTCCAAGGACAATGCCTTGATTGACCATAAAGTGGCATTTTTCCCAATTCAAAGTCAAGTGTTTTTCTTTACATCGATTCAAAACCAACTCGAGATGATGTAAACATTGAGAAAAAGAATCGCCAAAGATAGAGAAATCGTCCATAAATACTTCTAGAAAGCGCTCAATCATGTCAGAAAAGATTCCAACCATGCATCGTTGGAATGTCGCAGGAGCTTTACAACGTCCGAATGGCATACGTCGATAAGCGAAGGTACCGAATAGACACGTGAAAGTCGTTTTCTCCTGATCTTCGGGAGCGATTGGAATTTGGTTATAGCCGGAATAACCATCAAGGAAGCAATAGAATTCGTGGCCGGCTAAACGTTCGAGCATTTGGTCGATAAATGGAAGAGGGAAATGATCCTTACGTGTTGCAGCATTCAGTTTTCGATAGTCAATGCAAACACGCCAACCCGTTTGAGTACGAGTTGGAATAAGTTCGTTAGCGTTGTTTTTAATAACAGTAAGTCCGGACTTTTTAGGCACGACATGAATTGGGCTAACCCATGGGCTATCGGAGATGGGGTATATGATACCATTATCGAGGAGCTTAAGAATTTCGTCACGAACCACATCTTTCATTTTTGTGTTAAGCCTCCGTTGTGCATCACGAGTGGGTTTGGCTTCGTCAATCAAATGAATGCGATGTTGGACAATAGCAGGGCTAATTCCCTTAATATCGGTAATGGACCACCCAATTGCTTCTCTATTTTTCAAAAGAATAGAGAGAAGAGAAGCTTCTTGGTCAAGAGAAAGATTTTTAGAAATGATGAGAGGACAAGTTTCGTTTTCACCTAAGTATGCATACTTAAGGTGAGCGGGAAGTGGTTTGAGGTCCAACTTCGGGAGTTTTTCGATTGCAGAATTGGGCTGAGATTCGGACTCAACTTGAAGCGATTCAAATGGAAGAGTGTATTCGATCTCGTTGGGAACTTCATGAAACAATTTTTCGTACTCGGCCTCGCGTTCATCGTTAAGATCAAGTGTTTCGTTTTCAAAGTTTTCGTGAATGGCACTAACTTCTAATGTTTGGTCACGAAGTTCGTTCGAGTGGCTTTCAAGATTGAAAATGTTAAGATCCAAAGTCATGTTTCCAAAAGAGATTTTCATCGAACCGTTACGACAATTGATTAAGGCGTTTGAGGTGGCTAAGAATGGTCGGCCTAAAATCAATGGAATTTGACTCGAGGGATTTATCACGGGTTGTGTTTCGAGAACTATAAAGTCAACGGGGAATATGAATTGCCCTACTCGAATGAGCACGTCTTCGATTTCCCCCACGGGCTTCTTAATGGAACGATCGGCAAATTGAAGCGTAACTTTTGTGGGTTTGAGCTCACCTAAGCCTAATTGTTCGTACACGGAGTATGGAATCAAGTTGACACTCGCGCCTAAGTCTATCAAACATTTGTTAATCGTCTTGTCTCCAATTGTACACGAAATCGTAGGACAACCAGGATCTTTGTATTTAACGGGCATGGATTGGGACAAGACTTCACTCAAACTAGCGGCTAAGAAGACTTTTTGGGCACTTGAGTGTGTCTCTTTTGGGTGCACAAGTCTTTAAGAAATTTCGCGTAAGTGGGGACTTGCTGAACGATGTCAAGAAGCGGGATGTTCACTTTTACTTGTTTAAAAATTTCCAACATCTTTTCCATTTGGTCCGAGTGTTTCTTTGGTCAAAGACGATGTGGAAATGGAACACGATACTCGGTAGGCGGGTCTACTCGAGTAGAAGAAGAAGAATTTTGATTGTCGTTCGATTCGACGTTTGGCTCCACGTTCTGTTCTGAGTCGTTCGTTGTTTTAGAAGTATCGAGAAAAGTTCCCAGTGAATCATTTGGATTAACGACTTGATTATCGATTTGTTTACCAGAATGGAGAGTTATGATAGCATTCAACTGGGTGACGTTGCTATCTTGAACAACATGGGCTTGATTTGAATTTGCGTTTTGATTTCTGGGATTTGGAAGGGGCTGGCTTGGGAATGTTCCTCGTTCACGTTCACTTCCAGACGTGGCTAATTGACTCATTTGCATTTTGAGTTTCGCAATCGATGGGTTTGTGTTTTGCATATATGAAGTCAACAAATTTTGCAAATTGCTGTTTGATTGAAGGCTTTGAGTAGTTGCCTTAGCCAACGTTTCAAGAGTTTTCTCAAGCGAAGTTAAACGTTTATCGTCTTGTGGAGGATGAGTAGAATTTGGTGGAAAATTTGGTTGTTGCGGTTGATTATGAGACGGGCCCGCAAAGTTTGGTTGAAAATTATTGGGCTGAAAGGGAGGATTCGAAGCATTAGTCAGAAATGCTTGAAAATTGGGACGAATCGTATTCGTGTTGGGATTGTTTTGGTTCCACGCAAAATTCGGATGATTTCTCCATCCAGGGTTGTACGTTGGAGAAAACGGGTCGATTTTGGTTTTATTGAAAGCATTGATTTGTTCGACGGAATTGGGACACTGATCGGCTATATGATTAGGATCGTTGCATTTGTAACACATTGGTTGGGAAGCTTGGTTCGTTTGATTCGATGAGAAAACGTTATCGAATTTTTTAATCATTGCGTCGATCTTAGCTTCCAAAGCAAAAGAAGATCCCGTCGAGTGAGCACTCGATCGTGAGTAGATTGATTTTTCGTTTGAACGTTTCCATTGGGACGACTTTTCAGCGAGGTTTTCAAGAAATTGCCAAGCATCGTCATGATGTTGGGTAAGAAAATTGCCTTGGCACATTGATTCGAGCATGGTTCGTGAGCTGTTTTCGAGTCCATCATATAAGATTTGGCAAATCGTCCATTTTTCAAAGTTATGGTGTGGACATTTTATCAAAAGCTCTTTGAATCTTTCAAAATATTTTCCAAATGGTTCACCCTTGAATTGATGAAAATCTACAATTTCGTTTCGAATTCTACTTGTTTTTTCTAAGGGGTAGAACTTTTTTAAGAAAGCTTTTACAAATTCTTCCCACGTTTTAATTGAGTTCGAAGGTAAGCTGTACAACCATTTTTCAGCGTAATCCGTAAGAGCAAATGGGATTAATCGAAGTTTGATTCTGTCATCAGAAAGTTGTTGAAGTTTAATGGTTGCGCAAACTTGTTCGAATTTAGTCAAAAAGATGTATGGGTCATCGTGTTCGAAATTGCCAAATTTTGGAAGTGTGGCAATATGGTTCGAATGGATTTCGAAATGGTTACCCGTAGGGGCGGGTAATGTGATGCAAGATGGAATAGAAACTCTATCGGGAAAGATTCTATCCATAAGAGTTCGAGGGGCGTTTTCGTTCGCCATTTCGGGAGGATTGTCTGTTCGAGTTAAATGGTTTGTAGAAGGGTCACGAATCCAAGTATTCGTTGTTGTGTCACGAGTCCAAGTACTCATGCACAAGCGAAAGTCGAGAGGAGAAGGAAATTAGGAACGAGTTTGGAGAATGAAAGAAGATTTGAAAATGTTTTTGTTTTTTTGTTTTTTTTTGTTTTTTTTAAAGGGAAAAAAAACTATTTACCAAGTGAAGTTTATTTCAAAAGAAAAGTTTGATTTTTGTTTTGTTTTTGAATTTTCATTTTTTTTTTGAAAAGATTTTACAAATTTTTTTAGATTTTTGTTTTTGAGTTTTTTTTTTAAAAATATGCATGAACTAATGCAACTAAATGAATGCAAAGGACTTAATTACAGTTTTCTGTCCTTAGTAGCTCCTAACCCAAAATTGTATAATCACAGTTTGTCTTAAATCAACAAAAATATTTCTCATCCAGGTAACGGACAGGGATTATCGGTGCACCACGAATCACCGTAGCAATGCAACCGAAGGTTTAAGTACCTTCAAAGGAACAACCAGTATAATATTTACGAATCACCGTAATTTTTATAACTGGTTATTACTCTACCGTAGCCTAGACACCAAGAAATAAAATCGTTTAAGTAAAACAATTGTGAAGATACAATTAAGCGCTAAGTGAGCTCGTGACACCCTTAGGTCCAACGTCTAACCTTTATTATTAGTCAAATTCTACGATGAAATGTGTTTGTGGGCTAAGGAAAGGGTGATGAAATCCCTCACCTTATGTGAATTGGGGTATTGCCCTTAGAAAAGAAAAACAAGATGAGATGAATGCAAAGCAGAAATTAAACGTGAAATTACAATGCAACTAAAATAAAGTTTGTTTTTGTTTTTGGATTTTTTTGAATTTTTTTTTCGTTATATATAAATGCAAATGCAAGCAACCAACAATGCAGTAGAGATGAAAGCACAATACCAGAGCGTGCAGATTATTAGCAAATTTTTTTTAGCGGCGATTTTAGCAAAGCAAAGCAATTATTTTTCCTTTTGGCAAGCAATTCCTTGTAATTTTCTGCTTTGACAACCTGAAATGAAAAACAAGATATATTCAACAATTTTTATTGTTATTATTTTTTTGTATGTTTATCAAAGATGAAAACAAAATAAGCGAAAAACAAAACAATTGAAAATAAAATAAATGAAAAATGAAAATTAAACAAACTTGAACTTGTTTTTTTTTTTTGAATTTTTTTTTTGTTATCAAGAAGAAATCCAATCAAAACAGGACAAACAAGTCAAAATGAAACAAACAAAACAAATTAAAAACTAAACAAATTGAAACTTTTTTTTTGTATAACAACTAAAAAAAAAACAAAATCAATTGCACACATACAACAATAAACCCCAGCCCAAAACAAACTCAGCCCATTTATTTTAAAACAATAATAGCCAACAACCCAAGCCACTAGAGAGCAACGAATTAAAATTCTTATCTCTGTTTAATCCCAAAATGTGAAAATTGCAAATTCGACAGTGCGACAGAACATTAAATCGTCTAATTCAATCGGTGATTTACGATTCAAAATCAGGTAGCGATCACTTTTGAGTGAATTCGAGCTAGATGATGTTCGCTGATGACGTCAGGTGATGGGTTTTCGTGATGTCTGTCGATTAACAAGGTGTTCAAAGTTGTAGCGGTGTGACGTTCTGAGTTGGATGATTCACGATTTCGTTAGCCGTGAAGGACGCAGGGTTGTAGGTTGGTTGCGAGGTTGTGAGTGATAGTCGAAGTCGAGCTTGGAGCAGTTTGTAACCGTGTTGGGTGAAGACTGTGGTGATGGAGTGATGTAGGGGTGGGCACGGTCGGTTAACCGAACCGATCGGTTAATTAACCGATTTAACCGACCAAAACCTACGTTTTAGTTAACCGAACCGATTATGAGACTGGATAGTTTATACCGACCGAACCGTTGATTTTTAACCGTGGTTAACCGTTTATATTGATCGGTTAACTGATAAAGTTCCATCGGTTAACCTATAATCGGTTAACTGTAGTTACATGACTAATTAACCGTAATTAGTAGTTAAAATTAACTAAAACCAGTACTAGCATACAAGGCAGTAATACTTTTAGGCAGTAACCAGAGCAAAAATCAAAGTCTTAGCATATTTCATAGTAATATAACACTCGGCACCACTAACCAGATCAGAGGAAAAATTACAGTAAGCATATTTCATGATACATAGACTAGTTTATCAACATACTAGCATAGTCTAACGACAAATACAACACAGAATTACATATTACATGATACATATGAACCAAGACCAATAACCAAAGACATAAATTACATGTATTGCCAAATACTACAAAGCAACTACAACAAGCAACTCAGCACAACTCAGCAAGAAAACTGATGATGGAACATTGAAACTCGGCAAGAAGCCAACAACTCGGCATTTCAGAAGCCAAGAAAACTCCAAGCTCCAAACAGATCATGAAACTGATGATTAAACACTTATGAGAATAATAAACTGATGATAAAACACTTCAATTTCTTTTGATTCGATTCGAACATTTCTATGCTTGTTGTAAGCATAGAGGCAGTGGTGCTTTAATATAGTAGTATTACTATAAAACTAGTATTTTCTTAGAATTGTACACTAAATATACTCGAGCTCAATGTAATTTCTCTATTGCAATTGTTCGAAATGTATATCGTGGTATCTCTATCTCATTTGAATTTTTTACTTTATCATTACACATTAATCCTAGTGTATTTCAGTAAAACTTTCTTACTCAATAGTAGCAGTATTATTTTGTTAATATTCCTAGTACAGTTGCACTTGCAAGTTATACTAATGCAGATTTTCACTCAAATTACTCTCCCTTTGATCACATTAATAGTGCCTGACACCTAACTTTCAAAATATATGAAAGGAATAGGTATATAAATTATTGAGCATACATTTATTCAATAACTGCAAATGTATGCAATCGTACATTATATACTGACTGCAAATTTAACATTACGAATTGAACAAATATTTAAATACTCATGTTAAATATTAACCATATACTCATATTTAATTATTTATACTCAATAACATATGTAACCATAACTTTAGAGATATATGTCAACTAAGTCTATAGATGTATTGTGTAAAACTTGTTGTAGTTGACTTAGTAAGACAGCAAATTAGTTAAACAACCTAAAGACGTTCATTACCTGATGATATAGATTCAAATATTCATTTGCTTATACTGGTGTTTTTATGGAATAGATAGATCACTATGAACATATGTGTCCACCTTGTTAAGAGACATATATATTAATAAAATGAAATAAATTTGGAACAGTTACCATTATTGCTGTGTATATTAGAAAAGCCATTTATGTAGAAACCTTGATCTCTCTGTCTGACTTTAATGGGTTTTAAAATCGAATGCCCTCGGTACGTATTTCTTGAGAGATTTTCCTGCACATAAATTACTAACATTCACCATAACTTCAATAATATATGTAATTCAAATTACTGAATATAAATGCTTTCCATTTCAGGATTATAATACCATTATTGCTTTTTATGTTTTCCACGACATGTTTCCTGATGCCCATTTTTCTTTTACCGTGACTATTTGCGCACAGGTGTAACGAATCAGATGCACTTATACAATGAGAATCAATATTTGCAGCTTCTGTTACTCTTTCGCCATTAACATCTGCAGCCACTATTAGAAAGCTAAACCTTTAAGAGACATATACTTTCAAAACATTTATTACAAAAGAACGACAGGAATAAAAACATTATAGAAATTTGTTGGTCGTGAGCTACATAGAAAATATTACTCAGTTTGAAAGGACGAGACATCTATAAAACACACTAACAATACAACTACATACATATGTCTATGCATGTGAGTGTATAGGCTTCATCTGTGCATGTACATTTATAGGGGTGTATGTAAATGTGCAGTCACTATTATTACCTTGTGAACTTGTTACAAAGCAAACAAAACCAAAACAAACAATGATACTACAGAATGTCTATATTTATTATTTAACATGAGTCCTATATTTTATCCTACATGAGACACAGAATCAGAATTGTGGTAGTCATATATAATAGTAAACTCAAACCAATAAAAGAAGTTGATGTTTTTGCAAACAACAGATAATCACAAACATTAAAAAAGGCACTTGGATAACAACTAACTGTATGAGTTGTAAGCATATAACTTTCTACTTTCTTACACCAAAGCCGCAGCAATGCCTACTCAAGCAGAAAAAGAAGATTTCACGAAATCAAGTCTATTACCAAAATTCTCAACTCCCTTTCTACCTAAGTATGTTATTTTATGTATGGAAGTTCAACATATTCATCACTGTATACATTACAACCACACTATTAATGCAAATAACACACAAAAATCATTTTAATTTAAACTACATTAAAAACATCCAACTCAGTTGGACAAACTCAAAGTTGCCAGTCATAGCAACAGACATGATCAAAGACCAACAATAATATTATACATGTATCTTGTTTAAGCATATACGAATTAAACACAATAAAATTTAATTAAATAGATAAAGCCTACTAATAAACAAAATAAACCATACTCATGTTCTTCCTCTTCTTGCTAGTATTCACCATTGCTCAAATCACATTCTAGATAGCAAGGAATGAAGAAAAAGGCGGAGGAGGATCGATTTGTATTTGGGAACGAATGAGTTGAATATTTTGAAGATTCATTTATTTATTTTGGGAACGAATGACTTGATTATTTTACGAAATGTGAATAGCGGCTGGAAAAGGAGGAAGGCACGATTAGGGTTAGGGAATAGGTGGGTCGGGTTGCGAATAGTATTGGAAAGATTTGATTTGGGCTGTTAAAAAGTTTCGGTTAACCGCAGTTTAAACTGTGGTTAACCGTTAACCGAACCGATCATGATCGGTTAACATCGGTCGGTTAACCGAAAGTTCGGTTAACCGAATTTTTCGGTTAAAGCGGTTCGGTTAAGATCGGTTAAGTCGGTTAGGTCGGTTAACTCGGTTAAATGCCCACCCCTAGAGTGATGTGGTCAGTTTTTGTGATGTCAGTGGGGGATGGTTGGCTTTGTAGTTTCTCTGGTAGGAGTTGTAGCAGCGAGTTCAAGCAGTGGTGGTAGAAACTTGTACTGAAGTGATGGAATCCTGACGGTTGGAGGAGTATGTAGTTTATAAGTTGGCAATGAAGGTGGTTGGTAGCTTGTTGTCTGGAATGTGAATTGATTGGTGATGCAGCCCGGTAAGTTTTTTGTCTTTGTTTTTTTTTTCTGGTTGTTTGGAGATGGAATAATTGGTATATGGAGGCAAGCAAGTAGATGGATGGCTGCAGTGAGAATGAGGTGGCAGGAGGTTGTGAAGTTGCCTCCGTGGTGTTGGAATTCGAAGTGGGGAGTGACTTCTGTAGTGGCCGATGGTATTTGCAGTAGTATGGGGGCTGCTGTTTGTTAACGCAGTGAATTGAAGAGGAGAGGGTGGTAGCAGCACTGATGGTGATGAACTGTACTGGCACAGTTTTGATGTTGTAGTCCGATGTTGGCGGAGTGGTATGATGATATTGGTTATGTTGTAGTCCAGTGTTGGCGAGATGATGGCTGTGGTGGCAGAAGTTCTGGTTATGTTGTTTGGATGTTAGTGGTCACAGTAGCAAGAAGTGGAAATGTAAGAGGAGTTGGGGAAGGGTGTAACTGCAGTGGTCGTGGTAGGGGGTTGCTGAAGTTTGTCGAGACAATGAAGTTTGATGGCAGAAGTCAGAGGGGATGTATGAATGCAGATGGTAGGGGGTATTGTGAATTGCAGGAGGTGGAATGTTGATGAGTGAAGAAGGGTGTTTGTGCTCCTTGGTGGTTGTCTTGAGTGATGCAGTAGTGTATCAAAGGGGGCACTGTTGTAGGTGAGTTTGGAGTATTGGTTGTAGAGGAGTATGGAATTGACAGAGGTGGATAGCAATTTGTGGCACTGCAAACAAAATTCAGAGACTAAGGAAATGCAAACATAAAACAGTGCAATGTGAAAGTATTTTTTTTCTTTCTAATTGTAAATGGAAAATGTAATTGACAATGAAAATGAAATACAAATTATTTTTAACAGATTGTGTATCTTTTTTTTTTATATGCAAATGCAAATGCCAATAGGCTAGAAAATCAAGCACACAACAGAAATGCACAAAATAAACAAGCAAACACACACAATTTTTTTTTTGAATGCAAACAAACACACAAAAATCAAACAAAAGCAATCCGAAGAATAGAAAATAAAATCAAACAATTCCCCAGCAACGGCGTCAAAAACTTGTTCGTCGACGGAAATTCTATCGGTTTAGAAAACCGTCGAACGAATTTTGAAATAAAAATAACCCCAAGCGCACGGTGTACGAATGTAGCACGTGGCGAATACGGGTCGATCCGCAGGGAATTGATGATTTTAAAATTCTTTTCAATCAAATTAAACCAAAGTTGAAGGGTCTGATTAGCTAGAAAATGAGAAAAATGTCAAAAAGAAAGTGATAAAAATATGAGAGTTAAATGACAATTTAGAGATAATTCCACTCTCTAGATCATATAGTTCAACAATTATGAAATTATGATCTCTCTTTTTTGGGTCATAAGTGAATTTAAATGATGTGTTTATCTTAAGTATGACTCATTTGTGCTATTAATTAGCTCAACATAAGCCATCAAATTATAACACAACCTTTAAATCACTTAATAACTCTCATGAAAATGACAACAAAGTTGAAATAAAAATCTATTTTAAGCATAGCCCATTAACTATTGTTTAGAAATATAGGCTATCAAATTTCAATTTCAACATTCACTTCTTTGCCATAATCATATTTAGATGAAGAGGCAATTTGTGTTATGTTTGTTTAAGCATAGCCTATTTGTTATGAACAACATAGACTATCAAATTCAAAGCAAAAACAACAAGTTAACCACTTCATACATTCTCATTAAAGCACAAAAAGAGAGTATAAAACATCAAAATGTTGAAGCTACATGATTAGAGGCTTTATTACCCCTAAATTGAAGGGATTAGCCTCTCATATTTGTTATCAAAACAACAAATGTAGTTTGCAACATTAAAGAAAAAGAAAAAGAAAAAAGAGAGCAAAGCAAAGAAACTAAACTATTCTACTTGCATGAAAAATAAATCTAAGCTATGAACATAAGGAGAAAGAGAGCAAAGAAATAAGCATTAACAATAAAACAAAGAAAAGCATGTAGAAAAGAGAGAAGAAAGAGTCTTGGAAGCCATTTTTATTTCATAGAACATTGTGCTTACACTTGATTTCTTAATTTCCTAAGTAAATGAAAGAGTAGAAGATGATCTTCATGTACATAAGAGGGCTATTTATACATGCATAAAACCCTAATTCTCTTTTTAGGGAGCTTCCCAAAATACCCTTGAGGTGGTGTAGCCTCCAAGTAATCATTAACATTCACTAATACCCCACTTAATATGTACATGAAGCTTTAAGTCCTTTTAGCATGTGCTTAGCTTCTAATTGGAAGTTAGGTAAGTGGGTGGGGTCCTCCATGATCTTGAACTTGATTTATTTCCTCTTCATTCCTTTGTATTTACTTGTGCATGCATGTATCTTCATAATAGCCTCTTCCATATGCATCCAAATTCCTATAAAAATAATCAAAAAATGTCCAAGTAAAAATTCTTACATTGACACATGCACAAAAATGACCGTTTTGCCCCTGAATGATGATGAAAATATGATGGTTTGGAAATAATTGAATTTTGGTTTTAAACATGTTAAAATGCCCAAATATGATGATTATTTAAATAAAAAGAGATAAAATATGGATGTAAATATATGCACAATTACGTGCACATCAATTTCACATCTCCATGCGCATTCAACTAAAACCAATCTAATGCAGATGCGACAATACCCTAATTGGTGGAACCGCATATAGCTTGCCCCCCATTCGCTCTTTATTTTTCATTAATGGATATCGATGCTCCAATGGAGAAACAAATCATCTTTGGTCGACGAAACTCAAGGAAAGAGGTCGATAGTCAATATATCAACTATCAAAAATAACAAAAACTCGTACATGAAAATTAAATATCATACACTTATCACCACTCGTCGATTTCAAACTTGTACCGTCCTCGATCAACAATGAAGCCAAACAAGTTGGAGCATTATTCTCTCTTAGACCTTACCTGGACTTACATTCTTGACTTTCGAGATCGAGATGAGTTTCCATACATCAACATTAAGTGTTAATTATATATCTAAATCCTTTCCATATAAGTAATATCGCTTATGTAAATTAAATTTCTTGCCCTTATCACCAAACTTCAATTTCCAACTTGTATTATCTCTCGCTTAAAAACAGAGCTAGGTAAGTCAGGGCACTTGCTTCAAGCCTTGCTAGACACTCCAGTTTTTAACTCACATAGATAGTAACAAATCTACTTTTTCAATGTTTGGTATTAAGGATAAGACTAAATCCTTTCCGTGAACGAAATCAAAATTTAAAACTTTTAAAACATCTAACTCACACTTGTGCTTGATTTTCACATCACAAACATTTGTAAAACACTTTAGAAACAATTCTTTAAAATATGCCTTTAAAGTGCTAATTATATTTTTAAGTGTATCAAAAAGAAGGGTTAAAAAATGGTCATTAAAACCTTTTTTCTATAAACCCAAAACCAATTATCCTTAGCTTTATCTTTAAAACAATCTTTTTAAAGACCTTTTCATTTAGAAAATTTCATTTATAAGTCTTCTTATTATTATCTTTAAAACAAAACTCCTCCATAGATATAAGAATATCAATTCTTATTAAGTAAAATAACAAATTTTCTTAATAAATTTACGTAATCATTTATTATAACAAATATGTTATAATCCATGACTTCTTTCTCTATTTTGGGGAAACATTTATTACAACAATGGTGTTGTAAACTATGCTTCCTTTTCACTTTCAATAAACTTAAAAATACTTGAGATATAGTCTTTAAAACACCCATATCAAATGTTATTTAAAAAGAAAATCCGACGTTTAATATACATTAAAACTCAAAACAATTTCTTTTCCTTATTTTCAAAATAAAAACGTCTTCTTTTAAATATTTATTCTAAATCCTTTGAAATATTTACACAAATTTCAAATTATTTTTAAAAACACTTTAATAAAGATACTCCAAAGAGACTGAAGAAGAAAAATCAAATTTAAAACCATTTTTATAAAAGTTGGGAATAGTGCCGCAAAAGTGCCGCTAAAGAGAATATGGAAAACTCCTTTAAATAGGTTCTTTCAAAAATGGAATTTTCTCCATGTTTTAAAAAAATTACGAATACTAGACTTTATTTTTAGTACAACATACTATGAGTCTAATATGTATTCACAAAAATTTAGAGAATTTTGAAGTCAACAAAACCCATTTGAAGGTTGTTTTAAAACATGACTTCGAACTGCAAAAACGCAGCCAAATCCTTTCTAACTTTTAAAATCTTTGGAGCTAGGCTTTATAGCCTTTTCTGTGCCATCAAAAATTTATTCAAAAAACAATTTAAAAATGCAAAAGGGTGACCAAACAATTAGTGATGCAAACACAAGTACAAGAGCAAAAAACAAAAGATTGAAAAGGAGATTTCATAAGTGTCGATATAGCGATAATCACTATAATAACATTTTCACAAACAATTAATAAATCACACATATATTTCAATCAAACTTCAATATAAGCAACATAAGTATAAAAGTAAATCAACATTGAGGAGAAACCCTTTAGGGTCTCTCTACAAAAATCTCACGTAAATCTCATATGTATATTCTTTGAAGTGCTCCATATCATCCTATTTGATATGAAAACACTTCATATCCTCTTGCTTTTATCCACCGCAAAACAATGGTTATATATGTCATCCACTTTTAAGCGAGAATCTAATCCAAATAAGCGACATACACAAGTATAACAACATAAACAACAATTTATATTTTTCAACGCTTAGTCAGCTTTTAAAACCATTTTAAAGTGAGATTAACCCACTTTTAATACAAAGAAGAAACAAAACTTCCTACCATTACCAAGCAACACATAACCATTTCCTACCCTCAACCCAAAACATCAGCACATGGCCAATCCAAAAAATGGACATAATACACACGGCCAAGGAGGAAATGGATGGGCTTGGCTCCAAAACTCGAAACTTTCATATGGTAACAATATTTGCAACATCATTTCAAGCCTATGCAAGATGTTAGAGGAGAATAGAGCGAGTTTTGAAGAGTTTTAACATAAGAAAATAAGAATGAAAAAGAGTTATAAAAGAGAACAAAGGAAGAGAATGGAAAGGCAAAAGAGAGATGGAAACAAAGGTGCACTTATATAGACTCCAAAATGACGAGCCAAGTCTACAATCACCCTCCTTTGCCTCACCACCCCCGCACCCCTCCATGTGCTACTCCATATGATCAGTGTACTTCCCATCACATCACATAAAAAATAGCAAAATTTTAGCAAAAGTCTTCCTCTTTAATTACCTTCGTTAACCATGAATTATTATTTAGTGTTAACCTGTTTCTATTTGTTATATGTGAGCACAACAAATATAAATATGCGTGTGCAACAACATTGCAAAACTTTCATTCGATGAAAGTTGAAAATCTAAAAACAAATTCCGGTCACATTTTTAATTTTTCATCGAACTATTTATTTATGCAAAATAATTTACAATATGAGTTCACTATTAGTATTTATTAATTAAAAGGAGTTTAATAAGGCCTTTAATCCATTTAATTAGTATTTAATTCATAATTTAAATATTTAAATAATTCCTATAATTAAATATAAAGTGTTCACATTTCTAGGATGTTACATTCTTCCCATTGAAAGAATTTTATTCCCAATATTATCACGGAGTATAAAATTTAATATCCTTACTTAAAAATCAAATTACTTGAATTTCAATAATCTAATTATTTATATTTTTTCTTTATAGAAAATCCATATCAAAGTTGCAACATAAGTAATGAGAATACTTTGAAATAAAATTCTATGCGTCCAATCTTTTCAAAAGATAAATTTAGATAAATGCCTAGATTTTCTATTCAAAATATATTTTTCCAAAACTCTTTCAAAAAGAAAAATCTCAACAACAAGAATCAACATGACACGGAGGGGGCTCCTTCTATCGAAGCATAGTATAACTCTAGAATCAAAACAATATGGAGCATCCAGTGGTATTTCGGTTCCTTCCTATACAGTAACACGAGTAAACAGATATACACAACGAGTCTTCCAATTCAGAAAAACCCCCAATCATACAACTTTAATTATAAGAAATATTTGAAAAATCACTTTACAAAAACTTTTTTCAAGTGTTCTGAAATAATAATTCTTCACCCAAGTTTTTAAAATAATAATAATATTATTTCTTTCACAAATTCTTTCGAAATCACTATTTCAAAAGCATTGAATTTGAGTCCTAATAAATAACAGCTTAAAAATCCTTTGTTTATAAATTCATACTTTACACACCACGGTATATAAAATCACACTATCCATCAAATCAAATTCCATATAGGAATAAACTCACAATTAAGATAATTTAAAATGTTAAATATCAAACAAGATTTAGAATTTTGCTTAGGTTCACAACTTTCTTGATCGTCCAAGGATATAGATAATCTCCTAAGCATACCATTACGCTCATCAACCTTTGGTTATTGCTTAAAAGATTATCTAAGCTACTTTAGAACAAAATTAAAAGCAACTCCTTAAACTTTCCTAAGGCACAAAACACGGTATACAAATATACATAAGCCCGTATGACGTACATAGATTAGACGTACATAATATCTGATCCGACCACTTGCTCGGATACATAAACTTTACTCTCGAACTAGTATCGCTCACTTGACCTGCCTAGTGCAGACTACAAATATGTTTCTTGATTAGAAACTTATATTCTCCTTACATAGCCATATACTATTATAAAAAACCTCAACATCATATCAAGAATCAAAATCAAGTGTTCACCGTTAAGAATCAAGTGATAAATCCTTGTTTGAATTGTTGTGAATCACCCCAAATTTATGCATTCGAATCCTAGATCAAGAACCATATGAATAAGATGATTTATGTACAAATTTAGTACTTAATCCTAATGGTTTCTTGACTATGATGATCTCTTTCTAAATCACTTTCATTTTCGTTTCTAGTATTTCATTCAATGCTAAAATTATTTACGAATCATTTCACAAATTTCCACTTAAGTTTATAAACATTCTACAAAGACCTATCTTTATAAAGCATTCAATTGAAAACTTACTCCACTCTTATGTGCTTGTATAATAATCTTCTACATAATTCATTTTACCATTCAAAATTAAAATGGTGGCCCAAACATAATATGGGTCTTAAAACTGGGTTAACTATTTTTACCACTTTACCTATCTTGTTCGGTAAGTTGCTAAGATGAGTAGGATGCTAATATCCAAACTTAGTCCAAAAGTCTACTTTTCCTTAGATATCACTAAGGTAAAGATGTTTATTAGTCGGCTTAATACCATCGAATAGTTTATATGACTTAGATATTTAAACAAAGATACAGTTAAATAAAACAAAATTTATTAAATCCTTCTTTTTCAATTTAACTCATTTAAAACTTATGTTAAATTATCTCTTCTCTATCTAAGAGTTAAAGTGTTCGTTTATCTGTCGGATTTTTCACCCTAAAAGGGCGGTGAATAGGGTGGTACTAATAATAATAAAAATTTAATGCGGAAATATATAATAGTAGCACTGATAATTGCAGAATAATAGCAGTACAGATAATAGTAGAATATTAAAAGCAGAAATAGAATAGCATAGATTTACCCAGCTTCGGCAAAACCCTGCCTACGTGTTGCCCCCAAGATTTCTACTAAAAATTAAGCAGTAAGACGCTTACACACGTAAACGTGCAACACCCGCTATTGACTAACCTAACTCTATGCTCAAAACGCTGCCACAACTCAGCCACTGAGTTGTGAATTCTCAAACTACACCACCGTAGTTCGTCCTCTAGTCACACGACTAGAAAATTACAAAATTTAAAAAATAAATTACAAACAAATAAAAATTAAAAATACAAAACACTATATAATTTTTAAGATCAAATTATAATATATGAGAATATTGAGCCGACCCAAATTAAAAATGCAGTGAAAAAAAATATCCCCTTTTCTTTTTATTTTCCTTCGGCCTGTATTCTTTGCTTTTGTAAAAATGGCTGTCTCTTTGCTCGTTCGTTCCTCTTTAAGAAAATTAGGGTTTCATGAAGTGAAGCCAATATTCTATAATAGATCGGTCGAGTTGAGTGATTGTCCTTCCATTGCTTTTTCGATTGTCTTCTAGCTTAAGCACATGTGCAGTTGCTTCAATTCGTCGAGTTCGATTTGATTAAATCTGGTATGTGATTTCCTTTGTTATTCTCTTTGATATGCTTGAACTCGATTTGATTCGGGTTATTGATTTGCAACTTTGTTCCGTGATATTGCTTGAACTCGAATCGCCTAGTAGCAGATGATGAGATTGGGTTAAATAGGATTCGAAATCCTATGATCTCGTTTATTTGATTTCTTCAATCGATATGCTTGGCCGTTCGATTTAACTTGAATGTCGGTGATGATTTTGACCTGTTCAATTCGTATATTTCCTGTTATGCTTTGCTTGATTACCACGACTTGTTTTCTGATTTGGTTTCACTCTTTTCCTTTAACTTCGGCCACTTTGATTTGGTGAAAATTTGTGTTATTATACGAATTTTATTTATCTTCGTGTATAGTTGACCCCTGTTGTAACGACCCAGAATTTCAGTCATTTGAAATTCATATATTTAATTGATTTTAAATATTCACGAGTAAATTTTATAAGCTGAATGAATTATATTTCGAATATAAGGATTTAATGGAAAAATCAAATTGTTAATTTAATATTTGAAATTGTAGAAATAATTGAAATTGGGATTTAATGTGAATTAAAATAATTTATAAACTTGAATTAAATCATAGTTGAATTAGAATGATGTTAGAGAACATTTAAAATCGAATTAAAAGTTAAATCGAAGAAATTGAATATTTTAATATTCAATTAACGAGTAAAAATGGTCATTTTTCAAACAGTCTTGGATTTCGAGGAAACTAGTTTCATCGGATCCGTACTGTTATTTTATTATAAGATTTCAAATTTTGTGTCAATCGGATTTACGCTTTGTCCGGGGCAAGCTAAAACGCGTAGAAATCTGTTTAAGTGAATTTTAAATTTAAACCATTCGATTTGAAAGTCGATCTTCCAAATATGATCGAATTGGCTTTCGATATATATTCCATTGCATTCGGAATAGGGGTAAAACATTATAAATGCTGGGCGGCATGCTTCGTTTCGAGTTCGAAAAATTTGAAGATGAATACTGTCGATAAATTTTCTATAAAAGCCCCCGATTTCCTTCATTTTTGAAAACCCTAGTCAAAGCTAGGTCTTGCCGCCACTAATGAAGTACACGGCCAGAAATGCATCCTCTTCCTCCTCGTTTTTCTCCAAATCTATGCATTATTTCGAGAAATCTCCAACTACAAAGTTAAAGAGGGCGATGAGATCTCTCAAATCAACGGTGATGATGGATTTTTATGTAACGACGTGGCAGCAAAACTCAGTTGAACATGGCGCATTCAAGCATGTTTTTCGAGGAATGTAGATGACTGAGTTGCATGAGATTCACGGTGTTGGTAGACTGAAGTAAGGCACTTCGAATGGCTATACATGATCGTCATCAAAATCATCGAGGAAGTTGCGAAAATTCGAGATATATAGCGGCCAAATTAGGTTTCACATACGTGAGTTTTCACGTTGGGGAAGAAATGCAATGCGCGGCTCAGATCTGGTATTGCAAAGATGAGCTGCCATGATTGAGTAAAGGTTTAAAAATAAAAATAAAATAGTAAATTGATTCATATAAATTCGTGTGATGTTTAAAAATGCGTAACTTTGTCGTATGAGGTCGAAAATTGACGAAAGGAATTGTGTTGAAACCATATTGACGAGCACTACATTATGGAGCTAGATTGGGATTTATTTGAACTAGTAAAATTTTTGGGTAAAATTAAACAATTGTTTAATTTTAATCGAAATTTATCGCTATCGCGACGACTACAGCAATGTGAGTACAACTCACTCTTTCTGACTCACTGATATTTTTATATAAGTGAGAAATAAATTTATTTATGATGATTGATGATTGTTTGGATGATATATGATATATTATCTATATATTGGTTGGTATTTAGATATATTCCTACCTAGTGGAGCAGATGACCCTATACGTTCCTGTGTATGAGCGGATGACCCTTTGTACGCGCGTCTGCCTCGAAGCGGGCATTGTACACATATTCTAATATGTATATTTGTTGCAGGTGACAAGTTGGAGGGATCCAACTAGATTCCTCACCAGTATTGATTATTTACAGATATTGTGATATATTCTGTTATCAAATGATATATGATGTTTTGGATGCCATGATTGATGCATTTAGTGCTGTTGCATCATTGGGCCTTTTTTTGGAATTTAAAATGTTAAAGTGATGATTTCCAAATTAGAAAGGATTTTCAAGTGATTTTGAAGATAGATGTTTTATTAAATTTTAAAGTGTTAAAGGAATGAATTTATTTTAAATAATTAAAATTATAATTTTTATTGTTATAAAATTTTTGATTTTTGTGAAATATAATCAGAAATGTGATTTTTGAAATATGAAGTTAACTATTTTGTGAAATAGTATAAATGGAGATTTTTGACTTATTATAAATGGTTTATATATAAGATTTATAAAATTGAATTTTTTATAAATCAGAATAATGGAATTATAAATGAGTTTTTTATAAGTGATAAAATGAGCTATAAATGGATTTTATAAATAAGTAAGATTTATAATTTGTGAAGTTATAAAGAATGAATTTGTAAAATAAAGAGATTATATGTAATTAACTTATAATTTGAATTTCTGGCATATAAATGAAATAAATGGAATTGGTTAATAAAGGAGATTTATAAATAGAAGTTTCTATAAAAAAATTAAATGTGATTGTTTTATAAATGTGAAATCAATTGAATTTGATAAGTTAATTATTATAGTTTGTTAAAGGATTAAATCCACGATTTTGGACAGTGGATAATTCTTAAATAAATATGTAGAAGTATTGAATTTAGTAAATGAAGTATATCCACGATTTTGGACAGTAGATAATATATTAAATAAGTGTTTTGAAAAGTGACATTATCAAATAAAGTTAAACGACTTAAAGATGTTTTAAAATGTGTTAAGTATCGAAACCGTAGATTTGAACATTCATTGTTGAAATAGACGTTTTCGAGAAGAATGGAAATGATGGACTATAACACTGTTGTTATAGTCAATGATTTTCGAAAGGAAATGTTTTGTATAGTATTGGGATTTATATATCTATCTTATTTTCGAATCCCTATACTAGTGATTTTGGGTTGTCGTAATGATGTTTTATGCAACATTCGTATTGACCCAAATAAATGTATTTAAAGAGAATGTTTTCCTTAAAGAATGAAATATATACTTAATCGTGATTTAAGAATATGTAATATTTTCTAAGCGTTGAAAGTAAATAGAATTGTGAATTACTTATTTTTAAATAAGTATATGGAAATGTTTTCCAATATAGAAGTTGAAATGGTTTGAGAATATATCTTTCTAAAAGATAATTTGCAGCGAATATTTGGCAAGTAGTTTAATTAATAAAAGATTAATTAAAAGGGCCTAGTGATTGTTATGCTGCTAAATATTTATTTGTTTTCTTTGATAGTTAAATAACCGACTATCAAATTTGGCCAAATTTTAGTTCCTCGACTTGGTGTAGGAACTATTTAGTCGTACACTTTGTACGTAGCCGTCTGTGTAGGCTTGATTATCGTTTGTATTGAGGATGTTGATTCGTATAGTGCGGACTATTACTTCAATCTATCGAGCTTCCTTCTTGGACCGAAGGATAGCAAGTTGAAAGTTGGAAACTGTGATAAGTCTATGAGACTTAGTTTCTGTGTGAGATTGAGAAATGTTTTTTCGTTGTTGGTGCGAAGAGACCGGGATCAGATTTATCTGAAAAGCACTTCGGACCAACGTATATGCGACGATTGTGCAGGTTGCTTATGATGATATTGATATTCAGGATTTTCATAGTTAGGGACTGCTTATTGATCGTTTGGGGTTAAAATCCCAATATACATCCAATAGCATTGGTCTCTTCACTATGAAATATCCAATGCAAGGACTATTCGCTACTAATCCTAGGGATTTCCCGACTGGATATGGTAGGAAAGTGCCTTCGGTTTGTCATGTTCCTGGACTGCTTGTATGGATGTTTGTCTGATATTGCATTTCTACAGATTACGTACATTGGTTTTTACAAACATACATCTATGGTGGCGGAGAAGGCAACTTCTCTTAGCTTAACATCCTCCTTGAGATGTATGTGCTTAAGGGTTGTATTTCTGTGGAAGGCAATTAGTAGTCAACGGAAATGACCGTGTGGCATTCAAAGTATTGTGATTGTGATTATGAAAGGTAATCGTTACCTCTAGCCTCATCAACCGAAAATGACCAAAACAGGATTAGATGTGGCAAGGCTAAGTGAGGCGCTTCCATTAGGATATGACCATTCTCGTTTGGATATATCTTTACACGCTATGACGTCATATATCCGATTATTGTGGTTTGTATGCTAGAGCGCCCTTGTTAAAGGTCGGTAACGACCGGAGGATGACATATTCGGTACCATCTAGTTATAGAGGTGGTGTAACGACCCGTAAATTTAACCGGTTTTAATAACGTATTAATTGAAATTTTGTGAAATGTTTAAACGATAAAATTTTGAAATATAAATTTGATATTTAGAATGTGTCCAGTTAAACATAGCAACTGGTAAATTTTCGTCCGAAAATACGAAAGTTTATTTCGCGCGCAAATTTACTTCAATTTAATCTGTTAAAAAGCGATGAAAATAAAACGTTTTCAAAACCAAAATATTTTTATATAGAAAAATTCTAAACCATCTTTTGAGCAAGTTGTCAGTTTGTCGTTTTTACAAATTCGAAAATTTTTGGCTCCGTCGATCTTAATTTTCTGCGATTTTTACGCATTTTCCGCTGGTAGAAATGTCGAATTTTTATAATTCAATCGTACCACTGATATCCGTATACCGTTTTGATCGTCGCGTTGTGCTGATCTCTACGGTATATTCGATTGTCAAATTCGGAGTCCGGTGTCTGGCACGATCTGCGAAACACCTTCCATATCGGTTCCGAAATTTGAGTCTTCTTGTTTTCAGACCCTTTTCATATTCCACCGGTGACCATTTACATTTCGTGTTCAGAGACATTAATGTTAAGATTTTGAAACTCCCCCTTTTCACAACTATTGGCCTTTGCTTTTCCCAAGTTCATTTATTTCTTGCTTTCCATCGGTATTGGTTTTATGGTGTACTGTCTATTTTGTTTGGCTGTTCATCATTTCTAAACTATACGGAGCTATTCACTTTCTCTATTACTTGCTTCCTCCCTACATCACATCTCCAGTGTCTAACTCTAATTTTATCACAGAACTTCAGAGTTAAAAGTTCCCAATCAACTGCCTTATACCATCAATTTCATCCTTACTCAACTTGATTCCACACTGTTAGCATAAATGCATTTCAAACTTTATCAAAATCTACAGCCTTCAGGGAAGCTTATGTCATCAATAAAACAAATCTGCAAGCTAAAGAAATTGAGGAAGTTATGTTCTATACAAAAGATGCCAACACTAAGATCTACAGTATTATGTATTAGCACTTCAAATTCCACAAGTTTGAATACTCCATCACATGATGCACGTATGCTTTACTCTGTTGCTGAATCCTAAGCACGAACAACAAACCCATGCACCAGACCCACGCATGTATCCTCCTCACGTGCGAGCTCACTGGTAGCCGACCCAATCATCACCGAGCCACCGCTTACATACCCCATCGGCCATAGAACCCATCGCCCTGCCACCTTAGCCGCTTCCACCGAATTTTTCCCAAGGCTGAAGCCACCGCCACCCATCCATTTGCTCGACCGAGCATGTCCACTGCCTCGACCACCATGGTAGTGTTCGCAAGCTTTGTTCCCTCTTTATATTTTTGCAGTTCACCTCCTCACCATCTTTACTTGCCAATCCGCCTACCCTCCTCACCGAGCAGTCAAATACTGACCTAAGACTCGTCGCCGCCACTTCTCTCACCCCTGTTGCCGCGCGTAGCCACTGCTGAGGCCGAGCCTCCATCTTTCTTTTCTCTCGATCCATCTCAGGCAGGTATGAATATATTTTAAGTATAATATATAAAGATATAATTGATTGTATATACAGTGGTCTGGATTATGAATATATTACATGTACAGTTGAGTATAGTGTAAAGTTTGACATGATTGCATATATATATGTCAGTTTGTGTCCATTTGGTAGTTCTATATTATGTAAAGCGTGTTATATGGAGCAAAGTCTCGGTTGGTTTTAGGGGTATGTAAAATATTAGATTGGTTCATACTATCTGTCTGACTGTTGAAATAATATACAAATTTACATTGGTTTGCATATACCCAGTAGTATTACAGACGTCGATTTAAACGTAAAAGTTTGTTAATACTATATGTTAGTATTTCGAACAGGAATATATGGTTTCATTTAATATCAAAATATTTTACATAAATATGTTTCGAATATGAAGTAGATTTAATAATAGTAATATAAGTTGATTAGTTATATATATGATGCGTATATTTTAAAATGTGTATAGTATTTCAACATACCTTAAATATATATATATATATATATATATATATATATATATATTGACTTTAACATATGAGTTGAATTTAAACAATAATTTTTGAAATACGTGTAAGTTTGATTTAATATGTGTTTGAATTTAGAAGATAATTTTGTATATATAATTTATATGTTATTTTAATATTTGCTTTAAATTTAAATATTGACTTCCTAAAAATAATAATAGTTATATATAAAATTTCTGTTCCATCAAGATGATTATGATTGTCTTCATCGATCCTGTTCTGATTTGATGCTGTCTATTCTTATTATCAGCTTTGATCGTTGAATACGGGCCGATTTCACTTTGCTTCGCTTCGTCATTCAAATTTCAGTGTCCGTATCAATGTCATCTTCTCTACCCTCTAGCCTCGAAAGGTGAGCAATCACTCACGATTAATGTTCTTTTATTTATTAAATTTGATTTCAATTGAAACGACAATTGAAATATACTGCTGTTATTTATTGCACTGTTATGTATGTATCAGTTCACCTTTGACATCTGACACCGTTATCTGTTATGCATGCAATAATAACCCAGTTTGGTTGATAATTGATTGATTGTTTGTTGTTTATATTGGATGTTAAATTGAAACGTAAAAATGATGAATAGTATGCAGTTGAATTTGACGTAGGACAGTTATAAAATTTGAATCGACATATGTGTTGAATTTGATTAGTTAATTTGAATAATATGACCCCTTTTAATTGTAAGTTAATTGACACGTAGAATTTGAAAAATTAGACTTTGAACCTTTGAACATATATTGGATTAACTGTTGTAGTATAAAAATTGAAAGTGAACGACAAGTGGAAAAACCGTAATGTAATAATCTTTAGTCTACATGAAATGATAGTGTAGATTCTAGAGATAATTATATTAATTCGCACAAACAACAATGCGAATTAATACTATTATTTCGGGATTATTTGAATTAATTATTGGATTGTTATTGATTGTGTTATTGCTTGTTTATTTACTTTGACACCATCCCTGTTATCACACTGCAAGTTCCCTTTATTATGTTTGATCTTGAATTGAAATTGGAATCGGGTTGAAATGATATATACCCAAATGAATCTGACCTAGGATAGAGAATTAAATCAAATTCGATTGGTCAATAATTTGAAATAATGATTTTATTCAAGCAAAGAATAAGTTTTGAAATGAAGTTGGAATTTGAATTTTTTAAAAAGGAAAATGTAAAGATTGAAATCTGAAACAAATATTAACAGAGTGATTGATGAAAGGACGTTGTTTGAAATTTAATCATTTAATAATTAAATTTAAAATTATAATTAAGCTTGGAATTATAGTTAAGTGTGAAATTATTAAGTTGAATTTATAATTAAGTTGAAATGATTTGATAATTAAGTTTGAATTCATAATTAAGTGGAAATGATTTAATAATTAAGTTTGCATTTGTAATCAAGTTTGTAATTATTAAGTTTGAAATTATTAATAATTAAGATTGAAATTATTTAATAATTGTATACGGTTTAATTATTTGATAATTGAATAAAAAATTGAATTCTTTGATAAGAGAAATTGAACTTTTAAATAAGTGGATTTGAACTTCGTTAATAAATGAAATTGAATTTCTTTATTTATTAAAGTTTGAAAATTTAAGTAAGTTAATAAGTGAAATTAAACTTCTCGAATATATGAAATTTAGTTCTTTATTAATTAAGTTTGAAATTTATAACGAAGACAATAAATAAGTGAAATTGAATTTCTTTAACAAGAAATAAAATATGATTTATTGAAATGAATGGGTTTATTGAAATTAACGTAAGACTTGTAATTTAAAGAATTGATTTGATGAATTTAATTTATTTCAATTTGAAGTTTGATATAATAAAGTTGAACGTAAGTAATTGATTTAAATGAATTGGAATTTAATTAGAAGTTGTTTCGAATGACAAATTTACTTAATGAATATTGAATGAAATCGATAAATGGATTTAAATTGATTTGAATAAAAATTAAACAATTTAAATGATTCGGAATGAAACTTATATACGAACTTGAATCAATATTTGTATTGTTTAAATAAATATTGAAATTGAATCATAAGATTTCGAAATAGTAATTTGGAAGTTTGAACGTAAATTATGGAAATTGTTTTAGAAAGACTAACGAAATGTTGATTTACAAATAATAAATTGAATTTGAATTTGATTTGATTTGAAATATATTAAACGACCAATCGGTGTAATAATTACGAAAGTTATTAAAGAGACCGGAATCGGTTATGGATATACTCTCTATCTAAACCGAAAACCACTTTAATAACTATACGCGGAGTGATGATCCAGAATGAAGTGGTTAGAATGATGTACGTGATGACTGAAGAAAGAGAACAATAATGGATAGTCTTGACACTTGTGTCAAATTGGAAATGACAAAAATCAGGAGCCGTGCCGGGCCAAATGGGGTTAGCCACCTCGAGCGAACACACTTCTTCGTAACTACTACACATTACTTGTGATTGATTGGTGCACCCTCGGAATTTCAGGAGTGTTGTTTCGCGGTGTTGCGATCGCTGCGGCGATGCGTTCTCACCAGTCCGGATCAGGCGAACGGTAGTTTCACTACCTTGGGTATTGCCTCATGTGCCTTGTCATACTTGTATCCCTATATACGCGACCACTACGAATTTGTTTTGTGTTATACCTATGGAGTACTCCCTGATATCCCACCAGTTTACGGTGGAGTTTACAGTGCTGTATAGACTATGATGCTTATAAAAATGTGTTAAGGGGGATAATGGTAACGCCTTAACACTATTTTGATACTTTATATTACTGATAGACATTATCTATTTAGCGTACATTACTACATAGTAGATAGTTTAACGGATCCTTAGAGGATGGTGATTCCAACATCCTTTGAGTTACTTGCATTTCGATTGTTATTTCACTTGAGTTGGATTTATTGATATAAGAATGTTAATCCTGACTCGAGTGTTTGTGTTTTGCTTTACGCTCGGGCCAGACCGAGTGGCTCAGCTTTCGAGGCTCATCTTTGGAGTTGGAGCTTTGCTTGAAGATCCAGCCATCTATTCTGCTTTCAGTATTCGATAATTCCAGTGATGTATTCTGATTTGTATTTGATGTATTGTATTTCTCTTCTGTTGTAAACTCTGATGTATCTTATATATGTATATAGTATATTCATGAACTACTATCTCTTTTACTTCCGCTGCATATTATTACTCTGTGTCTGTGATTCTGTGATTATTTATTTACTGTATATCTGCGTTTTGCCAAATTTTAAATTAACAATTCGGTATTTTGAATTATTCAAGTCCGACATGTGCGGGTGCGAATAGTCCAAAATAGCGGGTCGTTACAGTTGGTATCAGAGCTTTTGGTAACTCTAGGCAGAACTTAGTATATATGGTAAATGTATTTACAGAATCACTCTCATTCGAGTTTCAATCTCTTCCTTTAACTTAATTCCTTTGAATTTTGGAACGATCCCTACAGTTCCAAAATTCATTTTTGTCCCTCACTATTCGTATTCGTCTGGATTCCGGAGTATCCATATCTCCACTTCGAATGACCTTTATAATGAATCGGCGGTCTCGCCAACTTTCGAATAATTTGTAAAAGGGTGAAACTCCTTTACAATAGACATCGATTTACCGGAGATTTCTGTATCCTCGGTTTAAGATGTTATCCATCTCCTGCTATACCAGAATTCTATTTATTGAGATCGAAAGTAGATTTGCCTCGGAGTTCTGCATCGATCTTATCCTTGAAGTTACGGTCGACAACGGTTAAGGTTGCCCGTGAATTAAATAAGCTTATCCATCTCTCAAATTTGTTAATTGAATTATCTTATCTTCTGTTTCGAACTTATTATCGAATCAAAATTCTCTTTGATTTGGTTTCCATCAAATTTGAATCTCTATTCTTAGTTTGGAAATCCATCCTCGTATCGTCGAGCAAGAAGTGTATTTGTTAGTTGATATTTAAAATGTTTAATATATTATGTTGTTTGAGTTGTTTATGTTGATTTGGATTTCCGATCGATTCGTCTGATCAACGCTATCGATAGGATTTCCAAAACATTTGAGCAGAGCAAACTGACATAATATTGTTTCAAATTTGGTAAATGAAATAAATTTTGAATAATTATATTATATATATAAGTATAGTTTTCTGAATTTTGATAGTTAATTGACTTGGTTGTTAATAAATAATATTGGATTTTAAATATGTCACCTAAACCATTGGCTTTTGTCTCACATATAAATAATTGAAATAAAAACATGGTTTATAAATTTATTTGGGAATTGTAATGAATTTAAAACTAGAAACTGAAAATTTAAATTTTCAAGTGATTTCAAACTTTGATTTTAAAGTTTTTAAAACGTATAGTATTTAAATTATCTTCAAATAGAAACTGTTTCAAAGAATTATAATCGGTTAAATCTGTGCTCTTCTCTTTTGTCGCTGGAAAATAATTTCGGTGATGACGGCCGCATCATCGACATCAATTTTCGAGTTTCAAAGTGGAGAGACCATTCTGTAGCTTTGCTACAGTTTTGCTTTGGGAATGAATTTGACTTGAATTTCTAAAGTATGACTTGATTTATAATATATAGTATATGATTTTAAATGGATTTGTTATATAATATATGTTTATCTCAAAATTGTTTGAAGTTAATCGGAAATTTAAATTCTCAATTTTCTTGAAGTATGATTGAAATTATTAAATGAAACCAAAATTCTGAATAAACATTTCAACTTAAGATAATTGAATTGGAGAATTTATTTGTATAATATCTGATTCCATTCTAATACAACTTACCTAATTTATTCAAAAGTTGAATATGTAATTGGATAATGTACAATACTAAATGATTTTATAAACAAAATTTGAGTAGTTATAATAAATGAAAATGTACTTAATATACATGTGATAAGATACATTAAGTAGAAAAATTTAATAATAAAAAAAAAGAATTAAATTTGTCGAATAAAGTATGATTATAATAAATGACTATTCAAATTTTTGATTTTAGAAATTGTTAATGTAAGAAAATTGGATAATATACAATATAAATTGTCTTTATAAATAAATTTGAGTGCTTATAATTAAGGTTATACACTTAAAGTTTGATTATAAAATGATTAATAGAGATAAAACAATAAGTTAGTCGAATAATAAATGGATTAATAAAAGAAAAATGGCTGTTTGAAATAAATTTTGAAACAAACAATGATAAATTGAAAATAAACCAATTAAAGGAAATTCTTTAAGTTTAAAAAGTCAATTGTTGAATATAAATTAGTTTAAACTGAAATTTATACGTTTTAAATTAATTGTTTATTTTGTTTCAAATATATTACCTCACTAGTTGTTTCTATTCTCCTACCTCCTTCCTTTTCGAGGACGAAAAGTTTTGAGTGGGGGAGATTGTAACGACCCGTAAATTTAACCGGTTTTAATAACGTATTAATTGAAATTTTGTGAAATGTTTAAACGATAAAATTTTGAAATATAAATTTGATATTTGGAATGTGTCCAGTTAAACATAGCAACTGGTAAATTTTCGTCCGAAAATACGAAAGTTTATTTCGCGCGCAAATTTACTTCAATTTAATCTGTTAAAAAGCGATGAAAATAAAACGTTTTCAAAACCAAAATATTTTTACATAGAAAAATTCTAAACCATCTTTTGAGCAAGTTGTCAGTTTGTCGTTTTTACAAATTCGGAAATTTTTGGCTCCGTCGATCTTAATTTTCTACGATTTTTACGCATTTTCCGCTGGTAGAAATGTCGAATTTTTATAATTCAATCGTACCACTGATATCCGTATACCGTTTTGATCGTCGCGTTGTGCTGATCTTTATGGTATATTCGATTGTCAAATTCGGAGTCCGGTGTCTGGCACGATCTGCGAAACACCTTCCATATCGGTTCCGAAATTTGAGTCTTCTTGTTTTCAGACCCTTTTCATATTCCACCGGTGACCATTTACATTTCGTGTTCAGAGACATTAATGTTAAGATTTTGAAACTCCCCTTTTCACAACTGTTGGCCTTTGCTTTTCCCAAGTTCATTTATTTCTTGCTTTCCATCGGTATTGGTTTTATGGTGTACTGTCTATTTTGTTTGGCTGTTCATCATTTCTAAACTATACGGAGCTATTCACTTTCTCTATTACTTGCTTCCTCCCTACATCACATCTCCAGTGTCTAACTCTAATTTTATCACAGAACTTCAGAGTTAAAAGTTCCCAATCAACTGCCTTATACCATCAATTTCATCCTTACTCAACTTGATTCCACACTGTTAGCATAAATGCATTTCAAACTTTATCAAAATCTACAGCCTTCAGGGAAGCTTATGTCATCAATAAAACAAATCTGCAAGCTAAAGAAATTGAGGAAGTTATGTTCTATACAAAAGATGCCAACACTAAGATCTACAGTATTATGTATTAGCACTTCAAATTCCACAAGTTTGAATACTCCATCACATGATGCACGTATGCTTTACTCTGTTGCTGAATCCTAAGCACGAACAACAAACCCATGCACCAGACCCACGCATGTATCCTCCTCACGTGCGAGCTCACTGGTAGCCGACCCAATCATCACCGAGCCACCGCTTACATACCCCATCGGCCATAGAACCCATCGCCCTGCCACCTTAGCCGCTTCCACCGAATTTTTCCCAAGGCTGAAGCCACCGCCACCCATCCATTTGCTCGACCGCGCATGTCCACTGCCTCGACCACCATGGTAGTGTCCGCAAGCTTTGTTCCCTCTTTATATTTTTGCAGTTCACCTCCTCACCATCTTTACTTGCCAATCCGCCTACCCTCCTCACCGAGCAGTCAAATACTGACCTAAGACTCGTCGCCGCCACTTCTCTCACCCCTGTTGCCGCGCGTAGCCACTGCTGAGGCCGAGCCTCCATCTTTCTTTTCTCTCGATCCATCTCAGGCAGGTATGAATATATTTTAAGTATAATATATAAAGATATAATTGATTGTATATACAATGGTCTGGATTATGAATATATTACATGTACAGTTGAGTATAGTGTAAAGTTTGACATGATTGCATATATATATGTCAGTTTGTGTCCATTTGGTAGTTCTATATTATGTAAAGCGTGTTATATGGAGCAAAGTCTCGGTTGGTTTTAGGGGTATGTAAAATATTATATTGGTTCATACTATCTGTCTGACTGTTGAAATAATATACAAATTTACATTGGTTTGCATACACCCAGTAGTATTACAGACGTCGATTTAAACGTAAAAGTTTGTTAATACTATATGTTAGTATTTCGAACAGGAATATATGGTTTCATTTAATATCAAAATATTTTACATAAATATGTTTTGAATATGAAGTAGATTTAATAATAGTAATATAAGTTGATTAGTTATATATATGATGCGTATATTTTAAAATGTGTATAGTATTTCAACATACCTTAAATATATATATATATATATTGACTTTAACATATGAGTTGAATTTAAACAATAATTTTTGAAATACGTGTAAGTTTGATTTAATATGTGTTTGAATTTAGAAGATAATTTTGTATATATAATTTATATGTTATTTTAATATTTGCTTTAAATTTAAATATTGACTTCCTAAAAATAATAATAGTTATATATAAAATTTCTGTTCCATCAAGATGATTCCGATTGTCTTCATCGATCCTGTTCTGATTTGATGCTGTCTATTCTTATTATCAGCTTTGATCGTTGAATACGGGCCGATTTCACTTTGCTTCGCTTCGTCATTCAAATTTCATTGTCCGTATCAATGTCATCTTCTCTACCCTCTAGCCTCGAAAGGTGAGCAATCACTCACGATTAATGTTCTTTTATTTATTAAATTTGATTTCAATTGAAACGACAATTGAAATATACTGCTGTTATTTATTGCACTGTTATGTATGTATCAGTTCACCTTTGACATCTGACACCGTTATCTGTTATGCATGCAATAATAACCCAGTTTGGTTGATAATTGATTGATTGTTTGTTGTTTATATTGGATGTTAAATTGAAACGTAAAAATGATGAATAGTATGCAGTTGAATTTGACGTAGGACAGTTATAAAATTTGAATCGACATATGTGTTGAATTTGATTAGTTAATTTGAATAATATGACCCCTTTTAATTGTAAGTTAATTGACACGTAGAATTTGAAAAATTAGACTTTGAACCTTTGAACGTATATTGGATTAACTGTTGTAGTATAAAAATTGAAAGTGAACGACAAGTGGAAAAACCGTAATGTAATAATCTTTAGTCTACATGAAATGATAGTGTAGATTCTAGAGATAATTATATTAATTCGCACAAACAACAATGCGAATTAATACTATTATTTCGGGATTATTTGAATTAATTATTGGATTGTTATTGATTGTGTTATTGCTTGTTTATTTACTTTGACACCATCCCTGTTATCACACTGCAAGTTCCCTTTATTATGTTTGATCTTGAATTGAAATTGGAATCGGGTTGAAATGATATATACCCAAATGAATCTGACCTAGGATAGAGAATTAAATCAAATCCGATTGGTCAATAATTTGAAATAATGATTTTATTCAAGCAAAGAATAAGTTTTGAAATGAAGTTGGAATTTGAATTTTTTAAAAAGGAAAATATAAAGATTGAAATCTGAAACAAATATTAACAGAGTGATTGATGAAAGGACGTTGTTTGAAATTTAATCATTTAATAATTAAATTTAAAATTATAATTAAGCTTGGAATTATACTTAAGTGTGAAATTATTAAGTTGAATTTATAATTAAGTTGAAATGATTTGATAATTAAGTTTGAATTCATAATTAAGTGGAAATGATTTAATAATTAAGTTTGCATTTGTAATCAAGTTTGTAATTATTAAGTTTGAAATTATTAATAATTAAGATTGAAATTATTTAATAATTGTATAAGGTTTAATTATTTGATAATTGAATAAAAAATTGAATTCTTTGATAAGAGAAATTGAACTTTTAAATAAGTGGATTTGAACTTCGTTAATAAATGAAATTGAATTTCTTTATTTATTAAAGTTTGAAAATTTAAGTAAGTTAATAAGTGAAATTAAACTTCTCGAATATATGAAATTTAGTTCTTTATTAATTAAGTTTGAAATTTATAACGAAGACAATAAATAAGTGAAATTGAATTTCTTTAACAAGAAATAAAATATGATTTATTGAAATGAATGGGTTTATTGAAATTAACGTAAGACTTGTAATTTAAAGAATTGATTTGACGAATTTAATTTATTTCAATTTGAAGTTTGATATAATAAAGTTGAACGTAAGTAATTGATTTAAATGAATTGGAATTTAATTAGAAGTTGTTTCGAATGACAAATTTACTTAATGAATATTGAATGAAATCGATAAATGGATTTAAATTGATTTGAATAAAAATTAAACAATTTAAATGATTCGGAATGAAACTTATAAATGAACTTGAATCAATATTTGTATTGTTTAAATAAATATTGAAATTGAATCATAAGATTTCGAAATAGTAATTTGGAAGTTTGAACGTAAATTATGGAAATTGTTTTAGAAAGACTAACGAAATGTTGATTTACAAATAATAAATTGAATTTGAATTTGATTTGGTTTGAAATATATTAAACGACCAATCGGTGTAATAATTACGAAAGTTATTAAAGAGACCGGAATCGGTTATGGATATACTCTCTATCTAAACCGAAAACCACTTTAATAACTATACGCGGAGTGATGATCCAGAATGAAGTGGTTAGAATGATGTACGTGATGACTGAAGAAAGAGAACAATAATGGATAGCCTTGACACTTGTGTCAAATTGGAAATGACAAAAATCAGGAGCCGTGCCGGGCCAAATGGGGTTAGCCACCTCGAGCGAACACACTTCTTCGTAACTACTACTCATTACTTGTGATTGATTGGTGCACCCTCGGAATTTCAGGAGTGTTGTTTCGCGGTGTTGCGATCGCTGCGGCGATGCGTTCTCACCAGTCCGGATCAGGCGAACGGTAGTTTCACTACCTTGGGTATTGCCTCATGTGCCTTGTCATACTTGTATCCCTATATACGCGACCACTACGAATTTGTTTTGTGTTATACCTATGGAGTACTCCCTGATATCCCACCAGTTTACGGTGGAGTTTACAGTGCTGTATAGACTATGATGCTTATAAAAATGTGTTAAGGGGGATAATGGTAACGCCTTAACACTATTTTGATACTTTATATTACTGATAGACATTATCTATTTAGCGTACATTACTACATAGTAGATAGTTTAACGGATCCTTAGAGGATGGTGATTCCAACATCCTTTGAGTTACTTGCATTTCGATTGTTATTTCACTTGAGTTGGATTTATTGATATAAGAATGTTAATCCTGACTCGAGTGTTTGTGTTTTGCTTTACGCTCGGGTCAGACTGAGTGGCTCAGCTTTCGAGTCTCATCTTTGGAGTTGGAGCTTTGCTTGAAGATCCAGCCATCTATTCCGCTTTCAGTATTCGATAATTCCAGTGATGTATTTTGATTTGTTTTGATGTATCGTATTTCTCTTCTGTTGTAAACTCTGATGTATCTTATATATGTATATAGTATCTTCATGAACTACTATCTCTTTTACTTCCGCTGCATATTATTACTCTGTGTCTGTGATTCTGTGATTATTTATTTACTGTATATCTGAGTTTTGCCAAATTTTAAATTAACAATTCGGTATTTTGAATTATTCAAGTCCGACATGTGCGGGTGCGAATAGTCCAAAATAGCGGGTCGTTACAGGTGGGCCGGTCTTGTGTTGGTAGAGAAACTTTGTGATGGTTTCTCGGTACATTCTTCTAGAGATGTACTGCTGGAAGGTAATCCCTTCACCTGGTCATTTGTATGGAAATCCAAACTCCACTACGTACCTGCCATTTTGATTGTATTACCCAATTGAGCTATATGCTGGAATGTAATCAATATAACAATTTCGGCTATGATTAATATTATTTGTATACTAGACACTAGTATAATATCACATGAGTTTGATATGAGATGCTTTGGTTATCGTAAGGTAAAAACATGTCTGTGTTTATGTGTGGACTTGTCTTACGAGATACCTTTGTTTTGATAAAGGAAAAGTTTGGTAATTTAATAATTCAGTTGAGTGTGGTTCTCACGCTGGTACCAGACTGATCCGGGCATTCTTTCCTTTCAATGCTCGGGTCAGACCATGTATATTCACAGGTTTAGATTAGTGCTTTTGGAGCTTCAGCAGGCGAGCTGGAGATCTTCATTTCATATACGCGTATCTATTTTGATTATTGATTATCCACTGCATTACTTAGTTGTTTATATTATCAGCAATTGTGAGGACAGGTTATTATAACTGTCCAGGCTGATAACTATTGATTATTGTTGAACTCTGATAGATGTATGTATATACAGTTTCTGTTTTGTAAAGATCATTGATACAATATTATATGTTTTCCACTGCGATGTGAGATTCTGTATTGTTCTGTTTTGTTCTATCTTCTCTTTCTTCTCTTCTCTTCTTCTCTTCTCTTCTTCCCTCTTCTTTTCTTTCTCTTGACTTTCCATTGGTCTGTGCTTTTTGGGTCGTACATGTGCCGTTTATTGTAGATTCAAAGGGCATCGATTTGCGGGTCGTCATACCCTATTGATTCTTTTTTTTAAACACTGCTGCTACATTCTCTGGTTTGAATTTTCCGACTTGAGATAAAAATCGGCTTGATAAACTCTGATTGATTTCGGTCTTGACTTTGTTAATGCAACTGGTATTGTAGTCTTATTCATTACTGCATATATGTATACATGCTGTTTCGCACATGTATATATGGATGTTAGCCTGTGCCCTCATTTGACCATGCCATTTAAAAATCTGGATGCTTTGATTTGTGCACTTGTTATTTGAACTGTTTTATTTGTGTTGCTTCATTGAGTCTGATTGCACTTTGAAAGCTGGTCTTCATTTGTATATGTCTGATTTCAAATAGATCTGTTCATGTTAAATGTTTTTGTTCATTGGTCTGCACTGCTTCATCGATATATATATATATATATATATATATATATATATATGCATATGCATGTGTATGTATACATGTGTTTATGTACTATCTTGTATTTGTTGTCTCCTTTTGATTTTCGGTCTTGTGCATTGATGATGTTCATCTGTGTTCATGTTTTCTGCACTTGATTCCATGTGCTTGCATTTGAACTTTACCATACAGTCTACACTTGTATTGTCCACTGTCGTGTTGCCACCATCCTTGTTAGACTTGAAGTCTAGTGTGTTCATGTAATCTGGTTTTATGTAGAGCTTGATTGAGGTGATGTTTTGTGTTGATGTTCCACCGCACTTGTGTAGTCTATCTTTTGTTCAACTGAGTTGTGTTGTTGTTTATGTCTTTGAGCCTGGGCAAGTGTGCTTGTTACTATAGCCACCTCAGTTTTGTATTGTTCGAGCCAGTGCATATGAACTTGAATTGCTTTCTATTTTTACCAGGTTGGGTTCCATATGAAAATCTTTTTATGCACAGCATATATATGTCAGTGTTGCTCCTTTGTGTGCTGTCCACCTCGTTTTGTACCGGTTCAATGTGATTTTGGAATTTGTCTTGGTACATTTGAGTCTCTACTATGATCATTGTTGTTGCATTGTGTTCATATATATTTGGGGACTAGTTCATGCATTCTGAAGCTTTGCAAACTGATTCATTGCACTTAATGTTGCCTGACCTATTTCATGGTTGTTTATTAACTTGCACTTCATCTTGATTTTTTGGATCTGCAGTTTAGAGTTTTTATTTTATTGATTTTGGTTGATGAAACATGGATTCCTTTTGAAGTTTGGTTCATGATTTCTTCATGTGTACTTGAGTCCGGTTGGACTGTCTAGCCTCTGTTGTTGCTGGCTTCATGTGTACATCACTTTAAATCCGTGTGGTTTACAGTCTGAAGTTTTGCATACACTTTTATCTGGATTTGTTTTTCGCATTGCACCTGAGTTGAATCTAGCTTATAGCTTAGGTTTGACCTTGTGCTCATGTCATGACTTTATTTTTTTTATACTTGAGTTGAACCTAGCTTTTGGTTGGGTTTGACCTTGTGCTCACATGTCCCTGGAGTTTTATCGATTGTATATCGGTGTGCACGCCTTGTGGCACATATAATGATACACCGTGCATGTTACAGGTTGTTCATGTAAGATGAATTTAAAATTAAACGATGACGAACAACCCAAATAAATGAGGCAAATAATATTTTCAAAACACATTTTATTTTACACTGCAAAAAATATTTCTTTTTCAATTTTGTCGCGTTAGTGTTTATTTTGCAAATAACTCAGATGCTGGATTCAATCTGGAATAGAGTTAAAGATAAATACGAGTGAACGAGTGATATGTACTGAGGTGCAAATGTATAGTGAAAAATTGTATTATAATTTGAAATTGTACTGTAATGGAAATTATGTATATATATATAGTGAGAGCTCAAATTTGTACCATTCAAAATTATAATAAAATATTTGTTTGAATAAAATATTTGTTTAAATTTAATTTTGTGTTATTTATTTTATTCAGAAAATATTAATTTAATTGTATGAAAATAAAATAGTACAAATATATTTAAATGCATATATATGTTTATTACCATCAAATGGAAATCATGCACTAGCATATTTAACAATCTCCCCCTTTTGATGTTAACAAACATATATTTAAGATTTTGAAATTATTAAATGTATTTGGCTATTGAACTCGATTCCTTCCCCTATTTGATTGCTCCCTCTCTATAACAAAGCTCCCCCTTCATATATGCATGAAAATAAATAAAAATATGCAAATGAACCTAATGCAAATAGAAAATACAAAATAAAATATTTGACCTTTATTTGCCAAAATCATAACTTTTCTCTCCCCCTTTTGTTATCAGCAAAAGAGTAATAGTGTCAAAAAATAGAGATAAGGTGATAAACATTAATACAACATTAATACCCAATCGAGTATAAATACTAAATTTCAATAAAAAAAATCAAACAAAAATCATAAATACTCTGTTAGGCGCATATTCCACTTTAGAGAATGATGTAAAACCTTATAGTTGTGTCTATTTGTGGTAAATTTATAGCAGGAATTTGAATATCTGCTAACCATGCATAACCGTTAGGACTTTTAAATGAGATTAGTAGTATTCCAAATTTTTATAAAAAAATGAATTTCAAGTATCTCCTAACCACGCATAACCGTGAGGACTTTTAAATGGGATTAGGATCAATTTGTCTATTTAGTAACCAATTTTGATATGCTTTCCATACATGCATAAACGTGAGGACTTTTAAATGAGCATGAAAGCACATAATCAAATATTCCAAGAAATTCACACATGCATAACCGGGAGGACTTTTAAATGAGAGTGAATACTTTGGATGTTTTTATTAAGAAATAAATAAACTAAAAATGAATAATTTCCTGTTAAAAATACCACATATTGACATACTACATTGGATTTTGATGAGTGATGGTCGTTAGAAATATGATAGAATAGAGATGGTCATGGAATGTTTACAAATCAAAAATTATTATAAATCTTGTTTAAATTTTTAAAGAAATTTGCTAAATATACTGTCTCAAGTCATAATATACGATTAATATCAACACCCATCACTTTTTCAATCACTATTTATCTTTTCGAGAATCAATAGGGAGTCAGATTAGCTATTGTAGTCATTTAAGATCAAATTCTAAAATAATTACAAAATCAAAATTTCTAAAATGACTAATCTGAAATAAGGTCAACAAAAACTATATTCTTGAAGGGTTTTTACAAAAAAAATGTCTGTTATTTGAAAATCAGTTGAAATGAAAAATATGCAGATATTTTCTTTGAAAATGTGATGTAGCTAATGAAAGTCTCTTTATAAATCACTTTCCACTAGTAATTTTTCTATCAACTAGATTACCGGAGTAATCTGCATTCGAATTTCCCTTTGACTCAAGATTATCATTAGTCGGATGTTATAGACCAGATCGTGAGGTTGCATCAAATACCTTAAAAT
The DNA here is from genome assembly GCA_030765085.1 of Allium cepa. Lineage (NCBI taxonomy): Eukaryota > Viridiplantae > Streptophyta > Magnoliopsida > Asparagales > Amaryllidaceae > Allium > Allium cepa. The sequence continues at coordinate 578,656,770 of CM060942.1, forward strand.
CTTTTTATAGCTTTTAAATGAAATTCTTTTGGATTTAAATTGAAGCCATGTAAATAAACAAACAGTGAACATAATGACAGATCCGGAATAAACAAATATATCCACATGTATCATGAGTAATCATCAATCAATAAAACACAATCATTAGTCCAAACCAATCTATATGAAGTAGATCAATGACTCTACATGTTGTATTCTCGGCATAAAAAGATAATTGGCCAAAAAAATTCATAATTTAGAATCAAAATCAACATTTATTTCTTTATCACATAACTGGCTAATTTAATTCAGATTATAGTGTAGATTATCACATTTAATATATCGTTCAAGATAGATGTACCGTTGCCTATTGTACCTTTACGATAATTTTTCGTTGTTACCCATTGTGATTCTGCTGCCTTTATACTAGGCTAAGGAACTTTGATTTGTCGCCCATCATGTGCCTGGAATAGCCAGAATCCAGGCAACACTATTGTTGTTCCTTAGCCTGCCACCACGCCTACACGAGAAAAGATTTTTGAGACCTATTTGTTTTTATAGGTTCATGATTGTTAGAGGCAAAAGATTTTAAAAAATATGTTTGAGTAGACCCATGACTATTTATATTTGTTCCTTTTGGCACCCAGATTTGTTTAACTTTAAGTGATTTCATATTTGTGCCTTTTGGAACCCAAATTGGTATGGTTTTCAGTTTTTTGGATCTATACCAGTAAACATTGTGATTATGTCCAGCTTTTCCACATATCATGCACTTTGAATTGACTTGATTAATTTCATTTCTAACACGTTCAGATTGATTATACCCAAGTCCTTGTCTAACAGTGTTAACAGTTTGTTTTCCTAATAGCATATTAGCGATCTTTCTCCTTTGGAAAATTTTACTAAAGTTATAGACAATTGTTGGACTTGTGTTTTGAGAGATTCATTTTCATTCAATAATTGTGTGCACTTTTTAATATAATTTTCTGTTCTAGCATTTTCACTTTCTTTTATAATCAGAATTTCATTTTGAAGTAATTTAATTTTAATTTTTAATTTTTTAATCTCTTCTTCAAATGATAGACACTTACAACACTTAGGGCTCGTCATTTTCAAGTGAGTAAGTTTTGTTACCCCGGTTGGCTCGTCATCATCGCTATCAATTACATCACCTTGAAGACACAAATCTACTTTCTCACTCTCACTGCTAGTGCTTTTATTAGCTTCATCAGTTTCATCCCAAGTGGCTGCAAAACTTCTCCTTTTCTATTTCTTTATATGGCTGAGTCGATTCTGAGGACAATTTGGCTTGATATGACCGAGTTTATTGCACTTGTGATAAATGATCTCCTGCTCTTCTGAGTTGTCTAGTGCTTTGACTATTCTGCTTTTCAATTGCTTATTTGGAGCTAGATTTTCGTATTTACGGTTCCACCTTTTGAATCTCTTTATTAGTAGCGCCAGCTCAGCTGCTCCATTATCATCGTCATCGTCATCACTTTCCGTTGTTCCTTTAAAAGCTATTGATTTCTTCCGTGTATCACCTCTTTCGCTTCTTCCTTGAATTTGATTTCTAGCTCGTAAGTTGTGAGATTTCCAATGAGTTCTTCCACTTTGATTTGTTTCGTATCCTTTGATTCTTTAATGGTAGTTACTTTAGCTTCAAAATTTCGTGGAAGGACTTTGAGGGTTTTTCGGACTATTTCCAATTCTGTGTATGATTTTCCGAGAGCTTTTGGTGTGCATAAGAGATTGGAAAGTCGTCTATACATCTCTTTGACATTTTCATCCTTGGCCATTGTGAAGTTCATGTATTCGCTACTAAGAATGGCAAGGCGAGATTCTTTGACTTGAGATGTTCTTTTGTGAGTCACTTCAAGTGTGTGCCAGATTTCCTGCACAGTTAGATAATGTGAGACATAATTAAATTCAATTTGATCCAACGAACAAATAATAGAATTCACAGCTTTTGCATTAGTATTTTGTAGTTTATTTTCTAGATCTGTCCATTGATCCATTGGTTTATCCATTTCCTGATTATCTACCACTATAGTTGGTGTCTTATATCCTGTCTCAACAATAATCCAAGCATCAATGGTTTTTAGAAAAAATTTCATTCTATTTTTCTAGTAAGCATATTCACCATTGAACTTTGGTGGTCTAACTATAGATTGACCCTCAACAAAAGCATTATTAAAAGAAGCCGTTTAAAAAAAATTAAAATAATTTGTTTTTGAAAAATCAATTTTTTAAAGCAAAAATTGGCTTTTGTTCCTTGATCTGATACCACTTGTTGGATCGATTTCACCCTAGAGGGGGGTGAATAGGATGATACTAATAATAATAAAAATTTAATATGAAAATTTATAATAGCAGCACTGATAATACCAGAATAATAGCAGCATAGATAGTAGTAGATTATTAAAAGCAGAAATAGAACAACACAGCTTTACCTAGCTTCGCAAAACCCTGCCTATGTTCTGCCCTAAAGGTTTCTACTAGAAATTAAGTAGTCACACGCTTACACATGTAAACTTGTGACACCCACTATCGACTAACCTAACTCTACGCTCAAAACCCTGTAGAAACTCAGCCACTAAGTTGCGAATTCTCGAACTACACCACAATAGTTCGTCCCCTAGTCACACGACTAGAAAATTACAAAATTTTAAAAAGAAATTGCAAAAAATAACAATTAAAAATACAAAACGCTATATAATTTTTGAGCCCAAATCATAATAGGTGAGAATATAGAGCCGACCCAAACTAAAAACGCAGTGAAAAAAAATATCCCCTTTTCCTTTTGTTTTCCTTCGGCCAGTATTTTTTGCTTTTGTAAAAATGGCCGCCTCTCGTTTGTTCCTCTTTAAGAAAATTAGGGTTTCGTGAAGTGAAGCCGCTGCTCTATAATAGATCGGTCGAGTTGAGTGATTATCCTTGCATTGCTTTCTCGATCATCTTCTAGCTTAAGCATATGTGCAGTTGCTTCAATTCGTCGAGTTCAATTTGATTGAATCTGGTATGTGATTTCCTTTGTTATTCTCTTTGATATGCTTGAACTCGATCCGATTCGAGTTATTGATTTGCAACTTTGCCCTGTAATATTGCTTGAACTCGAATGGCCTAGTAGCCAATGATGAGATTGGGTTAAATAGGATTTGAAATCCTATAATCTCATTTATTTGAATTCTTCAATTGATATGCTTAGCCATTCGATTTAACTTGAATGTTGGTAATGACTTTGACTAGTTCAATTCGTATATTTCCTATTATGCTTTGCTTAATTACCACGGCTTGTTTTCTGATTTGGTTCTGTTCTTTTTTCCTTTGACTTCGGCCACTTTTATTTTGTGAAAATTTGACTTCGACTTGTTTGATGTGTTAGTATACGAATTTTATTTGTCTTCGTGTATTGTTGACCCCTGTTGATTCTTTTTTGAAACATTGCTGCAACATCCTCTGGTTTGAATTTTCTGACTAAAGATAAAAATCGACTTGACAAACTCTAATTGATTTCGGTCTTGACTTTGTTAATGCAACTGGTATTGCAGTCTTATTCATTACTGCATATATGTATACATGTTGTTTCACATATGTATATATGTATGTTAGCTTGTGCCTACATCTGACCATACCATTTAAAAATCTGGATGCTTTGATTTATGCACTTTTTATTTGAACTGTTTTATTTGTGTTGCTTCATTGAGTCCGATTGCATTTTGAAAGCTAGTCTTCATATGTATATGTCTGATTTCATATGGAGCAGTTCATGTTACATGTTTTTGTTCATTGGTTTGCACTGTCTTGTTTGTATTCATGTGCATTGATGATGTTCATCTATGTTCATGTTGTCTGCCCTTGATTCCATATGCTTGCATTTGAACATGACTGTGCAGTTCGCACTTGTATTGTCCACTGCCGTGTTGCCTCTGTCCTTATTAGACTTGAAGTCTAGTGTGTTCGTGTAGTCTGGTTTTATATTGAGCTTGATTGAGGCGATGTTTTGTTTTGATGTTGCTTAGCACTTCATTTGTGTAGTCTATCTTTTTATCAACTGAGTTGTGTTGTTGTTTATGTCTTTGAGCCTGGGCATGTGTGCTTGTTACTGTAGCCACCTCAGTTTTGTATTGTTCGAACCAGTGCATATGAACTTGAATTGCTTTCTATTTTTGTCAGGTCAGGTTCCATGTGAAAAACTTTTTATGCATGGCATATATATGTCAATGTTGCTCCTTTGTGTGCTATGCACCTCTTTTTGTACTGGTTCATTGTGATTTTGGAATTTGTCTTGGTACATTTGAGTTCATTTGAGTCTCTACTATGACCATTGCTACTGCATTGTGTTCATGTACGTTCGGGGACTAGTTCATGCATTCTGAAGCTCTGCAATCTGATTCATTGCACTTAATGTTGCCTGACCTATTTCATGGTTGTTTAGTAACTTGCACTTCATCTTGATTTTTGGATTTGTAGTCTGGAGTTTTCATTTTATTAAATTTGGTTGATAAAACTTGGATTCCGTTTGAAGTTTGGTTCATGATCTCTTCATGTGTACTCGAGTCTAGTTGGACTGTCTAGCCTCTGTTGTTGATGGCTTCATGTGTACATCACTTTATATCTATGTTGTTTACAGTCTGAAGTTTTGTGTACACTTTTATCTGGATTTGTTTTTCGTATTGCACCTAAGTTGAATCCAGCTTATAGCTCGAGTTTGACCTTGTGCTCATGTCATGACTTTTTTTTTATTACACTTGAGTTGTACCTAGCTTTTGGTTGGGTTTGACCTTGTGCTCACCTATCCCTGCAGTTTTATCAAGTGTATATCGGTGTGCACAGCCTTGTGACATGTACAGTGATACACTGTGTATGTCACAAATTGTTCATGTAAGATGAATTAAAAATTAAATGATGACGAACAACCCAAATAACGGAGCAAAATAATATTTTCAAAACACATTTTATTTTTCACCGCAAAAAATAATTCTTTTTCAATTTACTGCGTCGGTGTTTATTTTACAGATAACTGAGATGCTGGATTCAATCTGGAATAGAGTTGAAGATAAATACGAGTGAACGAGTGATATGTAGTGAGGTGCAAATGTATAGTGAAAAATTGTATTATAATTTGAAATTGTATTGTAATGGAAATTGTGTATATATATAGTGAGAGCTCAAATTTGTACTATTCAAAATTGTAATAAAATATTTGTTTGAATAAAATATTTGTTTGAATTTAAATTCTATGTTATTTACTTTATTTATCAAATATTTATTTAATTGTGTGAAAATAAAATAGTACAAATACATTTAAATGAATCTATATATGTTTATTATCATCAATCAAAAATCATATACTAGCTTACTCAACATTATCAACACATTCTTTCATCAAAATACCTTTTATTTTAAATCAACTTCCTTTAAGGAACTTAATAACTAAATACCCGGTTTTTATTTCAAAACCCTTTTTGAAATCACACTACATATATTTTCATGTATAAAATAACTTTAACAATTTATTCACTAACACTCACTTTATATTTTTTCGGACTCGATTGCATAATGATAAAGAGAATAATTTACTAAATGCACTCCAATATCTGCCTAAGCAAAAATTCAATTGTCACTTAGAACATTATTCAGATTACCACAAATTAATCGAGAAGTTTTCCCCGAACTATTCAAAGAAAATGTATCTTTCTTAAAAATTCTCTTATCAATATTTATACTTATAAATACTTTTAAGTAATACTACCATTATTTTTCTCAAAATCCATTTGAAATCATTTTAAGCAATAACAGAATTTAAATTCCCAAAAACCCTTTTACTTATAAAACACCCTCTATAAATCATATTAATCTTTTTATATACCATACTCATATAAAATGTAGCTTTAAAATCATCTTATATTATAATAATTTTCCTTTATTATAATAATCTTTCCATAAATATTTATCCTTTAAATGTCTTATCTTCCGATTTAGATCACATTAAACAACTTAATTAAAAGACAACGTTTAACATAACACTCACTGAACATCTTATAGTCAAACTATGAAACTTAATTCACAAGGGATTCGTTTTAATGCACTCATAATTATCAAAATAATAAATTCTCATAAACTGGTTGTGCATAAATCAACAATTAACAAACAATAGTCAATGCACCTAAATTACCCGAGCATGACAAATCAAACAACAATGGTAACAAAGAAATGTTATCATTTTCTAACAAACAAACACACCATACATAACTATGTAAATCTGAAAATTATTTCTTAAATATATAATAATGTATATAATACTAGGTAAAATATTTCGTTTACCAATTTACAAAAATCAATATCTTGTCTGTTCGTCTTGTTCAAGTGTTTAGAAATTCCTATCGACATCGTGACGTCCCACACCTCGATCAAAATTCATAAACCACTCAACAGACCAATTAACATAATACATTTTTATAGCAATTACAAATACGCCTCCATATATATATATATAATACCCCTTACTCATTCTAGGTTGTCACTTAACCTATTTCTAATGAGTCATACCCTGCCAAATCCAAGGTTCTCGCTTCTTTCAGCTTTGAGATCAAATGTAATGACCTGCCTTTTCGACTCTCGAAAGTCGGCATCTAATACATCCACGGTATTGAAATACTGAGCATCCAATTGCCGAAAAAGCAGATTGTTAGGGTAAAATAAAAGGATAAAGAACAAGGAAATGGAATCTCACAGCGGAACGATAACATATAATATAACATAGATAGTAAAAGCTTTCACTCTAAGATACATAGCTGATCAGAGTTAAAAAAACCTCATCAGCCTGGATAGTTTTAACCCCTGACCTTACAATTAATGATGGGTATACATAATAAGACAGTGAAAAACAAAAATACTATGATATGAGAACATCCAGCTCTTCTCGATGAATTCCATGCCCCACCTGTGACAACCCAAAAAAACTTGGCATCACTCATGCATTATATAAAATAACATTTGGATTTGTCTTGAAAACCAGCATGAGAAAACTCAAGAAATATGATGAACATATAATAATTGAGAGATCATATCGCCGAATACAAAATGGTTTTTACCTCATAAGTACAACTTCCATACATGAAAGAATGGAAAAAATTCAGAACAAAATCCAAACTCAATGAATGGACACAAATAATTAAACATAGAGAGGAGCATAAGGCACTACTCGATGTAGCTAACAAAAAACTGAAAGATTTGAATTAAAGCAAGAAAAATATTTTCCAACAATAATTAGGAGGGTGCGCCTTCCTTTACTGAAAGTATACCTCTCGAAAATATACTGGAGAACTATGAAGGCTCTCTAAAACCTCCAAACTAGACCCCGCCAACCTTACCAAGAATTCAGAGTATTTCACACCTCATATGCATACAGTCGAAACCAATCTACAGTAGGTGTGGCAATACCCTAATGGGAGTAACCCCATATAGCTTGGCCCTTACTTGCTCTTTATTTAGTCATTTTGGAAAAAGGATATCAATGTTCTAAACGAGTAACAAATCGTCTTAGATTGAGGAAACTCAAGGAAGGATGTCGATAGTCAAAAATCAACTATCGAAAATAACAAAAATGATCGTATATGGAAATTAAATCTCATACACTTATCACCACTCATCAATTTCAAAATGTACTATCCCTCGGTTAACAACGAAGCCGGACAAGTCGGGGCATTGTTGCCTCTCAGACCTTGCCGCGACATACATTCTTAACTTTACAGATAGATGCGAGTTTTCATACCTTGACGTTCAGTGTTAAGTATATGCCTAAATCATTTCCATATAAGTGGTATCACTTATGAAAATTAAATTTCTTACCCTTATCACCAATGCTGGATTTCCAACTTGTATTGTCATTCGCTTAAAACGAAGCAAGGTAAGTCAGGGCACCGGTTGCTCCTTGCCTTGCCTACACACTCCAGTTTTTAAATCTCATAGATAGTAATGAATCTACTTTCTCGATGTTTGGTATTAAGGATAAGATTAAATCCTTTCCATGAACAAAATCAAACTTTTAAACTTTTAAATTATTTGACTCAAATTTCTTATAAAATTAATGTCTTATGCATACAAGGTCTGATCGACATGCCGTCTTCGTCATTGCACTCATAACGGGATCCTCTACATCGTAGTTTTCCTTAGGCTTTGATGAGTTTACTCACCAGTTAAATTATATATGTTGTTTACAAAATGTTTGTTGTGAAAAATGTTAATTAAAATGAATAATAATACAAGTTATTACTTTTGGCCCCCTCCTTGCGTTGGAGAGCAAGTGATAGCATTATATGTAGTGTATTCTCTCTTATAACCCTCTAAAATATGTATCGTGGCCCAGACTTGTAGCAGTCCTGACTCGGCCTTTGAAAATCGACACCCGTACTTCACTTGTACTTGAATGCCGCAGATTCAAACGCCGAATCTGGCTTGTCGGAACTTATAACACATTAAGTATACAACACAGCGGAAGAAATGAATAGTATATATCATATACAACTCCAATGATAAAATATCCAAATATACAACAATGATCAATATCAGAGATACAATGAAATGTTGCAGCGGAAACACCAATGAACCAGCAGCGGAAATAACTAGAACTTGCAACTCCAGAAGAAACACCAATATCAGCAAACTCCATAGATAGATCGAACCACCATCAAGTTGCACTAATCTAAGCAAGTCCAGTCCATGAATCCGAAGATTCCAAAGAATTCCAAAGAGAAAGCTAAAAGCTACTGAATCTATATCTACAATCTGAAAAACCCAACTCTAGACTGTCCGTGTAGAAAATTGTGGGCACCCCGAGTTTAGGAAGGGAATAATAAACTCCGGGTAAGTCATGGGACTGGTATGAGAAAATAAAAACAGTTTTTCTTTAAAACAAACAACAAAAGATTTTTTAAAATATTGAAATCCGCAATGCTTTTTGGAAAATGAAACTACCATAAGGCCTACTGGCACACACACCATGCAATCACAAACTTGGGGGTTTCTTCTTATGATAGTCAAAAAATTTTACTACGTGAAATTCATTTGATATTATTATTAGTGCATAGTGGAAAACATTTTGAAAATACAATATTAATCTTAGCCAGCATGGGTACCATTATACTATGCCTACTATCGCTACCACCTGAGGTGGCAGGTAATACAACTGCAATCGTAAAGGGCTCGTACTGTTTGATTGGATTTCCAACAAATAGTCAAGCCAAGGAACTTCCCATTGCCACATGGGTACACCTCTGGAGGGATGCCCCGAGAACCTACCCGGCTCTCTGCTAACACAAGGCCGGTGTACTCCCTTCCCCGGAGTACAACCTAAGATATGCCGCCCTCGGTCGTTTGTGACCTTTATCCGGGGATCCTCTACACCAACAACATCATACAGTAATAAATATACAGTGTCCTCATGAGTAAGTATCTGGGCTCCATACCATGATACCACCCTTTTCCAGAAGGAATGGACATACCCTAGGGGTGCGACCCTTGAAACCTTGCCGCATCTTTCCTGTTTCGACCATTACCGGGTTGTGAGGCTCGATCAGGTCTCGTCCACAAAGCTACGTTTTTTCACAAAGTCATGCTTTGATCAACAAATGATCAGCAACACTTCGTGTACCACATTACCAAATTGAGAATGTATCACTAGTAACTATCAACTACATAACCTCTGAGCTCGTACGTCTCAGAGAAGGGTGTTAAGCTAAGAGAATAAGTCTCCGCCACCAAACAGAAATGTATTTGATAGAAACCAACTTTACATCTCAAAGTGTAATGTCAGACACACATCCATACAAGTCTGTTCCGGGTTCGAACAGAACCGAAGGCACTTCCGAAGAAGCCCTTGCAATTTCGGATAATTTCTAATCACGTCCAGACTTCCCATCACATATGGAGATCTCTATACCGGGGATCAGCCGGGGCAGAGACAATCGACGAGTTATCCATTCGTTTTCGAAAATATTCGATCTTCACCATCGGTCTTCAAATGCTATCCATATCGTCGTATCATTATTCGGAATGGGTTATATGACACAAGGTCCTTCCTCGGCTAAACCGAACAATAAGCGCAATATTTTAAAACATATGCATATGGGATTTTATGGGATTTCAGTTAAGTCACAACTTAAAATCCAAAACTTTTCTTTCAAATGGTTTAAACAAATTACCATTTTCAAATCTTTAAACAAAAAGATTCACTTCACAAAGATCACCCAGATTTCACAAAGATTCATTCACAGCTTTTCAAAACAATTTCCATTTCAATTTGGATAAACTCATTCAATCTTTAAATCAAAGATTTAATAGCTTTCGAACCCGTTTTCGATTCAAATCTTGTATATAAAAGATACACCTTTCAAACTCCTCTTCAATTTCAAAACAAGTTATAATAATCCTTCACAAAGGTTCATTCATAGCTTTCAAAACAATTCACAATTTCATTTCAAACTTGAAACTTTTCAACACAAATTGGAAATCCTTTCCTTATATGAAAGCTATTATTGTTTGAAAACAAATAGTTTTCGTTTCGGAAAAATCTAATTATATTTGTACATGTTAAAACCCCTTAAGTATAAAACTTAGGTCAAATTCAAATTCTCAAAACAATGCTTTTAAAATGTTTTAAAACCTATATATAAACACAGTTATAACTTGTACAACCTTTTTAAACCATAATTTCCAAACATAGAATTCAATTTCAAATCTTGAATTCAAATTCAAATCAAACTGTTTAAAATTCAAAACTTTATTAAGTTATTCGAAATAACTTTTTTATCTTTGAAACCCTTTTTCAAAAACTTTATATATTTAACCCAAATCCATTTCTACAACTATTTGAATTCAAATTTCAATTTAGAAATTATTTTCTAAAATCTGTGACTTAACCGATTTCCTCGTGCAATCCATATTTGTGTGTGCAAGGTGTAGTCCAGGGGTTTTTACACAATAGTGCAACATCATCAGTCATCACAGATTCAAACACATCAATATTGATAAGCCGTATAATCCAATAACGCTTATCATCATTCACAGATTAAAAAATAGATGTATCACAGATAAAATAATAAATAAATAAATACACACAACTCAATTCATAGAATAGGATATTGCCGTCCAGAGATAACAATCAATTCAAGGCATTTCACACAATGCAAACATTATAAGCAATCCAAGCGCACAATAATCATTTATAAACAGGATTAATTAATTGTTTAATCCTAAATTAATTCAATTTAAATTTTGATTTTTTAAATTAATTACTTATGAATTAATTACTTAATCTTGATTAATTAATTACAAATCATTTGGTATTAATTTATTAAATTAATTAATTAATCATAAATTATCCATCTTAATTAATTATTCTTAATTAATTAATTACCTCTTAATTAATCATATTAATTAATTTACCCTTTAAGTTAATTACATAATCAATTAATCCTCAATTAATTATTAAGTAATTATCTCTTAATCATTAATTAATTAGAAATCATTCATCAGTTTCACCTTTAATCCTTAATTGATTAATCTCTAATCATTACTTAATTCATCTTCAATTAATTAATTCACTTTTAAATTAATCATGTTGATTTATTACTTAATTGACCTTTAATTTATTATCCTTAAATTAATCACCTTAATTAATTAATCACATTAATTAATTATCCTTTAATTATTAACCCATTAACCTTCCTTTATTAAGTAATTTATTTTTTAATTACTTAAGAATTTAAATCATTTTGAAAGATAAACCATCTTTATTATTTTAATTTTCATTAAATCTTCATTTAATAACCTTTGGAAAAAAATATCATTAATATAAAATTTAACTTAAACCTTTAAGTTGAATAAATGATTAGAAAACATTTCAATTTCACAACTGTTTACTTAATTACAAAAATTAAATTTATTTAAAATAAATTTTGAAACAAAGGTTATATGGATTTATACCACTTCAAACTTCATTAATTTGAAATAACTTTATTTTAAACCTTTAACTAGTTCCAAAACTAAACAAAAACAATTATTTAAAGAATTAGTTAACATTTATTTTGAAACTTTTGATTTTTGTTTTAAAGTTTTAAATCTACTAATATACTTATTCGAGCTTAACCCTTGATTTCCCCGAGTCTGAAACCAATCTCCCCGAGCTACCTTTTTTTCCTTTGAAAATTTAAATTTGTTTTTAAATTTATAACTATCGTAACCACCCATGAGCTACTCGATAACCCATTCGAGCTATAACCCCACTTACCCGAGCACAGACTCGAGTTTAATTTCTTCTTCTTCTTCGATGCTTCCTTTATCTCAGCCACCACCATATACGCATGCACGTGTACACGCGATCATCTACGATCTGATCATCACCACCACCTCCAACAAGTCACAGACGACTCACGCAATTGCTACGACCAACCAGATCAATGCGTTTGACCTGGAATTAGAAGTGTGTGATCGAACAACCTCCAGTAATCAACACAATCACCAAAAGCCACCACTGCCAATGATCCTGGTCGCCAGAACCCATGCCGTCCAATCTAGAGTAGCATATCGAACCCATGCTTCGATTCCATCTGGTGCGGTAGCACTCGATCCTCCACCGATGATGAAAATGCCATGACAATCAAAACAAACAAAACGAGGCATGAAACCCTAAATCATCACCATGCCATCATCTCGATGATCGGAAAATTTCCCGATCATTTTTGTCGAGATCCCCCATCCTCAAACACGCTTCAGTAAAAATCTCGAGGCCAATTACTTCGCCAATCACCAGAAAATACTCGATATCCATATAACGTCCAACTCTCTATTTCCCATTATTAAAAAGCCTAAAAATCTTGATTTTAATTTTAAAAATCTTAGTTTTCTATGACAAAACAAATTATATACCTGAAACAAGCAATTACTATAATCGAGATTTTGATAGGTTTCAAAATAATTGTTCTTCTTCCCTTTTTTTATTTAAAATCGGCTTTAGATTAAATTCTGAAACATTTTTAAAAATAAATATTTTGATATAAATAACAATTTTTATATATTAAAGTCTAAATAGATTCAGGGAGGAAGGTTTTGGATTTTTTTTTTCATGTTTGGAAACCTTAACAACAAGGAACAGAGCCTAAATGCTAGCATGCGTATCATTATCCTTAAGCATACATATACATGCAAGCATAATCATATCATCAATCAAGCACATTGGAGATCATACATCACAGATCATTCAAACATATATCAGGTTGAGTTTTCTCACCTTAAAAAGCAGAGAACAAAGTGGAAGCAAAAGCTTGGAACTGGGATTTTGTTGTTTCTAGGTTTTGAAATGCTTTGGTTTTTTTATTCTTGAAGCTTGATACAGTTGAATCCACATTGGCATGCTTTGATTTGTTGATCTCGAGTTAAACCTGCCTTTGTTCTTGATTTGCTTTGCATCTTGTTTGATTTTCAGGTTTGAGATGAACTTGAATTTTGCCTTGAATTTGATTTGGTTCTTAAATCTGGAAACTGGAATTTTTTTCTTTTTGTTTCCAAATTTTGAAAACTGGATTGATCTGGTTTTGAAGATGATCTGCACTTTGCTTTGATCTCAGATTTTAGTTGAGATGCTTCTGTTTTCTGGTTTTGAATTGAAAATTGAGAAATTGGTATTATTGAATTGCTTTGATCTTTTTTAGGCTTTTTGATAATTTTGTTTCAGGCTAGAGATGCACCTTGATTTAGCTTTAGTTTTTGATTCACTTTGATCTTATCTCTTATTTTTGAAAAATAGAGGAGATGATTCTCAAATGGAAATGTAATAACCTAGTCTCTTTTTTTCTTTTCTTTCCATGCATGTTTTTTTCTAATTTCAAATTTAAAGAAAAGTTTATTTGTTTTGCCACTTGTCAATTTAGTTTAACACTTTTAAGTTAAGATATGAAACCTCTCACACTTGTTTAAACTTAAGTTTACTCTCTACACATTTGTTGAAATACAACATTTTCATGTCTAGTCCTTACTTTAAATAAATATATACATTATGGTTTAAACCCTTATATTATTAAAGTTTACATTTGTTTATTCGCATTTCTAAAATATTTACATATGCCTTTTACATGTATTTATGTTTTAAATAAAATTTTATATCAGTTTTTATGTTGTACTTACACAATTTTATAACAAAAAATTTGAAATCAGATTATTCATTACCAACAATTATATATATATGTATTAGTTCCTTGAAACATAAAGTTTAATAAATCCAATATTTATTTATAAAATATTTATCCTTGAATTTTTTTCTAAATCAAATTCCAAATCACAATTCATTTATATAATAATATATAAACATACATATTATTAATTTTGAAATTTCAAACACAATTTATATTTTATTCCCAAATCTTCAAATAAATTCCCAATTAATTCATCATTTAACCAAAATTCTATATTGATTCCAAATAAATTAGGCTTAAAAATTAGGAATGTTACAGATTCCCACTTAAGAAAATTTCATCCACGAAATTTGCTAAACGGGAAGATAACAAAGAATAGTTGAAAGATAGAGAAGTATCTTTCTAGATCAAACCAAATATCTATTCTGCATTTGGCTTGCCAAATCAGAATATTAACAATAGATACGGGAATAAACTCATTTAACATTTTACGAAATCTCGGGTCATTCAGTTTACGAATATGCAGGGGCACTGGTTAGTTCGAAGAGATAACTAACCATTCGTAGAACATATCTGGACCTAACAGAACAGATAATGGGTATTCAATCCAGGTTGGAATATCGCAAAGTATACACTAGCTTGTCCATCTCCGGACTTTGATCCACACCAGAAATTTCAACAAAAATTTTCAAATTTTAGTTTTGATCAAAATCATTTTATTGATACAATTTAATTTAACTTCATATTTAATTTACCAATTTATTTCAATTAAAATTTCAAATTGATTAAAGTTAAAACGAAAAGCTGACAACGAGAATACGAGATAGGAGTTTATCAACAATGATTCGTAGGGCTACCATCACACCAAAACTTCTCCTTCGAGCTGCCACGAAGCCACCAAAGAATTGAAATCAGATGATCAAAGAAGATTGATAGAGAATGATTGTTTCTTGTGTTATTACAGGGCATTGACCATATGAAGTGGTACTTTCCTGTCCCCTATCTCGTCCTCTTCTTGCGCTCATACTCACTATCAGTGAATAGTAAGAGAATTTACTGAGGCATTCGAATGGATATCTTAGGGATACTCATTCTAGGGTATACTTCACCCTATCTCTAATGAGTTATCTAATGTGTCATACTCCTGAACTAAAGTTTCAACCTTCAGCTCTGATACCAAATGTAGCGGTCCTGACTCGTCCTTCGAAAATTGACACCCGTACTTCACTTGTACTTGAATGTCGCAGGTTCAAACGCCGAATCTAGCTCACCGGAGCTTATAACACATTAAGTATACAACACAGCGGAAGAAATGAATAGTATATATCATATACAACTCCAATGATAAAATATCCAAATATACAACAATGATCAATATCAGAGACATAATGAAATGCTACAGCGGAAACACCAATGAATCGGCAGTGGAAACAACTAGAACTTGCAACTCCAGAAGAAAGACCATTATCAGCAATCTCCTAAGATATCTCGAACCACCATCAAGTTGCACTAAGCTAAGCAAGTCCAGTCCGTGAATCCGAAGACTCCAAAGAATTTCAAAGAGAAAGCTGAAAGCTACTGAATCTATATCTACTATCTGAAAAACCCCACTCTAGACTGCCCGTGTGGAAAATTGTGGGCACCCAGAGTTTAGGAAGGGAACAATAAACTCCGGGTCAGTCATGGGACTGGTATGAGCAAACAAAAACAGTTTTTCGTACAAACAACAAAAGATTTTTTTAAAATATTGAAATCCACAATTCTTTTTGGAAAATGAAACTACCATAAAGCCTCCCGGCACACACACCATGCAATCGCACACTTGGGGAGATTTCTCCTTATGATAGTCAAAAATGCTTACTACGCGAAATCCATTTGATATTATTATTAGTTCATAGTGGAAAACATTTCAAAAATATAATATTAATCTTAGCCAGCGTAGGTACCATTATATTATGCCTACTATAGCTACCACCTGAGGTGGCAGGTAATACAACTGCAATCGTAAAGGGCTCGTATTGTTTGATTGGATTTCCAACAAATGGTCAGGCCAAGGAACTTCCCATTGCCACATGGGTACGCCTCTGGAGGGATGCCCCAAGAACCTACCCGGCTCTCTGCTAACACAAGGCCGGTGTACTTCCTTCCCGGGGGTACAACCTAAGATATGCCACCCCCGGTCGTTTGCGACCTTTATCCAAGGATCCTCTACACCAACAACATCACACAATAATAAATATACAGTGTCCACATGAGTAAGTATCTGGGCTCCATACCATGATACCACCCTTTTCCAGAAGGAATGGACATACCCTAGGGGTGCGACCCCTAAAATCTTGCCGCATCTTTCCTGTTTCGACCATTACCGGGTTGTGAGGCTCGATGAGATCTCGTCCACAAAGCTACGCTTTTGCACAAAGCCATGCTTTGATCAAAAAATGATCAGCAGCACTTCGTGTGCCACATTACCAAATTGAGAATGTATCACTAGTAACTATCAACTACATAACCTCTGAGCTCGTACGTCTCAGAGAAGGGTGTTAAGCTAAGAGAATAAGTCTCCGCCACCAAACAGAAATGTATTTGATAGAAACCAACTTTACATCTCAAAGTGTAATGCCTGACACACATCCATACAAGTCTGTTCCGGGTTCGAACAGAACCGAAGGCACTTCCGAAGAAGCCCTTGCAAATCCGGATAATTCCTAATCACGTCCGGACTTCTCATCACATATGGAGATCTCTATACCGGGGATCAGCTGGGGCAGAGACCATCGACGAGTTATCCTTTCGTTTTTGGAAATATCCGGTCTTCACCACCGGTCTTCAAATGCTATGCATATCGTCGTATCATTATTCGGAATGGGTTATATGGCACAAGGTCCTCCCCCGGCAAAACCGAATAATGAGTGCAATATTTTAAAACATATGGATATGAGATTTCAGTTAAGTCACAACTTAAAATACAAAACTTTTCTTTCAAATGGTTTAAACAAATTACCATTTTCAAATCTTTAAACAAAAAGATTCACTTCACAAAGTTCACCCAGATTTCACAACGATTCATTCACAGCTTTTCAAAATAGTTTCCATTTCAATTTGGATAAACTAATTCAATCTTTAAATCGAAGATTTAATAGCTTTCGAACCCGTTTCCAATTCAAATGTTTTATATAAAAGATACAACCTTTTAAACTCCTCTTCGATTTCAAAACAAGGTTTAATAATCTTTCACAAAGGTTCATTCATAGCTTTCAAAACAATTCACAATTTCATTTCGAACTTGAAACTTTTCAACACAGATTGGAAATCCTTTCCTTATATGAAATCTATTATTGTTTGAAAACAAAAAGTTTTCGTTTCGGAAAAATCCAATTATATTTGTACAAGTTAAAGCCCCTTAAGTATAAAACTTAGGTTAAATTCAAATTCTCAAAACAATGCTTTTAAAATGTTTTAAAACCCATATATAAACACAGTTATAACTTGTACAACCTTTTAAACCATAATTTCCAAACATAGAATTCAATTTCAACAAATTCAATTCAAACTATTTAAAATTCAAAACTTTTTAAGTTATTCGAAATAACTTTTTTATCATTGAAACCTTTTTCAAAAACTATCCATTTCTAAAACTATTTGAATTCAAATTTCAATTTAGAAATTATTTTCTAAAATCTGTGACTTAACCGATTTCCTCGTGAAATCCATATTTGTGTGTGTAAGGTGTAGTCCAGGGGTTTTTACACAATAGTGCAACATCATCAGTCGTCACAGATTCAAACACATCAATATTGATAAGCGGTATAATCCAATAACGCTTATCATCATTCACAGATTCACAAATAGATGTATCGCAGATAAAATAATAAATAAATAAATACACACACCTCAATTCACAGAACAAGATCTTACAGTCCAGAGATAACAATCAATTCAAAGCATTTCACACAATGCAAACATTCATAAGCAATCCAGGCATACAATAATCATTTATAAACAGGATTAGTTAATTGTTTAATCCTAAATTAATTCAATTTAAATTTCGATTTTTTAAATTAATTACTTATGAATTAATTACTTAATCTTGATTAATTAATTACAAATCATTTGGTATTAATTTATGAAATTAATTAAATAATTGTAAATTATCCATCTTAATTAATTATTCTTAATTAATTAATTACCTCTTAATTATTCACATTAATTAAATTACCCTTTAAGTTAATTACATAATTAATTAATCCTCAATTAATTATTAAGTAATTATCACTTAATCATTAATTAATTATAAATCATTCATCAATATCACCTTTAATCCTTAATTGATTAATCTCTAATCATTACTTAATTCATCTTTAATTAATTAATTCACTTTTAAATTAATCATATTGATTTATTACTTAATTGACCTTTAATTTATTATCCTTAAAATAATCACCTTAATTAATTAATTATCCTTTAATTATTAACCCATTAACCTTCCTTTATTAAGTAATATATTTTTTAATTACTTAAGAATTTAAATCAATTTAAAAGATAAACCATTTATCTTTATTATTTTAATTTTCATTAAATTTAACCTTTGGAAAAAAAATATCATCAATATAAAATTTAACTTAAAACCTTTGATTCCATCTGAAGGTTTTATTAAGTAAATTACCCTTTAAGTTAATTACATAATTAATTAATCCTCAATTAATTATTAAGTAATTATCTCTTAATCATTAATTAATTATAAATCATTCATCAATATCACCTTTAATCCTTAATTGATTAATCTCTAATCATTACTTAATTCATCTTTGATTAATTTATTCACTTTTAAATTAATCATATTGATTTATTACTTAATTGACCTTTAATTTATTATCCTTAAAATAATCACCTTAATTAATTAATCACATTAATTAATTATCCTTTAATTATTAACCCATTAACCTTCCTTTATTAAGTAATATATTTTTTAATTACTTAAGAATTTAAATCAATTTAAAAGATAAACCATTTATCTTTAGTATTTTAATTTTCATTAAATTTAACCTTTGGAAAAAAATATCATCAATATAAAATTTAACTTAAAACCTTTGATTCCATCAATATAAAATTTAACTTAAAACCTTTGTCCTGTTCGCCAGAACCCATGCCGTCCAATCTAGAATAGCATCTCGAACCCATGCCTCGATTCCATCTGGTGCGGTAGCACTCGATCCTCCACCGATGAAGAAAACGCCACGACAATAAACACGACCAAAATGAGGCATGAAACCCTAAATCATCACTATGATCGGAAAATTTTCCGATCATTTTTGCCGAGATCCCCCATCCTCAAACATGCTTCAGTAAAAATCTCGAGGCCAATTACTTCGCCAATTACAAGAAAATACTCGATATCCATATAACGTCCAACTCACTATTTCTCGTTATTCAAAAGCCTAAAAATTTTGATTTTAATTTTAAAAATCTTAGTTTTCGATGACAAAACAAATGATATACCTGAAACAAGCAATTACTATAATCGAGATTTTGATAGGTTTCAAAAAACTGTTCTTCTTCCCTTTTTTTTATTTAAAACTGGCTTTAGATTAAATTCTGAAACATTTTTAAAAATAAATATATTGATATAAATAACAATTTTTATTTATATATTAAAGTCTAAATAGATTTAGGGAGGAAGATTTTGGAGTTTTTTTCAAGTTTGGAAACCTGGACAACAAGGAACAGAGCCTAAATGCTGGCATGCATATCATTATCCTTAAGCATACACATACATGCAAGCATAATCATATCATCAATCAAGCACATTGGAGATCATACATCACAAATCATTCAAACATATATCAGGTTGAGTTTGCTCACCTTAAAAAGCAGAGAACAGAGTGGAAGCAAAAGCCTGGAACTGGGATTTTGCTGTTTCCAGGTTTTGAAATGCTTTGGTTTTTGATTCTTGAAGCTTGATACTGTTGAATCCACATTGGCATGCTTTGATTTGTTGATCTCGAATTAAATTTGCCTTTGTTCTTGATTTGCTTTGCATCTTGTTTGATTTTCAGGTTTGAGTTGAACTTGAATTTTTCCTTGAATTTGATTTGGTTCTTAAATCTGGAAATTGGAATTTTTTTCTTTTTGTTTGCAGATTTTGAAAACTGGATTGATCTGGTTTTGAAGATGACCTGCACTTTGCTTTGATCTCAGATTTTAGTTCAAATGCTTTTGTTTTCTGGTTTTGAATTGAGAACTGAGAAATTGGTTTTATTGAGCTACTTTGATTTTTTTCCAGGCTTTTTGATAATTTTGTTTCAGGCTAGAGATGCACCTTGATTTAGCTTTAGTTTTTGATTCACTTTGATCTTATTTCTTAGTTTTGAAAAATAGAGGAGATGATTCTCAAATGGAAACGTAATAGCCTGGTCTCTTTTTTTTCTTTTCTTTCAATGCTAGTTTTTTTTTCTAATTTCAAATTTAAAGAAAAGTTTATTTTTTTTGCCACTTGTCAATTTAGTTTAAAACTTGTAAGTTAAGATATGAATCCTCTCACACTTGTTTAAACTTAAGTTTATTCTCTTCACATTTGTTAAAATACAACATTTTCATGTCTAGTCCTTACTTTAAATAAATTTATACATTTTGGTTTAAACCCTTATATTATTAAAGTTTACATTTGTTTATTCACAATTCTAAAATATTTACATATGCCTTTTACATGTATTTATGTTTTAAAAAAAATTATATCACTTTTTATGTTGTACTTATACAATTTTATAACAAAAAATTTGAAATCAGATTATTCACTACCAACAATTATATATATATATATATATATATTAGTTCCTTGAAACATAAAGTTTAATAAATCCAACATTTATTTATAAAATATTTAACCTTGAATTTTTTTTCTAAATAAAATTCCAAATCAAAATTCATTATATAATAATAAATAAACATACATATTATTAATTCTGAAAATTCAAACACAATTTATATTTTATTCCCAAATCCTCAAATAAATTCCCAATTAATTCATAATTTAACCAAAATTCTATATTAATTTCCAAATAAATTAGGCTTAAAAATTAGGAATGTTACAAGACTTGTTTACATGTCTAATGTTGTTGTTTGATTTATTTGGAAATTATGTGTGAATGGTTGAAGTCGAAATTGTCACTATAAACGTACTTCGAAATTCTCCGTATTTGACACTGGTTAAATTGGTTAAAATCTGAATATATTGTGAATATATATTGGATTTCCCTATACACATGTTTTAAGTTTGTTCGACATAAATGAATAGGTTTGGAAAGTTTTTGAAATTGTGAAACAAAGTATTTTTGAAAATCCTGATTTCAAGTAAAGTAAAAAAGGCTTTACTTTAGATAATTTTCCAAATCCTTAAAAGTAGTTTTATGAAAGTTTATTAAAATATTTCAAAAAAGGAAGTTTGAAGTTTAAATATTTTTTTATAATTATTTCTAAAATTTTAAAATATAGAGTTTTAAATTGTAAAAAAATGTTTTTATCGTTTTTAAATAAATATAAAATAAGTATAATTAAGTAATATTTAGAATAAATGTTATAAACCATAGTATAAGTATTTTAAAGTATATTTTAAGTATATATCGTTTTTAGAAAATTAGTAATTATTTTATAAAGTAATTTGGAGCATTAGTAATATAAATATCATTTAAAGAAGTTTTAGATGGAAAAGGGATTAAGTATTCTGGAAAAGAAAGGTTTTTGGGAATATAACACTTATGTTTTAATAAATGATTATCTAAAATTAATTAAAAAGGTATACGCCTTGTTTAAAAAGTGAAGATGCACTCAGATCTTTAAATGGATGTATTTCAAGGTTAATGACAAGTATAAAAGTGATTTTGGGTTTATAGTAATAATGTTTAAGCAATAATTGTTTTTAACCCATTTAACTATACTTTTGTAAAGTAATATAATCTTTAAAAGAGAATTTTAAAGATAATGATTAAATGAAGTGTTTTGGGTTTGTTGTGAACGGTATTTTAATAACATTTATTTTCAAACCCTTGAATTATATTTTAAAGTGGAAAATATTGTTAGATACTTTTGGAAAATACTTATATCTTTAATAATGGAATTTCAAAAATAATAACGAATATGGAATCTTTTGGGAAAAATGATAAAAAAAACATAAGTTTTAAAGTAGAAAAAGAAAAGAGGTTTATGGTAACAACGTGTAAGTAACATTTGTTTTTAACCCCTTCGATTACATTTATAAAGTAAATCTTGTTAAGGATGTTAGAATATACTTATACCGTTAAGATACGTATATGAATACTTTTTGAAGTATTGAAAAGAGTACAAATGAATAGGGAATTATAGAATACTTGTATATACCATCGATAACGATATTTTTAAATATGTATATACAAGTAGAAAAGGGAAGTTTTAATTAATAAAGTAAGATTAATTAAAAGGGGGATTAAAAGCCGTTTATATGACTTGATTGTGCTTTATGAGTCTTAATTATACTAGTGTGATTACTTATGTATGGGAAGTACTCGAGACTTACTTTCCCTTATGGGCTCATTCTAATTATTGTTGAAAGTGATCAAATATAACTCAGGAAATATCTAGAAGAAACACGGGAATTATATGGTACAGTTATCCTTAGTGATGCTATACTATACTTATAAACTCGTTTTGTTCTTCTAGGACAAATAATAAGGAAATCCATCTGATTAGAGGGTGATCTCCACTCTTATGTATTGTTTGTTTATTTCTAAAAGAATCGGAGTTGAGTTTACTGAAAATACAACGATTGGATTTTGAAGCGTCCGGCAAGCGGGGGAGTTACTTATATGAGATGAATCAAAACCGTAACCACTCCAAAATTATATACGTGTTCTATGCTTTGGAAGAGGTCCGTGATTGGTTTGAGATGTTGGAATCTATATTGAGATTTAAGATCTGTTTGAGATGCTCAAATAAATGTAGTTGTTCATGAACTATTTAGGATTTGGGAATCCATATGTGATTCCTAGATCTCTTGAAATATGGGAATCCATATGTGGTTCTAAGATTTGTTCGAGTAGTGACTTATATACTGGAATACCAGGCATAGCCTCATCAGTGGACATGACTAAACAAGAGATAGAATGCATAGACCAAGGGTTTAACTAATCCAAGTGTGTAAATGACTCTATCCTGGAGATACATATTGTTATGCATGCGTGATTGGTGCACTCAGCTTCATGTTTTAGCCAGCTACGTATTTCCAATGTACAACAGCTAAGGATGTAAGATGCTTCGGTAGGATATCTCTGATCCTTATATAGGAGGAATGTTCTCGAAGTACTGAGGGCACCTCCATGAAATACTACACAATTGGCGATCACATCTTAATGGTTTCGATTGTATACTTATTTTAGTCGTGGTGTATACTCATATGTATCACAACTACTTGATTATTTATATTCCACACCTTAGACATTATTATAATATTACTGGATTTTCTAGTAGAAATGCTTTGGTTATTATAAGGTAAAAATCTGTTCATGTTTATTTGTAGAGTGGTCTTATGAGATACCTTTATTTTTGAAGGGTTTTATAAGTAGAAAAATCCATATGGTTTGAGTTTCTCATGCTGGTTTACCAGACTGATCAGGATGTTATTTCCTCATAGTGCTTAGTTCAGCCCTGAGTATATTTTCAGATTTAGTTAGATGCTTTGGAGTTTCAGGAGACGAGCTGGATACCTCTAAGATCTATTCACGTATTTATTTCCATTATATTACTTGTTATGTATCTATCCTCATTTGTAAGGAGAGGCTGTTATAACTGTCGGGACCGATGATAGGTTAATTTACTCTGATTGATGTATGTATATTAAAGTTTTCTTTTTGGTACAGATCTTTTGAGATATTATACGTTCTCGTTCCACATGTGAGATTCTGATATCGTATTCTTCTTTCTTATTCTGTTTCTTTTTTCCTTTACCCTAACGTTCTTTCTTTCTGGCACTTGGGTGTTCGACATGTGAATACTGTAGATGTATTAGTGTCAACGTTCAAGAGTTGAAAAGACCGTTTGTTACATTTGGTATCAGAGCTGAATGTTAAGTGAGAACCATTGCTTTGTGGGTGTATAACTTATTATGAGATAAGGTAATGGAATGCTTTATTATGAGTCGAGTGTATTATATATAAATGAGAGTGCGTATTTGTTATTGTTATACAAAAATGCTTTGTGTTATGTTGATGGGTATGTTGATTGGTTTATGGATTCTCTTCAATACATGTTGCCAATGTTATTAAATGGTATCTCTAAATATTTGAATAATAAAAATCGACATGGTATTATAATGAAATCGGTAAATGAAATAGTTCTACCTAGGATTATATTTCATACATAAAAGAATAATTTTCAAAATTTGATATAATTATTTATGATGTGTTTGTTTGTTATGAAATAACAATACTCAATTATTATCACTTATTATTTGTTGATTTTTGAATTATGCTTAGCTAGTTTATGAGCAGTTCTAACTTTTCACTACATGGTTTGGGTAGATAGTAACTTATGGAAATATTGAAATGAACACCTTGTGAATTAAGTTTCACAGTTTGACTATAATGCATTCGAAAATAATATTGGGTTAAAAAGTTAACTTTAATAAAAGTTGTTTATTATAATCTTTAAGAAAGATAATATGTTTTATAAATAAATTTTTGTGTAATGATTTTATATAAGAAAGTGACTTTATATAAGTATGGTCTATAAAGTATAGTGTATAAATAAAAAATATGTAAACTGAGAATTTAGGAAATTATATCAATTTTTTTTCAAAGTTTGTGAAGAGAAAATAATATTAGTATTTATGAATAGAAATATTTTAAAAGGGTTTTATAGAGGTAGAAACTATTTTACTCACTTCTGTCATTGGAAAGTAATTCTGGTAATGCTATGCATCATTGGCATTTATTTTCAAGTTTCAAAATGAAGATTGCTACCACAGCATTTTTGCTCCATAGTTGTTTTGGTAAAACGAATTTGATTTATATTCTGAAAGTATGGTTTAATATACAAAAGTTATAAATACATATTATTCCCAAATCAGGTGTTTAATTCTTAAATTTTTGGTTAAGTTATATTATGGATGCATGTATCCTATGCATTAGGGTAGTTTAGTTGTGTATCTTGTTTTGATCTATTGATTAGTAGTTTTCAATTATCGGGATGTAATGAATTTTTCAGTGAAATTGGACAATCGAAAACTTCCGAATTGATATAGAGCTAAGTATTTTTATAAAAATATAAATATAAGTTTAGGTGGCTCTTGAATAGAAAATATGGTTAGGATTTAAACAATTTTTAAATTCTTGAACATATTTTTTAAGTAAATGAATTGGATGTTTTTGTATATCCTCTTAGGATGTAGTGGAGTATTATACAAGTGTGTACTTAGATTCTATAATGTTTAATAACTTGAAGTAAAGGTTTATGGATTCATAAATGATTTTAGTATTAAATGAGGAATACAATATGGAAAATGAATGTGATTTAAATATAGAGTAATTAGTGTAGTTAGGAAACCAATTAGAATAAAGTACATAAGTTGTATTAGATAGTTTTATTCGCATGACAGTTCTTGATTCAGGATTCAAATACATGATTTCAAAGAGATTTACACCGGTCCAAGTTAGGATTTTTCACTCTATTCTTGATATGATCCTGAAATTTTATATCATAGTATATGGATATATAAGGAGAACGTAGTTTTATAATCAAGGAACCTGATTGGAGTCTGCACTGTATAAGTTAGTGAGATATACTAGTTTGGAAGTGAAATTTAGTGATCGAGTGAGTGATCATTTTAGAATTGCCTACGGATGGTCCATGTGCATCGTACGGGCTTTAATAATGCTAGTATGCCATATTTTATTGGCTTATGGAGAGTTTGAAAAATGACTATTCGATATGTTCTAAGGTAGCATGAGTAATCGACTAAGTAATAACCTGAGACTATTAAGTGTGAGGTAACAGTTAGTTGATTGTTTGTCATCCAGGTGTGATGAGAAGGTTTTTGAACCGGTACGAACTATGAACTATGGTTGCGAGTGATTGTAGTACTATGCAGTACTGTTATGTGATTGTTCTTTGGTAGCAAGTGATTGTAGTACTGTGTAGGATTGTTATGTCATCATTTCCTTGAATGTTGGTGATTCCAATACCATTAGGTATTGATGCGTGATTGTTATTTTGTTGCTCATGTTAGTATTTAGCGGCTGAAATATTCTAAGGGGGAGACTATAACGATCCAGAATGTCAAATGCTTTATATTTAAATATTGGAATTATTTAAATCTTGGATTTAATGTAATAAAATTGATTTAATACGCTTATTTAAACTTTTTTAAATAATAAATGATAATGGTAAACTTTTAATTTTTAATTAATGCAATTAAACTTGTTTTAATAATAATTTTTTTAATCAACATGTGAAATTATCACCCAGAGGCACTATCACAAATGTTGGCGAAACCAGTGTCGTTGGATAAGGAATGTTGAGTTGTTGTGTGCAAATGAGTTTTGAAGTGATCCAACGTCCTATATGATTGTGCAAGCTCCTAACATTCAACAATTAACTTAAGAGAATTAAATTTATATATTTCACATTATAAATATAACCCCTAATCTACCTTCCTCTCCACAATTTTTTTTTCTCCTTCCTTCTTCAAAATCAACCGCCACTCCGTTTTCTCTTGTTCCAATTGTTTTGAGAGCTACAGGCATTGGTTAATGGCGGTTTTGGATCCGTTGAGCTTGTATGGTCAAGGGTTTCATATTCACAACTTTAAAGTTAGGTCCGACGATTATTGGTGATGCTCGATTACTGTTAGTCGTGTTGGGCCTTGGTCGTGGAAGATCTAGAAGTGGAGAGAGCTATCACATTGGTGGCGTTGTGTAACGACCCCGAAATTTCGACCTCGAAATTTCCAGATAGTTAGTGAAAAGAAGAAAGAGAAAGTAGAAAGAGATAGAAGAAGAATAGAAGAGAAACACACCTCTCACATTTGCAGCGGATAAAATATAATAACACATAAATAATAGTTTACAAGAAGAACTATATCATTACACTTATATCTTTATACATCAGAGTTACATCATTACACAAATACCAGACAATTAAAAATTAACTTGTCCCAGATAAATACAGCGAAACACCTCATACGTTCCTGCCATCCAGCTCTTCTCCTGAGCTTCAGAACGTCCTTACCTGAAAAGCTGTAATACTTGGTCTGACCCGAGCATTACATCAAAGTAACACCCGGGCCAGGCTGGAAACCATCGTGAGTAAACTCATCTAACATGGAATGCAAATCATACAACTTATATAAACCCGGGTAACTTGTATTAATTTACAACTTCACAAGCTGTAATAAACATTACTTATTTCACACATCAATTTCTAAGTGCCAAACTTAGATTAAATGGTCCAATTCACTTAAATCATTCCATATCAGCCTATTGATTTCACATATCAAATCTACATAGAATCGAAGTGGTTTCGGGTATTTATTAATACCCGACTCCGGTCTCTTCAATTCTCATGTCATCCTATAACAACAGTTTAAGTTTTAAACAATTCCATTTACCCAGAGTTACATATTTACATTGCACTTCATCATAGATAGACAACCATATTATCATAGTTTAATCCAAATATCATAGCACTTAGCATCTCATATCAGAGATATCAAATACAAGCATTCAATATCATTCAATCACTCATAGGCAAGATTAATTAGTCCCACCATTTCTAATTGATTTAATTAACTACCAATGAATTAAAGTAATTACTTATTACTTATCAATCTTGCCTATTTAACATCAATTAATTATATTCAATAAATTAATCATCCCTTAATTACTCATCTTGATTTATCATTCTTGATTAATCATCCTTAATGTAATTAAGTAATTTCCCTTATTTAATTACACAAATTAATTAACCCTCATCCATTCACATTAGTCGCATTGATCCTTAATTAATTACCCAAATTAACTTTTCCTTGAATCACTTACCTTGATTAATTATCCTTTAATTAATCATACACATTAAATTACTATCCCTTAATTAATTTCCTTAATTAATAAATCCTTTAATGAATTATACTAAGTAATGAATTCTTAATTACTTTCCTTAAGTAATTACCTTTAGTTGCTTTCATTACGTAATTATCCATTTGGTTAATTATCCTCAACCAATTAACCGTGATCATTAATTTAATCTTTAATTACCATTTAGATTAATCAGCCTTATCTATTCACATTAATTATCTTTTAATTAACCTCCTTATTAATGATCCTCTAATTACTTCAAGTAATTAATTCTTTTAATTAATTACATTTAACGAATAATTTTTAATCACATCATTACTTAATCTCAATTAATCTCATTTACTATCTTTTATTTACTTACATAATTAATAAATCACTTAAGACCTTAATATATTTAAAAGATAAACCATTTTATCATTATTAATATATATATATAAATATATATTTAATCTTTAAAATCCTTATTAAATAGACTTTAGAGAAAAAAAATTAGTCTGCCACCATCTTATTTACTTTAACCAAGTTAAATTAAGGATTTAAAATCACTCCATCTTCTAATCATTTCTTAATTACAATATCCTGTTTTTATTTAAGATATACTTCAAACAAAGGTTTTATATATTATGAAACACTTTTAACTTAATAAATTTAACAAAATTTATCTTAACCTTGTATTTATCTTAAACTCAATCAATACTTAATATTTCAAACGGAATGAGTTAAGAAATTTGTCCAAATCTTTTTTTTTATTTCATTCAGACAAAAACTGAACAACATCACAAAAGATAGGAGCAACTGAACCCATATTCTCAAGTTCAAAACTCAGCAATCCCCTATCCTATTACTCGAGCAAAAACTCAGTGCACTTTGGGTTCGTTCCCGAGACAACTACTTCATCCCAATCTTCATCATCACCTGACATATCGTGCACCAGTGCACTTGCACAGATGGCCGCCGGCGATCTGCCTCCACCTCCTAATGTCAACAAGTCACCGAACCACTCCTCACTCGATTACGACCATCCAACTTGATCATAAATCTCGAAATCGAAAATAAGCCTAATCGGTCGACCATAAACAATAACCTTCGATCGGAAATCGCTCCTCTCCGATGATTTCGATCACAAGATTCTTCACCTCTCAACCAAAAGTTACGCCACTACTTCTGCCTCGATTTTCCCCATCGCGAACTAACTCGATCCATCCTCAATTGTCAGAGCACCTTGACCAAAACGAGGGACAAAACCACCACCAAAACCCTAAATCAACGTCGCCCGCCCACCTCGGTGATCAGAAAATTCACCCTATATTTTCTTGCCACTACCCATCGACGAGCTATCTCCAAGAAGAAACTCAATCACCCTGATCAACTTGTTTACCAGAAAATGATGAAAACACCAATCATGTTCAGTTCGCAATATCTTGCGATTTTAAAACCTAAAATTCATGATTTAATTTTTTTAAATCATCATTCCAGATGATACATCAGATTGCAAGGTTGAATACATAATTTTATTCAAATTGAGATTTTAATATATTCATGCTTTGCTGAATCCTTTATTTTGTAAAAAAAAAAACTAACCTTAAATTTTCACTGGAAATACTTTTAAATCAAATCCCTTATTATTACAACAAGTTTGATTTTAAACATCAATACCTAACAAGAATAGGAGAGACACGTTGATCGCTTTTTGTTTTGTTTTTTGTTTTTTCAGTTTAAATCCTGTAAAGAAAGTTTGAAACCAGAACTCTACATTCACATAACTATTATACACATACAGACATTCTAAGTAATAATATATCCGTACCATGCATGTATTCAAATTTCACCTATCAGGACATTATCACAAATGATAATCATAAACATCAAAATAAAAACAGATCTGGGTTTAAAATAGAGAAGCTTACTCACTTTTCTGTTTGAACAGAGCAGACTCTTCTCTTCTTTTTTCTTTGAAAATATGAAACTGGACCTAATCTTTGATTCCTTATCTATACTCAGTTGAATTTGAAGTTGCCTAATGTGATTTGCCTACTGACATTGCTTTGCTTCCAGATTAAAAGGAAATGCAGCCTAATCATCTCAGGTTGAAGATAATGGATGCAAGCTTTGCATGTAGAAGATAATTCCAGGTTTTGCTTTGCTTTACGGTTTTGAAATTATCTGGAAGTGTTTATTGTTGTTAAAATCCCCTTTGATTTGTCTACCGGTTTCAGATTTCCTTTTCCTTCCCTTTTTTTTCTCTTTTTTTTATTAATTTTGAAGATAGAAAGAAAAGAAAAAGAAAAGATAAGAATTAGGACACTTGTATGCTTTAACTTACACATGTCATTTTTGTTTTATAGATTGCTTACACATGTAATCATAATGTACTTAATTTGTTTTATGTATTTATTAATTTTCTTAAATCTATATAATACCTTATACATGTAACCTTATATATTTATATTATAAATTTTCAATTTACTTTAATTAATGTCTTATGTGTTTATATTTAAACTTTATCTCCTATTTATCTATATAAAATTTTAAAAGTAAATGATGTAAAACTTCAATTGTACATTGATAAATAGTTGTACAATAGACTAGCTATATATGTATACACACTTTTAAATCTAATTTATTTTAAAATGTTTTATCTTTTGAATTTCAAATATTAACTCACATATATATTTAAACAATTTAAATTTGTTTGAAAATGAAAATTTAGCTTATTTAATAATGTATGAAAGAATTCATCACATTATTATTTGCTTGAAAGATAAAGTTTACAAATTAAATATTCTTGTCCTATGAAAAGGTAAATTTAGCCATATTAAGTATTTATAAAAGAAAAACATTAAACTAATATAGTCAAATTTAATAATTATCAAATGTTTAAAATTTAGCATTTATTATAGTTCAAATCCATCTATATAAAATTTCCAAATATAGAATTCATTTGTTCAAACTATAAATGAGTGTTTTTAACAAATTTAATCCTGTTAATTACAAATTAGCAGATGCCCAAAAAATTCGGGTTATCACATTCCTCCCCCCTTAGAATCTTTTCGTCCTCGAAAAGAACGAAATCAGAATTTATTAAATATTTTAAAACCAGTTAAAATATTCTTTGATCATTTTAAAACGCTTAAAAATCTGTATAATATTTTCAAAATAGTTTTTATAGAAAATATCATTTTATAACTCGATGTTTCAACCAGTCCATCCTTGTTCTCATAGAAATTCGGTCATACGTTGATCAGACGTATGACTGAAAATCTATATGTGCTTGGCAGACCCGTTTTCAACATCCAGCGAAAATACTTGAAAAATAATTTTATTGAAAATATTGAAAACAGTTTTTGAAAATAGAGGATATATCTTTGGTGAGAATGCTCTGGAAATCATCACCCCCATCCATGGTAGTAGTTAACCCGATGGTTACGTTGCCGTCCTGACAAAATCCACAGATAACTGTAGGCCTCAGCGCCCCTCGATTACACCATGGAACCCGCTACAGATCGCAGCTACAACTGGGGTTACGTAGTTATCACAGCAAAAACCCATATAACTGTAGGCATCAGCGCCCTCGAATTTCGCTGCCAAAAGAATGAAACTTCTCCTCTCCACTTGACCATAAATCGCAGTCTACCGATTTTGCGTTGCCTTCCCGGCAAAATCAAGTGTAGACCGTTGACACTCATCCTCCACACGATTTTCGCTATGGTCCCCACAGTAGATCGCAGTGACATCGAGTTACACTGTCGTCACAGCATAACCCAAATGCCCCTGTAGGCATCAGCGCCATCGACTTTCGCTACCCAATAATCCTCAGGAACTAGTTTGTCCGGACTCCTCACAGGATCAACTTTAGAACCACCCCTTGGGGCTCAAGGCAGCACCACCCGGTGGTACTCCTGAGAAGTCCATTCCAAGGGAGCGCCTTTTTCCCCAGAGCATCATCAAAACATTTTATACTATACATATATAGTATCTTTAAATCATACACCTAGTATGATCTCATACAAAGCTCCTTTACACAAAATCGATTATTCCAAAATCGATAATTCTCAAACTAGGCTTTTCAAATTCCCATATTGATTTTACCCAAAAATCAAAAGCCTTTCCAAATCCAAAGATTCCCAAAACCTTTTTTCAGAATCCTCATAAGATCCTTTGTACATATATAAACACCTCCAGAAACCATTTTCTTCTGGCAAAAGATTCATCAAGGGGAGTTTTATCTTATAAAACAAAGATATTTACTTTGTTTACTCAAAATCAGATATTCAAATTTGATTACTCTTTTCAATATCATTTTCATCCAAATCCGTACGATGTACACATATCATCCGTACGCTATACCAATCTGATCGCTCACTCGATCACACAATTTCACTTCCGAACTAGTATCGTCCACCCGACTTCCTAGTGCGGACACAGATCTGGTTTCTTGATCAGAAACCGTCATTCTCCTTACATAGTCATAACTATGATAGAGAATATCCAGAACCAATCAATAACCCATATCCAGGTTCGCCGTCGAAAATCGAGTGAAAAATTCCACTCGGATCAATATAACTATCTCGAAATTATATGCTCGAATCTGGATCAAATCACTATGCGAATAGAATAACATATGTACACCCTACATATTTGTCTTATTGGTTATTAGCCAAATTAATTTCATTTCTATTCACATTCACTTTGATTTTCATTCACTTACTCACAATTGCTTCAATCCATTTGGATTATCATCTTTATTCTTATCTCGATTGGGTATTCAACCAATAACAGTTTGAACTCCGTCCAGTTTACTTAGAAAATAGCTTGAAAAATTTAAAATAGATAAGTAGTTGAAAAATAATGACTAGTTTGTAAAATTGCTGTAAAATAGTTCAGTAATTGTAAAATAGTTAAATAGTCATAGAAATTTTAAATAATTGCAAAATAGCTATAAAATAGTAATTAGTAGTTGAAAATAGTAATTAGTTTATAAATAGTTAGAAAATTGTTAAACAGTTTTAAAAATAATTGTAAAACAAGTATAAGATAGTTTGGCTTTTAAAAGAAAGGTTGTTTATATAATGAATAGCTTGGAAAAAATAGGTTTATATTAAAACAATTTATATCAAAAATAGTCCAGAGTCAAAACTGTTCTCTTCCCAATTTTCATTCTCATCAATTCAATTTAAATTTTCACTACCATTTAAATTGACCCAATTCCAATTTTAATAACTCCAATTTCCATTGGACTTGATTTATTCCCAATTCAAGTTGAAATAATTCTCAACCTTTTTCAATTTAAATCAAATTCCATTTGATTTTAAACATATTCAACTTTAATTACAATCCCAAGTTATTCCAATCACTTTGGATTAATATCCATTCTATTGAACCCACTTCAATTCCAATCCATTCCAACTCCAGTTTGAATTAATTCCAATTTCAAATTCCATTTCCAAATCAAGTTGAATTATTCTTGATTTCCTTCCAAATTTAATTCAAATTCCATTTGAATTTAAAACTATTCAATTTTAATTATAATTCCAAATTATTTGAATAAATTTGGACTAATTTCAAATTAAATCCACTTTAATTTCAAATCATTTCCAATTCAAATTTTCCATTTGAATCTTATACTCATACATCTTCAATCACAATTTCAATTGATTCTAATCAAATTCAATTTGAACTAATTCAAAATCAAATTCCAAATTTTAAACCATCTCGAATTATATAAATTCGAGTTAATACTTCAAATGTTGATTTAATTCTTTTAAATCAATTTACCTTTTTATCCCAACAATGGATTACCATACTCCATTTCTCATTCATTTAAACAAATCTAATTCACAACTAAAAGATTTTTAGCAACAATAGGACGATATCATCTAATTCATCTTAAAACATCCATCAATTCACAATTTCCAGATCTCAAACCCATTTTGAGATCACACCAACTCCCAATTCAGATTAACCATTTAACTTCCCAAATTAAATTCCAATTTCATCTTGAAATTTCCAAATTAGGTTGATCATTTCAACTTATTTAACCTTTCCCAAGTTAAACTCAATTCACTTAATCCAGTCAACCTTACCCAGTTTGAACTTCCATTTCAAATTCTAAACTTCACATTAATAATCTTTCCATTTATAAGTTCAAAAACTTATCACCTTGGGTATCACATCTTATTCCAAATTCAAAAATCACCATTTAGAGTTTATTTCCAATCACCTTTGATATTATGTATATCCACATGTATACATATTAATTTCTTTTACATACCAAGTTATACTTTAAAATTTTAAACCACCTTTGGTTTTAATTCAAAACAAATTTCCTTTAAATTTTCAAACAACCCTCGTTTGAAATGGGACCATTTCATTCAATTGCCTTAAATAATATTATTTATTATTTCTTTAAATTAATTACATCATTAATTAATTTCCAATTAATCACATTCGGTAATTAACTTATTTCTTAATTACCTTCATTAAGTATTTGTCCTTTAAATTACTTACCTCTAGTTACTTCATTAAGTAACTCCCTCTTTATTAATCATTTCCAATTATTATCCATAAACTAATCTCATTAAATAAAGTTTAATTAATTACATAAATTAATTGATTATCCTTATCCCGAAACCTTTCCCAAATTCAAGATTTAATTTCAGTTTGAATTCATTTCAAACTTGTCTTTAATTTAATTTCAATTTGGTTGTAATTCTATTACCACTTAATTCTTACTATTACTTTTAATTTAATTAATACTACAACCAATTTTCTTAATATATTAGATAATCTATTTCTTATATAAGATTCATTTACTTTTGAAATCATTTTAAAAAAAACTTCATATAAGAAAATAACAAGTACGCTCTCTCATATATACACACACAAACACACACACACACACACACTCAACTCATTCTAGGGTACCACTTACCCTATCTTTAATGAGTAATCCCACCAGGGCCAAGGTTCTCGCTTAACCTTCAGCTCTGATACCAAATGTAACGACCCGGAAATTTCGACCCCGAAATTCCAGATAGTTAGTGAAAAGAAGAAAGAGAAAGTAGAAAGAGATAGAAGAAGAATAGAAGAGAAACACACCTCTCACATTCGCAGCGGATAAAATATAATATCACATAAATAATAGTTTACAAGAAGAACTATATCATTACACTTATATCTTTATACATCAGAGTTACATCATTACACAAATACCGGACAATTAAAAATTAACTTGTCCCAGATAAATACAGCGAAACACCTCATACGTTCCTGCCATCCAGCTCTTCTCCTGAGCTCCAGAACGTCCTTACCTAAAAAGCTGTAATACTCGGTCTGACCCGAGCATTACATCAAAGTAACACCCGGCTCAGGCCGGATACCAGCGTGAGTAAACTCATCTAACATGGAATACAAATCATACAACTTATATAAACCCGGGTAACTTGTATTAATTTACAACTTCACAAGCTGTAATAAACATTACTTATTTCACACATCAATTTCTAAGTGCCAAACTTAGATTAAATGGTCCAATTCACTTAAATCATTACATATCAGCCTATTGATTTCACATATCAAATCTACATAGAATCGAAGTGGTTTCGGGTATTTATTAATACACGACTCCGATCTCTTCAATTCTCATGTCATCCTATAACAACAGTTTAAGTTTTAAACAATTCCATTTACCCAGAATTACATATTTACATTACTCTTCATCATAGATAGACAACCATATTATCATAGTTTAATCCAAATATCATAGCACTTAGCATCTCATATCAGAGATATCAAATACAAGCATTCAATATCATTCAATCACTCATAGGCAAGATTAATTAGTCCCACCATTTCTAATTGATTTAATTAACTACCAATGAATTAAAGTAATTACTTATTACTTATCTATCTTGCCTATTTAACATCAATTAATTATATTCAATAAATTAATCATCCCTTAATTACTCATCTTGATTTATCATTCTTGATTAATCATCCTTAATGTAATTAAGTAATTTCCCTTATTTAATTACACAAATTAATTAACCCTCATCCATTCACATTAGTTGCATTGATCCTTAACTAATTACCCAAATTAACTTTTCCTTGAATCACTTACCTTGATTAATTATCCTTTAATTAATCATACACATTAATTTACTATCCCTTAATTAATTTCCTTAATTAATAAATCCTTTAATGAATTATACTAAGTAATGAATTCTTAATTACTTTCCTTAAGTAATTACCTTTAGTTTCTTTCATTAAGTAATTATCCATTTGGTTAATTATCCTCAATCAATTAACTGTGATCATTAATTTAATCTTTAATTACCATTTAGATTAATCAGCCTTATCTATTCACATTAATTATCTTTTAATTAACCTCCTTATTAATGATCCTCTAATTACTTCCAGTAATTAATTCTTTTAATTAATTACATTTAACGAATAATTTTTAATCACATCATTACTTAATCTCAATTAATCTCATTTACTATCTTTTATTTACTTACATAATTAATAAATCACTTAAGACCTTAATATATTTAAAAGATAAACCATTTTATCATTATTAATATATATATATATATATAAATATATATTTAATCTTTAAAATCCTTATTAAATAGACTTTAGAAAAAAAATTAGTCTACCACCATCTTATTTACTTTAACCAAGGTAAATTAAGGATTTAAAATCACTCCATCTTCTAATCATTTCTTAATTACAATATCCTGTTTTTATTTAAGATATACTTCAAACAAAGGTTGTATATATTATGAAACACTTATAACTTAATAAATTTAACAAAATTTATCTTAACCTTGTATTTATCTTAAACTCAATCAATACTTAATATTTCAAACGGAATGAGTTAAGAAATTTGTCCAAATCTATTTTTTTATTTCATTCAGACAAAAACTGAACAACGTCACAAAAGACAGGAGCAACTGAACCCATATTCTCAAGTTCAAATCTTAGCAATCCCCTATCCTATTACTCGAGCAAAAACTCAGTGCACTTCGGGTTCGTTCCCGAGACAACTACTTCGTCCCAATCTTCATCATCACCTGACATATCGTGCACCAGTGCACTTGCACAGATGGCCGCCGGCGATCTGCCTCCACCTCCCAATGTCAACAAGTTACTGAACCACTCCTCACTCGATTACGACCATCCAACTTGATCATAAATCTCGAAATCGAAAATAAGCCTAATCGGTCGACCAGAAACAATAACCTTCGATCGGAAATCGCTCCTCTCCGATGATTTCGATCACGAGATTCTTCACCTATCAACTAAAAGTTACGCCACTACTTCTGCCTCGATTTTTCCCCATCGCGAACTAACTCCATCCATCCTCAATTGTCAGAGCACCTTGACAAAAACGAGGGACAAAACCACCACCAAAACCCTAAATCAACGTCGCCCGCCCACCTCGGTGATCAGAAAATTCACCCTATATTTTCTTGCCACTACCTATCGACGAGCTATCTCCAAGAAGAAACTCAATCACCCTGATCAACTTGTTTACCAGAAAATGATGAAAACACCAATCATGTTCAGTTTGTAATATCTTGCGATTTTAAAACCTAAAATTCATGATTTTATTTTTTTAAATCATCATTCCAGATGATACATCAGATTGCAAGGTTGAATACATAATTTTATTCAAATTGAGATTTTAATATATTCATGCTTTGCTGAATCCTTTATTTTGTAAAAAAAAAACTAACCTTAAATTTTCTCTGGAAATACTTTTAAATCAAATCCCTTATTATTACAACAAGTTTGATTTTAAACATCAATATCTAACAAGAATTGGAGAGACGTGTTGATTGGTTTTTTTTTTAGTTTAAATCCTGTAAAGAAAGTTTGAAACCAGAACTCTGCATTCACATAACTATTATACACATATTCTAAGTAATAATATAGCCGTACCATGCATGTATTCAAATTTCACCTATCAGGACATTATCACAAATGATAGTCATAAACATTAAAATAAAAACAGATCTGGGTTTAAAATAGAGAAGCTTACTCACTTTTCTATTTGAACAGAGCAGACTCTTCTCTTTTTTTTCTTTGAAAATATGAAACTGGACCTAATCTTTGATTCCTTATCTATACTCAGTTGAATCTGAAGTTGCCTAATGTGATTTGCCTACTGACATTGCTTTGCTTCCAGATTAAAAGGAAATGCAGCCTAATCATCTCAGGTTGAAGATAATGGATGCAGGCTTTGCATGTAGAAGATAATTCCAGGTTTTGCTTTGCTTTACAGTTTTGAAATTATCTGGAAGTGTTTATTGTTGTTAAAATCCCCTTTAATTTGTCTACTGGTTTCAGATTTCCTTTTCCTTCCCTTTTTTTTCTCTTCTTTTTTTTTATTAATTTTGAAGATAGAAAGAAAAGTAAAAGAT
Organism: Allium cepa; assembly: GCA_030765085.1. Classification (NCBI taxonomy): domain Eukaryota; kingdom Viridiplantae; phylum Streptophyta; class Magnoliopsida; order Asparagales; family Amaryllidaceae; genus Allium; species Allium cepa. Next base: position 578,695,464 of record CM060942.1, read on the forward strand.
AAAATAAGAATTAGGACACTTGTATGCTTTAACTTACACATGTCATTTTTGTTTTATAGATTGCTTACACATGTAATCATAATGTACTTAATTTTTTTTATGTATTTATTAATTTTCTTAAATCTATATAATACCTTATACATGTAACCTTATATATTTATATTATAAATTTTCAATTTACTTTAATTAATGTCTTATGTGTTTATATTTAAACTTTATCTCCTATTTATCTATATAAAATGTTAAAAGTAAATGATGTAAAACTTTAATTGTACATTTATAAATAGTTGTACAATAGACTAGCTATATATATATACACACACTTTTAAATCTAATTTATTTTAAAATGTTTTATCTTTTGAATTTCAAATATTAACTCACATATATATTTAAATAATTTAAATTTGTTTGAAAATGAAAATTTAGCTTATTTAATAATGTATAAAAGAATTCACCACATTATTATTTGCTTGAAAGATAAAGTTTACAAATTAAATATTATTGTCCTTTGAAAAGGTAAATTTAGCCAAATTAAGTATTTATAAAAGAAAAACATTAAACTAATATAGTCAAATTTAATAGTTATCAAATGTTTAAAATTTAGCATTTATTATAGTTCAAATCCATCTATATAAAATTTCCAGATATAGAATTCATTTGTTCAAACTATAAATGAGTGTTTTTAACAAATTTAATCCTGTTAATTACAAATTAGCATATGCCCAAAAAATTCGGGTTATCACACGTTGAGTTTCTCTGGCGAAGGTAAACTTGTTGGTGTAGTTGGTGGTGTGGGGTCATTGAAGGAAGTTTACGACATCTAAAACAACAATCAAGCATGAGTAGGCTGTGAGCTAGTGTTCACTTTTGTGGTTGCAAGAGATGGATTAGGCGAAATGGTGGATGTAGTTGCGTTTGCCATGGCAACGCCCACCTTTTGGCAATGGTGGACGGATCTCTGACTATCTTAGGTGAAATGGGACATTATGCTCATCGCTCGCAAATTGCAAGTAGGATTCTGATGGGGAGCATCGTGCTTGATATTTTTGGGTGCATCGTAGAGAGAGCTTAGAGAAGAACATAAAGACGAAGTCCGTGTGTCGACTAGTGGATTGGAGAGGAAGAAGTGATGGTGGATGCACAGTTTAGGGATGTGGTGTGTCTCTGTGCATGTACAGGAGTATTACAAAAATGGGAAGTAGAAGTTAATGAAGGTAATTTTTTAATTTATTGATGATTAATTAAGTTAATTAATCATGGTTTTAATCTAAATTCTTACAAATCAATATCTTGTGCATATGAGGTCCAATTGAGACGCCATCTTCGTCGTTGCACTAGTAGTGAGATCCTCTGCATCTTGGTATGGCTTAGGATTGGATGAGTTTACTCACTAGTTAAGTTGTATATGTTGTGAATATAATATTTATTGTGCAAATATAAATTAAAATAGATAACAATGTAAGTTAATACTTTTGGACCCCTCCTTGCTTTAGAAAGCAAGTGAAAACATTATATGTAGTATGATCTCTCTTATAATCCGCTAAAACATGTATCACGCACCAAACTTTTTTTACATGTTTGATGCTTTTTTTATATTTAGTTGTAATTTTTTATGAATGGTTGAAGCGAAATTGTCGCTATAAACACTCTTTGAAATTACCCGTATTTGACACAGGTTAAATTGGTTAAAAATGGATGTTAATGGATAAATATACTAGGTTGTTCCATACAAATTTTTTGAGTGTTTTTGACCAAAAGGAGTTGGTTTGGAAAGTTATTGAAATTGTGAAATAAATTTGTGTTGAAAATCCTGGTTTTTAGTAAAGTAAAAAGGTCTTTACTTTAGAAACTTTTCCAAATCCTTAAAAGTAGTTTTTTGAAAGGTTATTAAAGTATTTTAAAAAGGAAGTTTAAAGTTTAAATATGTTTTTATTATTATAAAAACATGTTTTTATGGTTTTTAAATAAATTATAAAATAAGTTATTTTAAAATAAATGTTTTAAACCATAATACAAGTATTTTAAAGTACACTTAAGTATATGTAGTTTTTAGAAAATTATTGATTATTTTATTAAGTTAATTTGGAGCTTATGTAATATAAATGTCATTTTAAGAAGGTTTAGGTTGAAAAGAGATTAAGTATTTTGGAAAAGAATATAAAAGAGGCTTTTTGGGATTATAACACTTATGTTACAATGAATAGTTGTGTAAAAATAATTAAAAAGGTGTATCACCTTGTTTAAAAAGTAAAGATTTACTCAGATCTTTAAATGGATGTGTTTCAAAGTTAATGACAAGTATAAAATTGATTTTGAATTTACTGGAATGATGTTTAAGCAACAATTATTTTTCATCAATTCAATTATACTTTTGAAAAGTAATATAATCTTTACATGGTGTTTTAAAGATAATGATTAAGTGAAGTATTTTGGGTTTTGTTGTAAACGATGCTTTAGTAACATTTGTTTTCAAAACCTTGAATTGTATTTTAAAGTGGAAAATATAATTAGATGGTTTTGGAAAATACTTCGATCTTTAATAATGTAATTTTAAAAATGATAACAAGTATGGAATCTTTTGGGAAAAAGGATAGAAAAGCATAAGTTTTAAAGTGGAAAGAGAAAAGAGGTTTACAGTAACAATATGTAAGTAACAATTATTTTAACCTCTTTGATTATATTTTTAAAGTAAGTAAATCTTGTTAGTGATTTGTGGATATACTTACACTATTGGAGTAAGTATATTAATACTTTTTTAAGTATTGAAAAGAGTACAAATGAATAGAAAATTGTGGAATACTTGTATATATCCTTGGTAAAGACATTTTTAATTATGTATATACAAGTAGAAATGGGAAGTTTTAATTAATAAAGGAAGATTAATTATAAAGGGGATTAAGAGTTGTTCATGTGACATGATCATGCTTTGTGGGTTTTAATCATACTTATATGATTACTTGTATATGGAAAGCATATGGGACTTAGTTTCCCTTACGCGATCACTCTCAGTATTTTTGAAATTGACCAAATATAACTCTAGAAATATCTTGAAGACACACAGGAATTATATGCTACGGTTATTTTCAATGATGTTATATAGTACATATAAACTTATTTTTCTCTTCTAGGACAAATGATAAGGAAATTCTTTCAGTAAGGAGGCGATCTCCAATCTTCTGTATTGTCTGTTTATTTCTAAAAGAACCAGAGTTGAGTTTACCAAAAATCCATCGATTGATTTTTTGAGTGCTAGAAAGCGAGGGAGTGTGCTTATATGAGATGACTCAAAACCATAACCACTCTAAAACCATGTACATGCTTTATGCTTTGGAAGAGGTTCGTGATTGGTTCGAGATGTTGGAATTTATGTGGAGATTCAAGATCTGTTTGAGTTGCTCGAACACATGTAATTGTTCGTAATCTATTCATGATGTGGGAATCCATATGTTATTCCGAGATCTATTGAGATATGAAAATCCATGTGTGATTCCAGATCAGTTGAGATATGAGAATCCATGTGTGGTTCCAAGATCTGTTCGAGTTGTGACTCATGTGTTGGAATGTTGGAAGTTGGCTCACCAGCAGATATGAAAAAACCAGAGATAGGATGCGTAGACCAGGGGTTTAGCTAACCCAAGGGTGCAAGTGACTCTAACTGGAGATACCTATAGTTGTGCATGTGTGAGTTATGTACTTGGCTTCTTGTTGTGGCCAGCTATGTATTTCCTATGTACATCAACTAGGGACATATGATGCTTCAGGATGATACCTTTGATCCTTATGTAGTAGGACAGTTCTTGAAGTACCGAGGGAACCTCCATGGAGTCCTACACAATTAGCGAACGTGCCTCAATTGTTTTGATTGTATTATTATTACTGTGTACACTCACATGCATTACAACTACTTGATTATTTATATTCTACACCCTAGACATTATTATAATATCACTTGATTTTCTAATAGAAATGCTTTGGTTATCATAAGGTAAAAACCCATCCATGTTTATTTACAACGTAGACTTACGGGATACCTTTATTTTTGAAGGGTTTTACAAATATAAAAATATATATGGTTTAAGTTTCTCATGTTGCTTTTCTATATTGATTCGGGTTTTATTTTCTTATAATGCTCGTGTCAGCTCGAGTGAATTTCCAAATTTAGCTAGACACTTTGAAGTTTCAAGAAAAGAGATGGAAGCCTCAAAGACCTGCTCACGTATTTATTTTCCGCTGCATTACTTGTTTTGTATCTATCTGGATTTGTAAGGACAAACTGTTATAGCTGTCCATGCTAATGATAGGTTAGTTTACTCTGATTGAATGTATGTTAAGTTATATTTTTGGTAAAGATCTTTTGAGATATTATATAATACTATTGCGCATGTGAGATTCAGATATTGTGTTCTTCTTTCTTATTTTGTTTCTTTTTCTTTTTCTTTTACCATAACTTTTGGTCTTTCTAGCACCTGAGTGTTTAGCACATGAATACTATGGATGTATTAGTGTCGACATTCGAGGGTCGAAAAGGCGATTTATTACAAGCATGATCGCTGTTTTAATCATACAAGGCAAATTATCCGATTACCTCCAATTCGATTATACTTTTTCAGCCTCGTTCCTCGGTCGAAAGAACTTGGTAGTACCTCTTTTCAACCTTTGATGACAATCCTCACTCATCCTTGGTCAAACGTGTCCCTTTAACCAGCAAGCACAGTCGTAAAGGTTCTGACTGTACACTAGTTCAAACATCAAAGAACTTGTGGTTTCGAACGACAGTCTCTGGACACCAGCTCCTAGTCTCGCCTATCTCTAGCTGTTGATGAGAGTATTCGTTGATCATCCTCGCCTAACTTCAGCCTAGTGTATCCTGCTAGGTTGCAAGCGTGGTTGTTGGAGTTATAACCATCACCAGTTTCTATCTTTGAAAACTGGCACGTTAACTGTCCTCTTTCTAGGATTCCTTCTTACAGTCGCCAAATTTTGAGCAATAACCTATACCTTAAGGTCAGGCTTGAATTATCTAATCAACCTCTATGTGATATTTCCTCCTTGACGTTGCTTAAATCCGAGCAACGGCCAATACCTAATGGTCGGCGTCGAATTATCCGATCAAGCCATATGTGGTCTTTCCTTCTTAACGTTGCCTAACTTTGGGAAATAGCCAATACGTAAAGGTTAGAATCGAATCATCCGATCAACTCCTTTGTGTACTCTCCCTATCCTAGTCCTGGACCAAAAGAGCTAGCACCTTGGGGCCAAATTATCCGATCGACCCCTTAAATTATATTCCTCGGCTATGATCCAAAGCCAGAGGAGTTATAACCGTTTTTAGGTTTTGAAATGATGGGGTTGAATTATTTGACCAACCCTGATGACTTAGTCCTTATTCTGGGCTGAAGTGTACCTAATTATATTGCTAATCATACAACACATAATTTTTTGTTTACAAGAAAACAGTTCCATCGGTTCAAGAAGCAAATTGTATTTATAAATGAAAATACGACAAGTCCTTCTTTATTACATTTGTACAATAATCCTTAGGTGGCTTATTTGTTAAAATTAACCGAATAAAACTAGTTATAAAAGTGCTACAGCAAGTCGTCGTTCCATGCCCGTGAAATTGAGATTCCAACTGTGGCTAGCTTAAACGTTTCATCTCCAAGCTTCTGCTTGATTGTGTAAGGTCCCTCCTAATTTAGACCAAATGCTCTGTACCTAGAGAACTCATTTCAAAATGAGATCCCCTGCCTCAAAAGTACGGTTTCAGACCTTGGTGTTAAAGTGTCATGCTACTCTTTTCTGGTTAGCAGCTACCCACAATTCCCCTTCCTTCATTTTTTGTCAACTAAATCACGGGACTCGTGTAGGAGTTCCTCGTTTACATTTGGATCATAATACCTTTTACAATGAGAAGTGACCTCCAATTCAATCGAGATCATAGCCTCTAATCCGTATTCCAAAAGCAAAAGGCGTATTTTTAGTCGCAGACTTGTGAATCATCTTATAAGCCCATAATGCTAGTGGATGCTCATTGACCCAGTTGCCTTTGGCCTTTGTTAATCATTTCTTCAAGGTGGATTGATAATTTTATTCACCGTTTCCACTTATCTGTTTGCATGTGGGTGTACTACCGCTAAGTACTTTCAAATCCAATACCAACTAGAGAAATCCTTGAACTTGGTACTTTCGAACTAAGTTTCGTTGTCCATTGTAATATTCTAAGGCACTCCAAACCTATAGATGATATTCTTCGTTAAGAGGTTGATCGTCTTTTTTATTGTGATCGTGGTAAGCGGTTCTACTTTGGCCTACTTCATGAAGTAGTCCATCGCAACTATTGCATACTTAACTCCTTCCTTTGCCATTGGTAGCACCCCTAATAATATTAATTTCCAAAACCACGAATGGCCATGGGGCCGATCATCTGTGTAAGCTCTCTTGAGGGAGCTCTTGGAATCTTTGCAAATCTCTAGCAACAGTCGCACCGCTTAGTTTAATGCCAAAAGTATTTGTAGATAAGTACCATTTCCACTAAAGTCTGCCTCACGGTGTGGTCATCACAGCTAATCTCATGGATTTTCATGAGGATTTTTTCTAGCCTCATCCTTGGTTAACCACCAACGTAAGGGGTAGAGAATCCTCTTCCGTACAGCACTCCTTCTTGCATCATGAACCATTGTGCCTTTCAAAGGAGTTCCTTCCGTTCATTCCTGTTTGTTAAGAGAGTTCCCTTGAGTAAATAATCCTTGATTAGAGTCATTTATGACTCCTCTTCCTCTATGGTTTCCAAAATTCAATCAACGTCCATTTGATCGATAATTGGAGCTTCAAAACCTCCACCAGAACCAAATACATCATCTTCACTTCCCTAAATCTGGCTAATACAGCCAATGAATCATTTTTACATTCTCCTTTATAGGGATATGCAAAATAGTGTAATTCTTTATATCATCCAACAATTCAAATGCTTTTGTCAGATAAGGGGCAAGTCTTGCACCCTCAGTCTGATACTCCTTCCTCACTTTAGAAACCACTAACAAGGAATCAGTGAATATGTGTAGTGTCCTTATCCTTAGTTCTTTTGCTATCCTCTGCCCCGCTATCAACGCCTTATACTCGGCCTAATTGTTAGTTACGGGAAATTCTAGCTTCTGTATACAACAAAATGATCATACATTCGAAGTTACAAGCACTAATCCTACACCTGAACTATATTCGTTTCAAGCTCCATCCACAAACAGCTTCTAATGGGAAAGTGTGACTATATCAACTTCCTCTTCACCTTCTCGCATGGAAAGCTCAACAATGAAATTCGCCAATGATTGCCTATTTACTGCTCTCCTTAGGTTATAGGCAATGTCATATTGACTTAACTCTATGTTCCACTTCAGCAGCCTCCCTGAAGTCTTAGGTCGGTATATCACCTGTTTAAGGTCGGATCTGTCAGCACTATAATCGAATAAGCCTGAAAATATGGTCATGGCTTTCTTGGTGCAATCAATAAGCAATATGCAAAAAAATTCCAACTTTGAGTAGTTTTGCTCTAGTAAACCGCTTGCTAAACTGGCCTTTGAATCCTCGCCTCCTCACATACCAGTGCTACGCTTATATATGAACAGATACTACTATATAAACAAACAAATCCTTTTCATCCAATGGTTTGGATAGTACCGGTGGTGTCTCCATGTGCCTCGACAACTCCTCGGAGGCATTCTAATATTCCTATTTCGATTCAAAACTCTTTTTACCCCTTTTAAGGGAATCAAAGAATGGTATGCACTTATCTGTCGCCCTTGAGATGAACCGGTTTAAGGCAGTAATCTTCCCATTCAAGCTTTATAATTCTCTTTTCGTGGTTGGGGCCCACACGTTCCTTAAAGCATCGGTATGCCCTAGATTGGCCTCAATTCCCTTGGCATTCACGATAAATCCCGAAAATTTTCCAAATGCGACTCCAAAAGAACATTTCAACGGATTCAGCTTCATTCCATTCTTCCGCAAAACTTCATACATCTCTGAAAGATCATCCAAGTGGTTCCATGATAGCCACGACTTCACAAGCATATCATCCATATATACTTCCATCGTCCGTCCGATTTGGTTCCCGAACATATAATTAACCAATCTTTAATATGTAGCCCTAGCATTCTTTAAACCAAACGACATTACTTGATAATAGTACATCCCCAAATCCATAATAAAACTAAGTGTTCCTGATTCGGTATACGCATTGGTGTTTGGTTACATCCCAAATAAGCATCCATGAACGAGAGCAACTCATATTTTATGGTCTCGTCTACTAGTTGGTCGATACTATGTAAGGGAAGGCTATCCTTTAGTTATGATTTATTCAAATCCGAATAATCAATACACGTCCTTCACTTTCTGTTTGATTTCTTGACAAGCACAGGGTTTGATACCCATTTTAGGTATAAAGCACTGGGAATAAAGCCATTTGTCATTAGCATATTGATATCTTCCTTTAACATAGCAGATCACTTCAGACCCAGTCCAAATTGCCTAAAAGGAAATTAACCAATTCCTTCCTTAGTCCAACACCGAGCTGAGATCTAATCTTGAGAGTTCGAGAAGGATCATCCATATCAACTGGAACATCAACTGTCAGTTTGGTTGGTGTCGTCCGTACTTCCTTTGACTTCTTCCCGGGATTCATAGACTTGTCGAACCTGCTATGGTTCTCGAGCCAGGGCTTTGGCTTTAATTGCAATGCTTTCGAATTTCGAATGCGGAGAGTCTTCTATACATTATTACCTTTCTCCAACCGCTTCGCTTTTCTCAGCTTCGTGGCATAATATCCCTTTCCTACTCTCTGGTCTACCTCTATTGATCTGATCCCATTTTCCATGAGGAACTTCATCATTAAGTGCCAAAGAGCCGATTCTATTCTAAAATCAGCCGGGACTGGTCATCCCAAAAAGATGTTATACATAGAATACTCGTCTATTAAGTAAACATTTAGATCCATGCAAATTTATGCTCTCCTTCGCCTACCTCAACCGACAAATCAATCATCCTAACCAATTGCTTCACCTCACTTGTAAATCCTTGAATTTTGGTTTTACAGGCCTTTACATCCTTCATGTTAATCTTCATTTGATCAAACATTCTCCTACGTAGAATGTTCAGAGAACTTCCACTATCCATCAGGATCCAACGTACTATTACTGGTCCTATAACTGTCATTATCACCATAAGGTAGAAAGTTGGAGCTTCGACACCATTAGCATCCCTATTCCAGAACATGGCATTATCCATCACTAGCCTTTGTTGCTTAAATGAAGCACCATCCTCTATAACAAAGCAACTCTCCTACTGCGCTTGCTTTAATGAGTTCACTTACCATTCCATTTCCTTCCAACTTTTCTCTATTGGATAGGGTCCACCTGTAATCATATTGATAACTAGTCGTTTGTTATTTTTCTAGGGACCCTCTCTACTAGGTCTAGGCCGATTCCCTTGCGCAGATGACACTTGGGTCTTTCATTCGGACCGCCATCCTACAGTTCTCTTACATATTGCCGAAGCTTCTTCTTCCATATTAATTCCACAATAAAGTCTCTCAAATGCCGGCTCATATTCTTGTTGTGTCCATGGGTTTCATGCAAATGGCAGTACTATCCTGAATGCCTTCCCTCCTCAGTCGCCTCCTTCTTAGGCGGCATTTTATATCATTTCATTCCTTACATAGAAGGTATATATTTTCCTGCATAATGTTCAGGGTTATATATTAATCAGGCCTCATATTCCTTAGGTACTTCTAATTCATTTCGTCTACCACCAGGGCTTTGATTTCTTTTCTTTTGATTATTCGAATTTCTAGCATTAATCGCTACATTACCATAGCTTAATTCGATTTATTTAATCACCACATTGCTTTATATTACTTCCTTTGATTGTCGGCCATCAGTTTATCCAGCTGCCTGACTTGCTTCCTCTAAATATAAGAATCGATTAGGCTTCCGATGGCTCAATAGAAGTTGGTTGATTCAATGATAACCATTTACCAAAGTTTATCTCTAGGTGTATGCTTCAGACCAAATCCATAAATATCAAATCCTCCTTCAGATTGCTAAAATCTAAGACTGGCATATTAAATCAATTCAACAACCCCTTTGTAACATCCCCCACTTGAAACTTGAAGATGAACATCGATGATGCTATATCATCAGAATTATCTTCCAACAAGAAAGTAAGTTCGGTTTATTAAGTAGACATAAATAAAGTAAACAGAGTAGCAAAATACTTTCGTTACATTAAGATTTTACTTTAATAAACTTTACATATTCTTTTATTATAGTTAACCTAGAGCATGTCGATGCATGGATCATATATAATAGAAAACAAACATGGTAAGAGTCGAGTCTGCAATTGATGATGCTGCGAGCACTTCTTAGTATAATGAAATTAAACAATCTTTATTTGCTATCGAGCCTCCTGCACCATCTTCGATATACTACTACGGTCCTTATTATACCTGTCTATCCTATAAACTCAGCCTACTAAAATGAGTACCCGTGAGTTTATGGAAAAAATAATAATAAAAACACGTATCATACATGAAGTCTATTGTGAATAATACCAACCCTAAATAATCATATAGTGAGATCAATGTAACATTCCCCATTTTGAGGCTCGAAACTAAGCACTACAGATGTTGTAGTTATCTATAGTTATACTTTCACATTTCATTTCAAAGGTAATATTTCATATTCGTTACATAATTCCAAACATTGCCTATGTTCAGAAAAATTATAATTATTAGAAAATACTCCAAAGGTGGCATATGAAGATGCCCCCTTGGTTGATCAAAGTAACTAGATAGACAAACACATCTACTATCAATACATTCATACAACAACTAACATAACACAACGGATAATAATAATAAACAGCCTCCTATATAGCTAGCTTGGCATCTTGCACATATTCAAAAGCTTTATTCACTAAAACCTACTTAACCTATAAAGCCCTTACTCTCTGTCTACTCAAATCAATTTTGAGCACCCGAGAGTTTAAGAGGAAAACATAAACATCAATTCGGACAAAAAGGCTGGTGTGAATAAAAATATTCCATTTTAGTTTTATATATATTTGTGTGACCACGCCGTAGACTGGAACAACTTTCCCCCTCACTAATTTCTCTTTTTAAAATATATCTTTTGCAAATCAGTTCCTGCAACCAAACTGGTTAAAATAAACAATATAAACAATAATGTGCATGCATGCTACATAGTTGATCGTGACTATCCGTTAAATCAGTGGAATATTTGCTCCAATGTTTTGCTTTCATAGGGTAACTATCAACCTACATAGCTGACTCGGTCCTACCAGATATACCAAATTTTCTAACCGACTGTTAGAATAAAATAGGACGGTCTACACAAATACACTTATCCTAGTGTACTTGAATATCTCTTAGTCTCATAGTTTTGCTAGGCTTACCACGAACCTGAAGGTTTTGCAGGCCAACCTATAACTTACCTTGTCTTTATGTGTTCCTTTCTGTGCATAACCCTACTTTTTTGTTACCTTAACAAAGCCTACACAATGGAATTTTGGACTTATATCAAATAGGAGCTAACAGTTGAAGTATAGAGCGCTGCCCTATACTAGCCCCATCTGATTTTCTAATCTCTGAGTCAAATTTATCCTGTCATAATTGATGTGCACGTAATTGTGCATATATTTACATCCATATTTTATCTCTTTTTATTTAAATAATCATCATATTTGGGCATTTTAACATGTTTAAAACCAAAATTCAATTATTTCCAAACCATCATATTTTCATCATCATTCAGGGGCAAAACGGTCATTTTTGTGCATATGTCAATGTAAGAATTTTTACTTGGACATTTTTTGATTATTTTTATAGGAATTTGGATGCATATGGAAGAGACTTATATGAAGATACATGCATGCACAAGGAAATACAAAGGAATGAAGAGGAAATAATTCAAGTTCAAGATCATGGAGGACCCCACCCACTTACCTAACTTCCAATTAGAAGCTAAGCACATGCTAAAAGGACTTAAAGCTTCATGTACATATTAAGTGGGGTATTAGTGAATGTTAATGATTACTTGGAGGCTACACCACCTCAAGGGTATTTTGGGAAGCTCCCTAAAAAGAGAATTAGGGTTTTATGCATGTATAAATAGCCCTCTTATGTACATGAAGATCATCTTCTACTCTTTCATTTACTTAGGAAATTAAGAAATCAAGTGTAAGCTCAATGTTCTATGAAATAAAAATGGCTTTCAAGCCTCTTTCTTCTCTCTTTTCTACATGTTTTTCTTTGTTTTATTGTTAATGTTTATTTATATGCTCTCTTTCTTCTTATGTTCATAGCTTAGATTTACATTTATGCAAGTAGTTAGTAGCTAATCTCTTTTGCTTTCTTTACTTATTTTTTTATTTTCTTTTCTTTAATGTTGAAACTTACTTGTGATGCTTCAATGCCACAAATGAGTAGCTAAACCCCTTCAATTTAGGGGTGATGAAGCTCTCTAACTTTATGTAATTTCAACATTTTTTATGATTTATGATCTCTTTGTTATGCTTCATGAATGTGAATTTTGATGTAAGTTTATACAAGTGGGTTTGATAGCTTATATTGCTTATGCAAATGAGCTATTCTTACTCAACATAAACACAATTTACATCAATATTTGCTAATTAATTTTTGATTATGAAATGAAAGTAAAAATGAAATTTGATGATCTATGTTACTAGTTACAATAGTAAATAGATCATACTTAAAATAGTTTTTGCTTTGGCTTCTTTTTCATGAGAATTGTAAGTGGTATAATTGTTGTATTATAGTTTGATGGTTTGAGTTATGTTAACTAATAACATAAACAAACCATACTTATGATAAATGCAATGATTATTTCACTTAATATCAAAGTTAGAGATCATAAATTATGTGTTTGTTGATTTACAAAAATATGAGAGTGGATTTGCCTCTAAATTGTTCTCTAGTTCAATAGTTTACTAATCACATTTCAATTCTAGTTTAGCTTCATTTTAGTTCTATCAAACAATTTCACTCGACTTTGGTATAATTTGATTGAATAGAAATTTTTAAAATCATCAATTCCCTGCGGATCGACCCGTATTCGCCACGTGCTACATTCGTACACCGTGCGCTTGCGGTTATATTTTAATTTGAAATTTTTCGGCAAATTTCTAAATCAATAGAAATTTCGTCGACGAACAATAATCTACCCAAAAGTGATAAAAACAATCTCTTTAGTAAAATTCTAGCTAAGTACCTTTTTCCATTTCCTTAAAAACACTTTCTTCATTAATGATTTAATCCTTGAAATCATACTTTCAAAACAAGGAAAATACAGCCCTTTACTACATTCAAAATAATTATGCCAAAGATATATGCTTTTATAATATAATATTGATGAAGTTCGAAGTCATTTAAGGTCATTTCCTAACAAAAACCATAGGCTATAGAGCTAAAACAATATAAAGTCTTTAATTGATAAAACACGGCAACGACATAGGTGATGAGGGTCTTCGCTCCTCAAAGCATGTGCCATAAGGCTAAAACAAAATAAAACCTTCAGATTGATAAACACGAAAAGGATATAGCCGAGGAAGGTCTACGCCCTCCAAATATGTTAAAGTGTTTTATTTATAAAATATAAAGGTATATAGTCAAAGTCAACCGCTTCGTATATCATATTATAAAACCTTAAAGAAACTCAAGGGCATTGATGGGTCTTAACATCAATGTCTTAAAGAAAATAAGCGGCGTCATTAGTGCTAAAGTTATAAACATGGAAACATGGCTTTCTTTGAAAATAGGCATTAAGGATTAAATGCGGCAACCATTAAAGTCGAAGTTATAATAAGCGCACTATATAGTCGAAGTCATTAATAGCGGCATTGTTGCGTATATAGTCGAAGTCGATATGTTTAAAATATGCGGCATCATTATCACAACTATAAATTACTTCAAAAACAATGGGGTCGGTGACATTGTAAAAAATATTTGGCATAATACAAAGTACAACGTCAATAATTTAAAGAAAGCAGTCTCATCCACTTCAAAGTCCATAACGTCCACCTCGATGCTCTACTTCGCATTTTAACCCAAGCCAATCCATTTCATACCAACCAAAGTTGGTGTCCTGTGCATCTCCTATGATTATATCGAAGACCCTAAATGCGACATTGTGGAGGGCAGTGTCATTGACTTCGGCGTGGCATTTTGGTAATTAACATTAAAACTACAATTTTGCTATTAAAGTCATTTCTTTTTACCAAACCCTTCTATTTGTCAAAAGCTCATTGGTTAACAAATTTCTTTACCAAATATTTTTATAAAAACCTGCCGCACCCTTATCTTTCTTTTCCAAATTTTTTTGCAAACTATATATTTTTATATGAATATTTTAATAATTAATTAAGCCTTTCTTGCTCAAATAATTCATAGTATATCTTAAACACTTGGGAAAATTCACCAAAAATCACCTTAAATCAAAATAATCGTATTCTTCAATAAATAAAAATTTTGGGGCCAAAAACATAATTTAATTATTTTAAATAATTAAAACCGGAAATATCTCATTTTCCAACCTTAGAATATTCACTAAATATCTCATTAAATCTTAATATTATGAAATTAAAAAATCACTTTTAAAATAATATTTCTAACATCATATCAATATCTCAAGTCATTTGGATGTCATATGATAGGTTTTCTAACTCAAACATATCATTTAATTTTATAAACAAGTTCTATAAATTCACCAATAAGCATATAATCGTTCAAACTATCATAGCATAATATGAGAAAAAGAATCAGATTTACACTTAAAACCAAAAATAACAATTGAAACATGAGATGCACAACTATTATTCACCTTGAATGGTTTTAGAAGGTTGATTTTTCAATTTGATTTGATTCCCCTAAGCTTCCTACTTGATTTCCTAGCTTTTCTTCTCCTTGGATACTTTGTTTATGGTTGGCCGTAACCCTTTAATTTTGTCTGTGAATAATGAAGTGAGGGAGGAAATAAGAATGGGAAGGGTTATATTTAGGAATTCTACTCATTTTATATTTTGCCCTCCTTGTATGTCATCTTTCTTATTAATGTTGTAATTAATCCATTAGTTCATTAATTGAGACTAGACCCATAGTAATTATCAAATCTCAATCTCCTTAACATTCTACATTATTTTATTTAATTTATCCAATTAGTAATGTTAATTAAATTGGGGTTGTTACAGACTTCACTCCTTAAAGAATATCGTTATCGAAATTACGATAAGGTACATACATCAAACATAAAGCATAGATGTAAAACATACCATCAAGAGAGGCACATTAAATGTCCCTAATCATGCTCTCTGTTTTCCAAGTACAATCTCTCTCGTCGTCACTCCACTGGACTACTGAACCTTCTAATGCAACCGAAGTAATAGTGTCTCTGCATCTCGAACACACTTTCTCAAATGAGAAACATGAAAAACATTATGGACTCCTTTCAAACTGCTCGGTAACTCTAACATGTAAGCGAGTTTCCCAATCCTTTCTATAATAGAAAATGGTCCAACAAACCTAGTTGCCAATTTCCCTGATTTTCCAAATCTTACTACACCCTTCGTCGATGACACATTGACGGAAATATGATCTCCAACTGAGAATTCCAAGTCTTTTTGTCACTTTTATGCCTAAATTTTCTGTCTAGATTTAAGCTTCCTTCATTCTAGCCGGAATCAACTTAATCTTTGTCGCAGCTTCTCTTACCATACCTAGACCAAGTACTAATCTATCTCCAGTCTCTAACCAACATACGTGTGATTTACATGGCCTTCCATATAAAGCTTCAAAAGGCGCCATTCCTATACTAGTTTGATAATTATTATTATAGGAAAACTCAACCAAGTGCAATTGTTCTTCTCACAACCCACCAAAGTCTAATACACAAGCTCTCAACAAATCTTCAAGCACCTTATTGATTTGCTTCGTTTACCTATCTGATTGTGGGTGATAAGCTGTACTCATCTTAAGCTTAGTATCTAACACTTCTCGTAGACTCTTTCAGAATTCGCTACTAAATAAAGAATCTCTATAACTAACTATACTACTAGGAATCCCATGTAGTAACAATATTCTTTATAAACAACTTCGCCGATACAGGTGCCATCCTGGCAGACTTAACGGGAATGAAATGTGCACTCTTGGTCAGCCTATTCATTATGGCCTAGATATCTTAATTTCATCTATTTGATCTTGGCAACCTATCAATGAAATCCATAGATATCGAATCTTATTTCCAAACTAGTATATCTAAAGGCAGAAGCAATCCACTTTGCTTCTTATGCTCGGCTTTTACCTTCTTACAATTCAGACATGTTTTACCCATAAGCCTACATCCCTTTTTGTACCTTTCTAGAAGAAACTTCTCTTCATATCTTGATACATCTTAGTTCCTCAAGGATGAATAGTAAACTTCGATCGATGATATTCCTTAAGAATTTCTTCCCATAGGTCACCAACATCGGGAATACACAATCGCCCCTTCTTTCTCAACCATCCATTCTGGTCAAAATAAAAATCCTTCAAATCATCAATCTTAGTTCTACCTTCTAATCTTCTAATTCTTTCAGCTAGCAATGGATCATCTCTTTGTTAGAAGAAATTCTGTCAATCAATACTGGTTGAACTTCCAAATAAGATAACATTGCGGTACTCTAACTAGAACTGGCATTCGATCTAAACTACACAGTATAAGTAGTCAATGCTTTTAGATCCTTCCACTCTGCCAACATAGCTAACATCACATTCTGATGTTTCCTGCCAAGTGCATATGCAATTTTTTTTCCTCTCCAGGTATATACTCAATTCTAAAATCATTAGCAGCTAAAAACTCCAACCATCTCTGTTGTCTCATATTCAACTCCTTTTGAGAGAATAATTATCTTACCGACTTATGATCCATATAAACTCAAACTGTTCTCAGGAGGTAATGTCTTCACACCTTCAAAGCAAATATCACCACAGCTAACTCTAAATCATGAGTCGGATATTTAAATTCATGTGGTCTGAGCTATCGAGAAGCGTAGGCAATCACTTTACCCCTCTGCATTAACACAACTCCATGTCTAGTTCCACATGCATCTGTATACACCACCAAAATTTGATTTCCATCAAGAACTACTAACATGGGAACGTTGGTTAATAAATATTTAAGCTTCTGGAATGCCTCCTCGCATTATCGATCCAAACATAATTCACGCCCTTCCTTGTTAGCTTAGTCATCGGTACAACTATATGAGAGAAAAAATTGACGAACCTTCAGTACTAGCCAACTGGCCTAAGAAAAATCTTCATCTCAGTCACGGTCTCGGGTCACTTCCTGCTATTTACATCTTCTATCTCAATTGGATATATTAACATCCCCTTCTATGAGAATACATAATCAAGAAACTTCGCCGCCTTCTTCCGAGTTAAAAACTTCGCTCTTAACTGATGCTGCCTTAATACCTCAAGCACTATTCTAAGATGAATCTCACACTCTCTTTCATCCTTAGAATATATCAAAATAACATCTATGAATACCAATACAAACCTATCTATGTGCTCTCAGAAAATCAAATTCATTAAGCCTATGAAGTAAGCAGTCACATTAGTCAATTTGAATCGCATTACTAACCACTTGTATGAACTATATCTTGTTCTAAATGCCATCAATGGAATACTATCTTCCACCACCCTTAATTGATGGAATATTGTCACTAAATCCAACTAGGAAAACACTTTGGCTCCACTCAACTGATAAAATGAATCGTCGATTCTTGATAGGGGATATCGGTTCTTTATCATCTTTTCATTTAACTTACCATAATCAATAAACAATCTAAGCAATACATCCTATTTCTACACAAAAACCACGGCAGCTCCCCAAGGCGAACTGCTTGGTCTAATAGAAAATTTTCCTTCTAAGTCCACTAGCTGCACCTTTAACTCCTTCACCTCAGTAGGTGTCATTTTGCTAGGCGGTCTACTTACAAGTTTTGGTCCAAGTACAAGATTTATTCGAAATTCAATAGCTTGTTTCAGCGTTAGTCCTATAACATTCTCAAAAACAGCTGCAAATTCTCTAACTACGAAACCTGATTCAACTCATCTTCCTCTGCTATTACACCTAATAAAGAAAAAACATCAAAACTTGGATTCTCTACTGTGTATACAATTCGGTCACTATAATTAAGGTCTCTTAGTGATATTTTTCTATCATGAAAAAATATTCTAACATCATATCTACTTAAGCAGTCCATACACAAAATAATCCCAAATCCCACGAAATCAATTACATGCAAACCGCAGGCAAATATATAACCCAATAATTCAAAATCTAATCGGTCAGATCTCATCACTAGAGTTGCATACCCTAGAATTAGATTCGCAACCCTTAAGAAAGAAATAAGGTAAGAGGGTTCTAGGTTAAGTTTGCTTGCTAAATAATAAGATATAAAAGAATGTGATGCATCAGTATCGAATGGTACTCTAATAGGTATATCATGAATCAAAAGCATACCTCACATTATAGTTTTTCCGTTTTCCTCAGCTGTTGGTCTCGACGTAGCCTGTTCCTAAGCAAATAGTTTTCCATTTTCTACTTTGGCCATCTACGAACATTTGTCCTTGTAATGTCCCACTTGGTTGTAGTTAAAGCACTTAATGTTCTTTTTACCAACGACTTTATTTCCCTTGCCAGTTTGGCAGTCATGAGCATAATGTCCCTTCTTGTCACACTTTTTACACACACAACCTCAGACTTCCCTTTCTTGGCTGCTCCACCCATCCGAGCTTCTTTCTTCTGGTAAAACTTTCTCTTTAGATTCTGATGAGGGTCCAGGTGGATCAACAGATGGGAATGATGGATCAGGACGTTACAACTCAGACTTGTCGGCTCATGATGCAGATCTTTCTGACTTTTCGGATCCTCAAGATGCTTCACAGCCAAATATTTCCCCAAAAGATGCTACTCCTCAAAGTCAACAGCTATAGGAAAAGGCTTATGTCCCAACTCCTCAGGTTCCAATTCCACAGGTAAGGAATTCATTATTTAAGTATTTAAGGTTAACTGCAGTCCTTTAGTTAATAAATTTATCTTTTTAGTCAAAGAAATGATCCAAATATTACTGTGAGACTCTATAGGAAAAGAGCGAGAAGGAGGTACATTGATTAAATAGAGAACTCGAAAGGGTGACTAAGGAGCACAACAAATTATCTGATAAATATAGGCACCTTTCTGTTTATGTCGAATTATTAAATAACTTTAAAAAGAAACAAGTAGCCCGTTATTGATGATGTCTCACCTTCACCGGGAGACTCATGAAAATAAAGATCTAACTACTCTCTTCTGGATGCTTATTGAGGACATGTATGCTTTAATAAAATTTATTTATAAAGTTTATCTAGAAGTCTTTTCGCTGATAATGCTTTCTTAGGAGAGAAGAGTGGAGGTTTGATTAGATGTCTCCATAATAGATATTTATACGAGCATGGGTCTGATCCTCATCCTGGGGCACGTTGGAATCTTGCTAGGGTGGAGATCATTCCCTAACCCTAAACACTCCTCCTCCAGAGAAGGTTAAATTTAACAAGGAGAGATTATTTTAGAATTTTACAAAGGAAAAAT
The DNA here is from genome assembly GCA_030765085.1 of Allium cepa. Lineage (NCBI taxonomy): Eukaryota > Viridiplantae > Streptophyta > Magnoliopsida > Asparagales > Amaryllidaceae > Allium > Allium cepa. The sequence continues at coordinate 578,715,158 of CM060942.1, forward strand.
ATTGTATAAACGCAAGTGATTTTTCTTTTAATATGTACTTCTTACATTTTTATGAATTTCAGTGCTTCCATTTCTCATTTCTTTGTAACTTGGTTTATTTTTCATAAATCTTGTAGATTAGGGAATCGACTGATAGTGCTATTTCTATGGAACTCTTAAATAAATTTATCAAATTAAAGAGGGAATTTAAAGAGAAATCGTTAACCCTTAAAACATCTCGGTTTGCTAAATATTATTTCCATAGAGATCTCAAAGAAGTTTATACACGGTTTCAACGCTTTTGCTTTGATTTCTTGGGTGATGAAAATGATAAATTGCTTCGCGAGGTTCAAACCAATTATGCTAAATTGTTATGTGGTGAGATTAGTCTTTTGGCTGAAAAATTGGGCGATCATCAATTCCTTCCAGGTAATACCCTTCAAGGGTTAAATATTCATTTTGATCCCACTCTCTCCTTGTCCGCAGAATCACTTAAACCGTCGCCTCTAAACTTTGAGTATTAAAATTTTGATGTAATTTTAAATTTGCTTTTGCTTGTGGCACTTTTATCTTATTAAGAAAGAAAGAAAGAATTTTCTATATATTTATTTATTTTACTCATTTTTATTTAGGAAAAACAATCAACACTTACACTTAGCAGTCCAAATATCCACTCTTAATAATATTACTACCATGATAAGGTCAATCATCGGGGAAAAACATTCTTCCAAGGTTGCTTCGACCTTGTTATTTTCGGACAACTTGAATGCACAAAATTGGCACAAGAAAATTATCAATTGAATTCCATATTAAGTTGTATGACAGAGAGGATTTCCAATTTAGAGGAAAACAATTAATGAAAAGTACAAAGGAGTCCAATAGTTGCAGAAGAAAATGGATGCGATTAGCCAACCAGGACTTTTGATTCAAGGAATATAAGCTGTTGTAGAAATAACCCGAGTTCATGAAAAGTTAATGGATATTGAAGTGAATTTGATTAAGATCCAAGCATTCCGTCAATCCTTAAAACTTATTGCAAGCAGAGGCAAATCCAGCATTACCACCCCTACTCCATCGGTTGGTAAGAAAAGCTTTCGGCTTTGTTAAACCCGCCTTCAAGTCTAGCTGATAACGAAATCGCTCGTTTGAGCCAAAGTGTTAGATATATATGCGTTCAGTTATTGAACAAACAATGGGATGATAAAGTATCTTCGTATCTTAATAATTACCAGAGCTAGTTAGAGAAACTTGAGCTTTAAAAATATGCTCTTGAACAAGAGATTAAGAAGTTAAGAGCAAAATTCAGACTTTCAAGGGAGCTTGTAAGGTGCTCGGTCATGCATTGGAGATCCAAATTGACTCGACCGACGATGCAGATGATATTCGAAAGAAAGAAAAGAAGCTTAAAAATCCTTCGATACAGTTATTCTCCACACCGTTTAACTTTCTTCGATCATTTAAATTTTAAGAGGAGAGATGCAGAAATTTGATAGTTAATGAAAAACTGCTTATGTTTGTTTAGGCAGTTTTCCCTTTTGGTTACCTGTGATTCTGGTATGTAACGTATAAAATAGACAAATCTATGCCTGAATGATTGTTGCTTTGACTGCATCTTATTTTCTTCTTCTTACTTTGTTGACTCACTAGAGATACACAACTTGCTTTCCAAAACTTTTTGATGCAATATGATGCATAACCCTTGGTTGAGCATTGATTTACCTTCCAATGTAAGCCTTGTCTTTAAAACCCAAAATCCATTTTGGTAAAAAGATCAGTAATTCATTCGATCATAAGTTCGAAAGAACCTTTCTTTTTCTTAATAGGAAATTAGAAGTCCATCTAATGATGAAGATTTTTATCGTTAGAATATTTGAACCTTGTTATAGGAGAACTTGATTTAGCACTTTGAGCGAAACTTTCAACAACCTCGTCCTTTGGCTTTATCATTTGGAGCATCAGAGATTGACACTTGAAGCTTTGATCTTCAAAAGAGTATGTACCGGGAGATCCATCTGGTAATCATCTGCATTAAAGGTCAGGAATCTTTTTGCAATAATGTTAGTTGGATAGAAAACCAGAAATCCGTCCGATAATAATTTAAATAAGTGCCTAGAAAATCATCAAGCAATTTTAAAAAAATTGATAAGAAGTTGAAACGAACCCACCATATTGCCCAGTTTAGCAAAGAACATTATAAGTAATGTCATCTGCTAATCTGAAGAATACGGCTTGTTAAGGGCGATTAAATGTGAATATGTGTTTATATAACAATGACATATCATTTATACCTTTCCACTTTATATCTGAACTGAAATTTGACATGTACAATATTAATACAAAGTAATATACATACCGATTTAAAAGTATTTAGAACATAATAAAATATGAAACAAATATCAAAGATACACAGATCATAGCGGAATAATAATTTCCATAACTTGCACAAACTGCGAGTCTATAGAATAGAATATGAGATTCAAATAATACACAGGTGACAATTATATAATCTCAACTATACAAAGTCCAAATGGCTAAATGAGATAAACAAGAAGTTCAAATAGTATATCTCCCCCGCTAGCCCAGACGTCCAAAGGTCTACCTGTAACTTGAAAAGTCTCGGCCTGACCCGAGAAAATAACACTCGGGTCAGACTAACTCTAAATATCATAAGGGTGAGATACTGATAATAAGAATATATGACTTAATCATATGAAAATAAGTCATATCAATTAAGTATGCTCAAACAATGTGTATAAATATATATGCATGTTATTAAAATTTATGACTTAAAATCATAACAAAATAAGTAATATAGAATAAACATGCCCAAGCACCACATATATCCCATATTCAACTTAACAATAATAAGGCATATTAAATCAATATATGCAAGAATAAAAATATTAATTAACAATCCAAATAAGTCATAACAAAAATATTCTCAAACAATTAATCATTGAAATAAGGCATATAAAACAAATCACCATTGCACAAATTCATATCAAGTCTCCAATGGACTATCCTCTAAAATATGGTGATAACAAACTCAAAATTCCTCAGAGCCAAAACCAAAGGATACTAAATATCCATGCTAAAATCTATAAAGAAATAATCATCAATAATGAAATAATAATGGTAGTCAACTATTAGTATAAAACAGTGCGACATGGGATCTAATTAGTCCCAGACTGTAGAAAAATAAACCCCACCACATACCTAACCATAGAAATAGGATACATTCTAACCAAAGATATAGATTGGGTATGTGAATTTACCTAACCATAGAAATAGGTAAACATTGTCCACTGGTGAGAAAAACTGATAGGGATGCAATATAATACCTGTCCAAAACAGAAAGGGCGGCCATATTATACCAGAACAGACCTAACCACAAAAACCGATCTGCCTACCCAAAATCTAAGTAAGATCGACTCTCAGGTCGCTGGAAAAATAAGCTGTCGTCTCTTAGGAATCTATCGGCATACAAAAATTCCGAACACCCCAAGATATACAACTCTAAAATGTTGATTGGTCACTATGGTAATTACAAGAATCTTGCTAACTGTTCCATACCACAAAGTAAATTCAAGTATTTACTAAAAGCTAGTAAATTCCACTTTAAACTCTATTCAACAAATTATAAAAATAATCGAAAGGATTGTACGAAAATTACCATACCAATCCGACAGTTCAACCATTTAAATTCTTTGTTTCATAGAAAAACACAAAATCTAGTAGAATACAAATCAAATCAAATTTCCTATAATTGAAAAATAATACAAAATAACTAAACTATATAATAAATGCATGTACAACAATAGTTATAAAAACTTAAAAAACATAGGCATGTTATGCAAGTTGACAAACATATGCATGTTACATAAATTTAAAATTTCATTGTATAGGCTGGTTAAGTTTCAAAGCAAAGCAAGAATACCACCTTATGTATATATAGTAATGTTAAGCATACTATATAAGTTTAAAAGTACATAGTACATGAGCCTACAAAGTTTAAAATTAGCATGACTGTGTATATTTTTTTTCTTTTAAAGTAAGAACATATAAAGATTATCTTAATGTATCAATTAAACAGTACACGTTCCATTTCTTTATTTAGACATGTTATACAAGCAATAGCAAAACAAGAATTTCATGACTAAAGCCATCAAATTCGAAATGACAGATCAGGTGAGAGGCCATTCTTCGAACCATATTACACATAAAGGACGTGTGTTCTTATTTCCATTTTTATACAAATCAAATTCAATTTAATAAACATTGCATAACCAACTAACATTGCAAGGGCAAAATTATTAAATGCAAGAATATTTGGATGAGAGTGTGAACTTCAAAGCAAAAAAACATGTACAAGCATTAGAAAAATAAATCAAAAAAATTGTTACAATGCAATAAGTACATATTTTCAATGCAATGTTATGCTATTAATGTATATATATCTAAAAAGTGTCAAGCTATTGTGATGACCCACCTTTCTGACCCCTAAGAACGACACTTAATACATCCATGGTATTCATATGCCATTACCCAAGTATTTGAAAGACAAGTTCTCACGGGGTAAAATATAAGAACACGACAATAATCTCACAACGAAATGGTTAAATATAACATAAAAATAAGACAGTACATAAGGGTACTGCTATGGAATGCTTACGATGGCACTCGAAAACCTCCAAGCCGGACCCCGCCAACCTTACCGAGTATCCAAGTATTTCACATCTCTATATGCATACAACCGAAAAAAATCTAGAGTAGACGTGAAAATACCTTAATGGAAGCAACCCCACAAAGCTTGGCCCCCACTCGCTCTTTATTTAGTCATTTCCGATAAATGTTATGAATGCCCTAAATGAGCAATAAATCGTCTTAGATTGACAAAACAAAAACAAAAAGAAGAAGGGTATCGAAATTGATAGTAAAGATATCAAGTATCGGGGATAACAAAACGATCATATATGGAAATTAAATCTTATACTTTTTCAATGCTTGGAAAATATCCATATACATATCTCACCGGTATAAATATATCCATAAAACATTTGGGAGGATTTCATATTTCAGAAGCATACTTAGATGGGTCAAAAACAGTTGTCTATAAGAAATGCAAATGTTTTCCATTATAATTATAAAGATCATTTATGGAAATCAAATCTCCTACAAATGCCACGTTTCCAATATACTCGACTCACTCCACCCCTCGCCCGGAAACAAAGCCAGGTAAGTCAGGGCACTGGTAGCTCCTAGCCTTGCCTAGACACTTCGATTCCAAATCTCATAGATAGAGGATCAATCTACTCATCGGCTTTTAGTGCTAAGTATAGGACTACTTACTTTCCATAAATAACCTATTTAAATCATTATATAAATTTCAAAGCTCCTTAAAAATACTTTAAACCAAGATTTAGAACTTGCATTCAAATCATAACTTAAACCCATCATCTTTAAAGGAGAATACGACCAAGAGGGGTGAAGCTCCCTCTTAATCAAATGAGATAGCTAAAAGGGGTGTTATTTCCTTTTAACAAAAAAGTCACTAAATGTCAATCCAAAGTTAAAAGGTGGTGTAAGTTCCCTTTAACTAAGCATCAAAGTTATTGCTTATAAACTGGCCGAGCACAAATCAAACAACCAAACAAGAATAATAACAAGAATAATAATAAACTCATTATTATTAACAATTTACAATCAAGTTAATACAACATTTGTTAAAATGTGAATGAGTCAAAGGAAAGAGATTAAGATTACACTGACTGCAAAATAATTAAATTATACTCATAGAATAAGTTATACCCACTAAACCATGAAAACTAGAACATACTCACATTCTATTTGCTTTGATGGAGACTTGGAATACTTCACCTTTTATTATGAATTTTAGTTCGTTTCTTTAGTTTGTGAATGAATTAAAATGAGATATGGACTTGGCTATTATATTTGAAGAGAAGGGTACTCTAGTCATTTCCTATAGCCTAACTAGATTCGACTAGATTTTGGTCCAATATAAACCAGCCTTATGGCCTAATTTGATTCGACCACATTATGATCTAATAGGAAACATCTTGATGGATTAATTTGATTCGACCACATTTTGATCAAATAGGAATCCTCCTTATCAACTATGGCATAACATGATTCGACCAGATTTTGGTCCAATAGTAACCATCTGCATGGAAAAATTTGATTCGACCAGATTTTGGTTCAATGGCAACCATCTGCATGCAATATAATAATCAATATGCTATTTTGTTTCATTAGGCAAGTAATTATACTTTTCTACTTTATTAGGCAAGTGAATATACTATTCTATTTTATTCGGCAAGGTTAATAATTCTCTCTTGTTTTATTAGGCAAGTTATTATACTATTCTGTTTTATTAGGCAGGGTTAATAATTCTTTCTTGTTTTATTAGGCAAGTGATTATACTATTCTATTTAATTAGGCAGGGTTAATAATTCTTTCTTGTTTTATAAGGCAAGTAATTATACTATTCTATTTTTTTAGGCAAACTTATTCTTGAATAAATTGGTACCCCTAACCGCCTTATAACTCGACCCACCTTTGAGCTAGCATTTTATATCAATTTAAAAAAAACCCATTCGAGACGTTTTATCCAAATTTTTTGTTCTAGATATAAAATCCATTATTTAATCATTTAAAAACTTATTAACTACTCAAATTCAAAGTGATTAAATTATGGATCGTAACATCCTCCCCTCCTTAAAGGAAATTTCGTCCTCAAAATTAACCAGACAAACTCAAGATATCAAAGAAACCCAAATGATATCATATATACCACACAAAGATAAAAGGAATGTGACCACAACACAACTGGTGAGTACATTGAGAAGAAACAACAAAATACAAACAATAACTATATCAACTCGGGATAAGAATCCCTAATACAGTCCTCGGTTTCCCAAGTACAATCTCTAATGTCTCCACTCCACTGAACCTTAACAAGATTCACAACCTTCTTCCTTAATCACTTTATATCTCGAGCGACAATGCGAATAGGCCGCCTGAGAATGGTTAGGTTAGGCTGAACCTCCAAATCAACTTGTTGTCCCGGTTCTACTATCATCGAAGGGTCGTGTACATACATAAAAGAGATACGTGAAATAAGTTGTGCACATCTGATAGTCGATTTGGTAACTCCACTTTTTATACAAGTTTACCAATCCGGTCTAGTACGGGAAAAGGGCCAATATATCGAGGGGCTATCTTCCCTGTCTTCCCAAACCTCACGACACTTCTCAGAGGAGAGACTTTTATGAATACCAAGTCCCCAACTAAGAACTCTAGGTCCCTACGCCTTTGATCTGCATAACACTTTTGTCGATCTTGCGCTTCCTTCATCTTTCTTCTAATATCAGCTACCTTCTCATTGGATTCTAAGATTATGTCAGTTCCAAGAACAAGTCTATCTCCAGATTCAGCCCAACACGAAGGAGAACGACATGGACGACCATAAAGAGCTTCGAAAGGGGCCATACCAATGTTTGCTTGATAGATGTTGTTATAAGTGAATTCGACTAAGGGTAAATGATCTTTCCAAGAACCCCTGAAGTCCAGAATGCATGCTCGCAATAAATCGTCCAAGATTCGGTTCACTCTCTCCGTCTGCCAATTTGTTTGGGGATGGTAAGCGGTACTTAGACTTAGCTCAGTCCCTAAAGCAGTCTGCAGTCCCTCACAGAACCTACTAGTGAATATAGGGTCTCGGTCACTTACAATACTATGAGGAATCCTATGGAGTCTCACAATCTCCTTCACATACGGACTCACTAGACTCGTAGCAGTCCTAGTTAGCTTAACAAGAATGAAATATGCACTCTTGGTTAGTCGATCAACTATAACCCAAATGCCATCGTTACCTCTTCTTGACCTAGGAAGCCCATCAATAAAGTTCATAGAGATCTACTCCCACTTCCACTTTAGGATCTCAAGTGGCAAAAGCAATCCAGCTGTCTTCTGCTGGTCACTCTTAATCTGCTGGCAGTTTTCACAACGACTCACAAAGATTGAAATATCTTGATTCATCCCCTTCCACCAGAATACCCTCTTCATATCTTTGAACATCTTGGCCATTCCTAGATGAAAAGACAACATTGAATGGTGGCATTCGGCTAACACTTCTTGCCTAAGTCCATAAAAGTCTAGAACATAAATACGCCTATTCATTTTCAATATGCCCTGGAGATCAATCTCAAAGCTAGAAACAGCACCTTCTTCAACATCCTTCTTAAGTCGAGCTAAAATAGGATTTGCCTCTTGACTGGATGCAATTCTCTCTAACAATACTGGCTTAACTTATAAATTTTCAACCATTGCTACATACCTACTCAATGCATCGGCAATGACATTTGCTTTTCCAGGGGTATAAATCGTAGGAGGCGAGAAACTCCATCCATCTCTGCTGCCTCAAATTCAAATTTTTCTGGGTAAAAAGGTATTCTAAGGATTTGTGGTCCATGTACAACTCGAACCTTTCACCTAAAAGATAATGCCTCCACATCTTTAGTGCGAAGACAACAGCTAAAAGCCCCAAATCGTGTGTAGCATAAATTTTCTCATGCGGCTTTAACTGTCGACTCGCACAGGCAATAACTTTCCCATGCTGCATCAAAACAGCTCCAAGTCCAGTTCCATAAGCATCTATATACACGGTTAAACCTTAGCTCCCATTTGGAATGGTTAATACAGGAGCGCTAGTCAACTTCTCTTTCAATTCGTTGAATGCGATCACACTTAGAAGTCCAAACGAACTTAATATCTTTCTTTGTTAAGTTCGTTAGATGAGAAGCAATCTTGGACAAGTCCTTGATAAACCTATGGTAAAAACTAGCCAATCCCAAGAAACTTCTAACTTTCGTCGCACTTTCGGGCTTCTTCCAATCTTGAACCGCCACAACTTTAGCTGGGTCCACCGATATGCCTTCTTCCGAAATAACATGCCTTAGAAACTTAACTTTGGATTTCCAAAAATGGCACTTGGAAAACTTAGCCTTCAACACATGGCTTATTAACGTATCGAGTAAGACACGAAGAAGATATTTTAATTCCTCGTCTATCTTGGAATAGAGAAGAATGTCATCAATAAAGACGAGAATAAATTTATTAAGAATGTCTTGAAATACTCGATTCATTAAGCCCACAAAATAAGTGGGTGTGTTAGTCAATCCAAACGGCATAACTAGCCACTCGTAGAAATTTTCAGGAGTACGAAAAGCTGTTAAGGGAACACTCTCATCTGCCACTATTAATTGGTGGAAACCGGTGGCAAGATCTAATTGCGAAAATATCCAAGCACCATACAGTTGGTCACATATCATCGATCCTTGGTTAAGGATATTATTCTTGATAGTCCTTTTGTTCAACTCCCGATAATCTACACATAACCTTAGAGAACCGTCCACCATTGTAACAAAGACGACGGACGATCCCCAACTCGAGGTACTACGTCGGATCAAGCCCTTTTAAAACAAATCATAAGTATGCCTTCCTAACTCCCTCTTCACTTTTGGAGCCATCCTTCGTAAGGGTTGTACAATAGGTCTAGTTCCCAAAACCAAATCAATACAGAACTCGGCTTCATGGCGAGGAGGTAAACCTTGCACCTCGTCAAAAATATCTATGAAATCTCGAACAACCGACACATCTCCTAGCTCCGCTTTAGCCACTTCGAGTAAATAGAGAAAACTGCTCATTAACTTCTTAGGCTCTTCATAACTAATATCAACACCAACATTTCCTGCATCATTAACTCTAACGAGCCTTCTACCATAATCCAAGATAGCTTTAAACTTAGATGACCAATCCATTCCCAGCAACATTCCAAAGCCCATAAACCCATGAACAAACAATTAAAAAGGAAAGAGATGCTTTCGACGAGAAATAGGTACATTTAGACATACAGTGTCAAGATTTGTCGGACCTCCAATTTGGTTTGACACACAAAGAGGATTACTTATGATAACATATTTAAGGTTTAGTTTGTCCATAAGATCATAAGAAATAAAACTATGGGAAGCTCCTAAATCTAATAGCACCCTTACTGGAATATCATAGATGGATAATGTATGTTTACAACACTTGCTTCCCTTTTTGATTGGAAGAATGGATGGTATCTCTTCAATGCTAAAAGTCTATCCTTGAGATCCCTTTTTAGGAAAAGGGCAGTCATTCTTCATATGTCCTGGCTGGCCCCAATTAAAAAATGTGGCAATTGGGCAATGATTTGCAAACGGCCCATCTTATTGCACTTGAAACAAAGAATGTTAGCCAAGTTGGTATGCTTCTTCTATGCTGGAGCGCCTTCTTCGGTTTCTTCCCTACACCCTGCTTCTTTCCCTTAAACTTATGCTTGAAGTTTGGCTTTCCTTCAATTGGTATAACTGATAAAGGCTTGGCACTTATTGTTGGTACTACACCCTTCTGGACTCCTTCCTTATCAAGAGCCTCAAACCTCAAAGCCATGCTAACAATGTTGGTGAACGTACCTATAAGATGATTGGTCATTTCATGATGGAACTCTGGTCGCATTCCATTCACAAACATTTCATTTTTCTTAAGCGTTGTGTCTATTAATCCGAGTCCAAAACGAGACAAAGCATTGAACCTATGCTCATACTACGACACAGTCATATCACCCTGCTTTAAGTCAATGAAATTTCTAAATAGTTGAGTTCTTCCCGGTTCTGGAATAAATTGTGCTTTGAAAACTTCCTTGAACTGGGCCTAAGAAAACTTCCCCTCTAGAGAATTAGCTGTTTCTGAATCCCACTAATTCATTGTCGACTTTTAAAATTATCGCGATGCCAACAGCCGTTTCTCCATATCTTCCAACCGAAGGTCTCCAAATATTCTTTCACATGTTCGAAGCCATATCTGCACTCCAAGAATGTCTTCAATCTCATAGAATGGTTTCCCACCAAAGTGGTAAAATTCTTACACAAAGCTGCCAAGTTCATAGGGGTCTGAACTTGCACTAACATTTCCTCTACAGGATCTACAGCTGACATAATAGCATTTCTAGGTACCCTGCCATTGGTAGCCAAGCTAGTTCCATATCCTCTCCATCTTCCTCTTCTTGTATTCATTTTCTATTATCTGAACAAATAATAGGTATCATTACAATACAAAAATAGGATTAAAATGGTTTAAGGAAATAACACCAAAGGATGTAAAACTGGACTTTAGAGGATAAATATTATTATTATAAAAATTATAAATACGCTCTCTCAAGATTAACTCATTCTAGGGAATCACTTACCCTATCTCTAATGAGTTGTACCCCAATCAGGTTAAGGTGTTCGCTCAACCAAAGCTCTGATACCAACTATGACGACCCACCTTTATGACCCCTGTGAACGACACTTATTACATCCATGGTATTCATATGCCGTTACCCAAGTGTCTGAAAGACAGTTGTCATGGGGTAAAATATAAGAACACAACAATAATCTCACAATGGAATGGTTAAATATAACATAATAATAAGACAGTGCATAAGGTTACTCCCAACATGGAGTTATCAGAGTTACAACAAAAGTACTACTATCAGTCTAGGTATTTATAACAACCTGTCTTTAAATATACAAACATAGAGCCAACATCTCATAACAGCGAAAATAAATAACTAGATAGATAAGGAGCCTCCTACTCATCCACCATCTTCAAAAGAGCCCAAAGAAACCTGTCATTTCCGGACTACTCAAATATAAATGAGTACCCAAGAGTTTAGGGAAAATAAACAATTTGGGTCAGACAATAAGTCCGGCATGAGTAACTTCAAATAAAAAATAGAACACACAAAATAACCGGTGAGACCATGTCGCGAAAATGCAGAACGGGTTTCCCCTCACAAGGACAACATCCAAGCATAAAATAATGGACACGAATAATTAAACATCGCGAAGAGCACAAGGCGCTTCCCGATGCAATTAAGAAAGAATCAATCCAAAGATTTGAATCAAAAATAAGGAAAAGAAAATTTTCCAACAATGACTAGGAAGGTACGCCCCTCTTATCGAAAGTATACGTCAAGAAAATATACTTGAGAACTACGATGGCTCTCGAAAATCTCCAAGCCGGACCCCGCCAACCTTACCGAATATCCGAGTATTTCATATCTCCGTATGCATACAACCGAAACCAATCTAGAGTAGACATGAAAAATACCCTAATGGGAGCAACCCCACATAGCTTGTCCCCCACTTGCTCTTTATTTAGTCATTTCCGATAAAGGTTATGAATGCTCTAAATGAGCAATAAATCATCTTAGATTGACAAAACAAAAACAAAAGGAAGAAGGGTATCGAAATTGATAGTCAAGATATCAGCTATCGGGGTTAACAAAACGATCGTATATGGAAATTAAATCTTATACTTTTTCAATGCATGGAAAATATCCATATACTTATCTCATTGGTATAAATATATCCACAAAACATTTGGGAGGATTTCATATTTCAGAAGCAAACTTAGATGGGTAAAAAACAATTGTTTATAAGAAATGCAAATGTTTTCCATTATAATCATCAAGATCATTTATGGAAATCAAATCTCCTATAGTGGTCACGTTTTCGATATTCTCGACTTACTCTACCCCTCGCCCAGAAACGAAGCCTGGTAAGTCAGGGCACTGGTTGCTCCTAGTCTTGCCTAGACACTTCAGTTCTAGATCTCACAGATAGAGGATCAATCTACTCATCGGCTTTTAGTGCTAAGTATAGGACTACTTACTTTCCATAAATAACCTATTTAAATCATTATATAAATTTCAAAGCTCCTTTAAAATACTTTAAACCAAGATTTAAAACTTGCATTCAAATCATAACTTAAACCCATCATCTTTAAAGGAGAATACGACAAAGAGGGGTGAAGCTCCCTCTTAATCAAATGAGATAGCTAAAAGGGGTGTTATTTCCTTTTAACCGAAAAGTCACTAAATTTCAATCATAAGTTAAAAGGTGGTGTAAGTTCCTTTTAACTAAACATCAAAGTTATTGCTCATTAACTGGCCAAGCACAAATCAAACAACCAAACAAGAATAATAACAAGAATAATAACAGACACATTATTATTAAAAATTTACAATCAATAGTTAACGCAACATTTGTAAAAATGCGAATGAGTCAAAGGAAAGAGATTAAGATTACACTGACTGTAAAATAATTAAATTACACTCACAGAATAAGTTATACCCACTAAACTATGAAAACAAGGAATATAATCGCATTGTATTTGCTTTGATGGAGACTTGGAATACTTCGCCTTTTATAATGAATTTTAGTTCTTTTCTTTAGTTTATGAATGAATTAAAATGAGATATAGACTTGGCTATTTATAGGTTAAGAAAAGAGTACTTTAGTCATTTCATATAGCATAACCAGATTCGACCAGATTTTGGTCCGATAGAAACCAGCCTTATGGCCTAATTTGATTCGACCACATTTTGGTCCAATAGGAAACATCCTGATGGCTTAATTTGATTCGACCACATTTTGGTCCAATAGGAATCCTTCTTATCAACTATGACATAATATGATTCGACCAGATTTTGGTCCAATAGCAACCATGCGCATGGCAAAACCTGATTCGACTAATTTTTGGTCCAATGGGAACCATCCACATGGAATATAACAATCATTATGCTATTTTGTTTCGTTAGGCAAGTAATTATACTGTTTTGTTTTATTAGGCAATTAATTATGCTATTTTATTTTATTAGGAAAGGTTAATAATTCTCTCTTGTTTTATTAGGCAAGTTATTATACTATTCTTTTTTATTAGGCAGAGTTAATAATTCTTTCTTGTTTTATTAGGCAAGTAATTATACTATTCTATTTAATTAGGCAGGGCTAATAATTCTTTCTTGTTTTATTAGGCAAGTAATTATACTATTCCATTTTATTAGGCAAACTTATTCTTAAATAAATTGATACCTTTAACCGCCTTATAACTCGAACCATCTTTGAACTAACATTTTACATCAATCTAAAAAAATCCATTCGAGACATTTTATCCAAAAAAATTATTCTAGATATAAAATCCATTATTTAATCATTTAAAAACATATTAACTATTCAAATTCAAATTGATTAAATTATGGATCGTTACAACTACTAAAGCATGTACACCCATTTTCGAAAATTCCAAGGCAAGAGAAGACTTATGTACGAAAAAGAAGTACAATGGCCAAAGCAAGTACACTTTAAAGTATATGTATTTAATTAGACAATGTTTTCTTCTCATACTACTTTGAAATCTGTTCTTACATATATATAGTAGTTTATAACTAAGTTATAATACATATAAGTACAATGTAAAGTCCATACTTTTTATAAATAATATGCCAGGTTACAAATATCTTGACAACAAGGCTTGGTGCATATATTAAATATGAATTGATACACATCCTACAAGATAAGAAATGATAGACTATTATTAGGAGGGTATTTCGAAACCTATATATGCCTTATACACAATCTCATTTTGAATCCATGTATGCTTTTTAATACTAAACAAGTGAATAATATATTTCTAGAACACACAGTTTAATAAGAGTGAAATTATAAAACAATAATTGACAAAGGTATTGACTAATCTTACAAAATATATTCAGCCAATCTTTTTTATCAAAGTATACTTGCATCTAGTATTGGATTCAAGTGAGCTACTAGTTCTTTTTGTTCAAAAAATGGAACACAACTAGTTTGTGAAAAATACAGCTAACCTATGTGCGTGTGTGTGTCTATATATATATATATATATATATATATATATATATATCTGTGTGTGTGTGTGTGTGTATTCATATATCGGCTCAATGGTTTTGACATTTAAGAACATGCAAGCATATAATGTGGCCTAGTTCACAGGTTCAGCAAACAACAGAGAAATAAAAACACAAAATCTGCAAAGCAACATAGAGGACCAAAAACCATATAGAAGCCTGAACTAAACTAGACAAAGTACCATATACCTACATATATGTGGTTGTTCATAAGTTTGATAATTTAACCAATTCATATGGAGGAAAAAACTATGGTTTTGGCACATCACAAATCAATCCAAACATAATTGTAGATGAATTCAACAAACTAAACAGTGTGTAGGATTTAGAGACAGAAAATGTGAGTGCTAACTCACATTAAATCCAACTACAACAATCATGAATGAAATGGTGCCAAACTATCGACGCACTCGTGCCTTCACCTGACTCGCCACCCATGGCCTCGCCATCGTCGAATCCCTTTATGAAGTCATGCCTCTTCCCTTTCTCACCTTGGTCTCGATGTCGCCATCCAGTCGCGATTTAGGCTAGGGTTGTTGTTTGTTTTTGTTTGATTTCCTATTGAGCGATTTTAGGGATTAGGTACAATAGCATTCGATTTTGGGTATATGAGGTGAACGTTGTTCACATGAGAGAGGAGTTAAATTTTTTATGAAGTTCTTGAATTTTAGTTAGATTAGGGAGTGTTTCGGTTTTTACATAAATGGATAAGCTAATGGGCTTGTGATTCACTAAGGCCTAAGACAAATAAATCAAGTTATAAGTCATTTCTCTTAGCCAATTAATAAATTTATTTAGCATAACTAATTAGATCAATTAAACTAATTTTGATCATCTTTCCATAAATTAATTCAAATATTCACAAGCAACTTTATTTGAGAATTTAAAAATCCAATAATCGACTTATATAATATTTCGATGAAATCGAATATCATAATTTAAATTAATATTCATACTAGACTAAATTTCACAATTAAATTCCAAAGTTTCAAATTCAAGTTAATCACACTAATTTATCATAATTAATTTGGTCATTAACAACAGGATTGTCACATAAGTCCAGAATTCTATCCGGTAAGAGGACTAGAAATTATATAATTAGAAAAAATTACCATCGTCTGGAAATCTGATTTTTAATGGAGATACCCATTATTTGATCATTACAAATTTCATTTTTGCATGACAGATAGTTTTTTATCATTCCTTTGTGGGTTGCCTTAAGTTTTACTTGATGCAAATCTAAATGTGTTTGATCGTACTTCCTCTAGAAGATTGCCTCGATCCTTCTTTGTGATAGAGTTTGATTTGCTTTTGCATTCGATTGATCATTCTCTATAAGATTACCCCTTACTACTCTTTAGGTAGTGATTTGGGGCATTGATTAATTTTTGTTTGTCCCTTATTACCATCTCTAGTTAATGGTTTAGATTTTGTTTAAGCTCTTTTGCTCCATATTGCCTTCATAATGATGATCGAGCCCATTACTAACTTATAGGTAATGATTTAAGCTAGTTGATGTGTTTGGTTAACCATCTTAAGTAGAAACAAAGTCGTACGCATCCTCCCTCTAGGACGTGCTTCGATCATGCATTATATTCGGGACCGAAGGCTAGTTAAGTGCTTTTTCTAGGCCATCTTAGGCGGGACCAAAAGCTTACTTTGTTCACCCTCTAGGAGTCGCTTTAGACAGATCTTATTGGCAAGACTGAAGGCTGGTCGATGCTCTGGCTTGATCATCTTAGGAAGCACCAAAGGCTTATTCCATTCTCCATCATGGTGTTGCTCCAGCCAAGCCACGTAGGCCTAACCGAAGACTTGTAGTGCTCTGGCTAGGCCCTATAGGTGGGACTAGAGGCATATTCCGACCTCCCTCTAGGAGATGCTTTGACCAAGCCATCTTGGTGGCGTCAAAGGCGTTTTTCTTTAATTTATAAGTCCTTTTTAGGAAACATTCCTCTTTATTGAGTATTTAATCTTTATAGATGTTCTAGTTAAATTTATTTAACAAACTCTTAAAACCTTTGGCCAAGAAATTCGTGACCATTCCCTTTAAGGTTCGACACTGATCGGTATCATGTCCATTTATTCTATGATATTGGCAATAGGCTTTTTCAAGATTTTGTTCATTTCTTGGTTGTCTCTTCTTAGAAGGCTAATATTTTAGCCTCTACTTTTAAGAAGATATTCTCATAGTGTGAGTAATATTTTTAGAAGATAGATAATATCTAGGGCATAATGCTTTTTGCCCCTGTTTAACTCTCTTGTGGCATTGGATTGGCATATCATCTCTAAACTTTCTCTTTTGAATTTGGACTGGCGTAGGAGAATGATCAATTACCCCTTTCCACGTTTAGGAAAAATTATCAAATCTCTTTCCTTTACAAAAATAATTTCTTTAGATTGAAACTATATGGCCCTCTTCATTTTCAAGAATAAGAAATCTTTCTCTAGGCTCTCTTTTCCCAAAGAAAAGGTTAGGGTAGGTCTTATATGGAATTGGTTATACTCCATTTGTCCAGATTGTAAAGAGCCACTAGCATCTTTTCTTTAATAGTTTGCAAAGCCAATAATATTAACATGTTCTTTATGAAACCGAGGGTCGTGAGTAACTTGATAAACTAGTTTGACCAAACAAGGCTCAGAAGATCCTTGTTTAGAGATGGTCATTATATTGTCCAAAGAAGGTTATACAAGGTTCGGAGTGTTCCTTAATAGAATATACAGGTTGGGTTGAATCTCCTATACCTTACGTATACAGGCCAAGGATGGTTCTTTATAGGGATATATAGGGAATTGGAGGTTCGAGCATTCCTTCTAGCACAAAAATGTTAACAAATTTCTTTGCTCACCTTGAAGTATGCTAAGAAAATGAGGTTTACCTAGAACATAGCTTGATCAACCTTGTGTCAATTTGCAACGAGTACGCATGTTAAATGGAGAGTCCATAAGCATGTCATGGGTATAAGGCATAAGAGTCATTGCAAGTCATAATTTATATCATAATTAAGAGTTGATTCCTCATTTATTCGAAATATGCTATGCAAATGATTAACATTTGATTCCTTATGTGTACAAAGTTCACACGTTGCAATCCGCAAAGTTTTCAAATCAATTTAAGGTTTCATCTTTAAAAATATAAGAGAAGTATAGAGAAGAAACCTCCCCCTTCAAGTTGCACTTGGGTACATATTTATGGGGGTGGAGATAGGTGGTTTTGCTACCACGTGTCGTTCGACACCTTTAATTTTCGACATCTTTCATTGTGCTATTAACATTCGGCGTCCTCTTTTACATTAACGGTATTCAATATTGTTGAAACTCAACATTCCCCCTTTGTATTACCTTTATCCAACATCCCTTTACGTTATTGACTTGCAATATCCTTCTAAATGATGATAATATGCGGAAACCCTCTTGAATTGTTGGTACTCGACACTCTCTTAATATTGTGAATCTTCGATATCCCCTGGCATTGTTTGTATTTGATACTTATTTGTGCCACTGACATTCAACACCTCTCTTCCTGTTGGCACTCGACGTATCATTTGAAGTTTGATGTCCTTTGATGCTTTCCAAAGTTCAATACCATATACCGCCCGTTTCTCAATAACCATAGTTATAAAGGCTTGGTATGTATAGGGATTGATATATCTTTTTAGTAACTAGGTGCTCAATATTGTTTAGTGATGTTTAGATATTCAACACCTTTAATTTTGTTGATAACATGTGACATCCTTTAAATTTTTGTGGATACTTGATATTTGTCATTCTCTTTGAAGCTCGACATCCTTTGTTGCTTATATATGCTTCACAATGATCATGATTGTAAAGGCTCGACATCAAAATACTAGATACCTTGTACTAATGCGGTACCCTTCTTAGATTGCCTTGAGGTTCGATATCCTCCAATATTGTATAAGGTTCGATAATTCTCCTTTCTTCATTCATATTTGATAACCTTTAGATTCGTTAAATGTTTGGAGCTTGATATCCTTGGAATCTCGCAACCCATTCTTAGGTGTTTGAGATCTCTCATTGTAGAAGTTTAATATATTCTTGGTTAAAGTGTGACATTTCACGTTATATAGTTTGTTGCTTTCTTTTCATCATCTTGGATTTTGATATGCTTTATTTGCATGTTTGGCATCGTTATTTGGTGTAATAGCAAGACAATCGCCCTACACCGTTGACATATAATATACCTATATAGTGCGTTGTAATGGTGCTCGGCCGACGTGATACGATCATCATATAATTGTAAAGTAAATAAGCAGAACAAAACTTGTCGTATATCTCATAGCTTATCAAACAAAATATAGTAACAAACATTTCAAATATAAAAACAGGTTAGACAGTAAATAATTGAATGAATCACATCATCTGAGTATATAGATCTATATAGTAAACAACATAGGCAAAAGAGTTATAACGATCCAGAATTTTCGATCTCGAAATTTCCAGATAGTTAGGGAAAAGAAAAAAGAGATAGAAGAAGAAGAAACAGAAACACCAAAACGCAGATTCTCACATTCGCAGCGGATCAAAATATTATATCAAATAAAATAGCAGTTATATAAAGAAAAACTGTATTAGTTAATTTACATCAATACATCGGAGTTACAACATTTACACAAAACACTGGATAGTTAAAATCAACATGTCCCAGATAAACTACAATATATCACATAGGAATACACTCTATACGTTCCTGCCATCCAGCTCGCCTCCTGAGCTACAGAACGTCCTTACCTGAAAATCTGTAATACTCGGTCTGACCCGAGCATTAAATCAAAGTAACACCTGGGTCAGGCTGGAAACCAGCATGAGTAAACCCATATAATATGAAATACCAGGATAACATAAGTGAATATCAGGGTAACTCATACCCTTTACGAGTTCTTATAGTCAAACATCTATCGCACACAACAATTTTCAGGTTAAATGTCCATGTTACTCAATTCATTCCATTCCAGCCTGTATAATTCCACATATCCAATTTATAAAGAATTTAGTTTACTAATCGAAGTGGTTACGGGTATTTACTTATACCCGATCCCGGTCTCTTCGAATACAAAATCATCTTACCCCAAGTTATTCAAGTGAAAACAATGCAATTTTAAATACAGGGTGTCACTTTTACGCAGCAATTCATCATAGATAACTATATCATCATTATTCAACCCAAACTTATCATATTACAAAACATTTCATATCACTTAGTATCATAATCACATACCAGGGATAACAATTAATCCAAGGCATTCAATATCATTCAATCATCCATAAGCAAAGTTAATTAGTCATACCATTTCTAATTAATTTAAATATATTAAATTAATTACTTCAATCATCTTCAAATCCTGCTTACTCAACATTAATTAATTACAAATGAATTAATTAATCATCCTCTAATAATCATCTTTAATTACATTAAGTAATTAGCCTTTAATCAATAACATAAATTAATTAACCTTCACCTATTCACATTAATTACAATTATCCTTAATTAATTACTCAAATTAATTATCCTATAATAACTTACATTGATTAATTATCCTTTAAATAATCACACTCATTAATTACCTAACCCTTAATTAGTTCCCTTAATTGATCAATCCTTAATTAATTACACTAAGTAATTAATCCTTAATTACTTTCATTAAGTAATTATCCCATTGGTTAATTATCCTTAATTAATTTAACCTTTAATTATTAATTAATTTAACCTTTATTTACGAATTTAATTAATTAATCCTTAACAAAATTTACCCTTTAATTACCTACATTAAGTAATTATCATTTAAGTAATTTAATTATCTCATAATTATTTCCATCAAGTAATTATTCCATAATCACTCAAGTTAATTAATTAATCCTTAATCACTTTTATTAGTTAATTATCATTAACTAATTACATACATGTATTAACCTTTACTTCAACACATAAATCAATTAATCCTTTAATTAATTACTTCTTTTAATTACTTCCATTAAGTAATTATTCTTTGACTACACTAAATAATTCAACTTATTTAATTATGCAAAGTAACTATCACTTGATTAATTAACCTTAAAAAAATTTATTTAACCCGTAATAAATCACATTAATAAATTTTTAAATCATTAATTATCTTTAATAAATCACACAAGTTAATTAGTTTATATATAATTATTTCAACCCAAGACAGTTTAAATTCAAATACATTTAGCTTTAAACTTGGAATCCAACAATAAGTCAATGCAAACTTAAAACATGAAACAATTATTTACTATAAAACCTTACTTACTATTATCATCGGCCCAAACTACACATTGGCCCAACCTCCCTTCCTCCCTGTTCTTCTAGGCTAATACATCCTTCCACTATCACCAACTTCTACTCCCATCTTCCACCGTGCACGCACCCACTGTCGTGCATGTGCATGCATCATTGGCGGCCAGAAACTCTATCCCAAAATCCCTCCAGACTACCCACGACCGCCCCACCACGAAGATGACCGACACGAAGAAAAAAGATTAGCAATTCGAAAAAATCGAGTTTCGCCAAAACTGGAACAAACTTCTCCGCCCATCACCACCTCGCTACACCTCCATGGCCCACCATTCCTTACGAGAATTTACCCAGAGCATCGTCAACGTTGCCTCGACCTTTCTCCCCAGGCGCGCACGCCTAAAACCCCTTCTATTCGACACAAATAGGCCAGAACCGACAACAGCCAAGACCTTGACACAAAACCCTGAGCTAACCACGACATGCCAAAATCCTTCATAGAAAAATGTCGAATCAATTAATTTGATCTACCCAACCACTGAGCCTTCTCCGTGCTACCACTCGACTCGCGACACCCACAGGTTCGCCGGGATTTGACAATTTCCCAAATATTGATCAACTCACGAAACCTCAACATTTCCCTTATCAAAAATCGCGAAACCTAAATCAAAATTCATTACTTTCGAAAACGAAACAGTTTATGCAATTAAAACTTGAAAAGATTTAAAATCAAAATTTTGATTTGAATCTTAATTCCACGTTCATTTCTATTTTTGAGTAATCCTACCGGTTAATGACACTTAATAATATTTTTAAAAACAAAGTTTCAACATTTCAAACCACTTACTCATACACATTATAATCTAGAAATGCTTAGTTAAAGAGAATTTAAATAAAAATGTTATTGGGTCTGTTTAAACCAGACAGAGACATGCACATGAGTACCTACAGCAAATCCAAACTATATACCCAGGCAATCAATCTTCCTCATTCATGCAAGCAAATATATTAAGACATTTTTCGACTATCAAATGCAAACAGTTATAAACTAGAATTTGGGTTTTAAGAAGGCTGATTTACTCACCTTTTTGTGGGACAGAGAAATACAGATGCTTTGAAGTTAAAACGGTACTTAAAATTGAAAAGGCAGGCTTGTAAATCTTGATTTTAGTTGATCTTGAGCTTGAATCATTGCTTTAAGTCTTTTGCTTAGCTTCGTTTCAGATTTGTACTAGTTGAAAAAATTTGTTGCTGGATTTGATTACTGTTTGAATTAATTGTTGGGTTGAGTTTGTTTACTGACTTTGTTCTTTTCTGTTTTTTGAAATGTTACAGGTTTGTTTCCTTTGATCTGATTTCAATGTTTTGATGTAGAAAATGAGCTGATAAAAGAAATGAAAGAGAGGGATGGAGAGGATTATATAACCTATTCTATTTTTTTATTAGTTAATTTTAAAAAATAAAAGAAGATAATGACACTTGTTGAAATAACTTACACTTGTAATTACATTTTATAATTTGTTTACACTTGGTATAAAACATAAAGAATTAGTTTACATTTGTAATTTTGTGTATTAATATGTTTTTCATATATATATTTATAATATTTTCCATTTAGTTTTATATTTAAAAATGTTTAAGTGTTTTTAATATTTAAACTTCCCTTATATTTATCTATTTATAATTTAAAAGTAAATGATATAAAATTCCAATTACACACTTATAAATAGTTATACACATATACTAGTTTTATATATATATATATATGCTTTATTTATTTTTAAATGTTTTTCATAAAAAATTTATATAAAATTTTCCATTTAGTAATTACTTTCCTCAATTTATATAAATATGATATTTTAAAGAAAATAATATAAAACAAATTATATTCTAATAAAATCATATTTATATATATTTTATAATTTGTTTTAAGATATTTATTCTTTGAATTTCCAATTTAAATTCTAATTCTAATTTAATTTAAAATCAAACTCATATATATATATATATATATAAACAAACACATATTTAATTTGTTTGAAAATAATAAGTTTGCTCATTTTAAACAATTATATTAGGAGATTAACAAATACATATTTATCCAGATATTTAAATTTTGTATTTATTATAGTTCAAATTCATCTATATACATATCCAGATATATTCTAATTATCAAGGTTTTATTTGTTCAATTAAACAAAATCAGTTAGTTACCAATTAACAGATGTTCAAAAATCCGGGTTATCACATTCCATCCCCCTTTGAATCTTTTCGTTCTCGAAAAGGAACGAACCAGAATTTTATCAAAATGTTTATTATCAGCTTATATTGCTCTTTGACCATTATAAATCCTTTATTTAGGAATTTTTTTCTAAAAAAACACTTTAAAATGTATATAATATTACCAAAATAGCTTTATAAAAGAACTTTTTATAACTCGATATTTCAACTAGTCCATCCTTGTTCTCACAGAAATTCGATCATACGTTGATCAGACGTAGGACTGGAAATCTATAAGTACTTAGCAGGCCCATTTTCAACACCCAGTAAAAATACTTGGAAAATATTTTTAGTGAAAATATAGAAAACATTTTTTTTGAAAATAGAAGAAACGTCTTTGGTGAGAATGCTCTGTAAATCATCACCCACATCCATGGTCGCAGTTAACCCGATGGTTACGTTGTCATCCCAGCAAAATCCATAGATAACTGTAGGCCTCCGTGCCCCTCGATTACACCATGGAACCCGCTATAGATCGCAGCTACAACCGTGGTTACGTTGCCATCACAATAAAAACCCATGTAACTGTAGGTATCAAAACCCTCGAATTTCGCTGCCAAAAGAATGAAACTTCTCCACTCCCATATAGGTCGCAGACTACATCAGTCAAGTCCCAATGTTGCCTTAGGCTATCACGGCCTCTCGACTTTCGCTATGTCTTCATAGATCGCAGTCTACCGATGTTATGTTGCCATCAAGGGAAAATTAAATGTAGACCATTGGCTCTCGCAGCACACACGACTTCCGCTATGGTCCACAGTAGATCGCAGTGACATCGAGTTACACTATCGTCACAGCATAACCCAAATGTCTTTGTAGGCATCAGCGCCCTCGACTTTCGCTACCCACTACACGTAATCCTCAGGAACTTAGTTTGTCCGGAATTCCTCACAAGATCAACTTTAGAACCCCCCCAGGGCTCAAGTCAGTACCACCTTGTGGCACTCATGAGAAGTTCATTTCAAGGGAGCGCCTTTTTCTCTAGACCCATTTTGAAAACACTTTCAACTATACACTTATAGTATCTTTCAAATCGTACCCTTTATGATTTACATCATAATCTCCTTTACACAAAATCGATATCTCAAATCGATAGTTCCAAACTTGGCTTTCCAAATTTTCAAAATTTGATTTTCCCAAAAATCAAAAGCCTTTCCAAAATCCGTAGGTTCCAAAACCTTTTCTCTAAATCATTCTCATAAGATCCTTTATATATATATATATATAACTTTGAAAATCTTTGGATCACTTCATACATGTATAAATTCCCTTTTTATACTTCAAATACTTTCAAAAACCCTTTTCTTCCGGCAATAGATTCAACAAGAGGAGATTTATCTTATATAACAAGATATATAACTTTGTTTATTCCAAATCAAATATTCAAATTTGATTGCTTTGCTATAAAGTTATTCACCATATTACTTTTCTATTAAATGAGTTCTAATCATAGAAATATCCAACTCCCATTTTATTTCATCACTCATTTTTTTCAAAATATACCTTTCCATTTCAAAAATCATTTTACAGTTCTTATCCACAAATTTTCAATATCAATTACATTCAAACCCGTACGATATACTCATATCATCCGTACGCAATATCAATCTGATCGCTCACTCGATCACACAATTTCTCTTTCGAACTAGTATCGTCCACCCGACTTTCTAGTGCGGACTCAGATCTGGTTTCCTGATCAGAAATTGTCATTCTCCTTGCATAGTCATAACTATGATAGAGAATATCCAGAATCAACCAAAAATCCATATCCATGGTTCACCATCGAAAATTGAGTGAAAAAACCAACTCGTATCGACATACTATCTCGAAATTCTATGCTCAAATCTGGATCAAATAACTATGCGAATAGAATAATATACGTACATCCTACGTATTTATCTTCAGTGATTATTAGCTAAATCAATCCTCTTTCAATTCACCTTCATTTTGATTCCATTCACTTATCCAAAAATTCTCCCAATTTCCATTTAGGTTAACACTTCAATACTTATCTCAATTGGCATTCAATTATAGACAGTTTACACTCTGATCAACTTATATTAAGAAAATAGCTTCAAAGGTTTAAAATAGATAAGTAGTTGTAAAATAATTATTAGCTTCAAAGTAATTATGAAATAAGTATAAAATAGGTTGGGTTTTAAAAAGAAAAGTTTTATAGTAAATAGCTAGGAAAAATAGATTTAAAATAGTTTATATTAAACAATTTATTTGAAAAGTATAGTTGAGACCAAACTATTCAATTCCTAATCTCGATTTCAAATCAATCTCCAATTTCTACTTCCATTTAAATTAATTCAATTCCAATTCAATTTGAATTGAATTAACTTCCCATCCAAATTCAAATCAACTCCCATTTGAATTTAAACTTATTCAACTTCAATCTCATTTCCATTTAATTCAAATCAAATTTAATTTGAACTTATTTCAGTTCCAATCTAAATTTTAAACCATCTTGAATTATATAAACTCGAGTTAAATTTTTAAATGTTGATTTAATCTTTTAAATCAAATTGACCTTTACTTTTAAGTTAACAACTTAAATCTTTAAACAATTTCATTTTGAAATTTCCAAATTTATTTCAAACGCCAAATCAAATTCCAAATTGATTTCCAAATTTATAAGTCATACTCACCTAAATGTTTACTTCCTTAAAACATTTCATTTTGCTTAATCATTAACAAGTATTTCATTATTAAACACAACAAACATTTTAGGATAATAACCAAGATTATCTTATCTGGATACCAATTTATTATATTTTAAAAACACTTTTACTAATTCAGGATTTTAATTTTAGTTTGGATCCATTTCAAACTTATCTTCATTCAATTTCAATTTGGTGGTATTACTATTACTACTTAATTCTCATTATTTTACTTAATTCTCATTATTTTACTTAATTCCAATAATCAACAGCCAAATTCTTTAATATATTTACTAATTAGAAAAATTATTTCTTTATACATCAAAAGATAACTTATATAAAATCATTCTAGGGTACCATTGACCCTATCCTTAATGAGTAAACCCGCTAGAGCCAAGGTTCACACTTAACCTTTAGCCCTGATACCAAATGTAACGACCCGAAATTTTCGATCCTAAATTTTCCAAATAGTTAGGGAAAAGAAGAAAGAGATAGAAGAAGAAACAGAAACACCTCAACACAGATTCTTACATTCGCAGCGGATCAAAATATAATATCAAATAAAATAGCAGTTATAAAAAAGAAAACTGTATCGGTTAATTTACATCAATACATCAGAGTTACAACATTTACACAAAACATTGGACAGTTAAAATCAACATGTCCTAGATAAACTACAATATATCACAGCGGAATACACTCCATACGTTCCTACCATCCAGCTCGCCTCCTGAGCTCTAGAACGTCCTTACCTGAAAATCTATAATACTCGATCTGACTCGAGAATTACATCAAAGTAACACTCGGGTCAGGCTGGAAACCAGCGTGAGTAACCCATATGACATGGAATTCTAATGCACAAAGCATATTTAAAAACCCAGGGTAACTCATACTTTCCTACGAGTTCTTAACTTGTTATATTCAATACTTAATTCACAAATCAACCTCTAAGTAACCTTACTTTGTTTCAATGGTATAGTTCACTTAAATTATTTCATTCCAGCCTATTAATTACACATATCAAATCCATAAAGAATTATAGAAGATTTCAAATCAAAGTGGTTTCGGGTATTTACTAATACCCGACCCTGGTTTCTTCAAGTCCCATGTCATCTTAGCCTAAGTTATTCAAATGAAATAAACTTAAAACATAGGATGTCACTTATACAACAAATTCATCTCGATAGATAACAATATTATCACTGCTCAACCCAATCATATCACAAAATATTTCATATCAGAAATATCAAATAATCCATGGCATTCAATATCATTCAATCATTCATAAGCAAGATTAATTACTTGTTAATTAGAGATTAATTAATTCTTTTATTAGAGATTGATTACTTGTTAATTAGAGATTAATTAATTGGTCTATTAGAGATTAATTACTTGTTAATTAGAGATTAATTAATTGATCTATTAGAGATTAATTACTTGTTACCCCTTTCCAAAATTTAAATTTATTAGTATAAGTTTAAATTTTGAAAATTGTTTTGAAAAGAATGATTTAGAGAAATTTATTATTTTTAATTGTTTTCAAATTTTAAAGTAAATCTATCCAAATTAATTTTAGTAATAATTCTTTTAAAGGTTAAATTGACATTACGTTTTTAAAAGGAATTTTCTAATATTTATAGTTTGTATATAACTTTTATTTTAAAATAGCTTTGTGGCTTAAATTTTACTTGAAAATTTATTATAAAATTTATAACTATTATTTTAAGTTAAGTGACTTAATCAGTTTTACTTTTAAATGTTTTAAGTATATATTTTTGAGAAAAGTGATTTAAATTATAAAAAAAATCTAAGTTTTAAGAAACTTGGTGTTTTCAGTTGAAATGAAATAATTGGTTGAATTGTTTGTTTATTTGATAGTTAAATAACCGACTATCAAATCTGGACTCAAATATAACTTTGGAAATATCTAGAAGAGGTATGAGAAATATATGGTACATTTACCGTTCGAGGTGCTACACTGTACGTATAAACTCGTTCGTTCTTCTAGGACATTAGTAAGGAAATCCGTCCACTAACGGTTAGGAGGTGAACTCTGATCTTATCTTCGTTTGTGTATTCCCTAAAGAACCGGGGTTGAGTTTACCGAGAAAAGTGAACGTTGTTTCAAAGAGACCGGGATCGGATTTGTAATCCGAAAACCACTTCGATCTAACGAGTACGTTTTCGTGATGAAGACAAGAAATTGGAGTCAAAGATGGAGCAGAGAAGTGCAATGGCTTATCGCTGCTAACCTGAGGGTGATTCCAAAAATGGATGTAGTAGGAGTAGTGCTTTCGGTTCCGTTCGAACCCGAAACGGACTTGTATGGATGAATGTTTTTAGAACATCGTCAGGAGGACGATGAGCAATCTAAGAGATGTGTTCTAAAAATGTAAAGTTAGCCTCGAGCCTCATCAACCCGGAATGACTGAAAATTGGGAGGGTTCCTCGATACGGTGATCTAGGCCACGTACTGTGATAGGTGGTACCCCAGTGCTAGTCATTCGTTGGAAATCCATTCTCCCTACATGCCTTGTACGGTTTTGATTGTAGAACCCAATTTGTGGCTAGTATGCTGGAATTTAATTATGTAACAATTTCAGCTATTTTGAGTAAGTATTTGTATATAGACACTATTATAATATCAGAGGATTTTGATAAATATATTTTGGTTATCGTAAGGTAAGAACCCGACATGTTTATTTATGGCGTGGTCTTACGAGATGTTTTGATTTTCAAAGGATTTTTGAAACTTTAATAACCACTTTGGGTGTATTTTTATCACGCTGGTATTCCAGACTGACTCGGGTGTAATTTCTTTATAATATTCGAGTCAGACCGAGTATTATAAAAATACAGGATAAGATGCTTGGGAGCTCAAGAGAGGAGCTGGAGTCCGAGACGTATTATCCATACTTGTTTATTTCCAGTGCTGTGGTTTTTTGAAATCGCCAACAAGCTGTGAGGCAGGCTGATGTAACTGCCAGGCTGGTAATTCTTGTTTGTTTGTGATATACTCTGATGATGTAATCTATAAAACTGATATAGTTTCATTTTGTGTAAAGATCTGTTATTATCTATTATATTTTGTTCCGCTGTGATTGTGAGATTTTGTTATTGTTTAATTCCTTCTTTCTTCTATCTTCTTTCTTTTTCCTCAACTATATGTCTTTCCCAGCACTTGATCATCGACATATTATGTAGCGACGTATTTATGTCGATTTTCGAGGATCGAGAAGGGCGGGTCGTGACAGTTGGTATCAGAGCAACTATCCTTAATTACTTTCTGATCAAATCAAATAACAAACAAGTTATAGTATTCAAAAGATCAAAAGCATTTTAGTTCTCTGTTCCACGATATAAGGTGAGTAAACAATTTTACTTAAAAATTTTAAATCTGTTTAAAATTTAGATGCATGCAGTATTTACTTAAATTAAATTATGATAAGTGTTTGCTTGATTGCTTAATCAGGAATGCATGTGTACATGTATGTAAATGCTTGTATGTCTGGAACAAATAGGATTGCTGTGCACTTAGTTCAGGTTCTAAATAAGATCAAAAATTAACTGCTCTTCCCCTAAGCATATTTAAGTTTTGATGTATGAACAACATATGTTAGTAATGTCAAGATGTTTGTTTTAAAAATATTTTCAAGAAAGAAACTAATGTAGTTATATCAAAAAGGAAGAGTTACAGTAGAATTCAAACTATATCAAAACAATTCGACTTTAACAATTTATTGTTTCATGTATATGTTTTTGATTTATCCTTGAAAGCTATGATTTTTGAAAATAAAATCTTGATTTTTAAGCATTTAAATTAAGTGGAATCGAGTATTGAACGTGGGTTGGGTTTTTGGGAAATTGGGGTGAAGCCGGCGATGGAGGGAATCAGCGCTTGGCCAGGAGGAAGTTCGTAGGAGAAGGAACATGGGAAAATTGGTAGGGCGAATTCTGGTGGAGCGTGGCGATCAGGCGAGGCCATAGTAGGGTCGGTTTTGAATGAGAGAAAGAAGTGCGGAATCCCTGGTTCAGGTCGACGATGTTTGAATGGCTGGTGCGACGTCGAGGCGGCGTCGAGTTAGGCCAGGGTGGGGGAAAATAAAGGTGACCGTACGGTGAAGGTCTGGGTAAGGTAGCAGAGGCTCTAATGGATGGAGCGTGGGGATGCGAGGCAAGTTGATCGTCATTGTTGGTGTCTGATGGTGCTTCTGGTGTTCATTTTCGTTTCAGGTGGTCGTAGGGAATTCTGGGGGGTCGTATAGGCCGTGGTGTTCAAGGGCGACTTGGTGGAGCCATCGGAGTTGGTCGGAATTACTCCGAACATCGGTGCAGGTGCACGGTATCATAAGAAATTGTTTGAAAGTTTAAAGAAATCTATTTTGAATTAAAACCAAAGGTGGTTTAAAATTTAAAGTATAGCCTGGTGGGCTAAGAAATAAATATGTATATGTATGGATATACATAGTATCAAAGTTAATTTGAAATAAACTCTAAAGTGACGATTTTGATTTTCCCTAAAGTGCGATGTAAAAACTTAAAATGAAATTAGTTTTGAACTTTTAAGTAAGAAAGAATACTGATAGAAATTTGAAATTTGAAGTGGGGATTCAAATTGAGTAAGTTTAATGGGATGTTTGTTTTCTAATGAAAAGAAGAATGAAATATTTTAAGGAAATAACAATTTAGATAAGTATGACTTATAAATTGAAGATAATTTAAATTGTGAAGTTTTAAATCTAAGTCCAGAAATTTAAATTAAATTGATTTGAAGTTAAATTGAAGTTGAATAAATTTAAACTAAAATGGGAATTGATTTGAATTTGGATAGGAATTGAAGTTAAGTTGAATTAAATTGAAATTGAATCAATTTAAGGGAAGTGAAAATTGGAAATTGATTGGAAATGGAAATTGGAAAGATGAATAGTTTGACTCTGCACTATTTTTTCAAATAAAATGTTTTAATATAAAATGTTTTTAAATCTATTTTTCCTAGCTACTTACTATACAACTTTTCTTCTTAAACCTAAAATTATCTTATACTTGTTTTACAACTACTTTTGGAACTATTTAACTATTTTACAACAAATTTACAACTGTTTTATAAACTAATTACTATTTTACAATTATTTGACTATTTTACAACTATTTTATAATTACTTAACTATTTTACAATTATTTTACAATTATCTAACTATTATAACTATTTATCTATTTTTAACTTTTCAAGCTATTTTCTTAATACAAGTTAGTCAGATTGCAAACTGATTAAAATTAAAAACCAACTGAGATAAGAATTGTGGTGATAATCCAAATGGGGATTGAAGCAATTGTGGATAAGTGAATGGAATTAAAATGAAGGTGAATAGAAAAGAGAATTGATTTAGCTAATTGCCAATAAAGATAAATACGTAGGATGTACGTACATTATTCTATTCGTATAATGATTTGATTCAGATTCGAGCGTAGAAGTTCGAGGGACTATATCGATTCGAGTAGGGATTTTTCACTCGATTTTCGATGGCGAACCTGGATATGGATTTTTGATTGGTTCTGGAAATTCTCTATCATAGTTATGGCTATGCAAGGAGAATGACGGTTTCTGATCAAGAAACCAGATATGAGTTTGTACTAGGAAGTCGGGTAGACTATACTAGTTCGGAAGTGAAATTGTATGATCGAGTTGGCGATTAGATTGATAAAACGTACGGATGATATGTGTACATCGTACGAATTTGAATGAAATTGATATTGAAAATTTATGGATAAGAACTGTAAAAAAGATTTTTGAAATGGAAAAGTATATTTTGAACAATAAATGATAAAATAAAGTGGAAATTGGATATTTCTATGGTAGAAATTTATTTTACAGAAGTAAGTAATATGGTAAGTGACTTTATAGAGTAATCATGCTTGAATATTGATTTGTCATAATCAAAGTTATGTATATATAATTGATAAACTCCCCTTATTGAATCTATAGCCAGAATAAAAAAGGGTTTTTGAAAATATTTGAAGTATAAAAAGGGAATTTATACAAATATGAAGTGATCCAAAGATTTTCAAAGTTATATATATATATATATAAAGGATCTTGTGAGAATGATTTTAGGAAAAGGTTTTGGGAACCTATGGATTTGGAAAGGCTTTTGATTTTTGGGAAAATCAAATTTTGGAAATTTGGAATGCCAAGTTTGGAACTATCGATTTGAGATATCGATTTTGTATAAAGGAGATTTTGATGTAAATCATAAAGGGTATGATTTGAAAGATACTATAGGTATATAGTATAAAGTGTTTTGAGATTGGCTCTGGGAAAGAGGCGCTCCCTTGAAATGAACTTCTCAAGAGTGCCACAGGATGGTACTCTCTTGAGCTCTAAAGGGGGGGTCTAAAGTTGATCCTATGAGGAAGTCCGGATAAACTAAGTTCCTGAGGATTATGTGCAGTGGGTAGCGAAAGCCGAGGGCGCTGATGCCTATAGATACATTTGGTTTATGCTGTGACGAAAGTGTAACTCGATGTCACGGCGATCTACTGCGGACCATAGCAGAAGTCGTGTGTGCTGTAGAGAGCCAACGGTCTACGTTTGATTTTGTCATGATGGCAACGTAACATCGGCAGACCGCGATCTATGAAGACATAGCGAAAGTCGAGAGGCCGTGAGTGCCTAAGGCTACATTAGGAATTGACTGATGCAGTCTGTGACCTATGTGGGAGTGGAGAAGTTTCATTCTTTTGGTAGCCAAATTCGAGGGCGCTGATGCCTGCAGTTATATGGGTATTTGCTGTGACAGCAACGTAACCCCAGATGTAGCTGCGATATGTAGCAGATTCCATGGTGTAATCGAGGGGCACGGAGTGCCTACAGTTATCTATGGATTTTGTTGGGATGACAACATAACCATCGGGTTAACTGTGACCATGGATGGGGGTGATGATTTCCAGAGCATTCTCACCAAAGATATTTCCTTTATTTCAAAAATGTTTTCTATATTTTCAATAAAATTATTTTCCATGTATTTTCATTGGGTGTTGAAAACGGGTCTGCTAAGTACTTATAGATTTTCAGTCCTACACTTGATTAACGTATGACCGAATTTCTGTGAGAACGAAGATGGACTTGTGGAAACATCGAGTTATAAAAAGTATTTTTATAAAAATTATTTTATAATATTATATAGATTTTAAAAGTATTTCAAAAATGATCAAAGAATAAATTATCTGATTTTAAGTTATCGAATAAATTCTGGCTTCAATCCTTTTCGAGGACGAAAAGATTTAAAGGGGGAGGAATGTGATAACACTGATTTTTGGGCATCTGTAAATTGATGATTATTTGGTTTGATCAGTAGAAACACTGATTTATAAGTTGAACAAATAAATCTGTTAATAAATATTTATATCTGAATAAATATTTATTTGATAATCTACTAATATAATTATTTATCATTGGCAAATTATTCTTTAGAACAAATATGTGTTTGTTAAATATATATATATATATACATGAGTTGACTTTAAATTGAATTTGAATTTGAGGTTTGGAATTCAGAGAATAAATATTTTAAAATAAAATTCTGATTAATATCTAGATGTATAAAGTGGATTTGAAACCATAATTAATGTGCAAATGGATATATGCAGAACTTATCATTTCTAAGCAAAAATAAAATATAAACTATTATGCATACATTTATTGTTTGTGAGTAAAAAATTGGATCTAAAAATTCAAAGCAATATCTTGAAAATAAATTTACAACTAATATGTATAGATATTTAGTTAGTAATTAGTATATACTTAGGTTTCATATATTTTATTTTCTTTTGGGTTACATGAATAAGTAAAGAGGATTTAATAAAGGATGATACTTTAGAATATACATAAGTTGTATATATAAAAGTATTATATATAAAAATAATACACATTAATATAAATACATATAAAACAAGAGATATTTAAAAGAAGTTTTAACATTTGTAAATACATAAAGCATGCGAAATACAAGTGGAAGCTTAGGATAACATGCATTGACAAATGTAGGCATATAAAACAAATGGCATAAGTTTTTTTTAAATTGAAAAAAAATCAGGTTATATATCTTTATACTCTCCTTTTTTCTCATTTTCTTTTATCTCCATTTCAAATTCAAAGAAAGAAAAAAAACCAGAGAAGAAATTAAAATCAAAACTACGTCAAGCTTTTGCAATCTTAAACCTGAAGCTCAACACAATTCAAATTCAACTGCAATCAAGAAACAAATTAAAGTTTAATTCAACAAATCGAGTAACAGTTCAAAATGCGGATTGAATCAGAGCAGGTTTCAGGCATTCTGTTTTCAAATCAAGATGAGTAAACTAACAACCTTTAGGCTTTAATCTGTGTATATGCTTGTTATTTGTGAATT
The DNA here is from genome assembly GCA_030765085.1 of Allium cepa. Lineage (NCBI taxonomy): Eukaryota > Viridiplantae > Streptophyta > Magnoliopsida > Asparagales > Amaryllidaceae > Allium > Allium cepa. The sequence goes on from CM060942.1 coordinate 578,749,577, forward strand.
AAGTAGTAAAAATTATTTTGCAGAAAGGTAAATGTGTTGTGTATATGTTTATATTTTTGTAAATAATGGTATGCATATCCGAGGAAGGCAAAAAAATGCCTCTGTTTGTGTTTGCAGGTTTTCAAAACCTGATCAAAAATTCAAATCATCCCATCTAGATGATTTTAGGTTTCGATCTCTAAATGGAAAATGATACAGCAATGTAATACCAATTTCAAAAATTTTCCTAGTGTATTTATTGAATAAATATTTTTAAATTTGAAATTACAGTAATAAACATTTTAAAACTGAAAAATCAAGTATTAAAATTTCTAGTTTTGAATGCATGATTGAATTCAAGCTTCAAAACCATGATTTTTTGTTTGAATTTCAAGATTTTTGGGTTTGTGAATCGAAGGGAATTTCAAGTTGAACGGAATCGAGTAATTACTCAATTCTTGGCGAACGGCGAAGGGTTATGGATCGAGTTTTTGGTCGGAGCAAGTTTGGAGGTCATTGATTTTGGGAAAATGGTGATGGGTTTTATAGATCACCGTAGGGGATGAACGACGGTGAACTAGGGATTTAAGTGTCTGTTTGGTCGATGTTTTACGCGATGCAATTTCGCCGTCGAGGGCGCACTGGAAGGGATCAGAGGTGGGGGAAATTGGAGTATAGGCAAGTGTCGTAGTTTGGACGGGATGGCGATGTCTCAAATGGTCCTAGGCGGCGGTGTGGGAGAGATTTGTTGTTTGGTTTTGGTGTTCCAACAGGTTCTGGGTAGCTCGTTTTCGATTCGCGTCGAGATAAATGGCGCTGGGTGATCGAAGCACTAGGGAGGGTTGTCGGCGACTAGTCAAGGACCCGAGAGTTGGATGGAGGAGCGTCTGGCCAATGTGCACATACACGCATGCACGTTTGTGTCAGGTTTGAGCATGGCAGTGTGTTCAAGATTTGGATGAAGCTTTTGCCTGGGTTTAGTTGGGGACGATTGCGTGTTTGTCTCGAAGTATTGAAGTGAGGAGATAAGTTCGCTAGTGGCACAGGGTTAGCTCGGTGATTTTGTGGGTTTTGCTTGAGTTTTATCTGGAAGACTCGGGTACTGTTTTGTTCTATAAACTGGTTTTTTTAAAACAAGAATATGCAACAGTTTTATAAATAATAAGGTACAAGTTTTTTAAAAGCAACAAAAATAAGTTGCCAAGCTTAAGTATTTATCAAATTCCAAAGTAAATTGTTTAATCAAGTTTTAAGAGTTTAACAAAAGTGGATAAGTTTTAAAAGAAAATATAAACCAAGATCTAAAATAAAGTATTAGCAAGTTTTAAACGAGTTTTTAAAGTTTTAAAAATACTTTAAAATTGTTGTTTAAAAGCAATTATATAATATGTTTCAAAGGTGATTTGAATGATGTAATTTAATAAAGTATTAATTATTTAATGTATTAAAGGATCGTAAATTAATTAATGTAATCAGTTAAGGAATTAATTGATTAGTCTAATTATTACGATAATTAATTAAAGGTTAATTAATTTGTGTAATCAATTTAAAGGATTTATTTATTTATTATTTTAATTAATTAATGAAGGTAATTAAAAGGTGATTATCATTAAAGGTTGAATTACTTAATGTAATTAATTAATGATAATTACGTAACGAAAGTAATTAGAGAATAATTACTTAGTGTCATTAATTAAGGTGGGTAATTAATGGATAATTACTAAAAGTGATTTATTAAATGATAATTACTAAATTGTAAGTAATTAAAGGATTAATTTGTTAAAGGTTAATTAATTTAATTAGTAATTTGTGGATAACTAATTAAAATTAAGGTTAATTAATTGAGGATAATTAATCAGTGGGATAATTACTTAATGAAAGTAATTATGGATAATTAATTTTGATTAATAATTAAAGAAAGGTGTAATTAATATTAATTAAGCTGGGTTAGGTAATTTATTTATTTATTTGGAGATTAATTAACCTTGCTTATAGATGATTGAATTATATTGAATTGCCTTGGATTATTGATATCTCTGATATGTGAATTGTGATGCTATGTGAGATGATATGTTAGGTTGAATAGTGATAATATGGTTATCTATCAAGGATAAATTGCTGTGTAAAGGTTGGCATCCTGTATTAAAATTGAATTGTATTCACTTAAATAACTTGGGTTAAGATGACATGGGATTCGAAGCGACCGGAGTCGGGTAACTGTAAATACCCAAAACCACTTCGATTAGCAATCTACAATAACTCTATATAGATTTGATATGTGAAATCAATAGGCTGGAATGGAAATATGGACCTTTGAAACTAAGTAAAGACACTAGGGATTGATTTGTGAAATAAGTGTTGACTATAACAAGTTGTGAACTTGTAGTGAAGTATGAGTTACCTGGGTTTAAAATAAGTTTTATGTTTTAGATTTCATGTTAGATGGGTTTACTCACGCTAGTTTCCGACCTGACTCGGGTGTTACTTCGATGTAATGCTCGTGTCAGACCGAGTATTACAGCTTTTCAGTTAAGGACGTTTTGGAGCTCAAGAGGCGAGCTGGATGGCAGGAACGTATGGATTTTTCCGCTTGGTATTAGTAGTCTGGAACGGGTTGATATAACTTTCCAGCATTTGTATAATGGTTGTACTCTGATGAATTGTATGTAATTAACAATTACAACTTTCTTTGGAAATGCTATTATTTTGATGTTATATTTTGATCCGCTGCGAAATGCGAGATTCTGTGTTTTGTTTTCTGCTTCTTCTTCTACCTCTTTCTTCTTTTCTCTAACAATCTGGGATTTTCGAAGTCGAAAATTTCGAGCCGTTGCATTTGTATGATTGTGTGAATGTGTATCAGTTTATAGTTGCTGTGTATATGTTATATGCATGTCTGAGTTTAGATATTTAAACCTCTGTTTTTGATTTCTAACCCAAATAACCACACAAAAATCCATTTCTCTTCACTCAAGCAATTATAGGTTATATTGTCAAAAGGAAATCTGTTGTATTAATGAAATCTTATTTTTTAAAATGTCTCGATACCAATTATTAAGTTATTATCTGGATAATAATGAATTGCAGTGGATAATCAATTTTCTAGGAAATTCAATCAAGGTAATTCAAGTTTTCACTTATATAACAGGATTCTATGTTCGAAATGATAAATTTAGGTGGAGTTTTTTTTATTTTTAATTGAGTGGACGTTGGGTTAAGAGGAGATGAGCGGAATTTGAACTCTTGCGAAATTACGGCGACGTAGTGAGTCACGGGCTATAGATTTGTATGCGGAGGTGGTTGGAGCGGCGGCGCACCTGAGAAAAATGCCGGAATGTGTTTTTGATGGTTGTGGAAGTTGGTCGTGGTGACTTTAGGGTTTGGGCACACGTTTTGGAATGGATCGTTCTCGATTGAATAACGACGACGTGTAATTATCTGATGTACTATTGAAATTACTGATTTATAGATTGAACAAATAAAATGTGATAATCTCCTTTATTAATTATTTAAAATTAATAAAATTGTTATTTTCAAATAATAATAATAATGCAATGTTTTTTTAATTATGGTTATAAACAGATAAATAAATTTTAAATAGAATTATTAATTAAAAATTGAATATGGGTTTGTTTAAATATATATATTTGTTTGAGCTGATTTTTAATTGGATTTTAAATTGAATTTGAATTTGAATTTGGATTTAAATTTGAAATTTAAAAGATATATATCTTAAATATATTTTGAAATTAAAATATATTATATGTGATTTTATTTAGAATATAATTAGTTTTTCTTTTATTTTCTTTAAAGAATTTTATTTATATAAATTAAGAATGTATTTACTTTACTATTTAATAAATACGTATTTATATCCTTTACACATCACGCTATACTTTAAATTTTAAACCACGTTTGGTTTTCAAGACAAATTCTTTTAACTAATTACATTTAATAAGTAATCTTTAATTAACCACATTTATTAATTAACCTTAATTAATCTCATTCAGTAATTAACTAATCTTAATCACATACCTCAATTAATCCTTTAATTAATTTGACTAAGTAGTTCCTCCTTAATTACTTCCATAAAGTAATTATCCTCCTTATTTAGTAATTATCCAATGATTACTTATACTAAGTAATCACTTAATTAATTACATTAATAATTAATCTATTTCATAAGTGTTTATTCTTAATTACATACTAAATCTCATATGAAAACACTTATGAATTATTAATTAACTATCCTAATAATTATTCAAACCAAAACAATTTTAACCACTATACAACAATATATCACAGCGGATACACTCCACATGTTCCTGCCAACCAGCTCGCCTCCTGAGCTCCAAAACGTCCTTACCTGAAAATCTGTAATACTCGGTCTGACCCGACCATTACATCAAAATAACACACGGGTCACGCTATAAACCAGCGTGAGTAAACCCATATAATATGAAATACCAAGTTATATAACTTAAGTGAATCACCAGGGTAACTCGTACTTTTCTACGAGTTCTAATCTTATTTAAGTCAATCATTTATCTCAAAAAAATATCCAAGAATCATTATCCAGTTTAAATATCCATTATACTTAACTTATTTCATTCCAGCCTATTTGCTTCTAAACTCAAATTTATAAAGAATCGAAGTGGTTTCGGGCATTTAAAGATACCCGACCCCGGTCTCTTCGAATTCAATGTCATCTCTAATCCCAGTTGTTAAGTTTAAAAAAATTACAATTCATATTCGGGATATTATGTCACATAACAATTCAACTCAGATAGGTAACCTACATTATCACAATTCAACCCATTCATATCATAGCACATCTCAATCGCCCATCAGAGATATCATCAATCCAAGTCATCCAATATTCTTCAACCATCCATGAACAAGATTTATTAGATATATAATTCCTAATTAATTTAATCAATCTCCAATTAAATTAATTACAACTTTAATCACTTTGATTACCTAAATCTTGCTTACTTAACATTTATTAATTACGACCTAAATAATAAATCATTCTTAAATCATCCATCTTAATTAACCATCCTTGATTAATTATCTTTTAATTACATTAGGTAATTAGATAAATTAGCCTTACATTCAAATTAAATAATCTTTAATTAATCACCTTAATTAATTAATTACATTAATTAAGGATCCTTTAACTACTTCCCTCAATTAATTATCATTTTAATTAATTACATTTAACAAATAATCTTTAATCAATTACCCTTGATTAATCATATTCGGTAAATAATTATCCTTAATTAATAATATTCATTAATTAATTTTTCCTTAATTAATTACTCTAATTAATTATCCTATAATCACTTAAATTAAATTTATTAACCCTTGATCACTTCCATTAGTTAATTATCTTTAAGTAATTACATTCATTTATTAACCTTAAATTTATCACTTAAAGTAATTAACTATCCTCTAATTAATTACATTCAGTAATTACTCTTTTATTTGTAAAATCTTTGATAATTAAGATAAACCACCTATTTTAATCACTTATTTCCATTAATAAACTTATTTGAATTCAAAGCTTTGAAATTAATTTTGTCAAAACACCTCTTATTAAGGTTTTTAATATACTTGTATTTCGAAAACTGTTTGATAAGGGCCTTGGAAACATGTTCCTATCAGCTTGCTTTGAAAACTGACTACAAATTTCCCTTTTTTTTAAACCTTAAAAAAAATCAAAGCAAACCCGATCCCCAGATGAAAACCTGAGCCCCATAACAAAATTCTCGAGTCAAAACTCGAGTTACTCACAACTCACAAACTTCGAGTCCAACGCGAACGTGACTTCGAGTCGAACACGAGGATGACCATATTCCTCAATCCTCTACAACTCCCAGCTACACCGTACACTCGTGCACCATGCATGATGATCTAACCATCGTCGATCAACTCCGAAACCTTCATCAAGTCATCCCAGTCTTCCTTGAACATACCGACCACCCATCACCGTCGATTGGGACAGAAATAAAAAACGAGCCACTCAGCCTCAACCTATAACCCAACTTGCTCATCAAATCCCCTTCGTGCTGCCACCACTGCCCACCGAAAATCCCACAACTCCGTCCAGACCTTCGCCGGAACTCTACGCTCCAATACCTCTTCATCTAATCCAACCCGATTCAACATCGTTGCCGCATTTTCTTCGAGAACAACCACGACTCCAACACAACGTAAACCCCAGATAGCCATCGCCCGCTCACCACGACGTTCCATAAAATACTAGACTATTATTCCGACCATCCCCATTCCACAAGCCACCTCTGACATGAACCACGAGTCTCAGATCGACATCGATTGACGGCAATTGGCAGTTAACCCAAAACTAATCAACTCACAATATCTCACTAATTACAAGTCTAAAAATCATGGTTTTGCTTTTAAAATTCTTATATTTCGAAGTCAATTTCAATTATACAATCAAATCTAGTAATTTGATAACAAAATTCTGACATTAATTTGTCCTTCACTGAATTATTTTATTTCTGAAATATATACCAAATATTTTTACTTGAATCAATTCTAAATAGTATGTTTACTCACCTACAAACATTTTTGTTTCAGAGATCAAAGCCTAAAAATCACTTAAGTGGAAGATTTAAATTTTTGAATCAGGTTTTTCAGACCTGTAATGTTTTCAACAGAGGCGTGCTTAGCCTTTTTCAGACATGTACACATATATAAATTTAAAAAAATCATTTTTAACATCATTCATAACAAAATTCATATCACACATCAAGCATTCATCACATACCAATTCAAGATATTTCAGATTTCAAAAGTTTTACCCATATGTATCTATAAAACAGAGAACAGGTTTATACTTTCTAAAGTAGTGGTTACTCACCTTTTTATATAAGCAAAGAACTATTTTTATTCATTGCAATTTGAATTAGATCTGGAGCTTCCTATGATTTTGAATTACTTGATTGCTGTTGTAATATTGAGTTGATCCTACTGCATGCTTTGATTCGGGTGGAAGATGAAATAAATGCTGAAGTTCGATTGAAAATTTGAATAGGCTGAAGTAGTTTGGTTTTCTTTGAGTTTTGAATTTAGTTTTGAATTTAGTTTCTAGGTTTTAGAAGAAGAAAAGAGAATAGAGAAGTTTAAAACTGAACAACCAAGTTTTCTTTTACAACATTATATTTGTTATTTCATTTTCAAAAGAAATTGGCCACTTGTATTTTTTTATTGCATTACAAATGCACTTGCATGCTTAAATCATTTTACAAATGTCCAATCTTATTTTATATGCTTACAAATGTCCTAATACATTTTTCTATAAATTTTCTTATGCTCACAAATATCTTAATCTTCATTCAATATAAAATTTTGCCTTAATTACCAATGCTTTATTATATATATATATATATATTAATTTATGTTTATATTCTTAAACAAATTATATTTTATCTCATGCTTAACTCACTAATTTCAAAATAAATACACACACACACACCTATATACTTGTGTATGTGAACACTTAAAATTTCAATATTATAAAGTTTACACATATCTATTAATATATTTAATAATTTACTACAAGAGTCATCATTTCAAATTTTACTATTATTATAGTTTTCAAATCCACTTATATATATATATATATATATATCCAGACATCTTTAATTATCAAATTTTATTTGCTTAATCCAAATAAAATTAGTATCTCAATAGTAAAATCTATTAATTATCCAATTAATAGCTGTTCAAAAATCCGGGTTATCACATTCCTTCCCCCTTTGAATCTTTTCATCCACGAAAAGAAATGAAGCCAGAATTTAATAAAATACTTATATCAAATAAATTACTCTTTGAAAATTTTTAGACTATAAACTCCCTTTTATTTAAGAACTTTTTTTAAAACACTTTTAAAATCTTCATAGTATCACAAAAATAGTTTTATAAAAATACTTTTTGAAACTCGATGTCTCAACCAGTCCATTCTTCTTCTCACAGAAATTCGGTCATACGTTGATCAGGCGTTGGACTGAAAATCTATAAGTACTTGGTAAGCCGTTTTCTACACCTAGTGAAATTACTTGGAAAATAATTTTATAGAAAATATAGAAAACCGTTTTTTTGAAAATAGAGGAAACATCTTTGTGAGAATGTTCTAGAAATCATCACCACATCCGTGGTCGCAGTTAACCCGATGATTGCGTCGCCATCATGGTAAACCATAGATAACTATAGGCACTCCACGCCCCTCGATTACGCCATGGAACCCGCTACAGATCGCAGCTGCATCTGGGGTTACGTTGCTATTACAGTAAAAACCCATTTAATTGTAGGCATTAGCACCCTCGAATTTCTCTGCCAAAAAATAAAACTTCTCCACTCCACTTGACCATAGATCGCAGTCTACCGATGTTACGTTGCCATCGCGGCAAAATCAAACGTAGACCGTTGACACTCACCTCCACACGATTTCCGCTATGGTCCATAGTAGATCACTGCGACATCGAGTAACACTATCGTCACAACATAACCCAAATGCCTCTTTAGGCATCAGCGCCCTCGACTTTCGCTACCCAATAATCCTCAGGAACTTCAGTTTGTCCGAACATCCTCACAGGATTCACTTTAGAACCTCCCTGTGACGACCCTGAATTTTGGACAATTGAAATTGAAAATTTTAATTGATTTTAAAATTTGAATGATGGTTGAGCTTGAATTTCAAATATAACTATGGGTTTGGCAATTAATTATTGAGGTTGGAAAAAAATTTGAATCTTCAGTTTTAAGCTGATTAAAAATCATTCAAAGGCTCAGAAAATCTATATTGATAATACTGAAAATAATGGAAGCTTCAGAATTGAATTTGGAGATGATTTGTTCAGTTTTGAAATTATATCGTTTAAATCAATAGTTAAAAATAGCATTCCGAGGCACAGTCTCGGAATTCGACGAAAACAGTTCCATTGGATCCGGTATATTGTATTATTATCGGATTACAATTTTCGTACTATTTGGAGTGATCGTTTGGCCGTACGATAAGCAAACGTGCTGAAAATTTTATCGAAATTTAATTTAATAACGGGTCCAAAAAGATATCTTCTTCATACGATCGAATTTGGACTCGGAACCTTTTCCATTGCGTTTGGAATAGACATATAACATTATAAACGCCTGGCGGCACGTCTCGATTAGAGATCGAGATTTTGTATTGCGAAACCGAGACAATTTAAATTTGAATTTAAATTTAAAATAATATATATATTTGATGTAATATTTTCTTAAGGCAAAATGACACGTTTCTTCCCTCTTACAACACTTGGCAGAAATTTTGACACGCGTTCATTTAGAAATTTAAAAGATAAAATGTCTCGTTCAAAACAGAAAAGAAAAAAATCAATCAATGGCCGATCTCTTTTTCTTTAAATTGAACGAAGAAAAAAAATTAACGAATCGAATCGAGTCACGAGGCCAAAGGAAGGGGGCAGCAAGCTATGGCGGAGGCGCGTTCATCTCGGCAAGGACACGCGAGTCGAAGCTTCGACATGGCAGCGTTGGCGGTGACGCACTCGCGTACGCAAGATGGAGTCGAAGTTGCAGCGATTTGGGGATTTGTTGTTGCCGTTGTCAATTGGAAGTGGGCGCACGCGATGTTGAGGCTAGGGAGGCCTCTGCATGGCCCTGCTTCAGCATGGTTCTCGGATTGGCGGCGATTGCGCTGGTAGGGGTGGTTCGCTGTCTTTACTTGGAGGCGGTAAGGTATCACTATTTTTATTTCGTGTTTTATATGTAGTTTTCAAGTAATACGAACTGGTTTAATTTTCTTTACTGTAAAGATTATGTTTTCTGCATACAAAAAAATAAATAAATTGAAAACTACATATAAAATACAAAATAAAAATAGTGATGCCTCACTGCCTCCAAGTAAAGACAGCGAGCCGCCCCTACCAATGCAATCGCCACCGATCTGAGAGCCATGCTGAAGCACGGCCATGCCAGAGGCAGCCGTAGCCTCAACATCGCGTGCGCCCACTTCCAATTGACAGTGGCGACAACAAATCCCAAATCGCTGCGACTACGACTCCGTCTTGCGTATGCGACTGCGTCGCCGCCAACGCGGCCATGTCGAAACTTCGACTCGCGTGTCCTTGCTGAGATGAACGCGCCTCCGCCCTAGCTCGCCGCCCCCTTCTTCTGGCCTCGCGACTCGATTTGATTCGTTATTTTTTTTCTTCGTTCGATGTAAAAAAAGGGATCAGCCATTGATTGATTTTTTTTCTTTTCTGTTTTGAATGAGATGTTTTATCATTTAAATTTCTGCCAAGTGTTATAAGAGGGAAGAAACGTGTCATTTTGCCTTGAGAAACTATTACAATAGATATATATTATTATAAATTTAAATTTAAATTCAAATTTAAATTGTCTCGGTTTCGCAACACAAAATCTCGCTCCAATCGAGACATGCCGCCAGTCGTTTATAATGTTATACGCCTACTCCGAACGCAATGGAAAAGGGTTCCGAGTCTAAATTTGATCGTATGGTGAAGATAGCTTTTTGGACTAGTTATTAAATTAGATTTCGATAAAGTTTTCAGCGCGTTTGCTTATCGTACAGCCAAATGATCACTCCAAATACTACAAAAAATGAAATCCGATAATAATACATTATTACGAATCCAATGGAACTGGTTTCGTCGAATTCCAAGACTGTGCCTCGTAATGCTATTTTTAAATATTGATTTAAACGATATAATTTCAAAACTGAACAAATCATCTCCAAATTCAATTCTGAAGCTTCCATTATTTTTAGTATTATCAATATAGATTTTCTGAGCCTTTGAATTATTTTTAATCAGCTTAAAACTGAAGATTCATATTTTTTTCCAAGCTCAATAAATTAAATTCAATAATTTAATTGCCAAATCCATAGTTATATTTGAAATTCAAGCTAAACCATCATTCAAATATTTAAAATCGATTAAAATTTTCAATTTCTATTGTCCAAAATTCGAGGTCGTCACAGACTGAGGCACGGTCTCGGAATTCGACGAAATCGGTTCCATTGGATCCGTAATATTTTATTATTATCGGATTTCAATTTACGTAGTATTTGAAGTGATCGTTTGGCCGTACGATAAGCAAACACGCTGAAAATTTTATCAAAATTTAATTCAATAACTAGTCCAAAAAGCTATCTTCTCCATACGATCGAATTTGGACTCGGAACCTTTACCATTGCATTCGGAGTAGGCGTATAACATTATAAACGCCTGGCGGCACGTCTCGATTGGAGATCGAGATTTTATGTTGCGAAACCGAGATAATTTAAATTTAAAATTAAAATAATATGTATGTTTGATGTAATATTTTCTCAAGGCAAAATGACAAGTTTCTTCCGTCTTAGAATACTTGGCAGAAATTTTGACACGCGTTCATTTAGAAATTTAAAAGATAAAACATATCGTTCAAAACAGGAAAAAAAAATCAATCAATGACCGATCTCTATTTTTTAAAATCGAATGAAGAAAAAAATAACGAATCGAATCGAGTTGCGAGGCCAGAAGAAGGGGGCGGCAAGCTAAGGTGGAGGCGCGTTCATCTCGGCAAGGACATGCGAGTCGAAGCTTCGACATGGCAGCGTTGGCGGCGACGCACTCGCGTATGCAAGATGGAGTCGTAGTCGCAGCGATTTGGGGATTTGTTGTCGCCGCTGTCAACTGGAAGTGGGCGCACGCGATGTTGAGGCTAGGGCGGCCTATGGCACGGTCGTGCTTCAGCATGGTTCTCGGATCGGTGGCGAATGCGTTGGTAGGGGCGGTTCGCCGTCTATACTTAGAGGAAGTAAGGTATTGCTATTTTTATTTTGTATTTTATATGTAGTTTTCAATTTATTTATTTTTTTTGTATGCAAAAAACATAAACTTTACAGTAAAGAAAATTTAAACCAGTTATGTTACTTTAAAAATATATATATATAATTCAAAACAGGGAATGTTTTATTAGAAAAGTATGCATGCAGATTCCTCTTTTATTTTATTCCTCAATTTCAATTTTGATATAATAAATTTATATAGATAAGATTTAAAAAGAAAACGAGGATTTTAAACTATTTGGAAGTTTATATAAAAATGGATTTTTGGAAACCTGTAAAAAAAAATAGTGTATATGTAGTTTCAAAAGAAAAAATATACTGGTTAAAATTAAATCATTGAGTTAAAAATTGAATCATTAGTAATTAAATTTAGTAAATGGAAAAGTCATTTGTTTAACTAATTCGAATATTAATAAAACCTTATAATGTTTGTTACAAGGTTTAAAAATCGTGAAAACAAGCTGGAATGGAAACAGATTGCAAATTAAAAGGTGAGATCTTCTCACTCAATCAGATTTTTCTGATTTAATTTTAAATAGTTAGATTTAAAATTGTTGATTGTGGTGATTGTGTGCTTGGATATTGTCAGTATATTGAATTAGACCCTATGCGCCGCGTAATAGTGGACGTTATTTTATAAATCTCATATACCGTGATATTCCACCTCGAATGTATTTAATTGTTGTGCTAATAACTGTGGATGCAGGGAAACAGGTTGGAGGGATATAACTGGATTCCTCGAATATTTGAATTTGCTTCAATATTGTGTGTTGATATTCTATTTGTGATTATATTTGTGATTAAAATCGTTGAAGGGTATAGTTTAGCCGAATATATTTTTGGTATCGTAGAATACTAGAAATGAATAAAATTGGATTTTTGAAATTTAAGTAGAAAATTTATATTAAATTAAATTTTGATAATTTGATAAATTAAAAAGAATTTTAAAAGGATAAAGTTTTATTTTTGAAATCCTATCAAATTAATTTCCAAATATTCACTTCCAACACCAAATAAAATTTTCAAATTGATTTCCAAATATTCACTTCCAACAACAAATCAAATTTTCAAATTGATTTTCAAATTTATTTCAAACACCAAATAAAATCCCAAATTGATTTCCAATTTTATTTCCAAACACCAAATCAATTTCTAAATTGATTTCCCAAAGATTTTCAAATACCAAATCAAATTTTCAAATCGATTTCCCAAATTTATTTTCTTTTAAAATAAATCTCTTTATTTCTTCCGAACTATTAAAAAATCCGAATTTTAAATAAACTCTTCAGCTATTTAGGAATATTGCTCAAAATCCATTTATTAAAATATTTTCCCATAATTTGGAATTTATTCAATAGGATTTCAAAAATAAAAATTTGTCCTTTTAATTTTTTTTTTAATTTATCAAATTCTCAAAATTTAATTTACTATAGATTTTCTACTTAAATTTCAAAAATCCAATTTTATTCATTTTTGGTATCCTACGATACCAAAAAATATATTCGGCTAAACTATAGCCTTCAACGATTTCAATCACAAATATAATCACACATAGTTTATCAACACACAATATTGAAACAAATTCAAATATTTGAGGAATCCAGTTGGATCCCTCCAACCTGTTTCCCTGCATTCACAGATGTTAGCACAACAATTAAATACCAATTCCACTTCGAGGTGGAATATCGCGGTATATGGGATTTATAAAATATCATCCGCTATTATGCGGCGCATAGGGTCTAATTCAATATACTGACAATTATTTATCATCCAAGCACACAATCACCACAATCAACAATTTTAAATCTAACTATTTAAAATTAAATCAGAAAAATCTGATTGAGTGAGAAGATCTCACCTTTTAATTTGCAATCTATTTCCACTCCAGCTTGTTTTCACGATTTTTAAACCTTGTAACAAACATTGTAAGGTTTTATTAATATTCGAATTAGTTAAAAAATGACTTTTCCATTTACTAAATTTAATTACTAATGATTCAATTTTTAACTCAATGTTTTAATTTTAACTAATATATTTTTTCTTTTGAAACAACATATACACTAATTTTTTTTACAGGTTTCCAAAAATCCATTTTTATATAAACTTCCAAATAGTTTAAAATCCCCGTTTTATTTTTAAATCTTATATATATAAATTTGTTACATCAAAATTGAAAGTGAGGAATAAAATAAAAGAGTAAACTGCATACACACTTTTCTACAAAAAAAATTCTTTCCTGTTTTGAATTTTTTTATATTTTTAAAGTAAACAGAACTGGTTAAAATTTTCTTTATTATTAAGATTATGTTTTCTGCATACAAAAAAATAAATAAATTGAAAGCTACATATAAAATACAAAATAAAAATAGAGATACCTTACTGCCTCCAAGTAAAGACAGCGAACCACCCCTACCAACGCAATCACCACCGATCCGAGAACCATGCTGAAGCATGGCCATGCCAAAGGCCGCCCTAGCCTCAACATCGCGTGCGCCCACTTCCAATTGACAGCGGCGACAACAAATCCCCAAATCGCTGCGACTACGACTCCATCTTGCGTACACGAGTGCGTCGCCGCCAACGCTGCCATGTCGAAGCTTTGACCCGCGTGTCCTTGCCGAGATTAACGCGCCTCCGCCCAAGCTCGCCGCCCCCTTCTTCTGGCCTCGCGACTCGATTCAATTCGGTTTTTTTCTTCGTTCGATTTTAAGGAAAAGAGATCGGCCATTGATTGATTTTTTTTCTTTTCTGTTTTGAACGAGATGTTTTATCTTTTAAACTTCTAAATGAACGCGTGTCAAAATTTCTGCCAAGTGTTGTAAGAGGGAAGAAACGTGTCATTTTGCCTTGAGAAAATATTACATCAAATATATATATTATTTTAAATTTAAATTTAAATTTAAATTGTCTCGGTTTCGCAACACAAAATCTTGATCTCCAGTCGAGACGTGTTGCCAGGCGTTTATAATGTTATACGCCAATTCCGAACGTAATGGAAAAGGTTCCGAGTCCAAATTCGATCGTATGGAGAAGATAGCTTTTTGGACCAGTTATTAAATTAAATTTCGATAAAATTTTCAGCGCGTTTGCTTATCGTACGGCCAAACGATCACTCCAAATTGTATGAAAATTGTAATCCGATAATACTACAATATACTGGATCCAATGGAACTGTTTTCGTCGAATTCCGAGACTGTGCCTCGGAATGCTATTTTTAGCTATTGATTTAAACAATATAATTTCAAAACTGAACAAATCATCTCCAAATTCAATTCTGAAGCTTCCATTATTTTCAGTATTATCAATATAGATTTTCTGAGCCTTTGAATTATTTTTAATCAGCTTAAAACTGAAGATTCAAATTTTTTTCCAAGCTCAATAAATTAAATTCAATAATTTAATTGCCAAATCCATAGTTATATTTGAAATTCAAGCTAAACCATCATTCAAATATTTAAAATCAATTAGATTTTCCAATTTCAATTGTTCAAAATTCAGGGTCGTCACAGACTTGCCCCCTTAAAAAAATTTTGCCCCGAAATTAAAAGTTAAGAAGAACGATCCTTAACCCATTCGCCATCTTTCCAAAACCAAATAGTTTTATTAGCTTGCCAAAACAAACCTTTTTATTAAGGACCCATTAACTTCAACTAACTTTCCAAAATCTTCCATAGTTTCCAACAATATTGTTTACTTCACAATTCAAATTTAAATTCAAATTTCAAACTTCCAAAATTTTCTCGAAATTTTTATAACACTCTAATTTTTCGAAAAAATCAGCCAGCATCTCCTTTGCGCGGTTAGCTCGGTACGACTACAAAATGGCACTACGGGCCCTCAGATTTCGAAAAGAAAACAAAGAGCTAAGTGGCTGGACAAGAAAATCATCAAATTTTATATATAGAAATATAAATACATACCTTTTGTCGAGCAATTTAAATTTATCTTCAGAATTCAAAAATCCAATTTCCTTTTCCTTTTATATCACTGTATGGTATTTAACAACCATATCCAGTTTCTACATTCAAAAATCATTTTTCACATTTCATTACCAAAAAATTTCAATATATATTTCATTCAACCCTGTACGGTGCACTTATATCATTCGTACGTAATATCAAACTCGATCGCTCACTCGATCACACAATTTCACTTCCGAACTAGTATCGTCCACCCGACTTCCTAGTGAGGACTCAGATCTGGTTTCTTAATCAGAAACCGTCATTCTCCTTGCATTGTCGTAAGCTATGATCGAGAATTTCCAAAATCAACCCAAAAATCCATATCCAGGTTCGCCGTCGAAAATCGAGTGAAAAATTCTAACTCGGATCGATATAACTATCTTGAAATTCTATGCTTGAATTCTGGATCAAATCGTCATGCGAATAAAATAATATACGTACATCCTACGTATTTTTCCCAATTGATTATTAGCTACATCAATTTTCTTTTCCTTTATTCACATTGATTTTCATTCACTTATTCATAATTACCATTTCACAACTTCTAGTTTAACTCATTCACTTATTAACTTAGAATATTTCCTCAATCCCAAATTCTACTTAAGAACTTTGCTATTTATTTCTTAAGTTAGTATAAATATTCTATACACTTTTTATATTTATTTTCAATTCAGCCTTTTGGTTTATCTATACTTTTATTCAAACTGGATTCCAAATTCCATATTTAGTTTTTCATTCCTCCAATTAGTCTCACTTACTAATTTCATTTCCAATGCTTTGCTTTATTTTGTTCAACTTTACAAAAAAAATCATTTCACTTACAAATTCCAAACGAATTTCAACATTCAATTTCACTTTCATTTACTTGCAATTGTAAATTTATTTATTCATTCACAATTTTATTTTTCACCTTAATAAATTTTATTCCATAACTATTTTTATCAGATTCCAAAGTCTTTCCAACATTTCAAAATCATTTTTTGAAACCAATTCAAATTATCTTTTGAATTCCCAAAACCAATCCCAGTTTTCCAAACAACTTCAATTTTTAAATAAATTGGTAGCAATTCCTCTCCTGAAAACTCGAAAATGAACACCGATGATGTCGCGATCATCATCTGAATTACAGCGATCGAAAAGAGTTTAGAGCTTTTATCCCTCCAAAAACATGTTTCCCAAACCTTTGAAATATTTTCAAACCCAAAAGAATTTAATCTTCTCCAAAATTTTCAAATTCTTTTCAAAACATTTCTCTGGAATTCCTATTCAAATTACAAATCACATTTACAATTTATATTCTCGAATTCCATTTGTATGTGAATTTATCTCTTAACTTTGGAATTACGATTTCAATTTCCTATTCAATAATCAATGATAATAATTTAATATTATCACTTTCTATCATCCAAGCAACCATTTACTATAATATTTATGGAAAATGATTTCTTTTATATAAGAAAATAGTTTTGGGTAAAGTTATTTCATTTACCCGATTTTAAAACAATATCGTGCCGAATTGTTCTGTACAAGTGTTTAGAGATCCCATCGATAGAATTGTACAGACTATACCAACCAGAATCCATATACCACTCAACAAACCAATCATCACAATGTAAAACAATTTTATATTCACTAACAAATACGCGCTCATATCTATTATTACACTCAAACTCATTCTAGAGTACTACTGACTCTATCTCTAATGAGTAACACCCACCAGAGCCAAGATTGTCGCTTAACCAAATGCTCCGATACCACTTTGTAACGACCCGGTTTATCGACTTTCGAAAGTCGACATCAATACGACCACTATATTAACTGCCGAAAAATCGAGAGTCGGAAGTGAATATTTAGAAATTAATTTGAAAATTTGATTTGGTGTTGGAAGTGAATATTTGGGAATCAATTTGAAAATCGTACATCAATGGATATTTGGAAATGTAAATTCACAATGGGAGTTTATAAAGGAAAGGAAAATTTGTTTTAAAATAAACATTTTGTATTTTTAAAGTGTGGAAAGAAATTTACGGTTTTGGAATGTAAATTTAAAATAAATCGAAAAGGATTTATTGATTGATTCAAATGTGCCATTTTGAAATGGAAAGTGTATTCTTCCCTGGGAAGCCAAGTATATTTTCAAAGTAGCTTGAAGTATAAAATAAAAGTTATAAAGTTGGTTTTAAAAGAATATTTTAGAGAAATTATTTCTTGAGTTTTTATTTAAATCTTTAAAATGAAGATTTATTTAATTTATTATAGAAGTGATTATTTTAAAGATTTAAATAATATCTTTTTATAGAAAATGGTTATTTAAATATTTATAACCTATCTACTAATTTTATTTCTAAAATTTGTTTGGACTTGAAGTTTTATATAAGATATTAATAAAATATTTTCATAACAAATGTTTAAGCAAGTGTTTTAAAATAGTTTTATTCTAAATATTTCCTAGTATATTTTAGATAAGTGATTTGAATTATTTTAAAGTATTTATAAGCTCGGTAGACTTTCAGTGGAAATAAATAATATTGGGAATCTTATTCCACGAGTGAAAAATGATTTGAAATTTGTTTTCAAATGGTTGAAGTGTGAAGATATATCTTGCAAAGATATTTTGAAAATAAATAACCGGGCGAAAATTATTTGAAATCCAGTGATTTTGTGAATGTTGATTGGTAGTTAAATAACCGACTATCAGTATTGGCTTTTAAATGGCATTTGAATTTCGATGCGACCGGTGGTCGGATTCCAAATGGATATTCGAAAACCACATCGAATCTTTTTGATGGATTTTTGTTTCAAAGATCAAAGTGGAAATTTGTTGTGAATTGCTTGAAATCTGAATGTAACACTTATTTTTAAAATAAGCGCTCGTTATTCGGATTAGCCGAGAGATGACCTTGTGTCATATAACACATTCCTAAAAATGATACGACAAATGGGATTGCAATTGAAGATGGTGTTGAAGACCGGGTATTTTCGAAAGCGAAAGGATTACCTGTCGAATGTTTCTGCACCGAGTTGCTCCGGTATAGAGATTTTATCACTAATGTGCACGTAATTTTGCATATATTTACATCCATATTTTATCTCTTTTTTTTAAATAATCATCATATTTGGGCATTTTAACATGTTTAAAACCAAAATTCAATTATTTCCAAACCATCATATTTTCATCATCATTCAGGGGCAAAACGGTCATTTTTGTGCATGTGTCAATGTAAGAATTTTTAGTTGGACATTTTTGATTATTTTTATAGGAATTTGGATGCATATGGAAGAGGCTTATATGAAGATACATGCATGCACAAGGAAATACAAAGGAATGAAGAGGAAATAATTCAAGTTCAAGGTCATGGAGGACCCCACCCACTTACCTAACTTCCAATTAGAAGCTAAGCACATGCTAAAAGGACTTAAGGCTTCATGTACATATTAAGTGGGGGATTAGTGAATGTTAATGATTACTTGGAGGCTACACCACCTCAAGGGTATTTTGGGAAGCTCCCTAAAAAGAGAATTAGGGTTTTATGCATGTATAAATAGCCCTCTTATGTACATGAAGAGGATCATCTACTCTTTCATTTTACTTAGGAAATTAAGAAATCAAAGTGTAAGCTCAATGTTCTATGAAATAAAAATGGCTTCCAAGCCTCTTTCTTCTCTCTTTTCTACATGTTTTTCTTTGTTTTATTGTTAATGTTTATTTATATGCTCTCTTTTTCCTTATGTTCATAGCTTAGATTTACATTTATGCAAGTAGTTAGTAGCTAATCTCTTTTGCTTTCTTTGCTTATTTTCTATTTTCTTTTCTTTAATGTTGAAACTTATTTGTGATGCTTCAATGCCACAAATGAGTAGCTAAACCCCTTCAATTTAGGGGTGATGAAGCTCTCTAACTTTATGTAATTTCAACATTTTTTATGATTTATGATCTCTTTGTTTATGCTTGATGAATGTGAATTTTGATGTAAGTTTATACAAGTGGGTTTGATAGCTTATATTGCTTATGCAAATGAGCTATTCTTACTCAACATAAACACAATTTACATCAACTTTTGCTAATTAATTTTTGATTATGAAATGAAAGTAAAAATGAAATTTGATGATCTATGTTACTAGTTACAATAGTAAATAGATCATACTTAAAATAGTTTTTGCTTTG
This sequence comes from Allium cepa, assembly GCA_030765085.1. Classification (NCBI taxonomy): domain Eukaryota; kingdom Viridiplantae; phylum Streptophyta; class Magnoliopsida; order Asparagales; family Amaryllidaceae; genus Allium; species Allium cepa. The sequence continues at coordinate 578,769,558 of CM060942.1, forward strand.
GCTTCTTTTTCATGAGAATTGTAAGTGGTATAATTGTTGTATTATAGTTTAACGGTTTGAGTTATGTTAACTAATAACATAAACAAACCATACTTATGATAAATGCAATGATTATTTCACTTAATATCAAAGTTAGAGATCATAAATTATGTGTTTGTTGATTTACAAAAATATGAGAGTGGATTTGCCTCTAAATTGTTCTCTAGTTCAATAGTTTACTAATCACATTTCAATTCTAGTTTAGCTTCATTTTAGTTCTATCCAACAATTTCACTCGACTTTGGTATAATTTGATTGAATAGAAATTTTTAAAATCATCAATTCCCTGCGGATCGACCCGTATTCGCCACGTGCTACATTCGTACACCGTGCGCTTGCGGTATAAATTTTATTTCTAAATTCGTTCGACGGTTTTCTAATCCGATAGAATTTCCGTCGACGAACAAGTTTTTGGCGCCGTTGCCGGGGAATTGTTTTGATTTTAATTTTTATTCTTCGAATTATTTTTGTTTAATTTTTGTGTGTTTTTATTTTGTGTGTTTGTGTTTTAAAAAAAAATTGTGTGTTTGTATGATTTTTGTGTGCTTGTTGTTCTAGTTTCTTTTTCCATTTGCATTTTCATATTTGGAAAAAAAAAATACATACACAAGTTTATTTCAAAAATAAAATAAAAAATTATTGCATTGTATTTCACTTTTCATTTACATTTGCATTCTTTTTATTTTCATTTACATTTACAAAACAGTGCACTTCCCTTCTCTCGTCTACTGTTCACTGCTTATCAGTGCACTTCACTGCTCTGTGCATTCATCATCTCCAACTTCCTGCACAAACCACTACCTCAACCATCACCATCACTGATTTCCACATCCACCGGTCATCATCCCACTGTCTTCCCATTGACCAACTTGCTCATTGCCTTTGGTCAATCCACTCAATCCACTGAAGCATACTTCCTCACTGCATACTGCATACCTGCCTGCCTTCAGACAGCATATCAAATTCATAAACACCACAACCAGTCTCAACCACCATACATACTTCCATCCTGCAACTCAATTACCCACTCCATTCCTTGCCTACTACCTAATTCCTTCAACCACCCTTAACTGCCTCATAGCATCACCATATAACATCAACTCTTCTTCACTGCCATTCTAATACAACCATTGTCCTCCACCTTACAAACAACTTCTTCTCAGCCAAACACTGCCTTTTTATTTTTCTTTCTTCACCTTGCTTGCTTCCTCCACTATACACAGCAAACATACATTCCACTGAACCAATCTCCACTTCCTAACAGTGACATCCATCCAGTTCTCACAATCATCTCCAAACTCACTGTTCTAACCAATGTCATAACATTCCACAACATATCAACCACGAAACATTTCACATACAGACTGTGAAAAGTGACCATTCCCTGACAGCAACATACCTGAAACACCATATATTCCCCTCCACCAGAAAACAAACTGCTACACATTAATATTAGCGGCAACTCAATCATACTATCTACAACACCACTTCTGTTCATCCCCTCAGAAACCAAGCACTGTGCTACCGAGCTGCTTATCACCTTATCAACATCTCACCTATTACATTTCACAACTTGCCACCATTACAACCCCTGTTGCCGCTCCTTCATTCATGTCAACATCAATCACCTGACCTGCCTTTTCATCACTTCACTTGAAAGCCTGCTGCTTACCACATCAACTATCCCAAACTTTTCGTCACTACAAACACTCTTGCCAATTCCTCCCAACTGCCCTTGACCACAAAACTCAATAGCCACCAAACAAATCCCCTCTATTTACTTATTGCAGTCACACCTCTGGTGACATCAACTACTGCTGTAACTTCTGTTCTACATCAAACTGCATACTGCCTTCCACCACTACATCCCAATCATTCCCCCCAATCACTTGCAGCCTCCACGAACACCCTCGCTGCCTCCAATCATCAACCCACGGCCTCGACTTCGCCTGAAACCCAACTGCGAACCCACAAACACCTCGATCCTCAAATAATCCCCAAATCGAAACTGCCCCCTTCAACAAATCTCCTTCCGCAACCTCAATTCAACCTTCATCACGAACCCGCCATCGATTCCACTCAATTTGCTGTTGGCATTGAGAATTTGATTTCGCGCGATTCATTTAATTGATTTTGTGAATTGAGTGAGGGCTGTGCATTTTTTTTAGTGCGTTGAATTGTAAATTGGTTTGAGGTAGGGAGTAATTTTCTTTTGGGCTAGGTGGGTTGTTAACTGAATTTCAGTTTAAAATTTTGTGGGCTGTTACTTTTGTTGTTTAAAAAAAAAAGGTTTGTTTGTTTTGCTTTCTTCTAAATTTTGTTTTGTTTAATCGTCTTGTTTTTGTTTTAGTCTTCCTTCTCTTAAAAAAAACAGAAAAAAAAGTTCAAGTTTGTTTAATTTTCATTTTTCATTTATTTTATTTTTCAATTGTTTTGTTTTTCGCTTATTTTGTTTTTCATCTTTGATAAACATACAAAAAAATAATAACAATAAAAATTGTTGAATATATCTTGTTTTTCATTTCAGGTTGTCAAAGCAGAAAATTACAAGGAATTGCTTGCCAAAAGGAAAAATAATTGCTTTGCTTTACTAAAATCGCCGCTAAAAAAAAAGAAATTTTGCTAATAATCTGCATGCTCTGGTATTGTGCTTTCATCTCTAGTGCATTGTTGGTTGCTTGCATTTGCATTTATATATAACAAAAAAAAATTCAAAAAAATCCAAAAACAAACTTCATTTTAGTTGCATTGTAATTTCACGTTTAATTTCTGCTTTGCATTCATCTCATCTTGTTTTTCTTTTCTAAGGGCAATACCCCAATTCACATAAGGTGAGGGATTTCATCACCCTTTCCTTAGCCCACAAACGCATTTCATCGTAGAATTTGACTGATAATAAAGGTTAGACGTTGGACCTAAGGGTGTCACGAGCTCACTTAGGGCTTAATTGTATCTTCACAATTGTTTTACTTAAACGATTTTATTTCTTGGTGTCTAGGCTACGGCAGAGTAATAACCAGTTATAAAAATTACGGTGATTCGTAAATATTATACTGGTTGTTCCTCTGAAGGTACTTAAACCTTCGGTTGCATTGCTACGGTGATTCGTGGTGCACCGATAACCCCTGTCCGTTACCTGGCTGAGAAATATTTTTGTTGCTTTAAGACAAAGTGTGATTATACAATTTTGGGTTAGGAGCTACTAAGGACAGAAAACTGTAATTAAGTCCTTTGCATTCATTTAGTTGCATTAGTTCATGCATATTTAAAAAAAAACTCAAAAACAAAAATCTAAAATAATTTGTAAATTCTTTTCAAAAAAAAAAATTTTGAAAATTCAAAAATCAAACTTTTCTTTTGAAATAAAACTTCACTTGGTAAATAGTTTTTTTTTCCCTTCAAAAAAAAACAAAAAAAAAACAAAAACATTTTCAAATCTTCTTTCATTCTCCAAACTCGTTTCTAATTTCTTTCTCCTCTCGACTTTCACTTGTGCATGAGTACTTGGACTCGTGACACAACAACGAATACTTGGATTCGTGACCCTTCTACAAACCGTTTAACTCGAACAGACAATCCTATCGAAATGGCGAACGAAAACGCCCCTCGAACTCTTATGGATAGAATCTTTCCCGATAGAGTTTCTTTCCATCTTGCATCACATTACCCGCCCCTACGGGTAGCCATTTCGAAATCCATTCGAACCATATTGCCACGCTTCCAAAATTTGGCAATTTCGAACACGATGACCCATACATCTTTTTGACTAAATTCGAACAAGTTTGCACAACCATTAAACTTCAACAACTTTCTGATGACGGAATCAAACTTCGATTAATCCCATTTGCTCTTACGGATTACGCTGAAAAATGGTTGTACAGCTTACCTTCGAACTCAATTAAAACGTGGGAAGAATTTGTAAAAGCTTTCTTAAAAAAGTTCTACCCCTTAGAAAAAACAAGTAGAATTCGAAACGAAATTGTAAATTTTCATCAATTCAAGGGTGAACCATTTGGAAAATATTTTGAAAGATTCAAAGAGCTTTTGATAAAATGTCCACACCATAACTTTGAAAAATGGACGATTTGCTAAATCTTATATGATGGACTCGAAAACAGCTCACGAACCATGCTCGAATCAATATGCCAAGGCAATTTTCTTGCCCAACATCATGACGATGCTTGGCAATTTCTTGAATACCTCGCTGAAAAGTCGTCCCAATGGGAACGCTCGAACGAAAAATCAATCTACTCACGATCGAGTGCACACTTGACGGGATCTTCTTTTGCTTTGGAAGCTAAGATCGACGCAATGATTATAAAATTCGATAACGTTTTCTCATCGAATCAAACGAACCAAGCTTCCCAACCAATGTGTTATAAATGCAACGATCCTAATCATATAGCCGATCAGTGTCCCAATTCCGTCGAACAAATCAATGCTTTCAATAAAACCAAAAACGACCCGTTTTCTCCAACGTACAACCCTGGATGGAGAAATCATCCGAATTTTGCGTGGAACCAAAACAATCCCAACACGAATACGATTCGTCCCAATTTTCAAGCATTTCCGAATAATGCTTCGAATCCTCCCTTTCAGCCCAATAATTTTCAACCAGACTTTGCGGGCCCGTCTCATAATCAACCGCAACAACCAAATTTTCCACCATATTCTACTCATCCTCCACAAGACGATAAACGTTTAACTTCGCTTGAGAAAACTCTTGAAACGTTGGCTAAGGCAACTACTCAAAGCCTTCAATCAAACAGCAATTTGCAAAATTTATTGACTTCATATATGCAAAACACAAACCAATCGATTGCGAAACTCGAAATGCAAATGAGTCAATTAGCCACGTCTGTAAGTGAACATGAACGAGGAACATTCCCAAGCCAGCCCCTTCCAAATCCCAGAAATCAAAACGCAAATTCAAATCAAGCCCATGTTGTTCAAGATAGCAATGTCACCCAGTTGAATGCTATCACAACTCTCCGTTCTGGTAAACAAATCGATAATCAAGTCGTTAATCCAAATGATTCACTGGGAACTTTTCTCGATACTTCTAAAACAACGAACGACTCAGAACAGAACGTGGAGCCAAACGTCGAATCGAACGACAATCAAAATTCTTCTTCTTCTACTCGAGTAGACCCGCCTAACGAGTATCATGTTCCATTTCCACATCGTATTCGACCAAAGAAACACTCGGACCAAATGGAAAAGATGTTGGAAATTTTTAAACAAGTCAAAGTTAACATTCCTCTTCTTGACATCGTTCAGCAAGTCCCCACTTACGCGAAATTTCTTAAGGACTTGTGCACCCAAAAGCGACACACTCAAGTGCCCAAAAAAGTCTTCTTAGCCGCTAGTTTGAGTGAAGTCTTGTCCCAATCCATACCCGTTAAATACAAAGATCCTGGATGCCCTACGATTTCGTGTACAATTGGAGAAAAGACGATCAACAAATGTTTAATAGACTTAGGCGCGAGTGTCAACTTGATTCCATACTCCGTGTACGAACAATTAGGCTTAGGTGAGCTCAAACCCACGAAAGTTACGCTTCAATTTGCCGATCGTTCCATTAAGAAGCCCGTGGGATAAATCGAAGACGTGCTCATTCGAGTAGGGCAATTCATATTCCCCGTTGATTTTATCGTTCTCGAAACACAACCCATGACAAACCCTGCGAGTCAAATCCCATTGATTTTAGGCCGACCATTCTTAGCCACCTCAAACGCCTTAATCAATTGTCGCAACGGTTCGATGAAAATCTCTTTTGAAAACATGACTTTGGACCTTAACATTTTCAATCTTGAAAGCCACTCGAACGAACTTCGTGACCAAACATTAGAAGTTAGTGCCATTCATGAAAACTTTGAAAACGAAACATTTGATCTTAACGATGAATGCGAGGCCGAGTACGAAAAATTGTTTCATGAAGTCCCCAACGAGATCGAACACACTCTTCCCTTTGAATCGCTTCAAGTTGAGTCCGAATCTCAACCCAATTCTGCAATCGAAAAACTCCCGAAATTGGACCTCAAACCACTTCCCGCTCACCTTAAGTATGCATACTTAGGTGAAAACGAAACTTGTCCTGTCATCATTTCTAACAATCTTTCTCTTGACCAAGAAGCTTCTCTTCTTTCTATTCTTTTGAAAAATAGAGAAGCAATTGGGTGGTCCATTACTGATATTAAGGGAATTAGCCCTGCTATTGTCCAACATCGCATTCATTTGATTGATGAAGCCAAACCCACTCGTGATGCACAACGGAGGCTTAACCCAAAAATGAAAGATGTGGTTCATGACGAAATTCTTAAGCCCCTCGATAACGGTATCATATACCCCATCTCCGATAGCCCATGGGTTAGCCCAATTCATGTCGTGCCTAAAAAGTCCGGACTTACTATTATAAAAAACGACGCTAACGAACTTATTCCAACTCGTACTCAAACGGGTTGGCGTGTTTGCATTGACTATCGAAAACTAAATGTCGCAACACGTAAGGATCATTTTCCTCTTCCATTTATCGACCAAATGCTCGAACATTTAGCCGGTCACGAATTCTATTGCTTTCTTGATGGTTATTCCGGCTATAACCAAATTCCAATCGCTCCCGAAGATCAGGAGAAAACGACTTTCACGTGTCCATTCGGTACCTTCGCTTATCGACGTATGCCATTCGGACTTTGTACTCCTGCGACTTTCCAACGATGCATGGTTGGAATCTTTTCTGACATGATTGAGCGCTTTCTAGAAGTCTTTATGGACGATTTCTCTATCTTCGGCGATTCTTTTTCTCAATGTTTACATCACCTCGAGTTGGTTTTGAATAGATGTAAAGAAAAACACTTGACTTTGAACTGGGAAAAATGCCACTTTATGGTCAAACAAGGCATTGTCCTTGGACATATCATCTCAAACAAAGGCATTGAGGTAGACAAAGCGAAAATCGATGTCATTGCAAATCTATCCATTCCCAAATCTGTTAAGGACATTCGATCATTTTTAGGACACGCTGGCTTTTATCGACGCTTTGTGAAAGACTTTAGAAAAATCGCCCGTCCTTTGACGACCCTTCTTGGAAAAGACGTTCCTTTCGATTTTAACTCTGATTGTATCTCTTCTTTTGAACGTCTTAAGAGCGAACTCATTTCTGCCCCAGTCATTTGCGCACCCAATTGGGATCTTCCTTTCGAAATAATGTGCGACGCTTCAAACTTTGCCGTTGGTGCTGTCTTGGGACAACGCATCAACAAGATCCTTCATGTCATTTACTACACGAGTATGACCTTGAACGATGCTCAACTCAACTACACAACAACTGAAAAAGAGCTTCTAGCTGTCGTTTTTGCGCTTGAAAAGTTTCGACCTTACTTGATAGGTTCACACATTACGGTCTACACTGACCATTCTACGCTTCGATATCTCTTCGCTAAAAAGGATGCTAAATCCCGTTTGATTCGTTGGATCCTTTTACTTCAAGAATTCGACCTTACAATCAAAGACAAAAAAGGATCCGATAATGTCATAGCCGATCATTTATCTCGTCTTTCGAACGCACCATCTTCCTTGCCGATCAATGAAAACTTCCCCGATGAACAACTTCTTTCGATTTCTATCGATCCATGGTACGCTGATATAGTGAACTACTTAGTCACTAAAGAAACTCCCTCATCTTGGTCCAAACAGGACAAATGCAAATTCATGTCCCAAGTGAAATATTTCTATTGGGACGATCCATACTTGTTCAAATATTGTCCCGACCAAATCATCCGACGTTGCATTCCGGATAATGAAATAAGGAGTGTTCTTTCGTTTTGCCACGATCAAGCGTGCGGTGGACATTTCGGTCCTCGAAAAACTGCGGAAAAAGTGCTTCAGTGTGGTTTCTATTGGCCTTCGCTTTTCAAAGACTCGTTTGAATTTTGTAAAACTTGTGATCGATGTCAAACGCTTGGACGAATTTCTCGACGAGATATGATGCCTTTAAACCCCATTCTTACGATCGAAATCTTTGATGTATGGGGTATCGACTTTATGGGACCTTTTCCCAATTCCTTTGGAAACTTGTATATCCTTCTCGCTGTCGATTACGTTTCAAAATGGGTCGAAGCCGTTCCTTGCAAAACCAATGACCACAGAATTGTTGTGAAATTTCTTAAAGAAAACATCTTTTCGAGGTTCGGCACACCTCGCACAATAATAAGTGATAACGGAACCCATTTTTGCAACCGTTCTTTTGAAACTTTAATAAAAAAATACTCGATAACCCACAAGTTATCCACTCCATGTCATCCTCAGACTTGTGGCCAAGTTGAAGTTTCGAATCGACAAATAAAACAAATCTTGGAGAAAACTGTCAATAAAAATCGAAAAGATTGGTCTCAGAAATTGACCGATGCGCTTTGGGCTTACCGTACTGCTTTTAAAACTAACCTTGGGATGTCCCCTTTTCGTTTAGTTTACGGTAAAGCTTGCCATTTACCCGTTGAAATTGAACACAAAGCGTTGTGGGCAATAAAAAACTTAAACTTTGATCATGAAGAAGCTGGCGAAAAACGAAAATTACAACTCAACGAACTAGAAGAACTTAGGAACGACGCGTATGAAAACGAGAAAATTTACAAAGAAAGAACCAAAGTTTTTCATGACAAGTCAATCCTAAGGAAAAAGTTTTCGCCTAACCAGAAAGTTCTTTTATATGACTCGAGACTTCATTTATTCCCTGGGAAACTTAAATCAAGGTGGACCGGACCATTTGTGGTACGAACTGTTTTTCCACATGGTGCCATAGAAATAGAAAACCCAAAGGATGGATCGATTTTCAAAGTCAACGGTCATCGTTTAAAACCCTTCTTGGAATTTCCCGGTTACCAAGAGGAGGAGCTCATGATCCTTCATGAGCCAAGGTACATCTAGTAAGAATGTTAACCCTCTTTTGTAAATATGTACATATTTTTCCCCGTTACACTCATTATATCATGCATCGACTGTGGGGACACAGTCAAAATTAAGTGTGGGGGGAGTCTCATTTTCAATTTTTTTAAGTTTTTCATGGCATTTTTGAATTTTCATTTTCTTCAAAAAAAAAAAAAATCTCAAAACTCCTAAATCTCAGAAACATTTTCTTTTTACCATTTTGATTTATTTTTGAAGAAACACTATGGGATAAGTATAAGTTTTGGTTAATAAATTGAAATTTTTGAAAATTTATTTGTCTTAACAAAAATAAAAATGAAGTTTGATTACAAATAACAATGGTTTTACAAGTATATAGGAAGGTTCATTTATGTTAATTATGAAGTATGTTCTAATTGAAAATCGTTGTTTAAAAAGTGGTAAATTTAAAGTAAAGGATATAACATTTTTGTCTTCTAAGTTAAATGGTGCTAAGATGATTTTGCAAAACTCTCTCTCTCTTAAAAAAAATATATACATAAAAAAAACAAAAAACAAAATAATAACATCCAAAGTATTCACTCTCATTTAAAATTCCTCACGGTTATGCATGGGTGAATTACTTGTAATCTTTGATTATGTGCTTTCATACTCATTTAAAAGTCCTCACGGTTATGCATGTATGAAACACATATTAAAAAAAAAAGAACAGACTTAATAAAAACCACCTACGGTCGATAGGTGTATGCACGAAAGTGTGTACACTCGCCATGCTCTATACTCCCCTCACATAAGCCCGAAAGGCAGTGCATGGGTGGTATATCTGGCCTCAGTTTACCTGAGCTAGGTGTGTAATTTTTCTTGCAAATAATGAGAGAGCAAGCAATTGAAATCCTAGCACAATTTTAACTTGTTTGACCTAACTTGTTATTGAAAAGAAATGAAAATACCACTTTAATAAACTTTGATAATCAACTAAGGATCCATTTCATAATTACATTGTGTTATCAACCGAAACAACTAGCCAAACTATGGTCTATCTGTCATGACAACTTGATTTTTATTGGAAATTTTGATGAGTAAATGACTTAAATTTTCAAGACAATGACCAAAACTTGTATTTAACTTATTCGTGTCAATTTAAAAATAAATCCTTCATTTGTAAATATTTCCAAAAAAATCGCATTCATCTCTTTGTAAATAAATCTTTCAATTTGTAAATATTTTCATCCTGCATTTGGATTTTGTGGGTAGTATCCGCTTAAAACCCTCACGAGACAACACTCGTCCTACTGGGGACACCCAGAGGTTTAATGGCTTGTTGCATACGCTCAATGCAATCATGCTCCCTACGAAAATGGATTTATCTTAGTTTTCCTTTATTCGAGGACGAATAAAAAGATAAGTGTGGGGGTATTTGATGTGCACGTAATTGTGCATATATTTACATCCATATTTTATCTCTTTTTTTTAAATAATCATCATATTTGGGCATTTTAACATGTTTAAAACCAAAATTCAATTATTTCCAAACCATCATATTTTCATCATCATTCAGGGAAAAACGGTCATTTTTGTGCATGTGTCAATGCAAGAATTTTTACTTGGGCATTTTTGATTATTTTTATAGGAATTTGGATGCATATGGAAGAGGCTTATATGAAGATACATGCATGCACAAGGAAATACAAAGGAATGAAGAGGAAATAATTCAAGTTCAAGATCATGGAGGACCCCACCCACTTACCTAACTTCCAATTAGAAGCTAAGCACATGCTAAAAGGACTTAAAGCTTCATGTACATATTAAGTGGGGGATTAGTGAATGTTAATGATTACTTGGAGGCTACACCACCTCAAGGGTATTTTGGGAAGCTCCCTAAAAAGAGAATTAGGGTTTTATGCATGTATAAATAGCCCTCTTATGTACATGAAGAGGATCATCTACTCTTTCATTTTACTTAGGAAATTAAGAAATCAAAGTGTAAGCTCAATGTTCTATGAAATAAAAATGGCTTCCAAGCCTCTTTCTTCTCTCTTTTCTACATGTTTTTCTTTGTTTTATTGTTAATGTTTATTTATATGCTCTCTTTCTCCTTATGTTCATAGCTTAGATTTACATTTATGCAAGTAGTTAGTAGCTAATCTCTTTTTCTTTCTTTGCTTATTTTCTATTTTCTTTTCTTTAATGTTGAAACTTACTTGTGATGCTTCAATGCCACAAATGAGTAGCTAAACCCCTTCAATTTAGGGGTGATGAAGCTCTCTAACTTTATGTAATTTCAACATTTTTTATGATTTATGATCTCTTTGTTTATGCTTCATGAATGTGAATTTTGATGTAAGTTTATACAAGTGGGTTTGATAGCTTATATTGCTTATGCAAATGAGCTATTCTTACTCAACATAAACACAATTTACATCAACTTTTGCTAATTAATTTTTGATTATGAAATGAAAGTAAAAATGAAATTTGATGATCTATGTTACTAGTTACAATAGTAAATAGATCATACTTAAAATAGTTTTTGCTTTGGCTTCTTTTTCATGAGAATTGTAAGTGGTATAATTGTTGTATTATAGTTTGATGGTTTGAGTTATGTTAACTAATAACATAAACAAACCATACTTATGATAAATGCAATGATTATTTCACTTAATATCAAAGTTAGAGATCATAAATTATGTGTTTGTTGATTTACCAAAATATGAGAGTGGATTTGCCTCTAAATTGTTCTCTAGTTCAATAGTTTACTAATCACATTTCAATTCTAGTTTAGCTTCATTTTAGTTCTATCCAACAATTTCACTCGACTTTGGTATAATTTGATTGAATAGAAATTTTTAAAATCATCAATTCCCTGCGGATCGACCCGTATTCGCCACGTGCTACATTCGTACACCGTGCGCTTGCGGTATAAATTTTATTTCTAAATTCGTTCGACGGTTTTCTAATCCGATAGAATTTCCGTCGACGAACAATCACCCTTTGTGATGGGGATTCCGGACATGATTAGTGAATATCCGGAGGCAAGGGCTTCTTTTGAAGTGCCTTCGGTTTCGTTCAATCCCGGAAAGGACTTGTATGGATGTGTGTCTGACGTTACACTTTGAGATGTAAAGCTGGTTTCTATCAAATACATTTATGTTGGTGGCGGAGAATTTATTCTCTTAGCTTAACACCCTTCTCCGAGACGTATGAGCTTAGAGGTTATGTAGTTGATGGCTACTAGTGATACATTCCCAATTTGGTAATGCGGCATACGAAGTGCTGCTAATCATTTGTTGATTGAAGCATGGCTTTGTGAAAAGCGTAGATTTATGGACGAGACTTCGTCGAGCCTCACAACTCGGAAATGGTCGAAACAGGAATGTTGTGGCAAGGTTTTTAGGGGTCGCGCCCCAAGGGTATATCCATTTTCTTCTGGATAAGAGGTGGTATCATGGTATGGAGCCCAGATATTTAACCTATGTGGTTGTTGCAAATTTATTGCTTTGTTGCTATTTGTTGGTGAATCCCGGGATAAAGGTTAGTTACGACCGGGGATGGCATATTTGTGTGGTAGTTATCTATGTTATAGCTTGGTTAAAGCGTGAGGTAACATCGGCCTTGTTTGGCAGAGATCCGGTTAGGCTCTCGGGGGCATCCTTCCAGAGGCGTACCTATTTCGGAAAGGAAGTTCCTTAGCCGGACCGTTGTTGGAAATCCAAAGAAACAATACACGCCCTGTACGGTTTTAGTTGTATAACCTGCCATGGAATGTGGCGGTAACCTGCGATTGAACAAGGTAGATATAGTAGGCATACGACGAAATGTGGTATGCTGGCTAAGATTAATATTATACTTTCGAAATGTTTTCTGCACTATGCACTAATAATAATATCCAAAGGTTTTCGTGTATCAAGCATTTTTGACTGTCATAAGGAGAAATCTCCTCCAATTGGGCGTTTGCATTGTGTGTTTAGCGGGAGGCCTTATGGTAGTTTTATTTTCCAAAAGCATAACGGATTTCTTTTCCTTTCTTTGTGAAAATAACTGTTTTAAGATCTCACACCAGTCCTATGACTGACCTGGAGTTTATTGTTTCTTTTCTGAACTCTGGGTGCCCATAATTTTCCACACGGGCAGCCTAGAGTCATGTTATCATTATTCTGGAGCAAAGTCAGAAAAGTTGCTATGGAGATCTGGAGTTCAAGATGGATGGCGAGACGTATCACTTATACTATAGTATTTGCTTTGTATGGTTGGTGCAAAGTCAATTTCTATGTAGTCAAGTTATAATGACTGTCCGCGTTGTGTTTTGTTGTTGTAAAACTCTAATGATGTAATGTGATGTATGTATAAACCGATATGGTTTTTTGTTTTAAAGATTATTCATTTGTCTATTATATTTTGTTCCGCTGCGAATGTGAGATTCTGTTATGGTTTCTATTTCTTCTTCTATCTTCTTCTCCTTTAACCCTAATGGTTCGGTTTTTCGGCATTCGATTGTTCGGCAGTTAATACGGTGGACATATTGATGTTGACTTTCGAAAGTCGAAAAACCGGGTCGTTACACTCCCCCCATTAAGGCTCAAGGCAGTACCAACCAATGGTACTCCTAAGTAGTTCATTTCAAGGGAGCGCCTTTTTCTCAAGAGCCATTTTCAGAAAACTTTATACTATACACATATAGTATCTTCCAAATCATACACCTAGTATGAATCCCATATAAATCTCCTTTTTCCAAAATCGATTATTCCAAAATCGATAATTCTCAAAGTAGGATTTCCAAATTCTAATATTGACTTTACCTAAAAATCAAAAGCCTTTCCAAAATCCATAGGTTCCAAAACCTTTTTTCCAAAATCATTCTCATAAGATTCTTCATATATATATATATATATATACATAACTTTGAAAATCTTAGGATCACTTCATACTTTTATAAATTCCCTTTTTATACTTCAAATATTTTCAAAAACCCTTTTCTTCTGGCTGTAGATTCAACAAGGGGTGTTAATCATACATAACAAAGATATATAACTTTTTTATTCCAAATCAAATATTCAAAATTTGATTTCTTTTATAAATTTATTCACCATAATACTTACTTTCCAAAAAGTAAATTTCAATAATAAATATTCAACTTCCACTTTAATCATCAAAAATTTTCTCATAACATACCTTTCCTTTCAAAACCATTTCTCATTCTTTCAAAATTTCAATATCTATTTCATTCAAACCCGTACGATGTACGTATACCACCCGTACGCAATATCAAATCTGATCGCTCACTCAATCACACAATTTCATTTCTGAACTAGTATCGTCCACCCGACTTCCTAGTGCGGATTTAGATCTGGTTTCTTGATCAGAAACAATCATTCTCCTTGCATAGTCTTAACTATGATACAGAATTTCTAGAACCAATCAAAAATCCATATCCAGGTTTTCCGTCGAAAATCGAATGAAAAATCCCAACTCGGATCGATATACTATCTCGAAATTCTGTGCTCGAATCTGGATCAAATCATTATAAGAATAGAATAGTACACGTACATCCTACATATTTATCTTCATTGATTACTAGCTAAATCAATTTTACTTTCTATTTACATTCCCTTAGATTCTTATTCCTTTATTCACAATTGCTTCCATTTCCCATTGAGTTATCACTTTGATTCTAAACAGTTTGTACTCTGACCAACTTGTATTAAGAAAATAGCTTGAATTTTTTTAAAATAGATAAGTAGTTGCAAGATAGTTATTAGTTGCAGAATAGTAGTAAAATAGTTAAGTAATTTTAAAATAGTTGTAAAGTAGTTAAATAATTGTAAAATAGTTGGATAGTTGCAAAATAGTTGTAAAATAGTAATTAATTTATAAGTAGTTATAAATTAGTGATTAGTTTGCAAAACGGATGTAAATTAGTAATTATTTTTCAAAATAATTATAAAATAAGTATAAGATAGTTTTGGTTTTAAAAAGAAAGGTTATATAGTAAATAGCTAGGAAAATAGATTTAAAACAGTTTATTTTAAAATAATTTATTTGAAAAATAGTTTTCAGAGTCAAACTGTTAAATTTCCCAAACTCCCATTCCAATCAATTTCCAATTCCCACTTAAATTGATTCAATTCCAATTCAATTTGAATTTATCTTGATTCCCTTTCCAAATTCAAATTAATTCACATTTGAATTTAAACTTATCCAACTTCAATCATAATTCCCATTAAATTCAAATCAAATTCAGTTTGTACTAATTCAATTCGAATCTCAACTTTATACCATCTCGAATTATACAAATTCAAGTTTAAAATTTTAAATGTTGATTTAATCCTTTAAATCAAATTAACCTTTATTTTTAAATCAACAATTTAAATCTTTAAACAATTTAATTCTGAGTCCAAATTCCAAAATTCCATTTTAAATTATCTTTACTTAATTTATTCCAAAGTTCAAATAAGAATTCAAAAACAATTTAATCTTCAGATTCTAGTTTATTATCCATTTTTAACTTCAAAACCAATTCACAGTTTCATAAATTATTTATAACAATAGAATGATATCAAGATAAATAAACATCCAAATTTATCCAAACACCAATCATTTAACTTTCCTAAGTTAAATCTCAATTTCATCTTGAAATTTCCAATTCAGGTTGTTTGTTAACTTATTTAACTTTTCCAAAGTTAAATTCAATGTACTTAATCCAGTCAACCTTACCCAACTTGAATTCCCATTTCAAATTTAAACTTCACATTAATAATCTCCATCTCCCCCTTCTAAGTTCAAAAACTTATCACTTTAGGTTTTCACATCTCATTCCAAGAAAATTTAGAATTCAACACTTAGAGTTTGTTTTAAGCCACTATGTATATCCCACATATACATATTTATTTCCTTTGAACACCAAGTTATACTTTAAATTTTAAACCACCTTTGGTTTTAAATTCAAAACAAATTTTCTTTAAAATTTTCAAACAACTCTTGTTTGAAACAGGCCCTTTTCGTTCAATTACATTGTAAGCAATACTATCATTATTTCTTTTATTACTTTGAAACAAATTCCAAATTTTCTGAACTTAAATTTACAACTTTACAATTTAAATTATCTTATTCTGAAAACATTTCTACAAATTAAGGATTTTTATTTCAGTTCGGATTCATTCAAATTTCAATTTGGTTGTATTACTATTCTCATTATTTTATTTAATTCCAATAATCAACAACCAATTTCTATAATATATTTAATAATTAGAAAAATTATTTCTTTGTATATCAAAAGATAAACTTATATAAAAATCATTTTTAAAATCATTTTATAAGAAAAAACAAACTCTCAACTCATTCTAGGGTACCACTGACCCTATCCTTAATGAGTAAACCCAACAGAGCCAAGATTCTCGCTTAAACTTCAGCTCTGATACCAACTGTAACGACCGAGAATTTCCGATCCCGAAAATTCCAGATAGTTAGGAAAAGAAGAAAAGAGGTAGAAGAAGAAAAAGAAGACAAGTCACAGAACCTCGAATTTGCAGCGGAATAAAATATAATATCAAATAATATCGGTTATAAAGGAAAACCGTATCTGTTAATTTACATCAATACATTAGAGTTACAACCATTACACAACACTGGACAGTTAAAAACAACTTGTCCCAGATATACAACAATATATCACAGCGGATACACTCTGTATGTTCCTGCCATCCAGCTCGCCTCTTGAGCTCCAGAACGTCCTTACCTGAATATTTGTAATACTCGGTCTGACCCGAGCATTACATCAAAGTAACACCCGGGTCAGGCTGGAAACCAGCGTGAGTAAACCCATATAATATGAAATACCAAGCTATATAACTTAAGTGAATTACCAGGGTAACTCGTACTTCTCTATGAGTTCTAATCTTATTTAGGTCAATCATTTATCTCAAAACAATATCCAGGAATTGTTTTCCAGTTTAAATATCCATGATACTTAACTTATTTCATTCCATCTTGTTTGCTTCTAAACTCAAATTTATAAAGAATCGAGGTGGTTTCGGGCATTTACTGATACCCGACTCTAGTCTCTTCGAATTCAATGTCATCTCTAATCCCAGTTGTTAAGTTTTAAAATAATACAATTCATATTCAGGATATCATATCACATAACAATTCAACTCAATCAGGTAACCTACACTATCACAGTTCAACCCATTCATATCACAGCACATCTCAATCGCCCATCAGAGATATCATCAATCCAAGTCATCCAATATTATTCAACCATCCATAAACAAGATCTATTAGATATATAATTTCTAATTAATTTAATTATTCTCCAATTAAATTAATTACAACTTTAATCACTTGGATTACCTTAATCTTGCTTACTTAACATTTATTAATTACAGCCCAAATAATAAATCATTCTTAAATGATCCATCTTAATTAATCATCCTTGATTAATTATCTTTTAATTACATTAAGTAATTAACCTTTAATTACCACATTGATAAATTAGCCTTAACATTCAAATTAAATAATCTTTAATTAATCACTTTAATTAATTAATTACATTAATTAACGACCCTTTAACCACTTCCCTTAATTAATTATCCTTTTAATTAATTACATTTAACAAATATTCTTTAATCAATTACCCTTGATTAATCATATCCAGTAAATATTATCCTTAAATAATCATATTCATTAATTAATTTTCCTTTCATTAATTACTCTAATTAATTATCCTATAATCACTTAAATTAAATTTATTAACCATTAATCACTTCCATTAGTTAATTATCTTTAATTAATTACATTCATTTACTAACCTTAAATTTATCACTTAAAGTAATTAACTATCCTCTAATTAATTACATTCAATAATTACTCTTCAATATGTAAAATCTTAAATAATCTAGATAAACCACCTACTTTAATCACTTATTTCCATTAATAAACTTATTTGAATTCAAAGCTTTGAAATTAGTTTTGTCAAAACACTTCTTATTAAGGTTTTTAATATAATTATATTTCGAAAGCTGTTTGATAAGGGCCTTGGAAACATGTTCCTATCTACTTGCTTTGAAAACTGACTGCAAATTTCCCTTTTGTTTTTAAACCTTAAAAAAAATTAAAGCAGACTTAATCCACAGATGAAAACCAGGGCCCCATAACAAAATTCTTAAGTCAGAACTTGAGTTACTCACAACTCACAAACTTCGAGTCCAACGCGAACGTGACTTTGAGCCGAGCACGAGGATGACCATCGTCCCCAACCCTCTGCAACTCCCAGCTACACCGTACACTCGTGCACCATGCACGACGATCTAACCATCGTCGATAAACTTAAAAACCTTCAGCAAGTCGTCCCAGTCTTCCCCGAACGTACCAACAACCCATCACCTTTGATTAGGCCAGAAATCAAAAACGAGCCACTCCGCCTCAACCTATAACCCAACCTGCTCATCAAATCCCCTTTGCGCCACCGTTGCTGCCCACCGGAGAACCCACAACTCCGTCCAGACCTTCGCCAGAACCCTACGCTCCATTACCCCTTCATCTGATCCAACCAGATTCAACGTCGTTGCCGCATTTGCTTCGAGAACAACCACGACTCCAACACAACCTAAACCCTAGATTGCCATCACCCGCTCACCACGACATTCCATAAAATACTAGACTATTATTCCCACCATCCTCGTTCCACAAGCCACCTCTGACATGAACCACGAGTCTTAGATCGATATCGATTGACGGCAATTGACAGTTATCCCAAAACTAATCAACTCACAATATCTCACTAATTACAAGTCTAAAAATCATGGTTTTTCTTTTAAAAATCTTAGACTTCGAAGTCAATTTCAATTATACAATCAAAATCTAGTAATTTGATAATCAAATTCTGACATTAATTTGTCCTTCACTGAAGTATTTTATTTTTGAAATATTTACCAAATATTTTTACTTAAATCAATTTTAAATATGATGTTTACTCACCTACAAACATTTTTGTTTCAGTGATCAAAGCCTAAAAATCACTTAAGTGGAAGATTTAAATTTTTGAATCAGGTTTTCCAAACCTGTAATGTTTTCTTGAAAGTAAAGGTTTTACTCACAGAGTAATTAAGGTTCTGAACTTTTACTTGAAAACTTGAGATAAGTAAGTAAAAGTAATTTGAATAAATATTAAAATGTTGGACCCAAAATTTAAATTGTGTAGGGACTTGGGTTGTTAAATTAGAAAGTAAAGGTTAATTTGATTTGAGGAAATTAGATCAACATTTGAAATTTAACTCAAATTTATATAATTCGAGATGATTTAAAGTGAGATTGAATTTGAAATTAGTTCAAATTGAAATTTGATTTAAATAATTTGAATTTGTGATTAAAGTTGAATAGTTTTAAATTCAAATGGAATTTGATTTGAATTTGGAAAGAATCGAGGTTATTTCAACTGGAATTGGAGTTAAATCAATTTCAATGGAAATCGAAGTTATTTAAATTGGAATTGAGTCAATTTAAATGGAAGTGGAAATTTAAATTGAATTGATGGGGATGGAGATTGGGAATTGAACAGTTTGGCTCTGGACTATTTTCAAAATAAATTGTTTTAGTATAAATCTATATTTTTTCCAAGCTACTTACTATACAATCTTTCTTTTTAAACCCAAAACTATCCTATACTTGTTTTACAATTATTTTTGGAGCTATTTAACTATTTTACAACAATTTGACAACCATTTTATAAACTAATTACTGTTTTACAACTATTTGGCTATTTTACAACTATTTTATAATTACTTAACTATTTTACACCTATTTTACAACTAATAATTATTTTTAACTACTTATCTATTTTTTTTACTTTTCAGACTATTATCTAAATTTAAGCTGGATAAAGTATAAACTGTTTATGATTAATTACCAATTGAGATAAGAATTGAAGTGATAATCCATATGGGATTGAGGCAATTGTTAACGAGTAGAAATCAAAGTTAGTGTGAATAGAAAAAAAGAGATTGATTTGGTTAATAATGATTGAAGATAAATACGTAGGATGTGCGTATATTATTCTATTCGCATAGTGATTTGATCCAGATTCGAACGTAGAATTTCGAGATAGTATATCAATTTGAGTTGGGATTTTTTCACTCGATTTTCGATGACGAACCCTGGATATGGATTTTTGATTGGTTCTGGAAATTAGCTATCATAGTTATGACTATGCAAGGCGATTTCTGGTCAAGAAACCAGATTTGAGTTCGCACTAGGAAGTCGTGTGGATGATACTAGTTCGGAAGTGAAATTGTGTGATCGAGTGAGCGATCAGATTGATATAGCGTACGAATGATATGTGTACATCATACGAGTTTGAATGAAATTGATGTTGAAAATTTGTGGATAAGAACAATAAATTGGTTTTTGAAATGGAAAGTATATTTTCTGAAATATATGATGAAATAAAGTGGAAATTGGATATTTCTATGGTAGAAATTTATTTTATAGAAGTAAGAAATATGGTAAGTGACTTTATAGAGTAATCAAGCTTGAATATTGATTTGGCATAAATAAAGTTATAAATATATAATTGATAAACTCCCCTTGTTAAATCTATATCTAGAAGAAAAGGATTTTTGAAAGTATTTGAAGTATAAAAAGGGAATTTATACAAGTATGAAGCGATTCAAAGATTTTTAAAGGTTATATATATATAAAGGATTTTATGAGAATGATTTTGGAAAAAGGATTTTGGAACCTTTAGATTTGGAAAGGCTTTTGATTTTTAGGAAAATCAATTTTGGAAATTTGGAAAGCCTAGTTTGAGAATTATCGATTTTGGGATAATCGATTTTGAGAAAGGAGATTTATACGAGATTCATACTAGGTGTATGATTTGGAAGATACTATATGTGTATAGTATAAAGTGTTTTGAAAATGGCTCTGGAGAAAAAGGCGCTCCCTTGAAATGAACTTCTTAGGAGTACCATAGGTTGGTACTGTCTTGAGCCCTAAGGAGGGGTTCTAAAGTTGATCCTGTGAGGAAGTCCGACAAACTGAAGGTCTTGAAGATTATTGGATAGCGAAAGTCGAGGGCACTGATGCCTACAGAGGCATTTGGGTTATGCTGTGACGATAGTGTAACTCGATGTCGATGCGATCTACTGTGGACCATAGCGGAAATCGTGTGGAGGTGAGTGTCAACGGTTTACGCTTGATTTTGCCGAGATGGCAACGTAACATTGGTAGACTGCGGTCTATGGTCGAGTGGAGTGGAGAAGTTTCATTCTTTTGGCAGCGAAAGTCGAGGGCGTTGATGCCTACAGTTATATGGGCTTTTGCTGTGATAGCAACGTAGCCCAAATGTAGCTGTGATTTGTAGCGGGTTCCATGGCGTAATCGAGGGGCGTGGAATGCCTACAGTTAGTTATCTATGGATTTTTTCGGGAAGGCAACGTAACCATCGGGTTAACTGCGACCATGGATGGGGGTGATGATTTCCAAAGCATTCTCACCAAAGTTATATCCTCTATTTCAAAATGTTTTTAATATTTTCAATAAAAAAAATTTCCAAATATTTTCCCTGGGTGTTGAAATGGGTTTACCAAGTATTATAGATTTTTAGTTCTACACCTGATCAACGTATGACCGAATTTCTGTGAGAACGAAGATGGACTTATTGAAACATCGAGTTATAAAGTATTTTTATAAAAACTACTTTTGTAATATTATATGGATTTTTAAAGTGTTTTAAAAATAATAAAAAAAGTGATATATCTGATTTTAAGTATTGGATAAATCCTGGCTTCGTTCCTTTTCGAGGACGAAAAGATTCAAAGGGGGAGGAATGTGATAACCTGGATTTTAGAATATCTGTAATTGATATATTAACTGGATTTAGTTAGTAGAAATACAGATTTATAAGTTAAATAAATAATTCTGGTAATAAAATATATATCTGAATAAGTATTGGTTAGATAATCCTCCTAGTATAATTGGCAAATTATTATTTTCAAACAATAATAATAATGTGTTGTTTATATATATATATATATAAGAAGATTTTAAATAGAAAAATTATTATTTTCAAACAAATTAAGTTTTGTGTTTGTTTAAATGTGTGTATATATATATATAAGTTGATTTTAAATTGAATTTGAATTTGAATTTGGATTTAAATTTGAAATTTAATAGATAAATATCCTAAATTAATTTGGATTTTAAAATATATGTATAAGAATTTTTAATATATGATTTGTTTTATTTTATTTTCTTTAAAAGGGGCTTTAATTATACAAATTAAGAAATGTATTTATTAATTAAGGAACTTAATTTTAAAAGCTTATAAACCATTTTAAAAATAAATAAAACATGTATAATTACACATGTAAGTTTAATAAATAAAATTTAACAAGTGTAATGTGATTAAATTAGGTAAATGACAAATGTTGACAAATTTAACAAGTGTCATCTTTTAATTACATTTTCTTTAATTTTAAATATATATATATATATATATATATATATATATATATGTATAATTTTAGCCTATAAATATATCCATCTCTTCTCTCCCTTTTCTTTTTCTATCTTCCCATTTTCAAACAAAGGAAACATGAGCCTATAAACTATATTCAAAACCAGATCCAAACAAAGCCTGTAAAAAAATAAACAAACCAGAAAAAAAATAAGAGCAACTACTATCTCAAATCTCAACCTGGATGATCAAGCAAATCCATCTCAGTTTAAAACAAGATTTGATCATCTCAAAACTTTCAAAGTAAAACTAGAAGCAAACAAATTCAAGGATCATCAAGTCCAGTTTAAAGACTTTCAAACTGCTCTATTCAAACAAAAGAGGCGAGTAAACACTTAGAACCTTACATATCTTAATTGGCATGTGATGAATCTTTGAGTTATGATATGAATTTTGTTGTGCATGTTGAAAAAAAATGATTTTGGTATACATATGTGTGTTAGTATCTGTGTTCATAACTGGGAACAAGTAAAAACATTCCTCTGTTCAAACATTACAAATATTAATCCTGATTTAAAAATTCAATCATCCAACTAGATGATTTTTAGACCTTGACCTCTAAATAGTATATGTTTGTATAGGGTAATACCGTTTTTAAAAATATAAATTAAGTAAAAATAGTTTGTAAGTATCCAGGAAAATAGAAATTACATTAACATCATTTCAAATCTGGGAAATTGATGTTTTTAATTTCGAGTTTGGGTTATATCAATAGATTCGTGTGTAAAAACTTTGATTTTTAAAAAAGAAACAAGGATTTTTAGCTTTGATTTGAGAGAAATTTCTTGGGTTGAACGGTAAGGGAATATTCGTCAAATTTAGGCGATCGTGATGCATTGGGGTGTCGAGGTTAAGGCTGGTGATGGTTTGTTGATCACTGATCATGGAAAAATTGTACGGAAGGGTTCTTGATCACCAGGGTGATCGGGCTAAGGCGAACTAGGGTTTAAGTTATGGTTTGAGTCATGTGTGATTTATGGGAAATTATGGCGCCGATGTTGTTTCGAGCTGGGTCGGAGCTACGGGAAAGGGAACGGGGAACTTAGGCAGAGGTCTAGGTATGTGGCCGTAGCCTCCAGTGGACGGAGATGGGAGATTGAGGTGATTGATGATCGAGGTTTCAGTCTGCAGGTGTTCGAATTCTTCAATTTTGTTCTGTGATATGGATCGAGTTTTTAGGTAATCGATGGGATCGGGATGATCGTCAGCGACTGCCAGTAGGGTCGATCGGATCGACGTTGAACTTGCACGTGCACAAGTTTACGTAGTATCAGGCGTTAGCTGTATGTTTTGGAATCTTCGGGGAAGACGTGGGTTTTCTAGTTTTCGTACTCGAGTTTCGAAGGAAGAAGATTGGGATTGTTCGCGTGGTCATCAGTGAGAAGTGTGGGTTTGGATCGAGTTTTTGACTTGGGTATTTTCATTGGTGGCTCGGGGAAAAGTTGAGGTAACTCGGGTTTTGGTGGGGTAATACTCAGAATTGTTCTCGGGTTATCAATTAGATGTTAACAATTTTTAAAATTTGACAAAGTCAAGATAAATTGATTATCTTAAACTATTTACGTAATAAATTGATTACTTAATGTTTTGTTAATTTAAGTTGAGAAAGGTATTTTAAGATATTAATCGAGTTAATCCTTAAGTTGTTTTAAAAAGCTTAATTCATCAGATAATTAAATAGTTTAATTAAAAGATTAAGTGCTTTAAATTTTAATTACACTTAAAGCTTTTAAGTTATTTTGATTCCAAGGTTATTAGGTAAGATTTTAAAATAATAATTAAGAAGATTAATTAAAGGATTTATCATTTTTATATTATTAATTGATTGATAATTAAAGATTAATTAATAAGTAATTAAAGATTAATTAATGATTAATAATTAGTAATTAAAGAGTAATTAATTATTAGCAAAAGAATAATTAATAATTGTGATTAATTATTGATTTAGGTTAATTAATCAATGTAATTAAATAAGGTAATTAATTGAGGACAATTTATTAATGGGATAATTACTTGATAAAAGAAAAAAAGGTTAATTACTTAAGGGAAGTAATTAAGGATTAAGTACTTAGTGTAATTAATTAAAGGACCGATTAATTAAGGAAATTCATAAAGGGCTAAATAATTAATGAGTGTGATTAATTAAAGGATGGTTAATCAATATAAGTGATTATAGAATAATTAATTAGAGTAATTTAGTTAAGGATAAATGTGATAAATTATTGTTAATTACTTTATGAGAGTAATTAAAGGATTATTCAATGTGAACGGTTGAAGGTTAATTAATTTATATAATTAATTAAAGGTTAATTACTTAATGTAATTAAGGATGATAATTAAAGGATGATTAATTAATTTATTTGTAATTAATGATAAGTAAGCAGGATTTAAAGGTGATTAAAGTAATTAATTTGAATTTTATTTAAATTAATTAGAAATGGTGTGACAAATTAATCTTGCTTATGAATGATTGAATAATATTGTATGCCTTAGATTAGTTGATATCTCTGATATGTGATTTATGATGTGATATAATATGTTTGGGTTGAACTGTAATAATATGGTTTGTCTATTTGTGAAGGATCGCTATGTAAATACATAATTCTGGCTATAAATGGAATTGTTTAAAACTTAAACAGCTTTGTTTTTAGAACAATATTGGATTCGAAGAGACCGGGGTTGGGTATCTGTATGTAACAACCCGCATATTTTACGATTTGGTATTTAAATATTTTATTTAAATATTTTATCGTTAATCGGATTTTTTGTCCAAAAAGTTACTTTTTGCATACGGTCGAATTAGGACTCGGAACCACTTCAATTGAGTTCAAAACACCGTTTGCGATCTTTTTGAATGTAAACATTGATATGTTTGGAGTTAGGCGAATTTTGTTACTTTTTCACTTTGGGTTTTGGGTTTGGTTTAGCCCATTTGCCTAAACTATTAATTCTAACTCAACCCCCTTCTCTTCATAATTTTACTTTCATTTTCTAACACTCAAGCTTCATCAAAAATGGGGGAAGGAATGGGAAATTAAAACTCCAAGCTCAAGATCATTTGCAAATCCAACATCCAACTCCAAATTCAAAGAGAAGACATTGATTCAAGCTTCTTGGGTTGATTCTTCCTTGCTTTCAAGCTTCTTCTTCATAAATCTTGTGTGAAGGTGAGATTTTTTTATCTCACATCTTTGTCTATAGCTATCATTGATTGTTGGGTATGTATTCCTAACACTTTTACATATGCATTTGCCATTGATTTCGATTGAATTGGTGAAAATCCCAATTTTTAGTGTTTTGGGTTCAAATCTTTAAAAATCAATCTTTGATGTTTAAACACGTTTTGATGATGCATCGAGGAGCCAATACGACCGGGTAGCCTATGGGCATAATCCTCTAGCGTCCGTGCTCGATCGGTTGCAAATTGGGAGAGTTTTGAGCTCCAAAACCCTTAGGTCGCGCTGCCTGCACAATGGTGATTTTCGGCCTGCATTTAAGTCGTTCGGCCTGGATTAGTCGTTAGGTCGCTCGGCGTACTCCTTAGGTCATAGGTCGTTAGGTCGCTCGGCCTTAGGTCATAGGTCGCTAGGTCGCTCGGCCGTCTTCACTTCCTTCAGCCACTCGGCGTTAGTTAGGTCGTTAGGTCATTGCTCGGCCTTACCCCTTAGGTCGCTCGGCCTATCCTTACCTCCTATGGTCGCGCATGCCTATAGGTCGCTTACCTCCCTAGGTTGCTTCGTGTTAGCTTGCAACTGCTAGGTCGCGCCTTGTTTAGGTCATGCCATTTTAGGTTGCGCTCCTTAGGTCGCGCCATGCTTTTGTCCCCCCTTGCTGTTAGATCGCACCATTCCTTAGGTCGTTCGGCCTGCACTTATGCCGCTACTCCTTAGGTCGTTCCACTGCTAGGTCGTGCCGTGTTGAGTCGCTAGGCTATTTCCACTTTGATGAATTTGGAATCGTATTCTTTGGATTTTATTCACGTCTTCGTATGTGAATTTTTGTGACTGATTGTTTCTACAATCATTTTTGTGATTTGTCACTTTTAAAATATAAAGGTTTCAATACTAGTAGTAAATAACAAAACTCTTTCATCAAAGCGATTTCAACACTATTTTATTACAAAGCTCTTTTCTTAAAACCGTTTTTCAATCTATTAGTATATACAAACCTTTACCTCACTTGTACGAGAAATCTAATTAAACGGCTTAGTAAAATAGGTGGTATGAAACGATTGTGTTTACTTCGTCGGTTAATTCTTGGACTTGTTCGATTGAATCTCTTGTGACAATTTTCTAGTGGAGATCTACAATTTGCTCATAAATATTTAAGTTAAGCTAGTGATTATGGGACATGAAGCTAAGCTCATGTATTTACTAGCTTAGAGTAATTGACACTTTCTTGATGATCATTGAGGATCATTTTTGTGTTTTAGACTAGCGCTATGCTATGTTTCTTTGTCCACGAAGGGGACGGTACCTCGTTTTATTGAGTTTTGTCTCATTTTTATTATAGGCTAACGACCTATTTATTTCTTGGTGTTTCGGCCCAATTTTTGTGGGCTAGCGACCCACGTTTTTATGGTGTTCGGATCTTCGGGCGTACTATTGTACTACGTTATTGTTCCGAACTATTTGAGTTTCTGGTTCCTTGGGCGTACCGTTGTACTACGTCGTTGCACCGGCTCTGTGGTTAGCGACCATTGGATAGCATCCCGTTTTGTGATACACGTGTTGGTGAGTTTTCATTCTCCCGTTTTGTGATAGGCCTTCCCCTTTTGTGATTTCTGGATTTTCATTGATGATTTCTAGAACTTGTGTTTCACCGATTTTCGTGGTTTACGTTGATATGTGTTATCAATATTTGTGCATTGGTGAATTTGTGTGTCGTTAACTTTTGTGAATGAAGATATTGAGTATGACATTCCTTTTGATCTTTGAGAAGATTCTTATGATATTGATTAATCTCTTGTTGGTTTTCACTTTCATACTTATCACAGTATGGCTTTATAGGTATCATATGTTATGTCATATCTCTTATTCTGTATCATTTTATCTGATATTTATAGCTAGACTGATCCGTTTATTATTTTCTTATAAATAATACTCGGGTCAGACCGAGATGTTACAGGTGCTTCTGCTTGACTTCACTTCTGGGATTATCATCCTGACTTTTGGCTAACTACTTAGATTAGTAGTTTTTTGTTGTATACCTTTGAGATATAGACTCTTAGATGTATACATATTCTTTTGTCTAGCAATTGTAACCATTCTTCTGTGATACCGTGGTTCTTGTTTGACCACTACTCTGATGTACACTTTCATGTGTTATATTCATATCTTTTTCCGGCCTTGTGATATGGATGTCTGTGACTGATTTGTGTTATGTTTGTTTCTATGTTTGTTTCCGAAGAATATAAATAGCCACTGTGTAGTTACCTTAAGTTTGTATCGGCATGTCGGACTTCCTTGTATTATCTGACATATTGGTGCTCGCACAAAGCAATTACACGGAGGGTCGCTCCTCAACAGCCTTATTCTCCATGCTAGTTGACGGCATTACCTCGTAATATCCTTGGCTAGCGTGGGCATAGAGGTGGGGCGTCACAGCTTGGTATCAGAGCAAATCTTCGGAACAATGTAAAATTATCTAACAGGGATCATCGTCCTAAGTCCATCTTAGGAATCGTGCATTAGGATTTAATTCGAGTCTTCGTACCGATTCATCCTATTTTCTTTATGATTCCTTGTTTATCTATCAAGATTGATTGATATCTACTTGGTGAATAACCTTATCTTTCTTCTTTCTTTCTTTCAAAAGGAAGAGAAATGGTTAGACCTGGCCGTCCCAGCACCAGTCAATCTCGTGCTACTCCCCAAGATGGAGTATTTATGTCTGCTCAGCAGCTTCTTGATCTAGTAAGGAATGCTCAAGCAGCCGGACCTAATCCGGAGTCTACTCACCCTAGGTCTAGATTTGCACGTTTATGCAGCGATTATACCAATTTGGGTGGAAAGCCATTCAAAGTTCTAAAACCATTATCGAAGTCCAGGCTTGGCCTAGATCGTGTGATCGAATCTTTTCTCGCATGAATCTTATTGATCTTCACCGGGTTCAGGTGGCCTCTAGTATGCTCCAAGAAAGAGCATTAGATTGGTATGAGCTTCTTATTTCTGAAATAGTTGAAGCGGATCTTACTTGGGAGAAATTCCGAGAACGACTTGAGTTAAAATTTGTACCAGAAGCTGAGAAGGTGACACTAGCCCACCGTTTCATAGACCTTGTTCAAGGTGAATCCTCCGTGACAGACTATGTCGCGTCTTTTGAATCTCTCTCTAAATACGGGGTTGAATACATTAATACCCCATTGAAGAAAAATCAAAGATTCGTCTATGGCTTGAATAAAAATCTCAAGAAGCCATTGCTTCTAAAGCTAGAAGTTTCTTTTGATCAACTTGTTGATATCTCTCTTCGACTTGAAGAGGCAGATAAAGAGAGTGATGCTGATGTTGTGGGTGCCAAACCAAAATTCAACAACAAGAAAAGACTTATTAAGTTCAAAGGGTCTTATCCCAACAAGAAAGGGAAGCAACCAATTCCGGTGGCAAAGGCTTCTGCCTCTAGTAGTGGGCAATGATACAATTGTGGTTCTAAAGACCATTATGCCAATAGATGTCCGAAACCTCTCTTTTGTCGCTATTGCAAAAGCCCGGATCATTATTTATCTTCTTGTCCCAAACTTCAAAATAGGAAGGAGGGAAAGCTTAATGTTGCTCAAGCCCCTGGCAACACATCCCGTGGTAAAGGTATTTCTCATTCTACTCTTGATGGCATTATTTTATTTCGTGATCATCCTATTCGAGTTCTTTTTGATACGGATGCGTCCCATTCTTTCATATCAAAAGAACTCGTTGATACTTTTTCTTTGGATGTTTTGTGTTCACTGATAATTGCGAATCCGGTTGGTGGATCCGCAACAATCAGTTTATTGTGTATAGATGTCGAGGTTATTTTGTGTGATCTTTCTTTCCGAGCCGATTTGCATGTTATGCGCTACTTAGGCTTTGGAATGATTTTGGGAATGGATTGGCTTAACCGTTATGAAGCCCAAATCCTACGTCCTGAGCAGACTATTCATCTTCGACATCCTCAATCTGTTAAGCAGATTTCTATTGATCTTAAAGATTCGGATTCCAGCTTGGTCGCATCTTTGTATTGTTTAAATCCTCAAGATGACGATAATAATGATGAGGAAGATATTATTTCTCTTATTCACGTTGTTCGTGAATTTTCCGACGTATTTGAGCCCGTTTTAGGATTACCACCTAAGCGAGCAATTGAGTTCAAAATTAATCTCATCCCTGGAGCTCAACCTATCACTCGTCCACCTTATCGTATGTCCAATAAAGAAAATGAGGAGATGCGCAAACAATTATCCGAATTAGAGATGAAGCAATTTATTCGCTCTAGTTCCTCTCCTAGGGGAGCTTCGGCTATTTTTGTGAAGAAATCCGATGGTACACTTAGGATTTGCGTTGACTACCGCAAGCTTAATGATCTTACTATTAAGAATAAATATCCTTTACCTCGGATTGATGATCTATTCGATCAACTTAGTGGTGCTAGAGTCTTTTCACAATTAGACTTAGCTATCGGTTTTCATCAGCTTCGTATTGCAGAGGGTAGCATTCCTTTGACATCGTTCCGTACTCGTTACGGATCTTATGAATGGCTTGTTATGCCATTTGGTTTAACGAATGCTCCGGCTTATTTCGTTGACCTTATGAATAGAGTTTTCAAAGACTTCCTCGATTGGTTTGTTTTCATCTTTATTGATGATATTCTTGTGTATTCTAAAACCGAGGAGGAGCATGAAAAACATCTTTAGATTGTGTTCGAAACTCTTAGGAGCAATCAATTAAAATCAAAATTTTCTAAATGCCACTTTTGGCAATCTCGTGTGAAGTTTCTCGATCATATTATTTCCGAATCTGGAATTTCCGGGGATCCTTCAAAGATTGAAGCGATTCAAAATTGGAAGAGACCGGAGAGTGTGACGGAAATTCGTAATTTCCTTGGATTGGCAGGTTATTACCGCCGTTTCATAAAAGACTTTTCCAAAATTTCCGTGCCTCTTACTAGTTTGACAAAGAAAGGTGTTAAATACATTTGGCCGGACAAATGTGAAGCTTCTTTTCAGAAATTAAAAGAATTCCTTTCTGATTCTCCTATTCTTGTTATTCCCGAGGGAAATCAAGATTTTATTGTTTATACAGATGCTAGTCGCGTTGGTTTGGGTGCCGTTCTTATGCAAAGAGAACGTGTTATCGCTTATGCTTCTAGGCAATTGAAGCCAGCCGAGACTAGATATGCTACTCATGATTTAGAACTCGCGGCTATTGTTTTCACCCTTCATATTTGGCGTCATTATCTTTTGGGAGAAAAATTTATTCTTTACACCGATCATAAATCCTTGAAGTATCTATTTTCTCAAAAGGAACTTAATTTGCATCAACAACGTTGGATCAAATTTCTTGCAGCTTATGATCTTGATATTCTTTATACTCCCGGAAAGGGAAATCGCATTGCGGATGCACTTAGTCGTAGACAACAAGCGGTTGTTTCTATGATGATATCCGAATGGAATGATCTCGGAGTTTTATCCACTTGTGAGATTCGAGATCGTGTTTCCGATCTATGTTCATCTCTTGTTTTATGTAGCCTTGAGGCTCATCCTTCTCTTTTAGACCACATGCTTGAAGCTCAAAAGCTAGATCCCGAATTGGCTCTCCTTGGCCGAAATCTTAGGGATAAAATTGATATTGAAGGTTTGAAAGACTTTGATATTGATTCTCGTGGCGGTATTCGAAAATTTGGTAGACTTATCATGCCAAACATTAGTAATCTTCGTAAAGAAATTTTAGAAGATTCGCACCGTTCTAAATTTACCATTCATCCCGGTAGTAGTAAAATGTACGCAGATGTGAAGCGACTTTATTATTGGGAGGGAATGAAATCTGATATTGCTAACTTTGTTAAGTGTTGCATGACCTGCCAACTTGTCAAGGCCGAACATCAAAGGCCCGGTGGGTTATTACAACCTTTAGAAATTCCAATTTGGAAGTGGGATCAAATTTCCATGGATTTTATAGACGGCCTTCCCCATTCTCGTTCGGGTCATGACAGCTTATGGGTGATAGTGGATAGACTTACTAAATCCGCCCATTTTATTCCCGTTCGGTCCAATCGAACCGTTCCTCTTTTGGCCAAGCTCTTTATTAAAGAAATTGTTAAATTGCATGGAGTTCCTACTTCTATTGTTAGTGATCGTGATCCAACGTTTACTAGCGGATTTTGGAAGAGTCTTCAGAAAGCTTTGG
This sequence comes from Allium cepa, assembly GCA_030765085.1. Lineage (NCBI taxonomy): Eukaryota > Viridiplantae > Streptophyta > Magnoliopsida > Asparagales > Amaryllidaceae > Allium > Allium cepa. The sequence continues at coordinate 578,801,385 of CM060942.1, forward strand.
GAACAAAGCTTAATTTTAGCACTGCTTATCATCCTCAGTCCAATGGACAAACCGAGCGTTTGAATCAAACTCTTGAAGATCTTTTTCGTGCATGTATTCTTGATTTTGGTGGAAGTTGGGAAGATCATATTTCTCTTATTGAGTTTTCCTATAATAATAGCTTCCAATCTAGTATTGGTATGGCTCCTTTCGAGGCACTTTATGGAAGGCCATGCCGATCTCCTTCTTGTTGGCTTGAGGCCGGTGAGAAGCTGGTTTTAGGTCCAGATTTTATTCGAGATTCCACAAAGAAGATTGACCTTATTCGTCATAGGATGAAAGAATCCCAGAGTAGACAAAAATCCTATGCCGATAACCGGAGAAGGTAATTAGAATTTTCTGTGGGAGATCTTGTGTTTGTTCGCGTTTCACCTATGAAGGGCGTTGTACGTTTCAGTCGATCGGGAAAGTTAGCGCCTCGATATATTGGGCCATTTCCTATCACCGAACGTATTGGTTCCGTGGCTTATCGCCTTTTATTACCGGCTCAATTTTCTACCATTCATGACGTGTTCCACGTTTCTCAATTACGAAAGTGCCTTCGAGATTCCAATTCTATTCTTGAGCCCGGTGTTGTGGAAGAAATTGAAGTTTCACCTAATTTAACTTATGAGCAACATCCTATTCGCATTATTGCTTCGGAGGTCAAGCGCCTTCGAAATAAAGTGTTCCGCTTGTTAAAGTTCAATGGTCCTCAAATCCTAAGGATTGCTCTTGGGAATCTAGAGAATTCATCGAGCGAACACATCTGGACTTACTTTCTCGTGCTCTATGAGGTGAATTTCTTATTTCAAACTTCTTTTGTGTTGAATATGCTTTTATGGTTGTTACTATATATTTTCTTCTTAATTATTGCGAGGATGCAATTTCTTTAAGGAGGGGAGTCTGTAACAACCCGCATATTTTACGATTTCATATTTAAATATTTTATCGTTAGTCGGATTTTTTGTTCAAGAAATTACTTTTTGCATACGGTCGAATTAGGACTCGGAACCACTTCCATTGAGTTCAAAACACCGTTTGCGATCTTTTTGAGTGTAAACTTTGATATGTTTGGAGTTAGTGGAATTTTGTTACTTTTTCACTTTGGATTTTGGGTTTGGTTTAGCCCATTTGCCTAAACTATTAATTCTAACTCAACCCCCTTTTCTTCATAATTTTACATTCATTTCCTAACACTCAAGCTTCATCAAAAATGGGGGAAGGAATGGGAAATTAAAACTCCAAGCTCAAGATCATTTGCAAATCCAACATCCAACTCCAAATTCAAAGAGAAGACATTGATTCAAGCTTCTTGGGTTGATTCTTCCTTGCTTTCAAGCTTCTTCTTCATAAATTTTGTGTAAAGGTGAATTTTTTTTATCTCACATCTTTGTCTATAACTATCATTGATTATTGGGTATGAATTCCTAACACTTTTACATATGCATTTGCCATTGATTTGGATTGAATTGGTGAAAATCCCAATTTTTAGTGTTTTGGGTTCAAATCTTTAAAAATCCAATATTTGATGTTTAAACACGTTCTGATGATGCATCGAGGAGCCAATACGACCGGGTAGCCTATGGGCATAATCCCCTAGCGTCCGTGCTCGATCGATTGCAAATTGGGAGAGTTTTGAGCTCCAAAACCCTTAGGTTGCGCTGCCTGCACAATGGTGATTTTCAGCCTGCATTTAAGTCATTCAGCCTTGATTAGTCGTTAGGTCGCTCGGCGTACTCCTTAGGTCGTAGGTCGTAGGTCGTAGGTCGTAGGTCGTTAGGTCGCTCGGCCCTAGGTCAAAGGTCGCTAGGTCGCTCGGCCGTCTTCACTTCCTTAAGCCACTCAGCATTAGTTAGGTCGTTAGGTCGTTGCTCGGCCTTACCCCTTAGGTCGCTCGGCCTATCCTTACCTCCTCTGATCGCGCATGCCTATAGGTTGTTTCATGTTAGCTCGCAATTGCTAGGTCGCACCTTCTTTAGGTCATGCCATTTTAGGTCGCGCTCCTTAGGTTGCGCCATGCTTTTGTCCCCCCTTGCTGTTAGGTCGCTCGGCCATGTTAGGTCGCACCATTCCTTAGGTCGTTCGGCCTGCACTAATGCCGCTACTCCTTAGGTCGTTCCACTGCTAGGTCGTGCCGTGTTGAGTCGCTAGGCTATTTCCACTTTGATGAATTTGGAATCGTATTCTTTGGATTTTATTCACGTCTTCGTATGTGAATTTTTGTGACTGATTGTTTCTACAATCATTTTTGTGATTTGTCACTTTGAAAATACAAGGGTTTCAATACTAGTAGTAAATATCAAAACTCTTTTATCAAAGCAATTTCGACACTATTTTATTACAAAGCTCTTTTCTTAAAACCGTTTTCCAATCTATTAGTATATACAAACCTTTACCTCACTCATACGAGAAATCTAATTAAACGGCTTAGTAAAACAGGTGGTATGAAACGCTTGCGTTTACTTCGCCGGTTAATTTTTGGACTTGTTCGATTGAATCTCTTGTGACAATTTTCTAGTGGAGATCTGCAATTTGCTCGTAAATATTTAAGTTAAGCTAGTGGTTATGGGACATGAAGCTAAGCTCATGTATTTACTAGCTTAGAGTAATTGACACTTTCTTGATGATCATTGAGGATCATTTTTGTGTTTTAGACTAGCGCTATGCTATGTTTCTTTGTTCACGAAGGGGACGGTACCTCATTTTATTGAGTTTCGTCTCATTTTTATTATAGGCTAACGACCTATTTATTTCTTGGGGTTTCGACCCAATTTTTGTGGGCTAGCGACCTACGTTTTACGGTGTTCGGATCTTCGGGCGCACCGTTATACTACGTTGTTGTTCCGAACTATTCGAGTTTCTGGTTCCTCGGGCGTACCGTTGTACTACGTCGTTGCATCGGCTCTATGGTTAGCGACCATGGGATAGCGTTCCGTTTTATGATACACGTGCTGGTGCGTTTTCATGCTCTCGTTTTTTGATAGGCCTCCCCCTTTTGTGATTTCTGGATTTTCATTGATGATTTCTAGAATTTGTGTTTCACCGATTTTCGTGGTTTACGTTGATATGTGTTATCAATATTTGTGCATTGGTGAATTTGTGTGTCATTAACTTTTGTGAATGAAGATATTGAGTATGACATTCCTTTTGATCTTTGAGAAGATTCTTGTGATATTGATTAATCTCTTGTTGATTTTCCATTTCATACTTATCACAATATGGCTTTATGGGTATCATATGTTATGTCATATCTCTTATTTTATATCATTTGATCTGATATTTATAGCTAGACTAATCCTTTTATTATTTTCTTATAAATAATACTTGGGTCAGACCGAGATATTACAGGTGCTTCTGCTTGACTTCACTTCTGGGATTATCATCATGACTTTTGACTAACTACTTAGATTAGTAGTTTTTTGTTGTATACCTTTGAGATATAGACTCCTAGATGTATACATATTCTTTTGTCTAGCACTTGTAACCATTCTTTTGTGATATTGTTGTTCTTGTTTGACCACTACTCTGATGTACACTTTCATGTATTATATTCATCTCTTTTCCGCCCTTGTGATATGGATGTTGTGACTGATTTGTGTTATGTTTATTTCTATGTTTGTTTCCGAAGAATATAAATAGCCACTGTGTAGTTGCCTTGAGTTTGTATCGGCATGTCGGACTTCCTTGTATTATCTGACATATTGGTGCTCGCATAAAGCAATTACACGGAGGGTCGCTCCACAACAGCCTTATTCTCCATGCTAGTTGACGGCATTACCCCGTAATGTCCTTGGCTAGCGTGGGAATAGAGGTGGGGCATCACACTGTAAATACCCGAAACCACTTTGATTCTTTATAGATTTGGTATGTGAAATAAATAGGTTGGAATGGGATAAATTTAAATGACTGGACCATTTAAACTAAGTAAAGGTACTTAGGGATTGATTTGTGAATAATAAGTGTTGGCTATAATAAGTTAAGAACTCGTAGTGAAGTACGAGTTACCCGGGTCTAAATTAAGTTTATTGTTTTAGTATTTCATGTCAGATGGGTTTACTCACGCTGGTTTCCAGCCTGACTCAGGTGTTACTTTGATGTAATGCTCGGGACCGACCGAGTATTACAGCTTTTCAGGTGAGGACGTTCTAGAGCTCAAATGGCGAGCTAAATGCAGGAACATATGGAGTGTATTCCGTTGTGATATTGTAGTTTATCGAGGACATATTGATTTTATCTGTCCAGTGTTTTATGTAAATGTTGTAAATCTGATGTAAATAAATGTAAATTAACAGATACGGTTTTCTTTTGTATAACTGTTATTATTTGATATTATATTTTGATCCACTACGAATGTGAGATCCTGTGTTTTGTTTTATGTTCTTCTTCTATCTCTTTCTTATTTTCTCTAACAATCTGGGATTTTCGGAGCCAAAAATTATGGGTCGTTACTTTTGATACCAAATGTAATGACCCGAAATTTTCGATCCCGAAAATCCCAAATAGTTAGGGTAAAGAAGAAAAGAGATAGAAAAAGAAACAGAAACAAGTCACAGATTCTCACATTCGCAGCGCATAAAATGTAATATCAAATAATATCAGTTATATAGAGAAGCCGAATCAATTACAATAAATACAATACATCAGCGTTTTCAACCCTTACCCAAAAGCTGGGTAGTTAAAAAATTAACTTATCCCAAATAATCAATCTAATACACAACGGAATACTCCATACTTTCCAGCCATCCACTCGCCACCTGAGCTGTAGAACATCCTCTCCTGAAAATCTATAATACTCGGTCTGACCCCCGTACTGTGACGGGCGATACCCCAGTAGTCCTGCCATTGATGGAAACCCATTCTTCCTACGTTCCTATATGGTTTTGATTGTATAACCCACTTTGTGGCTAGTATGCTGGAATTTAATCGTGTAACAATTTCAGCTATGTGAATATTTACTTGAAAACCCTAGACCCTATTATAATATCACTGGATTTCCTACAAAATGTTTGGTTACCGTATGGCAAAAATGTTTCCATGTTTATGTGTGGGAAGTCTTACGAGATACCCTTTCTATCAAAGGTTTTCAAAATTAAGCAACTTTAACCCGTTTACTCACATCAGACCCATGTCTGACCCAAGTGTTTATTTTCTATTTTATTAAATCTTGGATACTCAAATTTTTACGAGTGGTCAAGGGATTCAGGTTTGCTTTGACGAATTCTGGAGGAGAATTGGAGTAGGAGGCTTGAGCGTGTAGATATATTATGGTTCCGTTGTGTTAGTGTTTGTGTCTTTATCTCTGTGATGTCTTGAGTTGTATGGTAGACAGGTGTTTATAACTGTCTGATTTGTGATGTACAAGTTGTGTAATCTGATGTATATGATAATATGTAATATCTTATGTGATGTAATATAATTTATTCGTTCCGCTGTGAGATTCTGATGTTCCATCTTAATTAATTATTCTTGATTAATTATCTTTTAATTGCATTAAGTAATTAACCTTTAATTACCTCATAGATAAATCAGCCTTAACATTCAAATTAAATAATCTTTAATTAATCACCTTAATTAATTAATTACATTAACTAATGATCCTTTAATCACTTCCCTTAATTAATTATCCTTTTAATTAATTACATTTAACAAATAATCTTTAATCAATTACCCTTGATTAATCATATTCAGTAAATAATTATAGTTAATTAATCATATTAATTAATTAATTTTCCTTTAATTAATTACTCTAATTAATTATCCTATAATCACTTCAATTAAATTTATTAACCCTAAATCACTACATTATTTAATTATCTTTAACTAATTACATTTATTTATTAACCTTAAATTTATCACTTAAAGTAATTAACTATCCACTAATTAATTACATTCAGTAATTACTCTTTAATTTGTAAAATCTTAAATAATTAACATAAACAACCTACTTTAATCACATATTTCCATTAATAAACTTATTTGAATTCAAAGCTTTGAAATTAATTTTGTCAAAACACCTCTTATTAAGGTTTTTAATATACTTATATTTCAAAAACTATTTGATAAAGGCCTTTGTAACAACTCATTTTTTAGGGATACTAAATTGGGAATCAACTAATGAATTGATAATTAATCTGTTAAAAATAACAAACAATTAAATATTTCTGTAAAAATAATAATAAAAAATAAATAAAAAATAAAAGAAAATAAAATGGGAATTTAATATTAAAAGCGTTGAGAGGAAAATAAATGGTAACAAATTCATTTACTTTTATTTGGAGTTAAAAATTATGTCTTTTTTAGTGGTAGTGTAATTTATTTTAATAAATGAACTATTTTATTAACCTAAACTATTCGAAAAGTCAAACATTGAAAATTATATGTTTTTTTTATGAAAGAATGATAACTAATTTCATGAGATAAAATGCGTTTTGTGTATGAAAAGTTTAGTTGAGAATTGTTTATGTTGATTTACAATTAGGTATAAAAGGGAAAAAAAGAAAGGGCAAAATAATAATAATAATAATAAATAATATCATTTTTATAATGTCATGTAGGAAAGATCTAGAATGTGAATAAAATAATGTTAAACAAAAGAAAAATCTAGAATAAGGACAAAAAGATAATGAATAAATTCTATTAAAAAGAAAAGAAAAAAAAGAATAAACTAAGGGTTTAATTGGAAGAAGATTCTAGAGGAGGGGCTTTATAATAAAAATACCATTCCCTCTCCTCAACCCCCCTTTACTGTACAGAGAACAGAAAGCAAAAAAAAACAGAGAGAAAGGAGAAAATCTAAAACCTAATTTCTAATCTTCTCAATCAAACACAAATCCCACTTTGCAATTAAAGGTTAAGAGAAAAGATTCACAATTCTAAGAGTAAATATCTCTAAATCAATTCTATTTCATATCTTTCTTTTTAGTTATTTAGGTTTTTTTTATTTTGTTAGCAATTGAAGGGTGAAAGTCAAGCAATCCAAGGGCTAGCTGAATTAGAGTTTGAAGATTGCTATTTGAAGCTTTAGGTGAGTGAAGTTATAACCCTATTTTATTTTTCATGTATGCATGCATGCATGCAAATAAAAGTGTGAAATTTTGAATTAATGATTGCTTCCTCATTTCTCAATTATATGTTGTTGATGCGAATTGAAGAAGAAATGGGAATTTATGCATAAAATTAAAATGCATGCATATTGTTTGGTTAATTGCTGCATAGGAAAAGAAAGAAATTTTTTTTTGGAGAAAACTTGTTGTTCGCACTGTGTAGAAAACACTGTGCAGGTGTCGCATTGTAGCACAGCCCTGTGCAGCAGACGACTGCACCGTAGCGCAGCCAGTGGGGATACACTATAGTGCAGCACGGCGCTGCACTGTAGAGCAGCACTGTTGTGCAGCTCCGTGCTGCACTGTACAGTGCAGTGTGCAGCAGGGAGCTGCACCGTGGTGCAGTGTACGACTGCACTGTACAGTGCAGCCGGGAGCTGCACTCAAGTGCAACTTCGGCAGCAATGCAGTGTAGTGCAGTGCTGCACTGCAGAAGTGCAGTCGACGGTTGCACTATATTGCAGTGCGGCACTGCAGCAGTGCAGCCGGCTGCACTGTACAGTCGTTTGGCGGCTGCACTATGCAGCCCGCAGTTGCACTATGCAGCGCTATAACGGGGTTGTACTGTAGTGTGGCGTGGCATGTTGCACTGTGTGTAGTCCACAGGCTTCATTAGTGTAGCCTGATGGGAAAAAATAAAATAAATAAAAATAAAAATAAAAATAAAATTTTAATTATAATTATAATTTTAAGTTAAATTATTTTGGTTAAAGAAAGAAGAAAAAAAGAAATTTATCAATTAATACGTGTTTTGAAAATGAAGAAAATTTTATTTAGAATTTTGATTGCGTTATGCATACTAAAACATGTTCTGTTTTGTTTTTTTATTAAATAAATTGTTATGAATTTTTTTCTAACTTAACGAATTTTTAGTAATTTTAATCCAATAAATTAGGTTTTTGTGTTTCGCCTTCATACATAAGTACTATGGGGTACTTGTGTATTAATGTGAAACGGAGATGTAATTATTTTCTTTTATATGGATAATTGTTTTTTTTTAAATTTTATTTGCTTTTTGAATATTATACTGGGTTTATCAAAGGTTTATGGAAGACGTTGTTATCACTGATTTTATTTTTAAGAAGTGTTTTGAAGTTACAAACACTTTTGATTTTTGGGTCGGGATAGATTGGACTCTGTTGTACCAATGGGCCAAAACTCCATCTTGGCCGACCTGATTATGGATCGCTACTTTAATCGGTGGTATATTACTTGCCCTTTTACCACAAAAGGTCAACGGGCTGCTACATAGGGCTAATCTTATTTTTGATCGGGATCTCAGACCGGCGGGTCACGGACTATGATAGATGGAGGCATGGGGGTCTCACGTGTAGATCCGTGAGCGGGTAGCATGTGGCCTTTGCCTTAGACCGTCTTGGTTATCCTGGGTTGATCGCCAGGTGTATTATGGCGTTATGAGTAGGTTACGGTGCTGATGTCTCCAAGCGCGCTCGAGCTCTGCCATTGTGATTTTATAATACTAGCGTCTGATTATTTGGTATATTTTATGAGTCATGTTACATTTATCCCATAATTCCCATAATGCAATTTTCTTATGATTTTTATGGAAAATATTAAAGTTGATTTTAAGAAGCCAGTATCTATGGAGAATGTGTGTATGAACTTATTTATTGTTTAACATATGATAATTGGTTAGTATCGTATTGGATTACATACGATATTTTTGGTCTAAAACCATTGTTTGATTAAATGAATTGTTTATGAAACTAAATTTGCATGTTGGTTCACACACACATATATGCCTCATGTTGTTTTATACATGCAGCACTTTCTTTTCCTTTTGTTGATTGAGATAATTATTGTTCATATATCTAACTTCACTCACACTAGAAATAGTCTGACCTGTGTGATTTGTTTTATAATCCTCGGGTCAGTCTGAGGATTGTGGTTGCAGGTTAGGTTGCATGGACTGTAGCAGCATTCTTATCATTTTCCACGATTTGGGGTTTTGGACTTTAAAGCTTGAACTTAGGAGTAGCTAATATATGTATTATGGTATGTATGTTATTATTATGTATTTTGGGAGTGGTATTATGTACTATGGACTATGTATTGTGGACATTACCATTATGATATGTATTATGTATTCTGCTGTTGATGTGCTGAATCGTACGTTCTATTACATTCTATACTATGTAACCTGGGAAAATTATATCATGTACCATTGCTTTGAACCGAGACTGCGCACGAAAGGTAAGTAAAAAAAATTCATAAAATTTCTCATGCCAGTGTTAGTTCAAGGGATTGAGTACAGCATTTAGCCCTATCGAATCCCATTCTCCATGCTTTCTGACAGTAATACTTAGTATTGCTCTTGGTTGGCATGGGTATAGGGGCCGGACGCTACAGCCTTGGAAACATGTTCCTATCTACTTGCTTTGAAAACTGACTACAAATTTCCCTTTTGTTTTTAAACCTTAAAAAAAAATCAAAGCAAACCCGATCCCCAGATGAAAACCCGAGCCCCATAACAAAATTCTCGAGTCAAAACTCGAGTTACTCACAACTCACAAACTCCGAGTCCAACGCGCACGTGACTTCGAGCCGAACACGAGGATGACCATCGTCCCCAACCCTTTGCAACTCCCAGCTACACCGTACACTCGTGCACCATGCACGAAGATCTAACCATCGTCAATCAACTCCAAAACCTTCAGCAAGTCGTCCCAGTCTTCCCCGAACATACTTACCACCCATCACCGTCGATTAGGCCAGAAATCAAAAACGAGCCACTCAGCCTCAACCTATAACCCAACCTGCTCATCAAATCCCCTTCGCACCGCCACTGCTGCCCACCGGAGAACCCACAACCCCGTCCAGACCTTCGCCAGAACCCTATGCTCCATTACCCTTCATCCAATCCAACCCGATTCAACGTCGTTGCCGCATTTGTTTCGAGAACAACCACGACTCCAACACAACCTAAACCATAGATTACCATCGCCCGCTCACCACGACGTTCCAGAAAATATTAGACTATTATTCCCACCATCCTCGTTCCACAAGCCACCTCTGATATGAACCACGAGTCTCAGATTGACATCGATTGACGACAATTGACAGTTAGCCCGAAACTAATCAACTCGCAATATCTCACTAATTACAAGTCTAAAAATCATGGTTTTGCTTTTAAAAATCTTAGATTTCGAAGTAAATTTCAATTATACAATCAAAATCTAGTAATTTGATAATCAAATTCTGACATTAATTTGTCCTTCAATGAAGTATTTTATTTCTGAAATATTTACCAAATATTTTTACTTGAGTCAGTTTTAAATATGATGTTTACTCGCCTACAAACATTTTTGTTTCAGAGATCAAAGCCTAAAAATCACTTAAGTGGAAGATTTAAATTTTTGAATCAGGTTTTTCAAACCTATAATGTTTTCATTAGAGGCATGCTTAGCCTTTTTCAGACATGAACTCATATATAAACATAAAAAATTTATTTTTAAAATCAGTCATAACAAAATTCATATCACACTTCAAGCATTCATCACATATCAATTCAAGATATTTCAGATTTTAAAAGTTTTACCCATCCGTTTCTATAAAATAGAGAACATGTTTATACTTTCTAAAGTAGTGGTTACTCACCTTTTTATATAAGCAGAGAACTGTTTTTCTTCATTGCAGTTTGAATTAGATCTGGAGCTTCCTATGATTTTGAATTACTTGATTGTTGTTGTGAGATTGAGTTGATCCTGCTGCATGCTTTGATTCAGGTGGAAGATGAAATAGATGTTGAAGTTCAGCTGAAAATTTGAACAGGCTGAATTTGTTGGGTTTTCTTTGAACTTTGAATTTAGTTTCTATGTTTTAGAAGAAGAAAGGAGAATAGAGAAGTTTAAAACTGAACAACCAGGTTTTCTTTTACAACATTATATTTGTTATTTCATTTTCAAAAGAAATTGGCCACTTTATTTTTTTTATTGCATTACAAATGTACTTGCATGCTTAAATCATTTTACAAATGTCTAATCTTGTTTTATATGCTTACAAATGTCCTAATACATTTTTATATAAATTTTCTTATGCTTGCAAGTGTCTTAATCTTCATTAAATATAAAATTTTGCCTTAGTTACTAATGCTTTATTATATATATGTATTAATTTATGTTTATATTCTTAAACAAATTATATTTTATCTCATTCTTAGCTCACTAATTTCAAAAGAAATATATAAATGCACACACACACCTACATACTTGTGTATGTATATACTTAAAATTTCAATATTATAAAGTCTACACATATCTATTAATATATTTAATAATTTACTATAAGAGTCATCATTTTAAATTTTACTATTATTATAGTTTTCAAATCCACTTGTATATATATATCCAGACATCTTTAATTATCAAATTTTATTTGTTTAATCCAAATAAAATTAGTATCTTAATAGTAAAAATCAGTTAATTATCCAATTAACAGCGGTTCAAAAATCCGGGTTATCACATTCCTCTCCCTTTGAATCTATTCGTCCTCGAAAAGGATTGAAGGCAGAATTTAATAAATAATTATATCAGATAAATTACTCTTTGAACATTATCAAACTATAAACTCCATTTTATTTAAGAATTTTTTTAAAACACTTTTAAAATCTTCATAGTATTACAAAAATATTTTTATAAAAATACTTTTTGTAACTCGATGTCCCAACCAGTCCATCCTTGTTCTCATAGAAATTCGGTCATACGTTGATCAGGCGTAGGACTGAAAATCTATAAGTACTTGGTAAACCGTTTTCAACACGCACTGAAAATACTTGGAAAATAATTTTATTGAAAATATAGAAAACATTCTTTTTTTTTTTAAATAGAGGAAACATTTTTGGTGAGAATGCTCTGAAAATCAACACCACCATCCATGGTCGCAGTTAACCTGATGATTGCGTCGCCATCACGGCAAAACCATAGATAACTGTAGGCACTCCACGCCCCTCGATTACGCCATGGAACCCGCTACAAATTGCAGCTACATCTGGGGTTACGTTGCTGTCACAGCAAAAACCCATATAACTGTAGGCATCAGCGCCCTCGAATTCTGCTGCCAAAAAATGAAACTTCTCCACTCCACTCGACCATAGATCGCAATATACCGATGTTACGTTGCCATCCCGACAAAATCAAACATAGACCGTTGACATTCACCTCCACACGATTTCTGCCATGGTCCACAGCAGATCGCAGCGACGTCGAGTTACACTGTCATCACAGCATAACGCAAGTGCCTCTGTAGGAATCAGCACCCTTGACTTTCGCTACCCAATAATCCTCAGGAACTTCAGTTTGTCCGGACTTCCTCACAGGATCCACTTTAGAACCTCCCTCCTTTGAGGCTCAAGGCAGTACCAACATATGGTACTCCTAAGCAGTTCATTTCAAGGGAGCGCCTTTTTCTCCAGAGCCATTTTCAAAATACTTTATACTATACACATATAGTATCTTCCAAATCATACACCTAATATGAATCCCATATAAATCTCCTTTTCTCAAAATCGATTATTCCAAAAGCGATAATTCTCAAACTAGGCTTTCCAAATTCCAATAATGATTTTACCCAAAAATCAAAAGCCTTTCCAAAATCCATAGGTTCCAAAACCTTTTTCCCAAAATCATTCTCATAAGATTCTTTATATATATATATATATATATATATATATATATAACTTTGAAAATCTTTGGACCACTGCATACTTGAATAAATTCCCTTTTTATACTTCAAATATTTTCAAAAACCCTTTTCTTCTGGCTATAGATTCAACAAGGGGAGTTAGTCATCTACAACAAAGATAAATAACTTTTTTATTCCAAATCAAATATTCAAAATTTGATTTCTCTTAAAATTTATTCACCATAATACTTACTTTCCAAAAAGTAAAGTCCAATAATAGATATTCAACTTCCACATTTAATCATCAAAAAATTTCTCATAATATACCTTTCCTTTCAAAACCATTTCTCATTCTTTCAAAATTTCAATATCTATTTCATTCGAACCCATACGATGTACATATACCATCCGTACGCAATATCAAATCTGATCGCTCACTCGATCACACAATTTCATTTCCGAAGTAGTATCATCCACCCGACTTCCTAGTGCGTACTAAGATCTGTTTTCTTGACCAGAAACCGTCATTCTCGCTGCATAGTCTTAACTATGATAGAGAATTTTCACAACCAATCAAAAATCCATATCCAGGTTCGCCGTCGAAAATCGAGTGAAAAATCCCAACTCGGATCGATATACTATCTCGAAATTCTGTGCTCGAATCTGGATCAAATCATTATAAGAATAGAATAATTTACGTACATCCAACATATTTATCTTCATTTATTACTAGCTAAATCAATTCTCCTTTCTATTCATATTCCCTTAGATTCTTATCCATTTATTCACAATTGCTTCCATTTCCCATTGAGTTATCACTTCAATTCTAAATAGTTTGTACTCTGACCAACTTGTATTAAGAAAATAGCTTGAATTTTTTTAAAATAGATAAGTAGTTGTAAAATAGTTATTAGTTGCAAAATAGTTGTAAAATAGTTAAGTAATTTTAAAATAGTTGTAAAGTAGTTAAATAATTGTAAAATAGTTGGATAGTTGCAAAATAGTTGTAAAATAGTGTTTAGTTTGCAAAACAGATGTAAATTAGTAATTAGTTTTCAAAATAATTATAAAATAAGTATAAGATAGTTTTGGTTTTAAAAAGAAAGGTTATATAGTAAACAGCTAGGAAAATATATTTAAAACAGTTTATATTAAAACAATTTATTTGAAAATAATTTTCAGAGCCAAACTGTTAAATTTCCCAAACTCCCATTCAAATCAATTTCCAATTCCCACTTAAATTGATTCAATTCCAATTCAATTTGAATTTATCTTTATTCCCTTCCCAAATTCAAATTAATTCCCATTTGAATTTAAACTTATCCAACTTCAATCACAATTCCCATTAAATTCAAATCAAATTCAATTTGAACTAATTCAATTCAAATCTCAACATTATACCATCTCGAATTTTACAAATTCGAGTTTAAATTTTTAAATGTTGATTTAATCCATTAAATCAAATTAATCTTTATTTTTAAATCAACAATTTAAATCTTTAAACAATTTAATTTTGGTTCCAAATTCCAATCTTCCATTTTAAATTATCATTGCTTAACTTATTCCAAAGTCAAATAAGAATTCAAAAACAATTTAATCTTCAGATTCTAATTTATTATCCATTTTTAACTTCAAAACCAATTCTCAGTTTCATAAATTATTTATAATAATAGAACGATATCAGGATAAATAAACATCCAAATTTATCCAAACACCAATCATTTAACTTTCCTAAATTAAATCTCAATTTCATCTATAAATTCCCAATTCAGGTTGTTTGTTAACTTATTTAACTTTCCCAAAGTTAAATTCAATTACTTAATCCAGTCAACCTTACCCAATTTGAATTCCCATTTCAAATTTTAAACTTCACATTAATAATCTCCATCTCCCCACTTATAAGTTCAAAAACTTATCACTTTGGGTTTTCACATCTCATTCCAAGCAAATTTAAAACTCAACACTTAGAGTTTGTTTTAAGCCATTATGTATATCCCATATATACATATTTATTTCCTTTGCACACCAAGTTATACTTTAAATTTTAAACCACTTTTGGTTTTAAATTCAAAGCAAATTTTCTTTAAAATTTTCAAACAACTCTTGTTTGAAACAGGCCCTTTTCATCCAATTACATTGTAAGCAATACTATCATTATTATTTTTATTACTTTGAAACAAATTCCAAATTTTTTGAAATTAGATTTAAAACTACACAATTTAAATTATCTTATTCTGAAAACATTTCTACAAATTAAGGATTTTACTTTCAGTTTGGATTCATTCAAATTTCAATTTGGTTGCATTACTATTCTCATTATTTTATTTAATTCCAATAATCAAAAACCAATTTCATTAATGTATTTAATAATTAGAAATATTGTTTCTTTATATATCAAAAGATAAACTTATATAAAAATCATTTTAAAATCATTTTATAAGAAAATAAACAAGTACGCTCTCATATATATATATATATATATATATATATATATATATATATATATAGACACACACACTCTCAACTCATTCTAGGGTACAACTGACCCTATCCTTGATGAGTAAACCCACCAGAGCCAAGGTTCTCTCTTAACCTTCAGCTCTGATACCAATTGTAATGACATAGAATTTCCGATCCCGAAAATTCCAGATAGTTAGGAAAAGAAAAAAAAAAGGTAGAAGAAGAAACAGAAGACAGGTCACAGAATCTCGCATTCGCAGGGGAATAAAATATAATATAAAATAGTATCAGTTATACAAGGAAAACTGTATCTATTAATTTACATCAATACATCAGAGTTACAACCATTACACAACACTGGACAGTTAAAATCAACTTGTCCTAGATATACAACAATATATCACAGTGGATACACTCCATACGTTCCTGCCATCCAGCTTGCCTCTTGAGCTCCAGAACATCCTTACCTGAAAATCTGTAATACTCGGTCTGACCCGAGCATTACATCAGAGTAACACCCGAGTCTGCTGGAAATCAGCATGAGTAAACCCATATAATATGAAATACCAATCTATATAACTTAAGTGAATTACCAAGGTGACTCGCACTTTTCTACGAGTTCTAATCTTATTTAAGTCAATTATTTATCTCAAAACAATATCCAAGAATCGTTATCCAGTTTAAATATCCATGATACTTAACTTATCTCATTCTAGGCTTTTTTCTTCTAAACTCAAATTCATAAAGAATCGAAGTGGTTTCGGGCATTTACTGATACCCGACCCCGGTCTCTTCGAATTCAATGTCATCTCTAATCCTAATCGTTAAGTTTTAAAACAATACAATTCATATTCAGGATATCATATCACGTAACAATTCAACTCATATAGGTAACCTACATTATCACAATTCAACCCATTCATATCACAACACAACTCAATCGCCCATCAGAGATATCATCAATCCAAGTCATCTAATATCATTCAACCATCCATAAACAAGATTTATTAAATATATAATTCCTAATTAATTTAATTAATCTCCAATTAAATTAATTACTACTTTAATCACTTGGATTACCTTAATCTTGCTACTTCACATTTATTAATTACAACTCAAATAATAAATCATTCTTAAATCATCCATCTTAATTAATCATCCTTGATTAATGATCTTTTAATTACATTAAATAATTAACCTTTAATTACCACATAGATAAATTAGCCTTAACATTCAAATTAAATAATCTTTAATTAATCACTTTAATTAGTTAATTACATTAATTAATGATCCTTTAACCACTTCCCTTAATTAATTATCCTTTTAATTAATTACATTAAACAAGCCTCAGCAACTGCAGCAGCCGATTCTTCCGCCGCCGCCACTTCTTCAATTGCCGCTGCCACCAATCCAGCTGTCACCGATGATGAAGATCGGGAGGGCTGGCAGGAGGTCCGCCGTCGTGGAAAGCAGAAACTAGATACCCCCTCTAATCCATGGTCAAACCCTAAAACAACTACATCTCTTTTTAAATTCAATAAATCACAGGGTGTTAGATCATGGTCGGATTTATTTGATAAACACGTCTCTATCAAAGAAGATGTTATCTTCCACCAACCAGCTAAGGACGATACAGGTGATTTTGCTATTATAGATGACTTGGATTACAAGTTATCCAATGAGATGTGGAATAACTCAATATTCATTTATCTTACGGGTAAACGACCATACTATGTGCATTTTAATGCGTATATTAAAAGGATCTGGAAACCTGAAGGCTCATGGGAAATTTTCTCTAGAGATAATGGTTTTTTCTTAGTAAAGTTTGAAAATCATGCTGATTTTGATAAAGTATTAAATGGGGGTCCCTGGTTTATGGATAGTAGACTTATTTTTATGAAAAAATGGGATGCTAATTTCCAATTTGAAAGAGACATGTTAGACTCGTATCCTATTTGGGTAAGGTTAAATAATCTACACCTATCTCTGTGGAATGCTAGGGGCATTAGTAAACTTGCTAGTCTTATTGGTAAACCTTTGGACATTGATGATTTCACCAGAAATGTTAAAAGGCTTAAATTTGCAAGAGTGTTAATAGAAGTGACAGCTGATGCTACTTTTCCCAAAATAATCAGAGCAAAAGATAATAAAGGAAGAATTTATGAACAAGAGGTGGAATATGAGTTTATTCCACCGAGATGTAAGCAATGCAGTTGTTTCGGACATAGTGATTTACAATGCCCAAATACAACTACTCAAAAGTGGATCCCCAAAGTTTCAGCACCAAACCATACTGCTTCTACTAATACACTGACTGAACAAACTTCTAAACTGCCTGAGCACCCTAGTAGCTCAGTGCCAAAAAATAGCCTAGACCATAATAACTACAAAGATTTACAACAGACTAATTATGAAGCTGGCTTTAATACTGGAAGTCCCACACCTGAGGAGAGGCAGTCCAATCTGGAAGGGCAGCATTGTTTAACAGAGCAGAATAAGAATCCACCACTGCAAAATCTTGTTCAAATAAATGAGTCTCCACTGAGTGAACATTCTCTTCAGAATAAAGCTGATCAAGGTAATCCCTGCATGGTTGAAACTCCTGTTGAAATTCATTCCCCTGGACGCTCAGCAACTGCGGAGTTAGAACTTTCAATTGCAATGTCCCCAACAAGGTCTGCAACTGCTTGTCAACATAATAAGTATCTGGCAAATGCTGAGGCACATCATAATAAATCTCCTGCAACTGTTGCTGTTGTACAACATGATGATACACCTAATAATATACAGGAAATTAATCAGATGGGAATTGAATTGGATGTGGAATCCATAAACTCAGAAGAGGAGGTTTATTTTTCTGACCAATATACTAAAGAAAATCCAAAATATGTGGAACAATTCAATGACAAAAACAAAGAAAAAAAGAAAAATAGGAACACTTTGGCTCGTGTAACAAGGAGCCAATCCAGACATTCTTAATGTCTATTATATGTTGGAATGTAAGGGGTCTAAATGGTGAAACTAGAAGATTAGACCTCTTTAATTTAAGAAATAAAGTTAATCCTACCATAATTGCTTTTCTTGAGAATAAGATGGGGGATAGTAGTATTCAGATATTTGCTAACATGTTTGGTAAAGATTGGGAATGGATAGACAATAATTCAGCATCGTCTAAAGGTCGTATACTGATCACTTGGCACAAATCCATATGGAACCTATCTATCAAAGATAAATCTGAACAACATATTACTGTTACTTGTAATAATGTAGGTGGTTTGAATTTCATATGCACATTTGTTTATGCCCATAACTGGGCTTCTCTTCGCAGACAATTATGGTCTTATTTAGTTCAAACATCAAAGCAAATTAATAATAATTGGATGGTAATGGGGGATTTTAATGCAGTTCTTAAAACTAATGAGAAAAGAGGTGGAAGTACCCTTAGACTATCCCAAACAGAGGAGTTCAACAAGTGTGTTGTAGCAGCTGGCCTCTCTGAAGCTATCCACTTTGGCCTGAAATTTACTTGGTTTAGTGGAGAAGTTAAAAAAATTGCCTGCAGACTTGATAGAGTTCTTATAAATGACAAAATTCTAACAAGCATCCCAAATTTGAAAATATCAGTTCTTCCTAGCTCAACAAGTGATCATTCCCCATTACATATTCAATTTAATCAACAAGCTAACTCATTGAAAGGAAAACCTTTTAGATATGGAAACCACTGGCACCAAATTGAAGGATATGCTGATGTTGTAGACTTCAATAACATTACTAAAACTGATGGAAATTGCTGGTTTTCCATGGTCATGATGCTAAGAGAGTTAAAAAAGAGATTGAAGAAATGGAATAGAGAAAGGAATAAAACAAAGGATACTATAAGTCATTTACAACAAAAATGTGAACAGATGCAGACCCTTCTTGATACGGACCCTCTTGATGATGATAGAATCTCAAATTATTTTTCTACACAACAGAAACTTAAAGAGGCATTGCATTTACAAGCTATACAAGCTAAACAAATGGCAAAGGAGAAATGGCTCACTCAAGGAGATGAATGTACCAAATTTTTCTATGCTAAGATGTCTTATAGGAGGAACTGCAATGCTCTTATTAACTCTATAAATGACCAGGGGGATATAGCAACTAATATATCCCAATTTGAACAGGGAGCCATATCTTATTTCACAAATTTATATAATAGTGAGATTAAGATAACTTTACCTCCTATTAATTGCAGGGCTATAATATCTGATGTGGGAAGGCAAATGTTGCAAGAGACTGTTACTGAGGAAGAAGTAAGGGCTGCTGTCTTCTCCATTCACATAGACTCCTCCCCAGGACCTGATGGTTGGAATTCCAAGTTCTATCAATTGCACTGGCAACATCTGAAAAATCAATTATTAGAAGCTATTCAGGAATCTTTCAACACTGGCAAAATTCTTCATGAATTAAATCACACATTTATCACTCTTATCCCAAAGGTAGAAAGCCCTACTATGATTGAAGAATTTAGACCTATTGCATGCTGTAATGTGCTATATAAGATCCTCAGCAAGGTAATATGCAACAGACTTACAAAAGTCCTCCCTGATCTAATTTCTGAATGTCAATCTGCTTTTATAAAAGGAAGACACATTTCTGAAAATTCTTTACTAGCTCATGAACTAATTAGAAATTTCAACAAACCTGGAGCTGACAAAATGTGTCTAAAGATTGATCTACAAAAAGCATATGATAAAATTAATAGACAATTCATTATACATGTACTACACTGTATGAATTTTCCTACTTCTTTGATCAATCTCATTGAAGAATGCATATCTACCCCCACATATTCAATAATTATTAATGGTATTCCCAAAGGATATATAACTAGCAACAGGGGTTTGAGACAAGGTGATCCCCTCTCCCCCTACTTATTTGCAGTTGCCATGGAATTCTTTACACTACAAATGGAAATAGCTTGTCACAATTCTTTGATTCAGCCTCTGTTTAAACATAACCCTAATGTCAATCATCTTTTATATGCTGATGATTTGATAATTGCTATTAGAGCTTCCTCTTCTGCAGCTCAGGGTTTACTACACATATTTGATCAATTACAGTTATGTGTGGGACTTGAACTAAATACTAATAAGTCCAAATGCTACTTTAGCAAATACTGTACATCCAAAAATCAGATCCTGGAAATTTTGCAAATTAAGGAAGGACAACTTCCTGTCAAGTATCTTGGAGTTCCTTTATCAACTAATGTAATTACTGATCGTGAATGTGGTGAACTAGTTGGTAAAATCAGAGACAAACTCAATGGTTGGAGCTCTAAATTACTTTCTTTTGCTGGCAGAATTGAATTGGTACACACAGTTATCACTGCTAAAGTTAGATTTTGGCTTCAAACATTTCACATTCCTGATAGTTCAATTGAGAAGATTAAATCAGCATGTGCAAACTTCATCTGGAGGGGGGGATTACATAAAGTTAGTTATGATATTCTTTCTAGGCCTAAAGCTGAAGGAGGTGTTGGTCTTATCAACCTGAAAGACCTTAGAAAGACTTACCAAATCAAACATGGATGGAATATTCTAACATCAAATACTCTTTGGGCCAGGTGGATGAGAAATAGATATATAAAAGGAAGTTTCTGGACAATGCATGAGGATATTAACTCTTCTGGGGTTTGGAAATGTATTTTAAGAAGCAGGGAAGTTCTGAAAACATGCATATCAAAGAGAATTGCTAATGGAAGGGATACTTATCTTTGGAGGGACCCATGGATAAATGGAAAATCATTTGCTAACAAATATGGCTGGGGTATGATTTCATGTATTGGGGAATATGATGACCTAGTTGCATCAATCATTTATCAGGGCACTTGGATACCAGAACAAAAAGGATTACATGCCATAGCTGAAGATGTCAAGTACATCCCTATCTACTCATCTGAACCTAATGATACTTGGACTTGGAATTATACAAAAGACGGCATTTTTACCACCAACAGTACATGGGAAGCAATTCGAACTAAACATACTAACAAATATTGGGCAGCCCCTATCTGGTCCAGATCTAACAACCCAAAGATGGCTTTCACAACGTTTAAAGCAATTAATTTAAGACTTCCCACAGCTGACAGATTAGCAAGATGGGGTATGGAGGTTAATCTAACATGTAAACTATGTAACTACACTCCAGAATCACACAATCATCTATTTTTTGAATGTGAATACTCCACTCGTGTACTAAGCCATGTTAAAAGCAAAAATCGAGACATGCATGCGATTTCTACACTTGAAGACGAACTGCTATACCTGAGCCACAGCAAGAAAGGAGACCTGCTGACCCAATTGCAGACCATCAGCCTCACTACAACTGTTTATCACCTCTGGAAGGAGAGGAACCGGAGAATCTTCAAGAGCACTGCAAAGGATCATAAACAAATTCAAATTGCAATAGAGCAAGATGTCAAGATACTTGTAAGAAGAATTAAAGGAAAATTATTTACTCATGTGACTGATTTGGAAAACAAAATCCTCCGAGAATGGAAAGTGGATCCGCCATGAACCTATGCTTCAGATTATAGAAAGGGGCATTTGTTGTTTTTGCGTTGATTGGTGGAATGTTCTTTATAAATAAACTTAGCACGTGTTTTGTTTTACTTTCTATGTAATACACGAAACATGTATATTTGTTCTGAGCTTTGATGAATCAATAAAATTCACCAATTTTCAAAAAAAAAAAAAAAAAAAAAAAAAAAAAGTAATCTTTAATCAATTACCCTTGATTAATCATATTCAGTAAATAATTATCCTTAATTAATCATATTCATTAATTAATTTTCCTTTAATTAATTACTCTAATTATTTATCCTATAATCACTTAAATTAAATTTGTTAACCCTAAATCACTTCCATTAATTAATTATCTTTAATTAATTACATTCATTTATCAACCTTAAATTTATCACTTAAAGTAATTAACTATCCTCTAATTAATTACATTTAGTAAATTCTCTTCAATTTGTAAAATCTTAAATAATTAAGATAAACCACCTATTTTAATCTCTTATTGCCATTAATAAACTTATTTGAATTCAAAGCTTTGAAATTAATTTTGTCAAAACACCTCTTATAGAGGTTTTTAATATACTTATATTTTGAAAACTATTTGATAAGGGCCTTGGAAACATGTTCCTATCTACTTGCTTTGAAAACTGACTAGTAATTTCCCTTTTGTTTCATAACTCACAAACTTCGAGTCCAACGCGAACGTGACTTCGAGCTGAAAATGAGGATGACCATCGTCCCCAACCCTCTACAACTCCCAGCTACACCGTACACACGTGCACCATGCACGACGATCTAACCATCGTCGGTCAACTCCGAAACCTTCAGCAAGTCGTCCCAATCTTCCTCGAATAAACCGACCACCCATCACCATAGACTAGGCCAGAAATCAAAAACGAGCTACTCTGCCTCAACCTATAACCCAACCTGCTCGTCGAATCCCCTTCGCCAGAACCTTACGCTCCATTACCCCTTCATCCGATCCAACCCGATTCAATGTCGTTGCCGCATTTGCTTCGAGAACAACCATAACTCCAACACAACCTAAACCCTAGATTGCCATCGCCCGCTCACCATGACGTTCCAGAAAATACTAGACTACTATTCCCACCATCCTCGTTCCACAAGCCACCTCTGACATGAACCACGAGTCTCAGATCGACATCGATTGACGGCAATTGACAGTTAACCCAAAACTAATCAGCTCACAATATCTCACTAATTATAAGTCTAAAATTCATGGTTTTGCTTTCAAAAATCGTAGATTCCGAAGTCAATTTCAATTATACAATCAAAATCTAGTAATTTGATAATCAAATTCTGACATTAATTTGTCCTTCACTGAAGTATTTTATTTCTGAAATATTTACCAAATATTTTTACTTGAATCAATTTTAAATATGATGTTTACTCACCTACAAACATTTTTGTTTCAGAGATCAAAGCCTAAAAATCACTTAAATGGAAGATTTAAAATTATGAATCAGGTTTTTCAAACATGTAATGTTTTCAACAGAGGCATGATTAGCCTTTTTCAGACATGAACACATACATAAATATATAAAAAAATCATTTTTAACATCATTCATAACAAAATCATATCACACTTCAAGCATTCATCACAAACCAATTCAAGATATTTTAGATTTTAGAAGTTTTATCCATCTGTAATTATAAAAAGAGAACAAGTTTATACTTTCTAAAGTAGTGGTTACTCACCTTTTTATATAAGCAGCGAACTGTTTTCTTCATTGCACTTTGAATTAGATCTGGAGCTCCCTATGATTTTGAATTACTTAATTGCTGTTGTAATATTGAGTTGATCCTACTGCATGCTTTGATTTAGGTGGAAGATGAAATAGATGTTGAAGTTCAGTTGAAAATTTGAACATGCTGAAGTAGTTGGGTTTTCTTTGAACTTTGAATTCAGTTTTGAATTTAGTTTCTAGGTTTTAGAAGAAGAAAAGAGAAAAGAGAAGTTTAAAACTGAACAACCAGGTTTTCTTTTACAACATTATATTTGTTATTTCATTTTCAAATGAAATTGGCCACTTGTATTTTTTTATTGCATTACAAATGTACTTGCGTGCTTAAACCATTTTACAAATGTCCAATCTTGTTTTATATGCTTACAAATGTCCTAATACATTTTTATATAAATTTTCTTATGCATACAAGTGTCTTAATCTTCATTAAATATAAAAAAGTTCCTTAATTACTAATGCTTTATTATATACAGATATATATATATTAATTTATGTTTATATTCTTAAACAAATTATATATTATCTCGTGCTTAACTCACTAATTTCAAAAGAAATATAGACACACACACACACACACCTATATACTTGTGTATGTATATACTTAAAATTTCAATATTATAAAGTTTACACATATCTATTAATATATTTAATAATTTACTATAAGAGTCATCATTTTAAATTTTACCGTTATTATAATTTTCAAATCCACTTATATATATATATATATATATCCATACATCTTTAATTATCAAATTTTATTTGATTAATCCAAATAAAATTAATATCTCAGTATTAAAAATCAGTTAATTATCCCAATTAACAGCTGTTCAAAAATCTGCGTTATCACATTTCAAATGTAACGACCCGAAATTTCCGATTCCGTAAATTCCAGATTGTTAGAGGAAAGAAAATAGAAGAAAGAGCGGAAACAAAACACAGATTTCACATTCGCAGCGGATAAAATATAATATCAAATAATAGCAGTTGTACAAAGGAAAACTGTACCTGTTAATTTACATTCAATACATCATAGTTACAACCAATCACATATAAACTGGACAGTATGACAACCTGTCCCAGATAAATAATAATATAAAGCACAACGGAATATACTCCATACGTTCCTGTCATCCAGCTCGCCTCTTGAGCTCCAGAACATTCTCACCTGAAAATTTGTAATACTCGGTCTGACCCGAGCATTAAAATGTGACGACCCGGATTTTCGCGTTCCAAAATCGACATCCATACTTCACCTGTATTCGAATGCCTCAGATTCAAACGTTCAATCCGATTCGCCGGAGCTTATAACACATTAAGTAAAACAACATGGCGGAATAAAAATGAACAATATCATTGATATACAATAGTTGATTTCAACAATGATACAACAAGAATTTATCAATATTATTAGAGATACAAGATACAGTGGAAAGAATGTCTTCAATAGAATTCCCAAGTGAGAAAGCGAGAATCCAACATATTGCGACTCCATTGCCAAGGCCCTAAACTCTCCAAACCAAAAGCTCAAACCCAAAAACTATCATGTTGAATGAAGCAACTCGATCCAAATGCGATCGCCAAACCAAAGGCTTCGAATGCTATCGAATCTATATCTACTAGTTGATTATTTGAAAATCTAACTCTAGGTTGCCCGTGTGGAAAATTATAGACACCTAGAGTTTAGAAAGGGAACAGTAAACTCCAGGTCAGTCATGGGACTGGTATGAGCAAACAGAACAGTTTTATCTTTTAAACAGCAAACAAAAGAATTTAAAAAGAAATCTGCAATGCTTTTTGAAAAATGAAACTACCATAAGGCCTGCAGCCACACACACAATGCATGCGCACAATTGTAGGAGATTTCTCCTTATGATAGTCAAACATGCTTGATACGCAAAATCCTTTTGTTATTATTATTAGTGCATAGTGTAGAAAACCTTTCGAAAGTATAATATTAATCTTAGCCAGCATACAACCATTATTGTATGCCTACTATAGTTACCATCTAAATAGTGGTGACCACCATAGTTAAATGGCAGGTTATACAACTAAAACCGTACAAGGCGCGTATTGGATGATTGGATTTCCAACAATGGTCAGGCAAAGGAACTTCCTACACCGAATGGAACGCCTCTGGAGGGACGCCCCCGAGAATCTAACCGGATCTCTGCCAACACAAGGCCGGGTTAACCCTGCCTGGAAGTAACACCTACAAGTATGCCATCCCCGGTTGTTACCGACCTTTATCCGAGAGCTCTCAACACCAACAACCACAAAGCAATAAGTTTGCAACAACCACATAGGTTAAATATCTGGGCTCCATACCATGATACCACCTTTTATCTAGAAGAAAATGGACATGCCCTAGGGGCGCGACCACTAAAAACCTTGACGCGACATTCCTGTTTCGACCATTTACAGATTGTGAGGCTCGACGAAGTCTCGTCCACAAAGCTATGCTTTTCACAAAAGCCATGCTTCGACCAACACATGATCAGCAGCACTTCATATGCCACATTACCAAATTGGGAATGTATCACTAGTAACCATCAACTACATACTCTCTGAGCTCGTACGTCTCAGAGAAGGGTGTTAAGCTAAGAGAATAAATTCTCCGCCACCAAACAGAAATGTATTTGATAGAAACCAGCTTTACATCTCAAAGTGTAATGTCAGACATACATCCATACAAGTCTGTTCCAGGTTCGAGCAGAACCGAAGGCACTTCCAAAGAAGCCTTTACAATCCGGATATTCACAATCCCGATCGGACTCCCCACCATATATGGAGATCTCTATACCATAGCTACTCAGTGCAGAGTCATTCGACGGGTAATCCTTTCATTCTCGAAAATACCCGGTCTTCACCACCGGTCTTCAAATGCTATCTATATTGTCGTATCATCATTCGAAATGGTTATATGACTCAAGGTCCTCTCCCGGCTAAACTAAATAGTGAGCATAATATTTAAAAAGCATATGGATACTAGGATCTTAGTTAAGTCACAACTTCAACCCAAAAACCTTTCTTTTGAATGGTTTAAACTAATTTCCACTTTTAATCTTTTAAACAAAAAGATTCACTTCACAAAGTTCACCAATCTTTCACAAAGATTCATTTATAGCTTTCAAAACTATTTCACTTCACTTTCAAAACAAAGTTCACCAATTTTTCACAAAGATCTATTTATAGTTTTCAAAACAATTTCTCCTTCAAATTGGATTAGCTCATACGTTCTTTAAATCAAAGGCTCAATTCATAGCTTTCAAAATCATTACCAAAGATTCATTCATAACATGGAAAACCCTTTAAACCAAACTGGAAATTCTTTCATTATATGAAAGCCATTATCATTTTAAAACAAATGCTTTTCGTTTCGGAAAATTCCGATCAAATATACACAAGTTATAGTCTTTAAAGTATAAACTTAGATTAATTTTAAATTCCCAAAATAATATTTTTAAAATACTTTAAAGATGGTTTAAAATCCGTATATATTTTATATAACTTGTATAACCTTTCCAAAACATATTTCCAAAATAATTTCAAAACTTAATCAAGATATATTATATTTAAACTAAGTTTCAATTTCAAATTTCCTTTCAAAAGCTTTTCATATTCAATCCATGTCCATTTCCAAAAACCATTTGGATTCAAAGTTCAACTTTAAAACCATTTCAATAAATTCAAATATCTGTGACTTAACCAATTTCCTCATGCAATCCATATTTGTGTATGTATGGTGTAGTCCAGGGGTTATACACAATAGTGCAACATCATCAATCATCACAATCCATACACAGCAATATCGATAAGCGGTATAATCCTATAACGCTTATCTTTATTTACAGATTTACAGATATAAATTCATTATAGATAAATAAATTACATTCATCACAGATAAATAAATTACATTCATCACAGCTCAAATAAAAAATCATTCATATCTCAAAGCATCACACATCAGGGATATCACACAATTCAACATTCAATTGAATCCAAACATCCATAAGTAAGATTAATTAATTATCTGATTAATTTAAACCAGATTAATTACTTATGAATAACTACTAATCCTAGTAAATTAATATTTAATTAATTACAAACCTTATCAATTAATTAATTTTAACCATTTATTAATAAATTAATTAACCTTTATTATTAATTAATCAGCCTTAATTAATAAATGATTCAATCTTTAATTATTAAAAATTAGCTCTTAATCATTTAATTATTCTTTAATTAATTATCCTTAATTAATTAAATTAATTAATTATCCTTAATTAATTACAATAAGTGATTATCCCTAATCAAAAATTAATTTTAATCACTTGATTTATCAACTATGATCATTAATTAAAATTTTAATTAAGTAATTATCTTTAAGAAATAAATTATCCTTTAATTACTTATCATTCATTAATCTTAATTGATTAATTATCCTTAAATGTAATTACACAGAGTAAGTATCTTTAATTAAGAAGTTAATTTCATTAAGTAATTATTCTTTAATTTCCCATATTAATTAATCACCTTAGTTAATTACACAAATTAATAAATTACCTTGATTAATTATCTTTTAATAAATCACTTTAATAAATTAACCTTTAATTGTTAAGTAATTAATCTTTAATTACTAAATTTAACATCATTAAATTCTTTGAAAAACATTTAGAGTTTTAAATGAAATTATTTCAACCCAAATCAATTAATGTTAAAAACAATTAACTTTAAAATTCATATTTTAAGAAAAATAAAAATTATTATTATTAACCCATTAACTTAAATCTTTAAGTTAACTACCACAACAAACATTTTTATCTTCTTAATTAACTACTTAATAAAGCTAATTAAGGTTTATTTAAAATAAGTTTAAGGATTAATTAATGAAAAAATATAAATATATATATATATATATATATATATATTAAAAATACTTTAAAACTTGATTAATATTGCTTTGAAAACATATTCTCTTTAAAATATACTTTTAAAACTCGGCTAAACCTCGTACCTGTTTTTCCTTTGAAATTTAAACCCTGGAACAATTTCCTTTTTAATTTCTTTTGAAAAATACTGGTACTTGAAATAAACAACCCAAGCTATATCACAAAATTCCTGAGCTAAAACAACAAAAACTCGAGCAAACATCGAATCAAAACCGTGTTTCTCCCGAGTCTTCCCTCTCTTCTGCTTTTCTTTCTTTTTCTGTTTTTTTAAATTTAAATCTTTAAAGTTTGTTAACATATTCACGCACCAACTCGATGTTCTCTTCGAGCCAACACCACGATTTCGCGAGCATGACTTCGGGTTCAACATCTTCTTCTCCAACCGACCATCATCAGTAACCATCACCCAGATATAAGCATGCACAGGTGCAGGTGCACGTCCAAATTGGCCATCTCCGACCAAGTCTCTGATTGTCAACAAGTCGACGATCATCTATACAGACACTCCAACCCCTCAGCCTCCACGAATTCGTGAGGAAGCGAAATCGAACAACCCAGCTTCTACCAAAACCCAGACATCACGACGTAAATCAACTTGCGCCACCTAAATCCGACCATCAAAAAATCTGCCGCTCCACCCAGAGACGCACCTCGATATGGCGAACCATCTCCCCCACACGCAATCGAGTCCGGTCCATTGTCAACGTCGAACGAGCCTCGACAACCCTGGTGACCAAAAACAATCCTGAAACCCTAAATCACTTCTGCGCCGTCGCCATAGTCAACTATTAATCCTATCACCATTTTTTCGATGATCCCCTAGCCTCCAGCCTACTCCAGCTCCAACCCCGATGATCAACACCTCGTCGATCACCATGAGTCGACGATTTAAGCCTTTTTGATCAACTCGAATTTTCTCTTCAAGTACAAACTTCAAAATTCTGAAATGATTTTCAAAAATCATGATTTTAAAATACAAATTCATTCCTGTAATTTAATCTTGAAATCCAGACATTTGATTTTGGGTTTATTTGGATTTCCTACTGTAATTTCTTATGTTTGAAGTAAATTCCCAGTACAAAAACTTGAATTTAATTTAACATTGATGTTATGCTATTTCAATCATCCTTCCTTTAGATATCGTAACCTAAAAACAATTAAATGAAGAGCAATTTGATTTTTATCTAAGGGTTGTAAACTGTAAATCAACAGAGAACATGTATATATACATGTACCCAGACATTCATACACACATATACCCTTATATATACATACATGCAACCACTTTGCTTCAACAATCGATCACAGAAATCAAGATTTTAAACAAATTTTAGGACTTTAAAAGGTTGGTTTGCTCACCTGAGAAATGGAAATAGAGAAGCGTTTCATTTGAATAACTAGGAACAGTTGTTGTCTTTGATTTGCAAATCTAATTTAAACTGAAGCTTGCTTATTTGATTTAGTTGCCTCTGATCTTGAACTTTGATTTTTTTATGAGTCCATACTGATCCGATCCACAAGCTTCAGGCTTGAATTCTTTTTACAATTGTTTCCAGATTTTGATTTTAGTTTGATTCAGTTTTTCTGAAATCTTGATGTTGAATTGAATCTGCTCCAGGTTTTTGAATTTAGCTTTTTTGTTTGTTTTTGTTTTGTTTTCTGATCTGAGATGATCTAGAGTTTGATCAGGTCTTACAATATGAAGAAATTGTTTGATTTAGTTTTAAATTTTCAGTTTTGAATTTTCTTTTTAGCTTTGAACCAAACGAGAAAAAAGGAATTCATGATATATATACATATAAACTTGTTTTACATTTTATTTATTATTTTGAAAACCAAGGGACACTTGTATTTTGCATGGTGACATTGTTAAAACTTGTTTAATTTTCATAATAAAATGCTTACACTTGTTTAAACAAATAAATTTATGTTTAGACGATTGTTTTAATTAATTTATAAATTAAGTTTTAAACATTACCATTTTATAATTTTTAAATCTTATTTTATACATTTTCAAACTATTATTTATACTTGCATAACTTATAAAGAAAATGATTTAAAAAACTAATTTCTATATTAGTTCTAAAGTAAAAATCCAATTTGTTTTCCATATATTTATTAAAGAATTTCAAACCAAAATTCTTTCTACAATCTATGTATATAAATATGTATACAAACACACTTTATTGGATTTCCAAATCAATTTCTTTATTTACAATCCAATTCTATTTAAAATATTTATCTTGAGTTTCAAATTTCAAATTTCAAATTTCAAATTTTAAAAATTTATTTATATAAATAAATAAGTATATATCTTATTAAATTTGAAAAATTCAAATTACTCCACAATTTAAGTCAAAAATTTATTTTAATCGTTAATTTAAATTCGACTCAAAAATGGGATCGTTACAGCCAAATGTAACGACCCGGAATTTTCAATCCCGAAAATCCCAGATAGTTAGGGTAAAGAAGAAAAGGATATAAGAAGAAATAGAAACAAGTCACAGATTCTCACCTTCGCAGCGGATAAAATAAAATATCAAATAATATCAGTTATACAGAGAAGCTGTATCGGTTACATTACATACAATGCATCAGAGTTTTCAACCCTTACACAAAAGCTGGGTAGTTAAAAAATTAACTTATCCCAAATAATCACTCTAATACACAGCGGAATACTCCATAATTTTATTTGAAATTATTTTGAAAATTGAAATTATCATATCACAAGCGTTTTCTGTGTAAATGTCAAGGTTTGAATTTGTCTCTATAAGTAGATATAAATTTTTCCTATTGTTGTTCAAGTGTCTGGGAACATAATAGTATCTAGCAAACAAACACAAAGCCATATATACAAAAATATATAATGTAATTCAGCTAAATCAGATAAAACTATCCATGCAACCCATTCTTATAACCATGCTTTATAGATTAAACACATGCATTTCAAAATTCAACCAGTTTTAAACTTTAAAAAAAATTGTTTACTCACCTGTTCTTTGAAGACAGAACCTTATTTTGAAATCTGGAAATGTTTTAAAAACTGGAAATTGATCTTGTCACATGATTTGAATCCTAGCTTGATCTGACGTTGTTAAGTTGATCTTAGGCTTCAGGTTGTAGATTGTTACGAGCTGAAGCTTGTATGATTACCAAATTTTGATTGCTGTTGAATTCTTTGATTTTGTTCACTGGTTTAGTTTTTGATACAGGCTTGGATTTTCTAGGTTTGAAAATTAACAGGCTTTGTTTTTTCAGGTTTAAATGTTTAATTTTCTTTAATTTTTGCTTCAGATATGATTTTTTTTATGTTTTTGTTTCTTTTTTTTGAAAGTGGAAAGATAGAAAAAGAAATGAAGAGAAGGGATTAGATGTTTATATAGGTTTAGATTTTAAAAAAATAAAACAAAATAAATATAAATGGGTGCCACTTGTTTGTTCTTTTAACATTTGTCACTAACCTATTTTAATCACATTCCACTTGTTAAATTTTTATTTATTAAACTTACATGTGCAAATATTCATATTTTTATTTATTATTAAAATAGTTTATAAGCTTTTATAATTAAATTTCTTAATTAATAAATATTTTTCTAAATTTATATAAATAAATTTCTTTAACGAAAATAATAAAAACTAATTATATTCTAAATAAAATTACATATAATATATTTAAAAATCCAAAATATATTTAAGATATATATCTTTTAAATTTCAAACTTAAATCCAAATTCAGTTTCAATTTAAAATCCAATTTAAAATCAACACAAATATACATACATACATATATATATATATATATATATTTAAACAAACATAAATTCAATTTGTAAATAATAATTCTATTTAAATCTATTTATATTTAAATATAAAAAAATAATTATTATTTGTCTTTAAAAGAATAATTTGTCAATTTTAAGTGATTATATTAAGATATGATCAAATAAATATTTATCCAGATATAAATATTTACTATCAGATTCATTTGTTCAATCTATAATTCAGTATTTCTATTAATTAAGCCGGATTTTTGGATATCTATTGTAGGATCTAGATTAACCCTAGAGGGGGGGGGGGGTGAATAGGGTTATAACAAATTTTCTCGATTTAAACACAGAAATAAACTGCAGAAATAAATATGCTGAAAAGTAAATCACACACAAAATTTACCCAGCTTCGGCAACCCCTGCCTACTGCTGCATTCACAGATTTCTATTAGAATTAAACAGTATCACGCTTACAACAACTCTACTAGACTCGCAGACCCTTTTGCTCCCGCTCACAAACACTCTACTAGACTCGCACACCCTGCTCCCGCCTATAGAGTTTCGCTCACTCGCAAACACTGCTCCCGCCTATAGAGCTTTGCAAACTCGCACTCCCTGCTCACTGAACTAATTCTAAATAGACAATCTGACACTACCTAAACTCTAGGTGGTGATTTACAAATTCTTTGACACGAAAAGAAAAAACAACTTCAAAAATAACCGCAGGAGCAAAAATTTAAAATACGAATGTGAATGCGTAATTTTTGCTCAATTATAAAAACTAAAAGAAACCCCTTTTATAAAATTTAAAAGCTAAACCCCCTTTTTAATAATTAGGGCTTCGTCTCTTTCTCGAATTAGGGCTTCGTTCTGATTTGAGATGCTCTTGCTTCTCTGATGTTCGATTGTTGCCCTTGCTCACTGCTCGCTTATGTTGATTATCTGATTTGATGGCTTGCGTTACTTGTTCTCTGATGATCGAGTTTGTAGTTGATTCGGTATGTAATTTCTCTCGTTACTGGTTCAATTGCTTGCTTTAACTTGATTGTACTTGATTAAACTCGATAGCCGATGATGTGAATTGGGATTGGTTTTTATATGAATTCGAGACTCTTGAATTCGTTCGAATTAACTTGATACTTTCCTAAATTCTTAATTACCAGTTGCGCACGTCTTTCCTGATTTAGTTACTCGTGATACTCACGGCTTTCCTGATATGTTTTAACTTGATAATCACGGTTTTGAATTTTTACGCGTTCGATTTTCTCTTGATTGTCACTGCAGAAACTTTCCCCTTTTTCATTTCTGACTTTTTCAAAGAATACGAATTTTGATACTTGCTTTTGTGCCCTGATCATCACTGCACTGTTTTGATTTCTTGAATCATATCCACGGCTTCAATGTTTACAGTGTTTATCCCTGTTTCTTTCGACTTCACACGGCATTGATTCTCTGATCATTTCACTAGCTGTTGTGTGCTTAATATCATGATGTACTTCTTCCATTTGTTCATGATGTTCAAGTGTACTACTGCAGTTTGCATTCGGTCTTGATTGTGTAAATTCTCGAGTTGGTTGTGCGATTAGTTGTTATGCAGTTTCTATGCCTTGTAGCTTTCCACTGACTTGTGTATTGCCTTCACTGTCCACTTGAACTGTTTCACTATGATTTCATGCCTTGTAGTTACATTCCATTTCATACTGTCACTGCCTCGAGCTTGAGTTGCTTTGTTTTTCTGGCTTGATGTTTATATCCACTTGCTATGTATTGCTTCACTGCATAGCATATTTGTGCATTTTAAAACTCTGACCTTGTTGCCTTTGTTCATTTGCTGGTTAGCTTGCATCTGCTTGTAGTTGATGCATATGCTCTTTGAGTTTGTTGGTTGGGTCTGCACATTTCTATGCTCTGGTCTCCATAACCTTTACCTGAACTTCACTTGAACATCTGGTATTCATGTATGCAGATCCACTGATACATGTTGTGCTTGTTCTTGGTCTCTGTTGCATTATTCATTGCAGTTTGCATGTGCTCAGCACTGTGTCTTGTTCACCATGTTGTAACTGGACTTGTTGTTTTTGTTGTTGGCATTGTCTTCATGCCTGACTTGATTCATTTGTATTCTGGTCAGTCTTGTACTGTCCACTGCCCTGTAATCTTGAGTTAGTTTGTACTGGTGCACTTCTGTTTGTACTGTGTTGCTATAGTCTATTGGCTGCATTTGTGTATATTTGATTATTTTTGCAATCTGGTCTGGTGCACCTTGTTTCATGCTTGAGACTGTGCTTGCATTTGTACTTGGTCGACACTTGCATCACTCTGTAACACATGCTGTGTACTTCATTCAGTGTTCATGCATGTTGTTCATGTACATATATGTTTACTGAGTTTGCATTTGTTAGTTTAGTAATGCACTTGGTATATGTACTTGTGATAATATGCATTTATCCTCCTGTACATGTATTCTGGTTCTTCATGTAGCTTGGTACTGGCTGCATCACTGTAGTTTGCTACAGTATTGAGTAGTTGTCGTGACTTGTCCATTCTCGAGTGTTCATCCCTGCTAGTGATACATTTTCTCCAGTGGCATGTGGTATTTGCTGTTATGTTGTTTGATGAAGAGAATGGACTTGCATACTTCATGTAGCCTTTTGGTCTGACTGTTGCTTCATGTTGCCTTCAGTAGCTTTACTGCAGTTTCATTATGACTGCTCTATGTGTCTGCACTTGTGAACTTTGTTGCATTCATGTCTTCGACTGTTTGGTCTGAACTTGAATTTCTGGTTGGAGCTGTGCACACGAGTTGGCGAGGCAATGCACACGTGTATGAATGTACACGTGTGTATTGCAGCCACTTATGATTACCTGTCCCTGTAATATCTATGTGCACTACTTTGTGATGAAATCAAGTGTGAATAATGACGAACAACCCAAATAACTGAGGCAAACCATTTTTTCAAAAATCGTATTTCATTTTATATTGCAAAAATATTTCTTTTTCAATTTTACTGCGTTAGTGAATATTTTTGCAGATTGCTCAGATGCTGGATTCAAACTGGAATGCAGTTGAAGACAAAATACAAGTGTGAGTGATATGTAGTGAGGTTATAAATGTAAATTGAAATATTTGTGATGTAATCGTGATGTAATCAAAAATGTATATGTATAGTGAGAGCATGAATTTGTACTATTCAAGATTGTAATAAATATTTGTTTGAATAAAATTTCTGTTTGAATTCAAAATCTGTGTAGCTTGTTCTGTTTGAATTCAAATTCAAATTCTGTATAATTTATTTTATTCAACAAATATTTATTTAATCTATGCAAAACAAAAATGTACATAACCAAATACATTTAAATGAATATATATGTTTATTATCATCAAACAAAAACATATAAGCGCATATTCAACAATCTCCCCCTTTTGATGATAACAAACATATATTTAAGATTTTGACCGTGTTAAATGTATTTGACCAATTATATACTCTAATTGCTCCCCCTATTTAAATGCTTCCTCTCTACATGATGCTCCCCCTACATATATGCATACAAATAGAAATATATTCAAATGAGCCTAGTTGCATATGGAAAAATTACTTGACCTTTGCTTGATTCTATTTTACAAAATCTTAACTTTTCTCTCCCCCTTTTGTTATCAGCAAAAGAATAATAGTGTGAGAGAAAAATAGAGATAAAGTGATCGATATTAATCCCACATTAATCTCAAATTGAATATAAATATTAAACTTCAATAAGAATCAAACAAAAACCATAACTACCCTTGTTAGGCGCATATTCCAATTTTAGAAATGATGGATATGGTGTTCATATAAAATCATACAGTTGAATCAACTTGTGGTATTTATATCAGGAATTTGAATATCTACTAATCATGCATAACCGTTAGGACTTTTAAATGAGATTAGTAGTATTCGAATTTAATTTTAAAAAAAACGAAATCAAGTATCTTCTAACCACGCATGACCGTGAGGACTTTTAAATGGGATTAGAATCAACTTGTCTATTTAAACAATTTAATTTTGATATGCGTTCCATACATGCATAACCGTAAGGACTTTTAAATGAGCATGGAAGCACATAATAATAAAAAAAAATTCAAGTAATTCACCCATGCATAACCGTGAGGACTTTTAAATGAGAGTGAATACTTTGAATATTTATTTATTTATTTATGACATGAAAAAAAAAACAAATGATTCCTGATTATAGTACCACATATCGACAAACTATATTGAATATTTGATAAACCATGGTCGATAGAAATAATGATAGATATAGAAATGGTCATGGAATCTTTACCCAACAAAAAGTTTTATAATTCTTGTTTTAATTCCTAAAGAAATTTTCCAAATATACTCTCTTGAGTAATGTATGTTAAATATCAACACTCATCACTTTTTCAATCACTATTTATCTCTTTGATAATTAGTAGGGAGTCGGATCAGTCAAGATTTGTCATTTAAAATCAAATAAAATTAACTAATCTGAAAAAATGGTCAAACAATTATTTTCTCGAAGGGGTTATATGAGAAAAAAATTCTGCTAAATGAAAAATTATTTCAAGTGAAAAATATGCAGATATTTTCTTTTTAAAAAAAACGATGCAGCAAATGAATAAATCACGTTCAACTCGTAAGTTTTCTATCAACTAGATTACTAGTATGAATTGCATCTGAATTTCTTTTTCAATCCAAAATATCACTAACTGGATTTGGTAAACCATACATGAACTGTGCATCAAAAATTTCAAACCCAATTTTAGCAACAATTTAAATGACATTCTTTGGATTTTGAATTGAAGCCATGTTCACACTCAAACAAATATCATGGTGTTAATTTCAGAAACCATAGGATAAACAATTATATTCATGAGTAATCAACAGTCAATCAACATCTTAATTATTTCAAAAACAATTTCTTGAAGTTTCAACAATTTCTTAAAATCCTTTTTCACATGAGTTTGAAATCGTGCAAATTTACAAGCAGTGATCAAAATGTCAAAATATGTCTAAGTGTAGCACGAGTAATCAAGGATCAATAAGATACCATCATTTGACTAAACAAATTAAATTCAATGATGAAAGGATGGTTGGTCTTCTTTTAAACACAAATCAAAGTAAGAACAAGTCAAAAGAAATCATATCAATTAAGAATAAGTCAGAATTAAAGACATCATCTCATTATCACAATTTTGGATGATTTAATTCAGAATATGGTGCATATAATCACAGAATTATACCTTCACCTGTTTTACCTTTGCGATAATTTTACGTGCTTGCCTATTGTGATTCTGTCACCTTTATACTAGGCTAAGGAACTTTGCTTTGTTTCCCGTTGTGTTTCTGGAACAGCCAAAATCCAGAGAACACCGTTGTCGTTCCTTAGCCTGCCACCACACCTACACGATGAAAGATTTTTGTGACCTATTTCTAGGTCCATGATTGTTAGTGGCAGTAACATTATGAATAAACAAACCCTTTGGAACCCAAACTTGTTTAGACTTTTCATTCTTGTTCCAATAGACATGAAATTTGTTTGTAGAATTCTTAGGAACCCAAACTTGTATAAATTTTGTGTTCTTGTTCCTATGACTACAATTTTCAGAATGATGTCCAATTATTTCACATATATCAAAGACACTTTTCCCTTTTGCATTATCCTCAGCTTGTGTTTTCCCAAAACCAAGTCCTTTTCTGTTGTTAGCAAAAATTTGATTTCCCAATAGCATGTTGAAAGATTTTTCGCCTCTTGAAAAGTTATTCAAAGATTTCTCAAGATTTTGGACTTTGGTTTTTAGTGTTGTATTTTCTGTGACAAGTGAGGTGCATCGATTTATAAAATCCTTTTTCCTAGTGTCGATGGTTTCCTTAAGATTCAAGTTTTCTTTTTCAAGATTCTCAAAGTTATTCTTTAGTTTTGTCAATTCTGAATCTAAAACTTTACATCTTTTACATTCTAGGTTTTGAATATTTTCAAGTTCAGTTTCTAACCTAAAATTTTTACGAGCAAGTTCTCTCCTATCAGTTTTCAGTTTTTCAATTTTAGATTCAAGAGCATCAACTACTTTAGTAAGATCAGAACACATAAAAACAAGATCTCTATAGGAATACTCACCTTCCTCACTAGATTCCTCTGAGCTTGAATCTGAATTTGATTTCGCCATAAGACACAAGTTAGCCTCCTCTACGCTGCTATCCGAAGCTTCTTCTCCTTCTTCATCATCCCAAGTCGCTGCAAATACCTTCTTCGCCTTTTTCTTTCCTTTGTTGTTTTTGAGAAGTGGACATTTTGGTTTGATGTGGCCAGGCTTGTTGCAGTTATAACATGTCGGTTCATTATCGGAATTGTCAGAATCTTTTGGCCTATTACGATTTGTTTTCTTCTTGTGTGGCTTGAATTTCGACCATTTTCTAAGATTATTGACGGCCATTGCAAGCTCTTCAATTGGATCTTCTTCATCGCTTTCTTCTTTGCTCTTTAAGGCAATCGTCTTTTTCTTTGGTTCGGAGTTGTTGCGCTCTTCCTTTGCTTTTAGCTCAAGCTCATATGTCATCAAGTTTCCAATCAACTCCTCCATGCTTAGCTTACTCAGATCTTTCGATTCTTGGATTGCCGTGACTTTTGCCTCAAAGTTCATTGGTAAGACTCGTAGTATCTTCCGCACAAGCTCTACCTCAGTGAATACCTTCCCAAGTGCTCTAGCGTTGTACACCAAAGTTGAAAAGCGTCCAAACATGTCTTTTATGTTCTCGCCTTTGTCCATCACAAAGTTCTCGTATTCATTGCTGAATAGGGCTAGACGAGACTCCTTGACTTGAGAAGTTCCTTCGTGTGTCACCTCCAAAGTGTGCCAAATTTCCTGTGCTGTTGTACAATGAGAAATTCTATTAAATTCATTTTTATCAAGAGCACATATCAAAGCATTCATGGCTTTAGCATTTGTTGTTTTCAATCTCTTATCGTTAGCATCCCATCTATCCTTAGGTTTAGGAATCTCAGTACCACCAACGATTATAGTGGGAGGTTTATAGCCAGTTTCAATGATATCCCAAACATCATAATCAACGAAACTAAGATAAATACTCATCCTAACTTTCCAATAAGCATAATCATTCCCGTTAAACATGGGTGGCCTAACGATAGACTGCCCCTCAGAAAAAGCATTATTTGACGGATTCATGATTCTAGAGTTAAGTAAAATATATACCGGGCTCTGATACCACTTGTAGGATCTAGATTAACCCTAGAGGGGGGGGGGTGAATAGGGTTATAACAAATTTTCTCGATTTAAAAACAGAAATAAACTGCAGAAATAAATATGCTGAAAAGTAAATCACACACAAAATTTACCCAGCTTCGGCAACCCCTGCCTACTGCTGCATTTACAGATTTCTATTAGAATTAAACAGTATCACGCTTACAACAACTCTACTAGACTCGCAGACCCTTTTGCTCCCACTCACAAACACTCTACTAGACTCGCACACCCTGCTCCCGCCTATAGAGTTTCGCTCACTCGCAAACACTGCTCCCGCCTATAGAGCTTTGCAAACTCGCACTCCCTGCTCACTGAACTAATTCTAAATAGACAATCTGACACTACCTAAACTCTAGGTGGTGATTTACAAATTCTTTGACACGAGAAGAAAAAACAACTTCAAAAATAACCGCAGGAGCAAAAATTTAAAATACGAATGTGAATGCGTAATTTTTGCTCCATTATAAAAACTAAAAGAAACCCCTTTTATAAAATTTAAAAGCTAAACCCCCTTTTTAATAATTAGGGCTTCGTCTCTTTCTCGAATTAGGGCTTCGTTCTGAT
Source organism: Allium cepa (assembly GCA_030765085.1). Taxonomy (NCBI): domain Eukaryota; kingdom Viridiplantae; phylum Streptophyta; class Magnoliopsida; order Asparagales; family Amaryllidaceae; genus Allium; species Allium cepa. The sequence continues at coordinate 578,841,500 of CM060942.1, forward strand.
TTGAGATGCTCTTGCTTCTCTGATGTTCGATTGTTGCCCTTGCTCACTGCTTCGCTTATGTTGATTATCTGATTTGATGGCTTGCGTTGCTTGTTCTCTGATGATCGAGTTTGTAGTTGATTCGGTATGTAATTTCTCTCGTTACTGGTTCAATTGCTTGCTTTAACTTGATTGTACTTGATTAAACTCGATAGCCGATGATGTGAATTGGGATTGGTTTTTATATGAATTCGAGACTCTTGAATTCGTTCGAATTAACTTGATACTTTCCTAAATTCTTAATTACCAGTTGCGCACGTCTTTCCTGATTTAGTTACTCGTGATACTCACGGCTTTCCTGATATGTTTTAACTTGATAATCACGGTTTTGAATTTTTACGTGTTCGATTTTCTCTTGATTGTCACTGCAGAAACTTTCCCCTTTTTCATTTCTGACTTTTTCAAAGAATACGAATTTTGATACTTGCTTTTGTGCCCTGATCATCACTGCACTGTTTTGATTTCTTGAATCATATCCACGGCTTCAATGTTTACAGTGTTTATCCCTGTTTCTTTCGACTTCACACGGCATTGATTCTCTGATCATTTCACTAGCTGTTGTGTGCTTAATATCATGATGTACTTCTTCCATTTGTTTATGATGTTCAAGTGTACTACTGCAGTTTGCATTCGGTCTTGATTGTGTAAATTCTCGAGTTGGTTGTGCGATTAGTTGTTATGCAGTTTCTATGCCTTGTAGCTTTCCACTGACTTGTGTATTGCCTTCACTGTCCACTTGAACTGTTTCACTATGATTTCATGCCTTGTAGTTACATTCCATTTCATACTGTCACTGCCTCGAGCTTGAGTTGCTTTGTTTTTCTGGCTTGATGTTTATATCCACTTGCTATGTATTGCTTCACTGCATAGCATATTTGTGCATTTTAAAACTCTGACCTTGTTGCCTTTGTTCATTTGCTGGTTAGCTTGCATCTGCTTGTAGTTGATGCATATGCTCTTTGAGTTTGTTGGTTGGGTCTGCACATTTCTATGCTCTGGTCTCCATAACCTTTACCTGAACTTCACTTGAACATCTGGTATTCATGTATGCAGATCCACTGATACATGTTGTGCTTGTTCTTGGTCTCTGTTGCATTATTCATTGCAGTTTGCATGTGCTCAGCACTGTGTCTTGTTCACCATGTTGTAACTGGACTTGTTGTTTTTGTTGTTGGCATTGTCTTCATGCCTGACTTGATTCATTTGTATTCTGGTCAGTCTTGTACTGTCCACTGCCCTGTAATCTTGAGTTAGTTTGTACTGGTGCACTTCTGTTTGTACTGTGTTGCTATAGTCTATTGGCTGCAGTTGTGTATATTTGATTATTTTTGCAATCTGGTCTGGTGCACCTTGTTTCATGCTTGAGACTGTGCTTGCATTTGTACTTGGTCGACACTTGCATCACTCTGTAACACATGCTGTGTACTTCATTCAGTGTTCATGCATGTTGTTCATGTACATATATGTTTACTGAGTTTGCATTTGTTAGTTTAGTAATGCACTTGGTATATGTACTTGTGATAATATGCATTTATCCTCCTGTACATGTATTCTGGTTCTTCATGTAGCTTGGTACTGGCTGCATCACTGTAGTTTGCTACAGTATTGAGTAGTTGTCGTGACTTGTCCATTCTCGAGTGTTCATCCCTGCTAGTGATACATTTTCTCCAGTGGCATGTGGTATTTGCTGTTATGTTGTTTGATGAAGAGAATGGACTTGCATACTTCATGTAGCCTTTTGGTCTGACTGTTGCTTCATGTTGCCTTCAGTAGCTTTACTGCAGTTTCATTATGACTGCTCTATGTGTCTGCACTTGTGAACTTTGTTGCATTCATGTCTTCGACTGTTTGGTCTGAACTTGAATTTCTGGTTGGAGCTGTGCACACGAGTTGGCGAGGCAATGCACACGTGTATGAATGTACACGTGTGTATTGCAGCCACTTATGATTACCTGTCCCTGTAATATCTATGTGCACTACTTTGTGATGAAATCAAGTGTGAATAATGACGAACAACCCAAATAACTGAGGCAAACCATTTTTTCAAAAATCGTATTTCATTTTATATTGCAAAAATATTTCTTTTTCAATTTTACTGCGTTAGTGAATATTTTTGCAGATTGCTCAGATGCTGGATTCAAACTGGAATGCAGTTGAAGACAAAATACGAGTGTGAGTGATATGTAGTGAGGTTATAAATGTAAATTGAAATATTTGTGATGTAATCGTGATGTAATCAAAAATGTATATGTATAGTGAGAGCATGAATTTGTACTATTCAAGATTGTAATAAATATTTGTTTGAATAAAATTTCTGTTTGAATTCAAAATCTGTGTAACTTGTTCTGTTTGAATTCAAATTCAAATTCTGTATAATTTATTTTATTCAACAAATATTTATTTAATCTATGCAAAAAAAAAATGTACATAACCAAATACATTTAAATGAATATATATGTTTATTATCATCAAACAAAAACATATAAGCGCATATTCAACATCTATAATTAATAAAACCACCTCTAACGACCCGCCTTTCATTCCACAAAAAGACGCATCATTACTAAGAAAGAAAGGTATAGAAAAGAGAAAAGATAGAAAAGAAAGAACGAAACATCATCAAAATCTCATAGCAAAACGAATAAACTATACTTGACCAATTCCACAAATGATTATCCTTAATTAATTAATCTAATAAATTATCTTAAATTAATCACATTAATTAATCATTTCATAATCCCTAGTTAATGATCTTTAATTTAATTATACTTATTAACCATTCTTCAATTACTTCCCTAAGTAATTATGCTTCAATTAACCATTATTAATTACAAATTAATTAATTCTTAATTACCAGTTAATTAATTTCTAATTACCAATTGATTAATGCTTAATTGCAACTTAATTAATCTTTAATTACTTAATTAATTAATTTCTAATCATTAATTAATAACCTTTACTTATCTAATTAATGATCCTTAATTATAAATTAATTAACCTCTAATTAATTAACTAAACCCTTAATAATTTAATTTATTAATCCTTAATCATTAATTAATTAAATTAATTAATTACTCTTTAATTACCTTATTAATTTAATTAATCTCAAATCATTAAATCTTAATTGACTTTAAGATAAAATATTTTCCTTATTAATGACTAATTGTCATTAACATATACATTTGAAACATTTTACTTTTAAATTTACTTTTAAATTTCTTTTCAAATTTAAGATTTAAAATGATTACAAATTTAACTTAACAAAATTCGAGTTAAGCAAATTACAAATCTCTTAATCAAATATTAAAGAAGACTTATTTTATTTAAAAGAAATTTATATAGGAAGAGTTTTTGAATACCAACCGTAATAATCTAGGCTTTGCAACCATCGACAGTGGTTCACTCCGCCATGGCTTACAAAGGTACCTCGAATTTGCTTTTATGGTCAGCCTCTCGACTTGCAACCAAACCCTCAAGGGCTTATAATACCACTAGAGACATGTAGGGGTAAGGGTCTCCCGTTCACCACCTAACGCAAAGCAAGAACCCTCTATCATGTTGTACTGAAGCAAATCCGATCCCAGACCCACTATGCCCTCACCCATGCCATTATCACACTCGAACACCCACATCTCAAACGAGACTCGCATGCGACAATCGAAACCCCGCTCCAGATGCGAGCAGTAGATCGATCTCGGCAGTCCCTTTTCGAATCGCATTTCTGTCGAAATTTCCAAGCAGTTCGGGAAAAGAAGAAAGAGATAGAAGAAGAAGAAACAGAAACACCAAAACATAGATTTTCACATTCGCAGGGGATCAAAATATAATATCAAATAAAATAGCAGTTATACAAAGGAAAACTGTATTAGTTAATTTACATCAATAAATCAGAGTTACAACATTTACACAAAACACTAGACAGTTAAAATCAACATGTCCTAGATAAACTACAATATATCACAGCGGAATACACTACATATGTTCCTGCCATCCAGCTCGCCTCCTGAGCTCCAGAACGTCCTTACCTGAAAATCTGTAATACTCGGTCTGACCTGAGCATTACATCAAAGTAACACCCGAGTCGGGATGGAAACCAACGTGAGTAAACCCATATAATATGAAATACCAGGCTAACATAAGTGAATATCAAAGTAACTCATACCCTTTACGAGTTCTTATAGTCAAACATCTATGACACACAACAGTTTTCAGGTTAAATGTCCATGTTACTCAATTCATTCCATTCCAGCCTGTATAATTCCATATATCCATTTTATAAAGAATTTAGTTTACTAATCGAAGTGGTGTCGAATATTTACTGATACCCGATCTCGGTCTCTTCAAATACAAAATCATCTTACCCCAAGTTATTCAAGTGAAAACAATGTAATTGTAAATACAGGGCGTCACTTTTACACAGCAGTTCAGCATAGATAACCATATCATAATTGTTCAACCCAAACTTATCACATTACAAAACATTTCATATCACTTAGTATCACAATCACATACCAGGGATAACAATTAATCCAAGGCATTCAGTATCATTCAATCATCCATAAGCAAGGTTAATTAGTCATACCATTTCTAATTAATTTAAATAGGTTAAATTAAGTACTTCAATCATCTTTAAATCCTTCTTACTCAACATTAATTAATTACAAATCAATTAATTAATCATCCTCTAAGTATCATCTTTAATTACATTAAGTAATTAGCCTTTAATCAATAACATAAATTAATTAACCTTCACCTATTCACATTAATTACATTTATCCTTAATTGATTACTCATATTAATTATCCTATAGTTACTTAAATTGATTGATTATACTTTAATTAATCATACTCATTAATTAACTAACCCTAAAAAAATCATGGTGCCATCTTCTCCCGTACCTCCCTCTCCTTTTCTTCTTCCTAACGTACCTCCCTCTCATGTTCCTCCTTCTACCGTACCCCCTGCCCATAACCTGTCAAACACCCCTCCCGTCATTCCTCCAACCCATACCATGTCCAACTCCCATCCCGTCATCGTCAATCCACCTTACCAATCTACCGACTTTCCCGCTGCCAAGTCAAAACCTCCTCCATACCCTCCTGATCCTCCTCCCCATAACACTTTCATTCCCGCTTCTCTGTTGGGTAAACCACCTTTGCTGCTTCCCACTACCAACTCCTCCTCTCCCCTTCCTGATGTTCCGTCTCAGTCTCCATCCCTCCCTGACCGCTGTCAACAAGCTTGGACTTCTTTATTCAAACGGAAACCTCTCAACGCGGGGAAGTACAAGCCTGTTGACTTCGAACCTACCTTCTCTGATGACGTTCTTGACTTGGTCGATGAGGTCGTTCTGGCCGAATCTTCTGTCTGGAAGGATTACTTAGTGGGTTTTTTCCTTGATAAACCATTGTCTTGCTCTACTGTTGTAGCTAGACTGAAAAGCATTTGGAAACTAAAAGGATCGGTGCAAGTAAAATCAGATGGTGTGATTTTTCTTTTCCTGTTATCGTCTAAAGAAGACAAAAACAGAATTTTACTTGGTGACCCTATTATTATTAACAACAAAGTGTTTATCATCAGGCCATACGACGCTACTGTCAGCAACGTTTGTGGATCAGTTCCTTCGGTCCCTGTATGGGTTCTTCTAGGCAACATTCCTCTTTTTTCTTGGTCACACCTGGGTATTAACTGGATTGGTAGTCGAATTGGTAAATTGCTTTGTATGGACGAAAGGACTGAGAGGCTTGAAAGGTTGGAATTTGCGAAATGTATGATTGAAGTCAAGCCGAATAGGGAAATTCCTAATGATTTCCTTGTTAGTCTTGCTGATGGTGGCATTCAACGTATATATGTTGAGTATTTATGGCAGCCTCACATTTGTGTCCTTTGCAACTCCTTTGGACACATAAAGGAGACGTGCGACAAGAAGGTTGAACCAGCTATCGCTATGAGTGGCATGGCTTCAGGAAATAATTTCAACGAAAAGCATTCGAAAAGCAAAGAAAATTTTATCAAGCAAGTCCAAATATGGAAAAAAATGGGGAAAAACAGAAACAAGACGGCTTTGAATAGGAGATTTGGCAGGGTGATTGGCAAGGAAAGTAGCCAGGATAGTGAAAAAGGAAAAGATAGAGCAAGTGGAAAAGAAGAAGAAATGTTTAAAGAAAACTTAGTTCAAAGTAAAGAGTGTGAGGCGAGATCTGATAAGGTAGGAACTCAACAAAATCTAACTGATAATGTTGTATTAGGTGTTGACATTCCGGCGAATTTGACCATGGTTCCTTCTACATCAGATTCTGGTTTCAAGACAACAGTCAGCAATAGGTTTGGCATTCTTCAAATCTTGGAAGAAGAGAATGAAAATGATAAGGTTAAAGAACAGGAAAATGATAAAATAAAAATGGTGCATTCTCAAGTGGTCAATATTTTGAAGGTTGGGGAACTGCATGCTTCTGATGATTGTGCTACCACTGGGACAAACGGAACTGAGTCAATATACGTAAAAAATAGTGCAAGGGAAGCTACAAATAATGAAGGAACAACAGACCTTATAAATTTAACAATGGAAAATAGAATGTGCAGTGAGAAATTCAAAGATGACTTTAATTCTTCGAATCAAGTGCGGTTAAATGCGGGAGTGCACTCTTTGTACTCCAAAACATCCATCTCAAATGCTACTGAAGTTCCAACATTTATTCTCGAAGAAAATTTCTCAACAGCTAAACCTCCTTCACCCAGTAAAGATACAAACGTGCACAGCGTGCATGTACACAACAGTAATGACCAAATCCTAGCTCCTGTTATCCCACACTTTTCCATCCCTCCTCTTCTCCAGCATCAAATCACTGTTTCCAGAACAATTCCGACCTTAATTCTCCTATAATAATCACTCCCCCAAAAAACATTCTGCTAGCTTCGGACTGTATCCCTCTGATACATATTTCTCCCCCTAATATCAAAAATCCAGACTAACCAAAAATCCTGCTGGCTCACCTAATATCTCCCATACTTCAATGATGGTCCTTCGTAGCAAGAAATCAATCGCCCCTTCTGAAAAGTTGTTTTTCCCAATGATGCAGACCATCGGTGCTTGGAATGTTAGAGGGGCACACCATGAAACTAAACTATCCCAATGCAAAGATATGATAACACAGCACAACCTCTGTATGTTAGCTATTCTTGAAACTAAGTTAAATATAGACCTCTCGTTCAAAGCAGCTAAATATATTAACCCTGGGTGGGAAGTCATTCACAACCTTAACGAGGCCCCTTATCGCAGAATCCTCATTGTATATGACCCCAAAGTGATCCTCCTCTCCAACGTATTCTCTACATCTCAAATCATTCACTATCTTGATAAAGGTATCATCAACCCGTGCTCTTTCTATATATCTCTAGTCTACGTGGCAAATAACAAAGCTGTCGGAACTTCTTTTCTCTATGCCTTCCCATGCTGAGGCAGGATTCTCATCCTTGGATCATCCTTGGTGATTTCAATTGCTGTAACAAACTTGCTGATAGGCTAGGTGGCAATCCTCTCTCGCTTAATGAAATTGAACCGCTGCGTACTGCGGTTGTTGAATCTAACTTGGTGGAAATTAAGTCAACTGGTATGAGAATCTCATGGAACAACAAATGTAGACTAGGTAGTAGGACCTACTCTAAGATTGACCATGCTTTTGGTAACCTCCTTGCCCTCTCCAAGTGGCCTACCATTTATAACCACCTGCCTCCTCCTCTACTGTTAGACCACTCTCCTCAATTAATTCACCTTAGAGAAGATGGCATTAAAGTCAATTCAAGTTTCAATTTTTTTAATACTTGGGTTAATGAACCTGATTTTTTTGACATTGTTAAAGAAGTTTAGGCGAGACCAATCTACGGTAATCCTATGTCTATTTTGTAGGTCAAGCTTAAAATCACAAAAATGGCTCTCAAACAGTGGTCCTGGAACAGATTTGGAAAGGGCAGTAAACAAAGTTCTTACTGGAAGAATAAACTGGAAGAGATTCAAATTAACTTGCCGGATGATCCCCTCAACACTACTATTAGCGCCATGGAGTCGTACATATCAAGACAATTCTCTGAAGCTCTTAATTGTGAGATTTCTATGATGAATCAAAAAGCGAGGTTGCAGTGGAGAGCCGATGGTGATAGAAATAGTGCTTTCTTTCATGCTAACTTAAAGGCTAAACACTCCAGAGAAAATATCGTTTCCATCCTTGATGATGAAGGTAATGTTCAAACATCTATTGATGGTGTGGACGAGGCTTTTATAAGTCACTTCACCAAGCTCTTCAGCAACTCGGCAAATTTCGAGCCTGATCTTAACCTCATCGATCCATTAATCCTTCCTAGACTATCTAACGACGATCATGCCTTTTTGAGTATTGAAGTTTCTGATGAAGAGTCAAGTTTGCTATGTTTTCCCTTAATTGGAATTCGGCTTGTGGTCCGGATGGCTTTAATGCTCAGTTCTATTTTGTTTGTTGGGACATTGTCAAATTGGAAGTGCTGAGAGATGCTAAGAATTTTTTCAATAACACCAAACTGATTCCTTCTTTCAACAACACTAACATAGCTTTCACTCCTAAAGTCAACATCCCTAACAAGGTGTCCTCGTTTAGGCATATCTCGTGCTGTAATACTATCTACAAATGTATCTCCAAAGTTATAGCGTCCGGAATGAAATCTGTCTTGCTGAATATTATCTCTTCTAACCAGGCTTCTTTTTTACCGGGAAGAAACATCTTAGACAATTTCTTACTCGCTCATCAACTTCTGAATGGTTCCAATAAAAAGAATTCTTCTCCTAAAGCTATGTTGAAATTGGATAACATGAAGGCTTTCGACATGCTCCAGTGGAAAACTATTGTTAAAGCTATGCAGTGCATGAATTTTCCTGTTCTTTTCATTGCATGGATTGTCGAGTGTATCTCTACGGCGCGGTTCTCTGTCAACGTTAATGGCACTAGTGTGGGCTTCTTTGGTAGTAAGCAAGGCATTCGTCAACGTGATCCTATATCGCCGTATATTTTCATTCTCATCATGGAACTTCTCATGCAACTCTTTAAAAAAAAATCGGCAGCTGGGTTCATCAAGCTCCATCCCAAATGATCTAATCCCGAGGCAATAACACTAATGTTCGCTGATGACCTGGTCATCTTCTGCTCTCCTGAAAATTCAACGATGTTGTCTGTTATGGATACCCTTCAACTATTTCATGCAATAACTGGTTTATCAGTTAACCTGGATAAATCGGAAATGATAAATTCTGGCCTCAGTTCTTCTCAAAACAATGTTATTATGGCTATTACTGGTCTTTCCATCCGTGATAACACCATCTCATATCTTGGTCTCCCGCTCACATTCTCAAGAATAACAGTTAACCAATGCTTACCTTTGTACGATAAGATCACCACAAGACTTGACTGCTGGACGAGTAAAATGTTAAGCCAAGCGGGAAAAGTCACCTTAACTAAGGCGGTGATCTTCTCCATTCAAGTATATTGGGCTAGAACATTCATATTACCACAGAAGCTCATCAACATGATACGATCTGCCATCATGAGATTTATATGGACAGGAAAAACAGTGGGTCGATATTTAGCCCCTGTTAGTTTCAAGAGATTAGAAAAGCCTATAGCTAATGGTGGGCTTGGTATCATTAACATGTACCACTGGAATCGGTCAGCTATGCCTAGGCTTATCTATGATTGCATAAATGCCAAGAACAGTACGTGGGTTAGATGGTCCAACATACATGTGTTTCGTGGCTGCAACTTTTGGAAAATAACAACTCCAAATAAGGTGAGCTAGACGTGGAGAGCTATCTTCAAGCTTAAGGAAGCATTACTTCCCCTAGTTCGATACCTAGTGGGCCAAAGCAATGTGGTTAGTTTTTGGGATGATCCCTGGATTGAAAGTGGTCTGATCTTGAGGCGTGTTCTCTCTTATGCCGAGTTAGTGCAATCGGGAGTGAGACAAGATGCTATTGTTCAGAGTTTCATCCATGGTTCTACATTAAGGCTTCCAAGGACATTAAACTCGCGAATACAACAACTCTGGAACAAGGCGGGGGATTGCAAAATTCGAACAGATGGTCTGTGCTCTGTTCAGTGGGGAAGTAATGTTGACAATTTCAGTATTAAAGGAACTTATACATTCCTGGCTGGTGATGTTGGAGAGAAATGTAAGTGGCGGAGTAGAATATGGTACAAAGATAATACTCAGAGGGATAATCTCTTCCTCTGGAAAGTGATGAACAGGGCTTTGAATACTAAAATGAAGCTGATAACCAGAGGAGTTCAAGTTACTGGCAATTGTGTTTTATGCAATCAACTTCCTGAGATGGTCGAACACTTGTTTTTCGAATGCACCTTGTTGAATGCCTTATGGAAGACATGGATTAGGAGAATTGCTAGAAAATGGAAAGGAGTTAACAATGTCGTTCAGTGGAAGTACATTTACGACAATACTGGTGGAAAATCTGGTGCAAATAGACTTTTCTTGTTCGTAGTCAAGAGATTCATGAATGTGGTCTAGAATGAAAGGAATAGGCGATTATATCAACCGGATAAAGGGATGACTGATGATCAATTCGAGAAGCATATGAAGCAGGAAATTAAGCATGACTTGTGCCTGGTTTCATTTGCTTTTGACCCAGGCATCCTCAGTTAACTTGGACCTCTTTTTTTTTCTTTTTTAATGTGTTGTATTTTCTTTGTGTTCCTGCTTATTGTTGCACTTGTTTCTCTATATTTCTTGCAAGCCGATGGCTTGTTTCTCCTTTCTTCTCTTGGTGCAGCAATAAAATGGTAGGGGTCCATTTAACCCCGTCGGCTTTGCTAAAAAAAATCCTTAATTACTTCCATTAATTAATTATCCCATTGGTTAATTATCCTTAATTAATTTAACCTTTAATTATTAATCAATTTAACCTTTAATTACAAATTTAGTTAATTAATCCTTAACAAAATTTATCCTTTAATTACTTACATTAAGTAATTATCATTTAGGTAATTTAATTATCTCGTAATTATTTCCATCAAGTAATTATTCCATAATCACTCAAATTAATTAGTTAATCCTTAATCACTTTCATTAGTTAATTATCTTTAACTGATTACATTCATTTATTAACCTTTACTTAAATACATAAATAAATTAATCCTTTAATTAATTACTTCTTTTAGTTACTTCCATTAAGTAATTATTCTTTGACTACACTAAATAATTCTACTTATTTAATTATGCTAAGTAACTATCACTTGATTAATTAACCTTAAAAAATTATTTAACCCGTAATAAATAACATTAATAAAAAAATTTAAATCATTAATTATCTTTAATAAATCACACAAGTTAATTAGTTTGTATATAATTATTTCAACCTAAGACAATTTAAATTCGAAAACATTTAGCTTTAAACCTGGAATCCAACAATAAGTCAATGCAAACTTAAAGCATGAAATAATTATTTGCTATAAAACCTTACTTGCTATTATCATTGGCCCAACCTCCGTTCCTCCCTATTTTTCCAGACTAAAACATCCTTCCACTATCAGCTACTTCTACTCCCATCTTCCACCGTGCACGCACCCACTGCCGTGCATGTGCATGCATCAGCGGCGGCCAGAAACTCTATCCTAAACATCCCTCCAACCTATCCATGATCGCCCCACCACGAAGATGAACGACACGAAGAAAAAAGATCAGTAATTCGAAAAAATCGAGTTTCGCCAAAATTGGAACAAACTTCTCCGCCCATAACCACCTTGCTACACCTCCATGGCCCACCATTCCTTACGAGAATTTACCCAGAGAATCGTCAACGTCGCCCCGACCTTTCTCCCCGGGCGCGCACGCCTAAAACCCCTTCTATTCGACATAAATAGGCCAGAACCGACACCAGCCAAGACCCTGACACAAAACCCTAAGATAACCACGACATGCCAAAATCCTTCACAGAAAAATGTTGAACCAATTAATTTGATCTACCCTACCACTGAGCCTTCTCCGTGCCACCACTCGACTCGCGACACCCACCGGTTCGCCGGAATTTGAAAATTTCCCAAATACCGATCAACTCACGAAACCTCAAAATCTCCCTCATTAAAAATCATGAAACCTAAATCAAAATTCATTACTTTCGAAAACGAAATAGTTTATGCAATTAAAACTTGAAAATTTAAAAATCAAATTTTTGATTTGAATCTTAATTCCACTGTCATTTCTATTTTCCAGTAATCATACAAGTTAATGACACTTAATAATATTTTTAAAAACAATGTTTCAACATTTCAAACGACTTACTCTTATACATTATAACCCAGAAATGCTTAGTTAAAGATAATTTAAATAAAAATGTTATTTGGGTCTGTTTAAACCAGGCAGAGACATGCACATGAGTACCTACAGCAAATCCAAACTATATACCCATGTAATCCATCTTCCTCATTTATGCAAGCAAATATATTAAGACATTTTTCGACTATCAAATGCAAATAGTTATAAACTAGAATTTGGGCTTTAAGAAGGCAGATTTACTCACCGGTTTGTGGAACAGAGAAACACAGATGCTTTGAAGTTAAAACTGTACTTGTAATTGAAATAGCAGGCTTATAAATCTTGATTTTAGTTGATCTTGAACTTGAATCATTGCTTTAAGTCTTTTGCTTAGCTTGGTTTCAGATTTGTAATAGATGAAAAAATTTGTTGCTGGATTTGATTACTGTTTGAACTAATTTCTAGGTTGAGTTTGTTTACTGACTTTGTTATTTTTTGGTTTTTGAAATGTTACAGGTTTGTTTCCTTTGATCTGATTTCAATGTTTTGATGTAGAAAATGAGCTGATAAAAGAAATGAAAGAGAGGGATGGAGAGGATTATATAACCTATTCTATTTTTTTATTAATTAATTTTAAAAATAAAAGAAGATGATGACACTTGGTTAAATAACTTGCACTTGTAATTACATTTCATAATTTGTTTACACTTGTTATAAAGCATAAAGAATAAGTTTACATTTGTAATTTTATATATTAATTTTTTTTAATATATATATATTTATAATATTTTACATTTAGTTTTATATTTAAAAATGTTTTAAGTGTTTTAATATTTAAACTTCTCTTATATTTATTTATTTATAATTTAAAAGTAAATGATATAAAATTCCAATTGTACACTTATAAATAGTTATACACATATACTAGTATTATACATTTTCTTTATTTATTTTTAAATGTTTTTCATAAAAATTTTATATAAAATTTTCCATTTAGTAATTACTTTCCTTAATTTATATAAATATGATATTTTAAAGAAAATAATATAAAACAAATTATATACTAATAAAATCATACTCATGTATATTTTATAATTTATTTTAAGATATTTATTCTTTGAATTTCCAATCCAAATTCAAATTTAATTTAAAATCAACTCATATATATATATATATGTATGTATATATTTAAACAAACATATATTTAATTTGTTTGAAAATAATAAGTTTGTTCATTCTAAATAATTATATTAGGAGATTAACAAATACATATTATCCAAATATTTATAGTTTAGTATTTGTTATAGTTCAAATCCATCTGTATACATATCCAAATATATTCTAACTATCAAGGTTCTATTTGTTCAATCAAACAAAATCAGTTAATTACCAATTAACAGATGTACAAAAATCCGGGTTATCATAAGAGTTATACATCAAATAATGACTCATAAACTATCTCTAAATAGTAAGGCACTAAAAAACTTCATAGTGATGTGCATCAGAATAGCAAATGGGTACATATAATAATACGAGAGAATAACCTCATGCTTGTCATCTGTCTAGATCCATGTGCTCACTAGACCTGATATCCCTAATCTACTCATTTAAGAGTAGCCAAAGTAATAGGAAGCAAAGCATAAAGCAGGTTAGACAACAGTCTAGTGTGAGGGGTATAAATCTCAAATACTATAAAGGCAATAAATAGGATAAATGATATGGAAAATCATACATGACTTGTCCATACATCCATAGACTTAGTACATATGAAGGATATAGGCTACTCTATGATAATCATCATGGATGTACTATACATCAAGGTACAAATGGGTTTCCAGATATCGGCATCAGCAATATCTACATCATGTGACATCCCTAAGGTGATAGAAACAATCAAACAAATATAGCATCCATCATCCATCCTCACATTCACTCACTCGGTGTGTTAGGTATATGATACTCATGTGACCTCATTAGAGATTACTCAATGTCTTGGTTTCTCAGTACCCAAATCCAAGTTGCTCAGTAGTCGAAGAATAAGACTATCATCGCATCTGTACAGGGTAAAACGGATCTCATCACATATACTCTTATTTCATGAGTGCACATTGAAACCTACGAATATCAATAACCCCTTTGCATATGTCATTCATAGCAGAGTTCATCCTGGAACTGTCCTTAAGACTCTCGCCTAAAGTCTTTATAATTGGGAACTATTCTAGATAGCTATCATCGGCCATAAAATGTCATCGTGCATCCCGTAACCTTCCTCCAACGATTCTTTCAATTCGGGTACTCTACATCCCCAAGTATAGCTATCTATCACCAAATGATCATAACTCGAACATACAAACTTCAAATGATCTGAAACTCAAAACGTAGCTTTATGGAGCTTTCCTTATCACCCCATATCGATCTTGTCAGGTTTTGGAACTAAAAATATGGATAGGTACTGAACCATGACTACCGCACCATCCCTGCCGATCCATGGCCACTGAACCATTGTTAATGATCACATACTTCACCCATGAGTTCTTGCACATCTCCTAAGGCTCCTCTATGGGTCATGCTCTAATTGGATCAAATCTCCTATGGATTGCAATGACCCATAGACTTAGCCAAATTCGGGTTTGATTTTGCTCATATGGGTCGACACAACCTGTAGACTTAGCCACTGGTTTGATTTGGCTCCATCGATCCAAGTTGTTCAGTCACCCACTGAATCATAGAATATGAACCTCCACCAAACCATCAAGTTTTGAGCTAATACCGAACCATCCATAACGAATGGTCACTAACGAAGATCCCCACCAAACCATTCTTCAAATGACAATAACTCAATCATACCAACTCTAAATGACCTAAAACTTGGTTTGAACCTCCAAAGGCCTTTGTTATAACTTCGTATCAATCGCACAACAATTGGACAACTTTGGATTTATAGGTTGTCGACGAACCGTGAATCCAATCCTATGTCTAAATTGTCATTCGATCGGTTTTTTCAACCATTCAGACACTAAACAACCATACTAGCATCATATGGAAACCAAAGCAACAACCAAACATCCAACATGTTTATTTTTAACAGATCTAAGTTTACGGTAAAAGTTGGAAGACACATAAGAGCAAGTTAATGACCCATAAAAACACTTTTTGCAAATTAGATGCAAATCATCTTAAAGTTATATATGGTTTATTATGGTCTAATACATTTTTAGGATTTTTAAATAATTTTTAAAGCATCGTTTAGAGTGTTTACTAACCTAATTAGTAAGTGAGAAATCTAATCACTCACCTTAACCCAAATCAAAGACCAAATCTCCAAATGAACAGTAATAGGCATGAATCCCAGTGCTTCTCTAATAGTGAATCTCTAATCCTAAGTGTAAATCTCGCTAATCTCCTCTTAATGATGAAATTTGGTTAACTAAAGTATGTTTAAAGGTTGCTTTTTGATCAAGAAAAGTTTATTAAAGGTTTCTAACTATTTTAGGAATAGTGAAATGATGAGGATAAGGTCCCATCAGCCTCCACATGCTCTAAACCCGAAATGGGTTATGGGCCTCAACGTTAATGACCCTAATTGCCCACTTAAGCTGCTCAAAATCAAAGAAAACTTCAAACAATCAAAACTCTCAAACGGTAAGTCGGTTTTCTTATTATGACCATTCTACTGAAATGGAAATCATCATATGGATCTAATGGAAGTGGTTTTATACCTTAACTCAACTCCTTTAAAACTTATAGTCCATACAAGATTTACAGAGTTAACATGGTCACATAGGAATTCACCAAAAATCATGGATGTGAGGAATGTCCCTAAGAGTCATCTCCTAGAATATTAGAACCATACAACCACATACGAAAATGATATAAATATTCTATGATCCTCTAATACGTAGAATACAGGTCGTCACAAACAGTATCAGATAGCGGATAAAATAGGTGAATGTTAGAAATTTCTTTTTTATTCATCATGTACTAAATCTTCTAATGTGTTATTACGAATAGTATAAATTATATTATCATATTTAATGTTTGATATGATATAATGAAAAAGATTTTGAATTAAAGCTAATTTACTATTATTATTTGAATTAAATTATATATAATGTATATGTATATAATGAACAGCACATATCCATCATTACATTATTATAATTTCAAAGGGGAATACATATATATTATTAGTGTCTATAAATATTGTTATACATAAATAAATATACACATGATTATTAGGATTTATAATTGTTAGTTTTCTGGCCAACCTCAAAATGATGTTTAGAGATGAATTTTAGCAGACGTTACTAACTAAAATCACAGTTTAAAATGTAAAATGGGGAGTAAATAAGAGAATAATAAGTAGTGCTATTAAATTATATTATAGAAGATGTAGAGTGGTTTGATCTTAGCAAAGATCTATGTTCAAAATGGTTGATGTCCTGACTCCTTTGAGTTTTTAGTTACAAGAGTTAATTTAATGGCCATTATGAATTTTTTAGCGAGCAAAACTCACTTTTTAATCAAAAAGGATCTTTGTGCAAGTTCATAGAGATCTCTATTTATAGTTGTAGAGATAATGCCTTGGAGGACCAAGTTTAATGCCTTACATGCTAATTCCTTTTGAACTATTGATTGTGATCAAAAGTTCAGACTTGGATAGCACATTCCATGTGGAGAGAATTGTTCAGGTGCATGCTAGCTAGCAAGCTATATTTCAACGTGCTTGTGTTAGGCGAGCAACATGGTTTAGAGAGTGATTGTTGTACAGTGGCACCATTGCTAGGTGTATATTGATGCAGTAGTTTGAATGATAATAGAATGTTATATTCTTATTGAATTACACATATACAATGTTATATATATGTAGCATTACACACATATAATGGTAAGTTAATATAGCATTACACATATATAATGCTAAGTTCACATATCATTTGTTTTCACAGTTCATTTCACCACAGTTGGTCGTCGTTGCCATCCTCACCACCATTAGTCACCTTCATCTCCACTCCACCACCACTCCATACTTCAACAAAGATACTCCAAAAAGATTGGAGAACAAAAATCAAGTTTAAAACCATTTTTATAAAAGTTGGGAATAGTGTCGCAAAAGTGCCGCTAAAGAGAGTATGGAAAATTCCTTTAAATTAGTTCTTTTAAAACTGGAACCTTATCCATGTATTTTTTTACGAAGTATGGATACTGTGCTTCATTTTTAGTACTATGAGTCTAGTTTGCATTCACAAAAATTTAGAGAATTTTGAAGTCAACAAAACCCATTTGAAAGCTGTTTTAGAACATGACTTCGAACTGCAAAAATGCGACCAAATCCTTTCTAACTTTTAAAATTTCCGTTGTTAAGTTTTATAACCTTTTCCAAGCCATCAAAACTTTATTCAAACAACAATTTACAAATGCAAAAGTGTCACCAAATAATCAGTGATGCAAACACAACCAGAAGAGCATCAAGCAAAAGATTGAAAAAGGAGACTTCATAACTGTCGGTATAGCGATAATCACTATAATGATACTTTCATAAAAAACTAATAAACCACAGATATATTTCAACCAAACTTCAATGTAAGCAACAAAAGTATAAAAGTAAATCAATGTTGACAAGAAACCCCTTAGGATCTCCCTACAAAAGTATCATGTAAATCTCATTTATGTATATTTTTTGAAGTGTTCCGTAGCGACCTATTCGTTATGAAAACACTTTAGTTCCTTTTGCATTTGTCATTTGCAAAACAACGGTTATTTATGTCAGTTGCTTCCAAGTGGGAATCAAATCCAAATAAGCAATATATAAAAGTATAACAACATAAACAACAACTTATATTTTACAACACTTAGTCAAATTTTTAAAACCATTTTAAAGTGAGATTAACTCATTTTTTATTCAAAGAAGAAGCAACACTTCCTACCACAAAAAAGAAAAACATAACCATTTCCTGCCATCAACCTAAAACACCAACCCAAGCCTAGATCATACCCAAAACCATACGACCAAGCCAAGAAATGGGCCTAATAAACTCAGCTACGGAGGAAATGGATGGCATGGCTCCAAAACATGCAACTTTGAGAAGGTAATTATGTTTGCAATATATTTCAAGCTTATGCAAGAAATTAGAAGAGAAAAGAGTGAGTTTTGAAAGGCTTTAACTTAAGAAAAGAAGAACGAAGAAGAGGTAGAAAAGAGAACCAAGGAAGAGAATGGAATGGAAAAAGAAAAATGTAAACAAAAGTATATTTATATAGACTCTAACATGGTAAGCCTAGCCCTACACTCACCTTTCTTAGCCTCGCCACCCCACAACCATCCGTGCGCTACTCCATGTGATCAATGTACTTCCTATCACATCACATAAAAAGTAGCAAAAAATTTGCAAAAGTCTTCCTCTTTAATTACCTTCATTAACCACTAATTATTATTAAGTTTTACCTATTTCTATTTTTTATATGTGTGCACAATAAACATAAATGTGTGTGTACAACAATGTTGCAGCTTTTGTTCGATGAAAGTCAAAAAATCTGAAAAATGAATTTTGGTAACATTTTTAGTTTTTCACTGAACTATTTATTTACGTAAACAAATTTAAAATATGGGTTCATTATTAGTATTTTTAAGTAAAAGGAGTATGATAAGGCCATTAAATCCATTTAATTAATATTTAATTCATAATTCAAATATTTAAATAATTTCAATAATTAACTATAACGCGTTCACATTTTTGGATTGTTACATTGTCCCCCTTTAAAAGAATTTCATCTCTGAAATTTTCACGGAGCCAAAAATTTAATATCCTTACTTAAAAATCAAATTATTTACTTGAATTTCAATAATCTAATTATTTAAAAAAAATACTAGTTGAAAACACCCAATTGCCTTATGAGTCTTCCAAATCAAAAAACACCCAATTGCCAAACTTTAATCATAACAAAAATATTTAAAAAATCACTTCATGAAAACTTTTTTCAAATGTTCTGAATAATAATACTTCACCCAAGTTTTCAAAATAATAATAATAATATTTCTTTTACAAATTCTTTAGAAATCACTTTTACAAAAGCACTGGGATTTGAATCCTAATAAACAACAACTTAAAAATCCTTTGTTTATAAATTCATACTCTAAAAACCATAGTATATAAAATCACACTATCCATCAAATCAAATTCCATATAGGAATAAACAAACAATTAACATTATTTAAAACGTTAAATGATTAGAAAACAAGATTTAGAATTTTTCTTAGGTTTACAACTTTCTCGATCGTCCGAGGATACAGATAATTTCCTAAACATACCATTACGCCCATCAGTCTTTAAATATTGCTTAGAAGATTATCTAAGCTACTTTAGAACAAAATTGAAAGTCACTCCCTAAACTTCCCTGAACCACGGGATATAGTATACAAAAAACTTAAGTGCATATGCTGTATATGGTCATCCGTACACAGTATCTAATCCGACGACTTGCTCAGATGCATAAACTTTACTTCTGAATTAATATCATGCACTCGACCTGCCTAGTAAGACTACTAATAGGTTTCATGATTAGAAACCTCGGTTCCCTTGACATAGCCATATACAATTATACAAAACCTCAGCATCGTGTCATGGATCTACTCAAGTGTTCGCCATCAAGAATCAAGTGAGAAATCCTTGTTTGGACTGGTGTGATCACCTCGAAGTTATGTACTCGAATCCTAAATAAAATACCCTATGAATAAAATGATCTATGTACAACTTACGTACTTAACCCTAGTGGTTTCTTAACTATACCGATCTCTTTCTAAATCACTTTTATTTTCATTTGTACTATTTCATTCAATATTAAAATTATTTATGAATCATTTCATAAATTCCCACTTAAGTTTATAAACATTTTTAAAGACACATCTTTATAAATTATTAAAATGAAAACTTACTCCACTCTTATTTACTTGTATAATACTCTTCTACATCATAAGACTATATATAAAATGTCAATTTCATTTTTCCATCCAAAATTCAAATATTGGCTTAAACATAATATAGATCTTAAAACTGAGTCAACAACTTCGACCACTTTACCTATCTGGCCCGGTAAGTAGCTAAGAAGAGTTGGACACTAATATCCAAACTCAATCCAAAAGTAGACTTTTCCTTAGACATAACTATGGTAATGATGTTTACTAGTCGACCTAATACCATCAAATAATTTATATGACTTAGATATTTAAACAAGGATATAGGTAAGTAAAACAAAGTTATTAAAGCCTTCTTATCCAATTTAGCACATTTAAAAACTTATGTTAAATTATTTCTTTACTATTCCAGATTTAAAATTTTCATTTATCAAAACATTCTTTCATCAAAATACCTTTTATTTTAAATCAATCTATTTCAAGGAAATTTAAGAGCTAAATATCCTGTTTTATTTCAAAACCCATTTTGAAATCATACTACATATATTTCTATGTATAAAATAATTTTCCCAATTTAATCACTAACACTCGCTTTAGGTTTGTTTGGATTCGAACATATTTCGATCACATAATAATAAAAGAATAATTTACTAAGTTGAATTCAATGTTTGCCTAAGCAAACATTCGATTGTCACTTAGAACATTATTCAGATTACCACAAAACTAATAGAGATGTTTTCCCCAAACTATCCAAAAAAATGTATCTTTCTTAAAAATACTCTTTAAAATATTTATACTTATAAATACTTCCAAGTAATACTACCATTACTTTTCTCAAAGTCCTTTTGGAATCATTTCAAGCAATATTGGGATTTAAATTCCCAAAAACCCTTTTTACTTATAAAATATCTATTATAAATCATATGAATCATTATATATATCATACTCGTATAAAATGTAACTTTAAAATCATTATATTATAATATTTTTCCTTTAGTTTTAAAAAATGTATATCCTCTAAATATCCTATCTTCTTATTTAGATTATATTAGCTACTTTATTAAAAGATGACTTTTGACTTAACATTCACCGAACACTTTATAGTCAAACCGTGAAACTTAATTTACAAGAGGTTCATTATTATGCACTCATAATTATCAAAATAATAAATGCTTATAGATTGGTCAAGCATAAATCAACAATCAACAAATAATAGTTAATGCACTTTAACTACTTGAGCACAACAAATCAATAACAACGGTAACAAAGAAATGTTATCATTTTCTAATAAACAAAAACACCATAAATAACTATATCTATATAAATTTGATAATTACTTCTTATATATAATATATAATCCTTGGTAAAATAATTCATTTTACCAATTTTCAAAAATCCACATGTCCTTTCATCTTATTCAAGTGTTTAGAAATCCCTATCGACACCATGGCGTCTCCACATCTCGACCAGAAATTATAAACCACTCAACAGACCAATTAACACAACCCATTTTTATAGCAATAAAAAATGCTCTTGTATATATAATACTCCCAACTCTTTCTAGGATGTCACTTACCCACTTTCTAATGAGTCATAACCTACAAAAGCCAAGGTTCTCGCTTAACTTTCAACTTTGATATCAAATGTGACGAACAACCTTTTTAAACCTCGAAAGTCGGCAACTAATACATCCATAGTATTAGAATGTCGAGCACCCAAGTGCCGAAAAGGTAGATTGTCAGGGTAAAATAATAGGAAAAAGAATAGGGGAAATGGAATCTCATAGAAAAACAATAACATATAATATAACAAAGACTGTAAAAGCTGTCACTCTAAGTTACATGATAGATCAGAGATAAAACAAACCTAATCAGCCTGGACAGCAATAACCAATGACCTTACAATTTTAGATGGGTATACATAACAATACAGTAGAAATCAAAAATACTATGGCAGGCGAACATCTAGGTCTTTCCTACGAGTTTCATGTCCCACCAACGACAACTTGAAAAAACCTTGATTTGACCTAAGCATTATATAAAATAACACTCGGATTAGTCTAGAAAACCAACGTGAGAAAAATCAAGAAATATGATGAACATATAATAATATGTGAGACCATGTAATTGAACACAGAATGGGTTTTACCTCACAAGAAGAACATCTATACGTGAAAGAATAGAAAATAAGTCAAAACAAAATCCAAACTTAAAGAATGGACAGAAAAAATTAAACATAGAAAGAAGTACAAGGCACTTCTCGATGCAATTAAGAAAACAATTCAAAGATTTGAATTAAATCAAGGAAAATGAATTTTTCCAACAATAACTAAAAGGGTGCGCCTCCCTTTACCAAAAATGTACCTTTATAAAATATACCTGAGAATTACG
Organism: Allium cepa; assembly: GCA_030765085.1. Classification (NCBI taxonomy): domain Eukaryota; kingdom Viridiplantae; phylum Streptophyta; class Magnoliopsida; order Asparagales; family Amaryllidaceae; genus Allium; species Allium cepa. The sequence goes on from CM060942.1 coordinate 578,864,129, forward strand.
AAGGCTCTTGAAAACCTTCAAACTAGACCTTGCTAACCTTACCGAGAATTCGAATATTTCACATCTCCATGTGCATACAATAGAAACCAATCTAGAGTAGATGTGGTAATACCTTAATGGGAGCAACCTCACATTGGCCCTCATTCGCTCTTTATTTAGTCATTTCCGATAAAGGATATCAATGCTCTAAATGAGCTACAAATCATTTTAGATTGGCAAACTCAAGAAAAGATGTCGACGGTCAATAAATCAACTATTGAAAATCGTAAAAATGATCGTATATGGAAATTAAAACACATGCGCTTATCATCACTCATCAATTTCAAACTTGTACAATTCCTTGGTTAACTGCGAAGCTAGAAAAGTTAAAGCATTATTACCTCTTAGACCTTACCTCGATGTACATTCTTAACTTTCGAGATAGAGGCGAGTTTTCATACCTCGACCTATAGTGTTGAATATATGCCTAAATCCTTTCATGTAAGTGATATCTTATGGAAATTAAATTACTTACCCTTATCGCCAAACTTCGATTTCCAACTCCTATTATCATTCACTTAAAACGAAGCCAGGAAAGTCCATGTACAAGGTTGCACGTGGCCTAGCCTAGACACTCCAATTTTTAAATCTCACAGATGGCAACGAATCTACTTTCCTGATGTTTATTATTAAGGATAAGATTAAATCCTTTCCATGAAAGAAATCCAACTTTTAAATTTTTAAAACATTTAACACCAAATTCTTATAAAATTAATGCCTTGTGCATACAAGGTCCTATCGAGACACTGTCTTCGTCGCTACACTAGTAGCGGATCCTCTACGTCATAGTTTGGCTTGGGCTTAGGTGAGTTTACTCTCTAGTTGAATTGTATATGTTGTGTATAAGATGTTTGTTGAGCAAAAAATTAATTAAAATAAATAACGATACAAGTTATTACTTTTGGATCCCTCCTTGCATTGGAGAGCAAGTGACAGCATTATATGTAGTATAATCTCTCTTGCAACCCTCTAAAACATGTATTGTGGCTAATACTTGTTTACATATTTGATGTTATTATTTGATTTAGTTGGAAATTATGTGTGAATGGTTGAAGCGAAATTTTCGCTATAAACGCACTTTGAATTCTCTGTATTTTGCACTTGTTAAATTGCTTAAAATCATGAATATATATTAGGTTGTCCTATATGCATGTTTTGAGTTTGTTTGACATAATGGAATTAGTTTGAAAATTATTGAAATTGTGAAACAAAATTGTATTGAAAATCCTAGTATTTAGTAAAGTAACAAGCTCTTTACTTTAGATATTTTTCCAAATCCTAAAAAGTGGTCTTATGAAAGATTAATAAAGTATTTTAAAAATGAAGTTTGAAATGTAAATATTGTTTTATGATTATTTCAAAAAATTTGAAGTAAAGAGTTTTAAGTTATAAAAACATGTTTTCATCGTTTTTAAATAAATTATAAAATAAGTATTTTTAAGTAATATTAATAATAAATGTTTTGAACCATAGTATAAGTATTTTAAAGTATTTTTAAAGTACATTTTAAGTATATATAGTTTTTTAAAAATTAGTAAATATTACATTAAAGTAATTTGGAGCATTAGTAAAATAAATATCTTTAAGATGGTTTAGATGGAAAAGAAGTTAAGTATTTTGGAAAAGAATATAAAATAGGTTTTTGGGAGTATAACACTTATATTATAATGAATTGTTGTATATAAATAATTAAAAAGGTATATTACCTTGTTTAAAAAGTGGGGACGTGCTCAGATCTTTAAATGGATGTGTTTCAAGGTTAATGACAGGCATAAAAGTGATATTGGGTTACAGTAATGATGTTTAAGCAAAAATTGTTTTTAACCCATTTAACTGTACTTTTGAAAAGTAATATAATCTTTAAAAGAGAATTTTAAAGATCTTGATTAAGTGAAGTGTTTTAGGTTTGTTGTGAACGGTGTTTTAGTAACATTTGTTTACAAACCCTTGAATTATATTTTAAAGTGGAAAATATAGTTAAATGGTTTTGGAAAATAATTAGATCTTTAACAATGTAATTTAAAAGATAATAACAAGTATGGTATCTTTTAGGAAAAAGGATAGAAAAACATAAGTTTTAAAGTAGAAAGAGAAATGTGGTTTGTAGCAACAAGATATAGGTATCATTTATTTTTAACTTCTTTGATTATATTTTTACAGTAAATCTTGTTAATGATTTGAGAATATATTTATACCGTTAAGATAAGTACAACAATACTTTTTGAAGTATTGAAAAGAGTATAAATGAATAGGGAATTGTTGAATACTTGTATGTATCCTTGGTAATGATATATTTAAATATGTATATACAAGTAGAAAAGGGAAGTTTTAATCAATAAAGGAAGATTTATTAAAAAAGGTATTAGAAGTTGTTTATATGACTTGATCATGCTTTGTGAGTGTTAATCATACATGTGTGATTACTTGTGTATGGAAAGTATACAAGACTTAATTTTCAATATGCGATCATTCTAATTGTTGTTGAACATGACCAAATATAACTCTGGAAATATCTAGAAGAAACACGAGTATTATATGGTATGGTTATCTTCGGTGATGTTATATTGTATGTATAAACTAGTTTTGCTCTTCTAGAATAAATGATAAGGAAGTCTTAGGAGGCTCTCACTGCTCTTAGGTATTGTCTATTTATTTCTAAAAGAACTGGAGTTGAGTTTACCGAAAATCTATAAATTGGTTTTTGGAGCATCTGGTAAGTGGGGGAGTGTACTTATATGAGATGACTCAAAATCGTATCCACTTTAAAACCATATATGTGTTCTATGCTTTGAAAGAGTTTCGCGATTCATTCAAGATGTGGAATCTATATAGAGATTCGAGATCTATTTGAGATGTTCAAACACATGCATTTGTTTGTGATCTATTTAGGATATAGGAATCAATATTTGATTTTGAGATATGTTGAGATATGGGAATCCATGCGTGATTCCAAGATCGGTTGAAATATGGTAATCCATGTGTGCCGATATCGAGTTGTGACTCATGTGCTGGAGTGCCAGACGTAGCATCACCAATGGATATGACTAAACCAGAGATAGGATGCATAGACTAGGGTTTTAACTAACCCAAGGTGGAGGCCACTATACCCTAGAGATACCTATAGTTATGCATGCATGAGTGATACATTCGGCTTCTTGTTGTAGCCAACTATGTATTTCCTATGCACAACAGCTTGGGATGTAAGATGCTTCGGGAGGATATCTTTGATCCTTATATAGGAGGAAAATTCTTGAAGTACTGAGGGCGCTTCTATGTCATTACACAATCAGGGAACACCCCTTAATGGTTTTGATTGTATGCCTATTTTGTTGTGATGTACACTCACATGCATCAGATCTACTTGATTATTCATATTCCACACCCTAGTAATTATTATTATATCACTGGATTTTCTAACAGAAATGCTTTGATTATCATAAAGTAAAACCCCTCCGTGTTTATTTACGGCATGGTCTGATGAGATACCTTTATTTTTGAAGGGTTTTATAAATATAAAAGTCCATATGACTTGGGTTTCTCATGCTGGTTTACCAGACCGATCTAGGTGTTATTTTCTTATAATTCTCGGGTCAACTCTAGGTATATTTCCATATTCAGTTGGATGCTTTGGAGTTCCAAAAGATGAGCTGGATGCCTCTAAGACCTATTCACGTATTTATTTTTCACTACATTACTTATTCTATATCTATCAGCATTTATGAGGACAGACTGTTATAACTGTCCAGGCTGATGATAGGTTAGTTTACTCTTATTGATGTATGTATGTTAAAGTTTTCTTTTTGGCACACATCTTTTGAGATATTATATTATCGTTCCGCATGTGAGATTCTGATATTGTGTTCTTCTTTCTTATTCTGTTTCCTTTTCTTTTACCCTAACATTCTCTTTTCGGCACTTGGATGTTCGACCTGCGAATACTGTAGATGTATTAGTGTCGAAATTCAAGGGTCGAAAAGGCCATTACTTGCATTTGGTATCAGAGCTGAAGGTTAAGCAAGAGCCTTGACTTTATGGGGTATAACTCATTAAGAGATAGAGTAATGGAATGTCTTATTATGGGTTGAGTGTAACATACATATACAAATCCATATATATATATATGTATGTATATGTATGTATGTATGTATGTATGTATGTATGTATGTATGAGAGTGCGTATTTGTTATTTTTATACAAAAATGTTTTGTATTAGATTGATGTATTTGTTGAGTGGTTTATGGATTCTAGTCAATACGTGTTGCTAACATTATTAACATGGATCTCTAAATACTTGAATAAGACAAACCGACACAGTATTATGCTGAAATTGGTAAATGAAATAATTTTACCTAGGATTATATTATATATATAAAAGAATAATTTTCAAAAATTGATATAGTAATTTATAATATGTTTGTTTGTTATGAAATAATAATATTCAGTTATTATCATTTATTATTTGTATGCTTGGCTAGTTTATGAGCGGTTTAACTTTTAACGGCATGGGTTGGGTAGATAGTAGCTTGTGGGAACATTGAAAAAAACATCTTGTGAGATAGTTTCATAGTTTGACCATAAGGCGTTCGGTAATAATGTTGAGTTAAAAAGTTAAATTTAATAAAAGTTGTTTGTTATAGTCTTTAAGAAAGATAAGATATTTTATAAATATTTTTAAAATGATTTTATATAAGAAGGTAACTTTATATAAGTATAAGTATAGTTTATAAATAAAAAGGACATAAACTGAGAATTTAGGAACTTAAATCCTAAGGTTTTTGAAAATTCTTTTTCAAAGTTTATGAAGAGAAAATATAACTAGTATTATTTAAAAGTACTTACGAATGGAAATATTTTAAAAGGGTTTTATAGAGGTAGAAAGTACTTTACTCACTTCTGTCACTAGAATATAATACCAGTAATGACTACAACATCGTTGACGTATATTTTTGAGTTTTAAAGTGGGGAATGCTACCACAGTAGTTTTTCTTCTTAGTTGTTTTGGTAAAACATATTTTGATTTTAATTCCGAAAATTTGATTTGATAGATAAAATTTGTAAGTATATATTATTTCTAAATGATTTGAAATAAAATCCATTTTTTAATTCCTAAGTTTTCGGTTAAGTTATATCATAGATGCATGTATCATATGCATAAGGGTAGTTTTGTTGTGCATCTTGTTTTGATCTGTTGTTTTCTAGTTTTCAATTATTGTGATATAGCGAAGTTTTAGGCGGTTTCGGATAGTCGGAAACTTTAGAATTGATATAGAAATTAAAGCTAAGTATTTTTGTAAAAATATAAAGGATAAGTTTAGGTGACTCTTGAATAGAAAATATGGATAGGATTTAAACAAGTTTTAAATTATTGAACATACCAGTTAGGTAAAATGAATTGGATGTTTTTATATATACTGTTAGGATGTAGTACAATACCATTCAAGTATGAACTTAAGTTATATAATGTTTAACAACTTGAAATAGAGTTTTATGAAATGGTTCACAAAAGATTTTAGTATTAAATAAGGATATTATATGGAAAATGAATGTGATGTAAAATGTAGTGTAATTAGTGTAGTTAAGAAACCAATTGGTACATAGATCATTTTATCCGCATGACTGTTCTTGTTTCAAGATTCGAGTACATACTTTCAAAGAGATTTACACTTATTTGAGCTAGGACTTTTCACTCGATTCTTGATGGTGAACACTTGATATGGATTCCTAATAGGATCCTGAAGTTTTCTATTATAGCATATGGCTATGTAAGGAGAACTTACATTTTTAATCAAGGAACCTAATCGTAGTCCGCATTAGAGAGGTCAAGTGAGATATACTAGTTCAAAAGTGAAATTTATGCGATCAAGTAAGTGATCATGTTAGAGATTACGTACGGATGGTCCATGTGCATCATACGGGCTTTAATAATGTTTGTGTGACATGTTTTGTTAGCTTATGGGGAGTTTGGGAAATGGCTCTTCTATTTGTTCTAAGGTATCATGAGTAATCGACTAAGTAATAAGCAGAGGCTGTTGAGCATAAGGTAACGCTTAGTGGATTGTTTGCCAACCTGGTGCGATAAGATGGTTTTTGAACTTGGAAGAACCATAAGCTATGGTTGTTAGTGATTGCAGCACTGTGTAATATTGTTATGTGATTTTTCTTTGGTTGTTATTGATTGCGGTACTGTGTAATATTGTTAGTGATTGTTCTTTGGTTGCTAATAATTGCAGTATTATGTAGTCTTGTTATGTGATTGTTTCCTTGAATGCTAGTGATTGCAGTACCATTAGGTATTGATGCGCGATTATTGTTTTGCTGCTCATGTTAATATTTTAAGGATGAAATATTCTAAGGACGGAGTAATGTGATGACCTAGAATGTCAAATTGTTTATAATAAAATATTGGGTTTATTTAAATCTTGGGTTTAGCGTAATAAAATTGATTTAATAAACTTATTTAAACTCTTTTTAAATAATAAATGATAATGCTAAACTTGTAATTATTAATTAAAGTGATTAAACTTATTTAATAATAATTCTTTTTAATCAAGGCATGAAATTATCCCCACGAGAAATGTCTCGGATTTTGACAAAACCAGTGTCGTTGGGACCTGAATAGTGAGTTGTTGTCTGCCAACAAGTTTTGTAGCGCTAACGTCCCGTCTGATAGTGCGAGCTAGAAACATTCGACGATTAACTTAAGAGACTTCAATATTATATATTTTACATTATAAATATAACCCCTTAACCTACCTTCTTCTCAATGCTTCTTTTTTCCTCCTTCCTTCTTCAAAATCAGCCATCACTCTCTTTCCCCCTGCTCCAATTGTTTTTAGAGTACATGCATCGATTGGTGGAGATTTTGGATCAGTTGAGCTTGTATGGTCGAAGGCTTCATATCCATTACTTCAAAGTTAGGTGCAGCGATTATTGGTGATGCTCGACTATTGTTGGTTATGCTAGGGCTTGGTCATGGAGTAGCTATGGGTGGAGAGAGCTATGGCGTCGGTGGTGTAGAGTTTCTCTAGTGAAGGAGAATTCGAAGGAGTAGTTTAATGGCGTGCGGTTATATAGCGAAGTTCATGACATCTTGAAAAGCGGTCGTGCATGAGTAGGCCACGATCTAGGGTTCACTTCTGTGGTCGCAAGAGATGGAGTTAGGCGAAGTGGTGGATGTAGATGCATTTTCCATTGCAGCACCCACATTTTGGCAATGGTCGCCTGATCTCCGACCATCTCAGGTGAAATGCGACATTATGCTCGTTGCTTGTGGCTTCCAAGTCAGATTTTGAATGAAGGCATCATGCTTGATATTTTCGAGTGTGTCACGGATAGAGCTTGAAGAGGAGTGTGAAGGCAAAGTCCGTGCATCAATTCTTAGACTAGAGTGGAAGGATTGATGGTGGATGCTCAGTATAGGGATGTAGTGTGTCTCTGTGCATGTACAGGAGTATTTGAAAGGAGGGAAGAAGAAGCTAATGAAGGTAATTTGTTAATTTAGTGATGATTAATTAAATTAAGGTAATTTGTTAATTTAGTGATGATTAATTAAATTAATTAATCTAGTTTTTAATCCAAATTCATATAAAAATCAATATCTTGTGCATATGAGGTCCAATCGAGACATCGTCTTCACCATTGCACTCGTAACGAGATCCTCTATGTCTTAGTTTAGCTTGGGTGAATTTACTCACTAGTTAAATTGTATATGTTGTGAATATAATGTTTGTTGTGCAAAATATAAATTAAAATAAATTACAATACAAGTTATTACTTTTGAACCCATCCATGTTTTGAAAAGCAAATGACAGCATTATCTATAGCATAATCTCTCTTATAATCCTCTAAAACATGAATCATGGCCCGAACTTGTTTACATATTTGATGTTGTTGTTTTATTTAGTTGAAAATTATGTGCAAATGGTTGAAGTGAAATTGTCGCAGTAAATGCACTTTGAAATTCCCTGTATTAGACACTGGTTAAATTGGTTAAAAATATTATATATATTATGGAGACTAGTATGGATCCGTGCTTCGCACACGGGTTGTTTGTATTATTGTATAAGTTGATGTTCCGTTTGAGCGCAAACCAGTAAAAGGAACGTAAGGGCATTTTTGGAATTTCAGAAAGACGCCGAGTAAATTAGTTTAACGAACTTCCTTTATTAGTAGTAGAGATATATATTAAGTTGTTCTATACACATTTTTTGAGTGTGCTTGACCTAAAGGAAATGGATTGGAAAGTTATTGAAATTGTGTTGAAAATCCTGATCTGTAGTAAAGTAAAAGGGTCTTTACTTTAGATATTTTTCCAAATCCTTAAAAGTACTTTTATGAAAGGCTATTAATGTTTTTTAAAAGGAAGTTTGAAGTTTATATATGTTTTTATAATTATTTTTAAAATTTCAAAGTAAAGATTTTTGGATTATAAAAACATGTTTTTATGGTTTTTAAATAAAGTATAAAATAAGTACTTTTAAGTATTATTTAAAATAAATGTTTTAAACAATAGTATATGTATTTTAAAGTATTTTAAAGTACATTTTAAGTATATATAGTTTTCAAAAAATTAGTGATTATTTTATTAAAGTAATTTGGAGCTTATGTAATATAAATATCATTTTTAAGAAGGTTCAGGTTGAAAAGAAGTGAAGTGTTTTGGAAAAGAACATTAATTAAAAGTGCATATCACCTTGTTCAAAAAGCGAAGATGTACTCAGATCTTTAAATGGATATGTTTCAAAGTTAATGACAAATATAAAAGTTATTTTGGATTTATAGGAATGATGTTTAAGCAATAATTATTTTTAGCCAATTGAATTATACTTTCGAAAATCTTTAAAAGAGAGTTTTGAAGATAATGATTGAGCGACGTGTTTTGGGTTTGTTGTAAACGGTGTTTTAGTAACATTTTTTTTCAAAACTTTGAATTATATTTTAAAGTGGAAAATATAGTTAAATGGATTTGGAAAATACTTAGATCTTTAATGATGGAATTTTAAAGATAATAACAAGTATGGAATCTTTTGGGAAAAAGGATAGAAAAGCATAAGTTGTAAAGTAAAAATTAAAGAGAATTTTTTTTATAGTAACAAAGTTTAAGCAATAATTGTTTTTAACCCCTTTGATTATATTTTTAAAGTAAGTAAATTTTGTTAATGATTTATGAATATACATATACCATTGAAATAAGTATATGAATACTTTTTTGTGTATTGAAAAGAGTATAAATGAATAGGGAATTGTGGAATACTTGTATATATCCTTGGTAATATATTTTTAATATAAGTAGAAAATTGAAGTTTTAATTAATAAAGAAAGGTTAGTTAAAAATGAGATTAGAAGTCGTTTATATGACTTGTTCGTGCTTTGTGGGTCTTATCATACTTGTGTGATTACTTGTCATGGAAAGTATACAGGACTTAGTTTCCCTTATGCGATCATTTCATCATTGTTGAAATTGACCAAATATAACTCTAGAAATATCTAAAAGAACCACATAAATTATGTGGTACAGTTATCTTTACTAATGCTATATTGTACATATAAACTCATTTTTCTCTTTTAGGACAAATGATAAGGAAATATGTTCACTAGCAGGCGATCTCCACTCTTATCTATTGTTTGTTTGTTTCCAAAAGAACAAAAGTTGAGTTTGCCGAAAATCTATCGATTGGTTATTAGAGTCCCTGGTAAGCGAGGGAGTGTACTTATTTCAAATGACTTGAAACCGTAACCCTTCCAAAACCACATGCATGTTCTATGCTTTAGAATAGGTTCGTGATTGGTTCGAGATGCTGGAATCTATGTGGAGATTCGAGATATGTTCGAGATGCTCGAACACAGGTAATTATTTGCGATCTATTCAGGATGTGAGAAGCCATGTGTTATTTCGAGAACTATTGAGATATGGAAATCCATGTGTGATTCTAAGATTTGTTGAGGTATGGGAACCCATGTTTAGTTCAAAGATCTGTTCGAATTGTGAATCGTGTGTTGGAATGGCGGAAGTAGCCTCACTAGCGGATGTGACTAAAACCAGAGATTGGATGTGTAGACCAGGGGTTCAGCTAACCTAAGGGTGCAAGTACTATACCCTAGAGATACCTATAATTATGCATGTGTGAGTGGTGTACTCAGATATATGTTGTAGCCAGGTATGTATTTCTTGTGTACATTAGCTAGGGATGTACAATGCTTCGGGAGATTATCTCTAATCATTATGTCAAAGGACCGTTCTTGAAGTATCCAAGACCCTCCGTGGAATCCTACACAATTAGCGAGCTGTGACGACCCGCCTTTCTAAACCCAGAAAGAAAGAATAACAACATCAGAATCTCACAGCAGAATGGAACAAAATATAATACATCACATAGCTATTACATAGTCATATATACATCAGAGTTATCAAATATCATACAACAGACTGACATATACATATATGTCCATACATACATCCAAAATACATCATACACTAACTAACACAGCGGAATTATATAGATAGCCACATATGTCTGGTCTTCTGCTCCAACTTCTCCAGAAAACTCTATACGTCGAAACCTATCATTTGGTTGCTCATAAAAATTTGAGTACCTAAGAGTTTATGGAAAACAAAATATAAACTCTGGGTCAGACATGAGTCTGGTATGAGTAAACGGTTTAAAGTTGTTTAACTTTGAAAATCATTTGAAAATAAAGGCATCACGTAAGACTTCCCACACATAAATACGGGTAAGTTTTTACCTTACGCTAACCAAACTTTTTATAGGAAATTCAGTGATATTATAATAGTGTCTAGGGTTTTCAAGTAAAATACAGAAATAGCTGAAATGCTTACATCTCACATTCCAACGTAGTTGGGCACAATCAAAACGTACGGCTCTTATTGGAGATTAGATCCCATACAATGGCAGCGCTACTAGGGTACCGCCCGTCACAGTACGTGGCCTAGATCACCGTACCAAGTAGCCACCTTAACTCCCCTGTAACACAAGGCCGGAACCATTTCTTACTGAATAGTCCCGAACAAGATAACCCCGCAGTTGGCTGCAGACCAACCGCCCTATGACGACCCGAAAATTTTAACGAATTAAATTGGAATAATTAATCGATTTTAAAATATTTAAAAGTTAATTTTAACTTGAATTCAAGATATCAATATTTACTTGATAATTAAATTACTGAATTATATAGTGTAAATATTGAATCATATAATTTGAAATTGGGTAAAATGTTGAATCTGAGATTCTAAGTCTGTTTAAAATAATTTGAAGGCTTATAAAATTTATAACGATGATACTGAAGAAAATAGAATGGTTGAATTTTAATATAAAGATGATTTTTTCAGTTTTAAAATTTTATCGTTTAAATTGAATTTAAAAATAACCTTCCAAGGTACAGTCTCGGAATTCGATGAAACCAGTTCCATTGGATCCGTAATAGATAGTTATTATCGGATTTCAATTTTCGTAGCGTTTGGAATTACCGTTTGCTCGTACGGGTGAGAAACACGTTGAAATTAAAATCTATAATTTAATATTTTAATCGACTTAAATGCTAACTTCCATGTACGATCAAATCAGCCTCTGAATCACGTTCTATTGTGTTCGGAACGCGGGTAATAATTATAATTGCCTAACGACATTCCTTAAGAGGAGTTCGAAAATTTAAATGACAGTTAACGAAACGTTTGAAAATATAATAAAATTTAAAGTCAAAGGGGTCAAAGATATTCTCATCAACTCATACTCGAGAAGCCTCTCCTCTCCTATATCTAATTTCCGTCTTCCTCACCAATTGACAGCAGAATCAAACGCTAAAAAAAAATGGTCGTAGCCTTCAGATCCAAGCCGAGTTCAAATCGAAGCCATGCCTCTTCATTTTCAAAAGCGATAATAAATTAGATCGAATCGTTCTCATAAAAAAAAGGCGAAAAGGCCGAAGCCGTGTTCGATCTGAGTCGCGAGGGGGGGCGATGATCTGGCGCGTGTTCGAGTTAGGGTTTCGTGGCGTGGACTCGGGGTTCTGAGCGAGCTACTGGCAATCAGCTAACAAATCGAAGGAGGGGGGAAGATTCATTGCAGGCGGCGATTGCTCTCGAATCGAGCAGTGTCGCGGCGAGTTTCGTAAAGAGAGGAGTAAGCGCTCGCGCGCGCTGAGACATCAAGGGCTTGCCGTCGTCATCAGGAAGTAGGGTGGCTCGCGAGTTTTCGTCGGCAATCGAAGGGGCTCTCGTTCTAGGATCCTCGAACAGACAGTGGCAAATGGAACTGTCGAGGTGAAATTTTCTGCCCTATTTAATTTAACTCCATTTTTGTTCATGCAGAAAGAAAAATTAAATTCAAAATTGGTTTGTTTAGATAATTTTGTAATAGGTCAATTTCAACATGTTTCAGGCGTGATTTAGATATTACTTGAATCAAGAATTAATTATTTGAGAATGGTTGAATAGTTAATCTAATCAGTTTAAGGAGTAATTTATCAATTTATTAAGATAATTAATTAAAGGTTGATAAATTTGTGTAATAAATTTTAAGGATTGATTTGTTGATGTGATAAGTAAATTAAGGTAATTCAAGACGATTAATTTATTTAACGTTGAATTATGAAATGAAATTAATTCAAGATAATTACATAAATAATTTAAGGGCTTATTGGTCAATGTAAATAATAAACCAAAGAGTAAATAATATAATGATTTAAGGGATGATTAAGTAATTGAGGGTAATTACTTAAGCGGGAAAGATAGATGATGAATTAATTCTATTGATTCATGTAATAACAAAGGTGAGTAAATCTCACTATGTTGGATTTTAATTTAAATTTAAAGGGTTAAATTTTAATAGTTGTTTGAATGATTAAATTAATTTGATGTGCACTGATGATGATGTGACTTTGGTTTTGATTGGTTCTCGAGTTAACTGTGGTTTGACTCGAAGTATGTTGGTTTTTAAATTGTTTAAAACTTAAATCATAAATTAGAAGCTTAATGATTTATGATTCATCGAAATAGTAGGGTAATTAAAATAGATAATTTATTAATTAAATTAATAACAAATCAAGTTGATTAATTAGTAAGTAAAGATTTGAATTCATTAAGGTTTAAGTTAATTTAGCCGAATTAAGTTAGAAAAACCAATGGATGGTTTGATAGAAATTACTTAATGGTATTAATAAAATATAATTACTTCGTAAAATCAATAAGGAGATTAATTAAGTTGATTAATTAAGGAGAATTTGATTTATTTAATGAAGTAAATAAATGGAGTTAATTACAGGATTGAGATAAATCAAGAATGATTAATGTTGTGGTTAAGTTAATGTAATTAATTTAGATTAGGATCAATTAAAATATAATTGGGAATCGTTAATTTATATAATCAATGACGAAATTAAAGATTGATTAAATGAGATTGATTAATCAATAATAAGTGACTTATGAGAAGTCAATGTATAAGTAATTAAGGATTAATGTAACTAAACAATTAATTTGTTCATGAAGTAATTAAGATTACTTATTGTTGGTAAGGATAAATAATATGGAGAAGTTAATTAAAATCAGTTGTTTTGAATGAAATAAAAGGATAGTTAATCCAGGTTGATTTATTTAGATGAATATTGAAGGGATGATTGAATTATTTGATTTGAATTAAGTAATTGACAAGTAAAAAATCTAAGTGATTGGAGGTTAGAAATTCAATTAGAATCAATTGAATCAATTTGGAAGCTATAAAATTTGCTTATGAATGATTGATTGGTACTGGATGCTTTGAATGAGTTGGTATCTCTGTTATGAAATGTTGTGTATTTCATTTGGATAACTTGGGTTAGGATGACATGTGACTCGAAGAGGCCGGAGTCGGGTATTAGGAAATACCCGAAAACCACTTCGAATTTCTATAAATTGGTTTGTGAAATCAATAGGCTGGAGTGAAATGATTTAAGTGAATTGGATTATTTTATCTAAGTTTAGTACTTAGAAATTGATATGTGAAAAGTGTTGTCTATAACAGATTGTTAAATTGTTAATGGATATATGTTACACCGGGTTTATATAAATTGTTTGCTTTGGTATTCCATGTTAGTTGGGTTTACTCACGCTGGTTTCCAGCCTGACCCGGGTGTTACTTTGGTGTAATGCTCGGGTCAGACCGAGTATTACAGTTTTTCAGGTTAGCACGTTCTGGAGCTCAGGAGGCGAGCTGGATGACAATATCGTATAGAGTATTTCCGCTGTATTTATATTACTGTTAATCTGAGACATGATAATTGTAAATATTCAGTGACTGTATATAATGTGAAACTCTGATGTATATTAAATGTAATCAACAAATATAGTATCCTTTTGCAGACTATTATTATTTATTATTATATTTTATCCGCTGCGAATGTGAGATGTTGTTTCTGTTCTTCTTCTTCTTCTTCTTCTATCTCTTTCTTCTTTTTCATAACTATCTAGAATTTTCAATCCTGAAAATTCCGGGTCGTTACATTTGGTATCAGAGCCGAAAGGTTAAGCGAGAACCTTGTCTCTGGTGGGGATTATTCATTAAATAGAGTCTGTAGTACTCTAGAATGAGTTGAATATATATATATATATATAAGACCGTACTTGTTGTTTGCTTATAAAGATTTTAAATGATTTTATATAAAAATATATTTTGATATATAAAGCAATATTTCCTTCTAATGAATATCTAGGTGATTGGTTGTTAAATTATTGGAATTAATTAAGAAGTAATATAAAATACGACCAAATTGAACTTATAACTAAAGTTGAAGAATAAACTTATATAACAAAATGGAATTTGAAATATAGAGTATAAATGTAATTTATAAATTGAAATAAACTTCATAAATAAATGAGATCATAAGTTGAAATAGAATTCCAGAGAATATTTGAAAATAAAGTAAGATGAAATTCCAGAGTAATGTTTAAATATGAATTGGATGGATTGGGAATTTGGAATTTTTGGGAAAATTTAAAATTCCTTTGGATTTGGAAGTGGTTTCCAAAGGTTTTGGAAAAAAATATAGTATTATTTCAAAAATATTTTTTTTGTGTTGAATTTGAAATCTGGGAGATTTGAAATTAAAAATATTTGGAAATGTTTTTAAAAGAGATAAAAGCATTGAACTCTTTCGGTCACTGGAAAATAACGACGGTGATGACTGCAGCATTATCGATGTCTATTTTCGAGTTTCTAGAAGAGAAATTGCTACCAAATTGTTTTACATTGGTATTGCTTATGAACTGGGTCTGGTTTTGAAATTCTAAGGGATAATTGAATTTGCCAAAGAATTTTGGATATAGTTGAATTCTAAGGTGATATTGAAATTTTGGAAATTTGTTTAAACTCTGGAATCTTGATTAAAATGTTGATGGAATAATAAAAACATATTGGCTAAATAAAATGTATAATTCCGAGTTAAAAGCAAAATGTGAATGTAATTGATTATAAATAGAAGTTGTCAAATTGGAATTTAAAGTAAATTAGTAAATGAAACTAATATAAATTAGTTATAAATGAAAGATAGAAATACAATATTCAAATAGAAAATAAATTGAATTTGTATGAAAACGGGAAATAAAACTAATTTGCATAGAAGTAGAGGTGAAAACTTCTGTAAGGAAATGTATAAAATGATTTGAAGTGCTATGATTGGATATTATTGCTAAATAGGTTATGCAGGTATTAAAGGGAAAGAAAATTGGATTTGATTCCAAAAGATAAATTTGAATTGCCCGACTAAAAGGTATGTATTTAAATTTCTGTATGAAATTGGACTGGGTTTTGATCTAGCCACTTAGTTTTTTGTTTTCTTTTGGAATTTGGGAGCCCGTAGTGGCCTTTTGTATAGTACCGAGATAGCCGCGCAAAGGAGATGCTGGCAAAAATTTTCGGAAATTTAGAGAGTTAGAAAAATTTTGAGAAAATTTTGATAATTCAAAGTTTGGTTTTAAATTGAAATTTAGATGATTGAGCAAAATGGTATTGTTTGAAACTATAGAAGGTTTTGGAAAGTTGGTTGATGTGATAATGGGTTTTAATAAAGGAAAGTGGGTAGGATGTTGATAAAACTGTTGGTTTTGGGGAAAGGGTAAACGGGTATTGGTTCATTCTTCCTAACTAGTAATTTCGGGGACGAAATTCTTTTAGGGGGGAGGAATGTGACGACCCGGAAATTTTAACGAATTAAATTGGAATAATTAATCGATTTTAAAATATTTAAAAGTTAATTTTAACTTGAATTCAAGATATCAATATTTACTTGATAATTAAATTATTCAATTATATAGTGTAAATATTGAATCATATAATTTGAAATTGGGTAAAATGTTGAATCTGAGATTCTAAGCCTGTTTAAAATAATTTGAAGGCTTATAAAATTTATAACGATGATACTGAAGATAATAGAATGGTTGAATTTTAATTTAAAGATGATTTGTTCAGTTTTAAAATTTTATCGTTTAAATTGAATTTAAAAATAGCCTTCCGAGGTACAATCTCGGAATTCGACGAAACCAGTTCCATTAGATCCGTAATAGTTATTTATTATCGGATTTCAATTTTCGTAGCGTTTGGAATTACCGTTTGCTCGTCCGGGTGAGAAACACGTTGAAATTAAAATCGATAATTTAATATTTTAATCGACTTAAATGCTAACTTCCATGTTCGATCAAATCAGCCTCTGAATCACGTTCTATTGTGTTCGAAACGCGGGTAAAACTTTATAATTGCCTAACGACATTCCTTAAGAGGAGTTCGAAAATTTAAATGACAGTTAACGATACGTTTGAAAATATAATAAAATTTAAAGTCAAATGGGTCAAAGATATTCTCATCAACTCGTACTCGAGAAGCCTCTCCTCTCCTATCTAATTTCTGTCTTCCTCTCCAATTGACAGTAGAATCAAACGCTAAAAAAAAATGGTCGTAGCCTTCAGATCCAAGCCGAGTTCAAATCGAAGTCGTGCCTCTTCATTTTCAAAAGCGATAATAAATTAGATCGAATCGTTCTCATAAAAAAAAGGAGGAAAGGCCGAATCCGTGTTCGATCTGAGTCGCGAGGGGGGCGACGATCTGGCGCGTGTTCGAGTTAGGGTTTCGTGGCGTGGACTCGGGGTTCTGAGCGAGCTGCTGGCAATCAGCAAACGAATCGAAGGAGGGGGGAAGACTCATTGCAGGCGGCGATGGCTCTCGAATCGAGCAGTGTCGCGGCGAGTTTCGCAAAGAGAGGAGTAGGCACTCGCGCGCGCTGAGACATCAAGGGCTTGCCATCGTCGTCAGGAAGTAGGGTGGCTCGCGAGTTTTCGTCGGCAATCGAAGGGCTCTCGTTCTAGGATTCTCGAACAGACAGTGGCAAATGGAATCGTCGAGGTGAGATTTTCTGCCCTATTTAATTTAACTCCATTTATGTTCATGCAGAAAGAAAAATTAAATTCAAAATTGGTTTGTTTAAACAATTTTGTAATAGGTCAATTTCAACATGTTTCAGACATGATTTTGATATTACTTGAATCAAGAATTAATTATTTGAGAATGGTTAAATAGTTAATCAAATCAGTTTAAGGAGTAATTAATCAATTTATTAAGATAATTAATTAAAGGTTGATAAATTTGTGTAATAAATTTTAAGGATTGATTTGTTGATGTGATAAGTAAGTTAAGGTAATTCAAGACGATTAATTTATTTAAAGTTGAATTATGAAATGAAATTAATTCAAGATAATTACGTAAATAATTTGTGGGCTTATTGGTCAATGTAAATAAAAAACGAAAGAATAAATAATATAATGATTTAAGGGATGATTAAATAATTGAGGGTAATTACTTAAGCGGGAAAGATAGATGATGAATTAATTCTATTGATTCATGTAATAACAAAGGTGAGTAAATCTTACTATGTTGGATTTTAATTTAAATTTAAAGGGTTAAATTTTAATAGTTGTTTGAATGATTAAATTAATTTGATGTGCACTGATGATGATGTGACTTTGGTTTTGATTGGTTCTCGAGTTAACTGTGGTTTGACTCGAAGTATGTTGGTTTTTAAATTGTTTAAAACTTAAATCATAAATTAGAAGCTTAATGATTTGTGATTCACCGAAATAGTAGGGTAATTAAAATAGATAATTTATTAATTAAGTTAATAACAAATCAAGTTGATTAATTAGTAAGTAAAGATTTGAATTCATTAAGGTTTAAGTTAATTTAGTCGAATTAAGTTAGAAAAACCAATGGATGGTTTGATAGAAATTACTTAATGGTATTAATAATATATAATTACTTCGTAAAATCAATCAGGAGATTAATTAAGTTGATTAATTAAGGAGAATTTGATTTATTTAATGAAGTAAATAAATGGAGTTAATTAGAGGATTGAGATAAATCAAGAATGATTAATGTTGTGGTTAAGTTAATGTAATTAATTTAGATTAGGATCAATTAAAATATAATTGGGAATTGTTAATTTATATAATCAATGACGAAATTAAAGGTTGATTAAATGAGATTGATTAATCAATAATAAGTGACTTATGAGAAGTCAATGTATAAGTAATTAAGGATTAATGTAACTAAACAATTAATTTGTTCATGAAGTAATTAAGATTACTTATTGTTGGTTAAGGATAAATAATATGGAGAAGTTAATTAAAATCAGTTATTTGAATGAAATAAAAGGATAGTTAATCCAGGTTGATTTATTTAGATGAATACTGAAGGGATGATTGAATTATTTGATTTGAATTAAGTAATTGACAAGTAAAGAATCTAAGTGATTGGAGGTTAGAAATTCAATTAGAATCAATTGAATCAATTTGGAAGCTATAAAATTTGCTTATGAATGATTGAGTTGGTACTGGATGCTTTGAATGAGTTGATATCTCTGTTATGAAATGTTGTGTATTTCATTTAGATAACTTAGGTTAGGATGACATGTGACTCGAAGAGGCCGGAGTCGGGTATTAGGAAATACCCGAAAACCACTTCGAATTTCTATAAATTGGTTTGTGAAATCAATAGGCTGGAGTGAAATGATTTAAGTGAATTGGATTATTTTATCTAAGTTTAGTACTTAGAAATTGATATGTGAAAAGTGTTGTCTATAACAGATTGTGAATTTGTTAATGGATATATGTTACACCGGGTTTATATAAATTGTTTGCTTTGGTATTCCATGTTAGTTGAGTTTACTCACGCTGGTTTCCAGCCTGACCCGGGTGTTACTTTGGTGTAATGCCCGGGTCAGACCGAGTATTACAGTTTTTCAGGTTAGCACGTTCTGGAGCTCAGGAGGCGAGCTGGATGACAATATCGTATAGAGTATTTCCGCTGTATTTATATTATTGTTAATCTGAGATGATAATTGTAAATATTCAGTGACTGTATATAATGTGAAACTCTGATGTATATTAAATGTAATCAACAAATATAGTATCCTTTTGCAGACTATTATTATTTATTATTATATTTTATCCGCTGCGAATGTGAGATGTTGTTTCTGTTCTTCTTCTTCTTCTATCTCTTTCTTCTTTTTCATAACTATCTGGAATTTTCAGGATTGAAAATTCCGAGTCGTTACACGCCCACGCAGCCGAATAAAAAGGGACATCTAGACAAGAGTATACCTCGTCCTGCTTGGGCATGACCCACCTAACCCTGCTGCACATCCCCTGTTTTAGCCATTCCCGGTTGATGAGGCTTGAGGTTGCCTTTAACTTTATAGCACATATCTCTTAGAATGCTCATCGTCCGCTTGACGATGCGTTGAAAGCATTCAATCCATAAATGTTCGTTCCGGGTTCGAACGAAACCGAAGGCATTATCTCGTTACACTCGTTTTCGAATCACCCTCAGAGCTAACGACGATAACCCTTGCATTCTAAAAACACCATCTCGACCTTCACTTGAGATGTCACGACCTAATGTTTAATTTGGATCGATGTGGTTTTCGGAATATCAATTGATACCCGATCCCGGCCTCATCGAAATCCAAACGTCATTTTAAGGGTCAAGTTGCCTACTTAACTTAAACAGTTTAATTCAATATTAGGAATTTACACAACATATATCACATATAAATCATATACCGTCATCACAGATATATCCAGAATATATCACAACATATCACAGAATATCATCAAACAGTTATTAGAGTCAATCAAACAGATTTATCAATTCATTTCAAAACAGTTTGGTTAATTTAAACTTAATTACTTGCTTAAGAATAAACCATTTTATTCTTGCTTAGTTAATTACTAATAAATCAACTTAATTATTAATTACTTCTTAATTATTCATTTAATTAATTAATTCTTAATTATTAATCAATAACCTTAATTATTGATTGATAAAACTCAATTACTTATTTAATTATTACTAATTACTTAATTAACCATTAATTACTAATTAACTTAATCGTTTAATCCTCAATTAATTATCTAATCAGTTAACTACTATTTGTTAATTAATTAACTTCAAATGGTAAATTAAATTCTTAATTACAAATTGATTTACACAAGATTATTTTTAAAATCTTTAATTATAAATTTAATTAAATCCTAAACTACTTATTTAATTTTAATTATAAAATTACATTCTTAATTAACGTCCAATTTAAATTAACTATCTTACGTTTGAAAACTTTTCTTGATAAATTTAAATCAAGTTATAGCTTAAAACCCTGTCGAAATCAATAACTTAATTAGTATCCAACTTGTTTACCCTTTCAACTTAGTATTATATTTGGTTATTCCGTGGAAAGTAAACCCGAAGTAACAACGTGCAATGCTCGAGTCGAACTCGTGACTACCCAGAACTTTCACACGCCTATCTGCATCCCTCTTCTTCTACTACTTCTCTTTCTCTTCTGCTTTATATATATTTTTTAAGTTAAGTTTTTAAACTACTGTTAAATAATTACACACGCAAACGCAAGAGAACCCGAAGCCAACTTCAAATTTTCTCGAGTAGAACACGCGACAACCTCCAAATCTCAACTCAACAGACACGACGCCACCGTGCACGTGCACGGTGGTTCGCCAACGATTCTGGCGACCCATGGCGTTCCAGCAAACCCCAATTCGACTTCTCGTTCGAAATCAAAGCCCAGTATTACACGTTAGGCTCGAAATCAAAATAAGCTCGAAAATACGAACAGCAACATGAACACGATAGAGGAAATCGTCTCGTCCTCTCGATCTCGACCACTTGCGACGATGTAGCTCCGGCCATACCTCGCCATCAACTCCCTCTACCACCTCCCAAAGCCTCACGGAGCTCGGCTAATCCATGGTGACGCATTCATTCGAAATGCAGACCCCAAAACTATCGAACCAAAAACCCTACTTTCGATTCGCCCCCAAGAATCTTGCATTTGAAAATCTTTTTAACATTTTTCTAGTGTTCCTGAATCAATACTCTAGCTTCACGTTAAATTTCAACAGCAATAATTGATTGAATCATCAGATATTCATGAAAAAGCACTTTTGGTTCATCAATGAACTGCTTTCTGTATGGTTATCTAAAAATTATAATTTTTGTTTCAAAAATCATACTTTTGTATGTTGTTTCAAGATATAAATTCAAATTTACAATTTAAGTTATTCGAAATCTAACCATTTATTCACTTTTACTGTAAAATTTTAATTCACGGTGTTTATATTTCACAACTACCTTTACACAATTCTCAAGCCTTAATCTTTAGCTTAAACAAATTTATTTAGTTAATTTTCTAAGTAAAGAAAATGTTTTTATATAAAAGTTATGATTTATTCTCTGATGCTTTTATCTCAGCAACATAAAAACTAGAAGAACAGCATAAAGTAGAACATACAGTAATAAACATCACAGAACAGTTTTATATCTACATAATATTTTTCATGAATCAATTACTGATAACTAAACTTCAAAAATTAAGTTTACTCACAAATAAACTGTTGAAACAGAGGGGAAAGCGTTGATGAAGGAAGACTGCGGTTTGAAATATTGAATTCCTGTAACTTCTCTTTGCTTTGAATTTGTTTGAGCTTGAAAATATGATGTTTATTTATATTTTCCTTTAGATTTTCCTCTTAACTCTTATGACCGAACTAAATATTAAGGGCAAGTATCATGATGAGGTATTTATATAGATAAGAACAGTTTCTGAACAGTGGCACAGCTTCTTGTATAAGCCTTCCCTGGTTATGATAGTATTTTTCTTTATGTTCATGTACTAAAAATCTGAGATGATATCAGTATTTCGGCTGTAAGATTTTCTTGGCAAAGAGTGGTGCTAATTAATGCATATGCTTTCATTTATGTTAACATATAATTAATGTTTGCTGACACATGAATTTTGTACAAAGATATTTGTCTTATTTTTGAAGTGAACACTTAGTTTTCTTATGCATATAAAATTTACAGCAACTATTATAATCTTTGTTAAAGAATTTGCATTGTACAAATAAATGTTACAGGTTATTCTTTTGTTTTTATTACCTTTCTAGCTCAAAACATCACTTGCACATATTTATGTCCAGATATTTATTTATACCTTGTCAAATTTCATGTTACAAATGTAACAATTTATTTTATAAGTTTTCTTCTATTCCAAACTTATTATCTAGAACTTCATTAACTTGTTTACTTATGTCTACATACTTATGTTTATAACCATGTATATTTATTTTACTTATGTTCCATATTTATAAAATTGTTTTCATTTAGAGTTAAATCTTCAATTATTTGATTTGTAACTTATATTTGCATTAGTATACTTTATATTTATATTTAATATGAATAGAATTGTGCTATTGTAAATATTATTATTATCAACTACATTTATATATCTGGTATTAAATGTCATTAATACATAGCTTTTAATTTAATTGGATAAAACAAATTTTATTTTAAATATAGTTAAAAGAGTCTATTTAAATTTTGAAATTAAAATTTCCTTTATAACACATATATGACCAAAAATGCCCAAAATCTTATTTATTTATAAATGAAAAACTTGTATTTTATTTAAATTAGATTAAAAACTTATTATAATAATATGGTCAAAATTTCGGGATGTTACATTCCTCCCCCTTAAAAGAATTTCGTCCCCGAAATTTAAACAAAAGTTAATTCAAAAGCTTAATATTAACAATCCAAACATACATATCATCCATACAAAAACAAACGATCAAACAGTCTATTCTAACAACACCACTAGCTATCCGGACACAAATCCAGATAAGCTTTCCTAAAACTATCTAGAGTTTTCCAGGTATAATCTCTGGGATCCTCACTCCACTGCACCTTGACGAGTTTCACCACTTTGTTCCTGAGTTGCTTCTCGTCTTGATCTACAATCCGAACAGGATTTCTAAGCACAGTCAAGTTGGGCTCTACTTCTAAATCTTCCTGAACTACTGGTTGTCTGGTTCTACAACCAGTGATGGGTCATGAACAAATTTCCTTAAATGAGAGACATGAAGTACATTGTGAATCCCAGACATCCTTTCTGGCAATTCAATCTTGTAGGCTACAACTCCAATTCTTTCCAGCACTCGGAATGGTCCAATGTATCTCGGAGCAAGTTTTCCCATTTTTTCGAATCTTATAGCACCTTTGATTGGGGAAACTTTGATAAAAACTAAATCTACGATCTCAAATTCCAATGGTCTTCCTCTCTTATCTGCATATTTCTTCTAACGATCCTGAGCAGCTTTCATCCTTTTCTTGATAAGGTCAACCTTCGCAGAAGCTTCTCGAATTAGATCGGGTCCGAGTACAAGACGGTCTTTCGATTCAATCCAACAGGATGGAGATTTACACGGTCTTCCATGCAGAGCTTCATAAGGAGCCATCTTAATACTTGCCTTATAACTGTTATTATAAGAGAATTCCACTAAATGAAGATGGTCTTCCCACGATCGTCCAAAATCTAAAACACAAGCTCGCAACATATCCTCAAGAATTCGATTAAACCTCTCCGTCTGTCCGTCCGTCTGAGGATGATAGGCTGTACTTAATCTCAAACTTGTTCCCATAGCTGATTACAGAGCTTCCCAGAATTTGCTAGTGAAAATAGGATTACGATCACTTACTATGCTGACAGGTACACCATGTAATCTGACTATCTCCTTCAAGAAAATATCTGCCAGAGAAGATGCAGTACGAGTTGCCTTAACCGGTATGAAATGGGCACTCTTTGTTAAACGATCAACAATAACCCATATTCCTTCATTTCCTTTCCTGGTTCTAGGCAAACCATCGATGAAGTCCATCGAGATCATCTCCCACTTCCAATCTGGAATTTCCAAAGGCTGCAATAATCCGGCTGACTTCTGTTGATCTCCCTTAACTTGTTGGCAGATGGCATATCTATTTACGAAAGCAGCTACATCTTTCTTCATATTCGACCACTAGAAAACTCTCCTCATATCTTTATACATCTTCGAGATTCCCGGGTGAATATTCAATTTGGAGCGGTGACACTCAGCTAAGACTTCTTGCCTCAGTCCATCTATATTACGCACACACAAACGACCATTAATCCTTAAAGCACCTTGATCGTCCATCTTGAAATCCGAATATCGATCGTCCTTAGTTCCAAGAATTATTTCCTCAAAAGATTTATCCTCCATTTGCTTACTAATGATTCTTTCTTCGAGAGATGGAACGACTTCCAAAAGAGACAAAACTGCATTTCTACTAAGAGCATCAGCTACAACATTCGTTTTCTCGGTGTATACAGAATATCCAAATCATAGGATGCCAGAAATTCGACCCATCGCTGCTGTTCAGATTAAGATCTTTTTGAGAGAAAATATATTTCAACGGTTTGTGATCCGTGAATAACTCAAATTTTTTTCCCAAAAGATAATGTCTCCAGATCTTCAAAGCAAAAACAATGGCTAACAGTTTAGGATCATGCGTAGCATAGTTCTTCTCATGTGGCTTCAATTGCCGACTAGCATACGCAATTACCCTTCCATTCTGCATCAGAACTGCTCCCAGTCCAACTAGACAAGCATTATTATAAACTTCAAATTTTCTTTTCCCATCCGGAATAGCAAGCACAGGTGCACAAGTTAGCCTTGTCTTCAATTCTTGAAAAGCTTCTTCGCACTGGGGTGTCCACTTGAATTTAGCTCCTTTTCTAGTCAGCTTAGTCAGATGTGAAGAAGTCTTGGAATAATCCTTAATAAATTTTCTGTAGTAGCCAGCCAAACCCAGAAAACTGCGAACTTCAGTCGGTGTCTCCGGCTGCTTCCATTCCAAAATAGTTTCAACCTTCGCTGGGTCTACAGAAATGCCTTTACCAGAAACAATGTAACCTAAAAATTTAACTTCTGATTTCCAAAAATGGCACTTTGAAAACTTTGCCTTCAACACATGTTTCCTCAGAGTCTCCAATACAATACTCAAATGTTGCCTGTGCTCTTCTTCAGATTTGGAGTAGACCAAGATATCATCAATGAATACCAGCACGAATTTATTCAACACATCCCGAAAGAATCGGTTCATCAGGTCAACAAAATAGGCAGGAGCGTTGGTTAACCCGAAAGGCATGACCAACCACTCATAAAAACAATTCGGCCCCCTAAATGCAGTCAAGGGAATACTGTCTTCAGCTACCCTCAGTTGATGGAAACCTGAAGCTAAGTCCAGTTGAGAAAAGATAGAAGCTCCATGCAATTGGTCAAAGAGATCATCGAATCGAGGAAAAGGATATTTATTACGGATAGTCACTTTGTTCAATTCTCTATAATCAACACAGAACCTTAGCGAACCATCTGATTTGGTGACAAACACCGCAGCAGAGCCCCAACAAGAAAAACTGGGTCTAATCAAACCCTTCTCCAAAAGATCCTGTGTCTGCTTAATTAACTCTTCTCTCTCTCTAGGAGGCATTCTCCTACTAGGTAGAATTACCGGCACAGCTCCTGGAATCAAATCAATACGAAACTCTATCTCTCGATGTGGAGACTGACACTTAACTTCTTCAAAGACATCACGAAAATCTTGAACCACATCGATTTCTTCAATCTTCTCTTGAGAAGTCTCAACTCCTTGTAAAAGACTACCCAAGTGAAATCCAGAATTATCGCACGACACTCTGGCAATCCTACCCAAATCCGTCTCCAGCGACTCTGTCCTCTCATCACAATTCAGGACTGCTTTATACTTATCGAGCCAATCCATTCCCAATATAAGATCAAATCCCTTAAAATTCAACACATACGGGTCACAAGAAAAACTGTGGGACAAATAAGAAATCTTCAAGTCCTTACAGATCGTATCCAATTTGGTCACCCCTCCTATTGGATTAGATACAAAAATGGGACGATCCACAGTACTAGGGTTGAGAGAGAACTTTTCTACTGATTCCAGAAAAATGAAACTCAAAGATGCACCCAAATCAAACAAAACTTTAATATATTTACCATCTAAGAGTAAGGTACCTTCCAATACCCCTTTGCATTGAGAAGAAGAAGATGGACCGGCTTCCAGAGCAAAAACTTTATCCTGAAGCACCCTCTGCAAAAGTGGACAATTCCTGATCATGTCACCGGGCTGGTGACA
The DNA here is from genome assembly GCA_030765085.1 of Allium cepa. Classification (NCBI taxonomy): domain Eukaryota; kingdom Viridiplantae; phylum Streptophyta; class Magnoliopsida; order Asparagales; family Amaryllidaceae; genus Allium; species Allium cepa. The sequence continues at coordinate 578,890,735 of CM060942.1, forward strand.
ATTAAAACACAACAATCTCTGAACCATTGCTGATCCTGGACCACTATGACGTTGCTGAGATCTTCCTTCTTGAGGACACTGATTTGCCAAATGTCCAACTTGCTGACAATTATGACACTTGCGGGGTCCATTGTTACTTCCTCCTGGTTTCTTTCCCTTGCCTTGTCTTTTCCAAAGTGGATTAAACTTCCTCTTATTTGGGTTAACGAAATTCCCTATCGAAACTGCTGTTGTTGCCTCTGATTTCTTGCTCATCAAATTCTCATATCTCAAAGTCATATCAATTAAATCAATAAAAGATATTTTCAAAAGCACCGTCATCTTATCGTGAAATTCTGATCTCAATCCTTGCACAAACTTTTCATTCTTTTCGAGGGGAGTATCGATGAGTCCTGGTCCATAGCACGAAAGCTCGTTGAATTTGGTCTCGTACTCAGAAACAGTCATGCTTTCCTGCTTCAAATTCAGAAAATCCTGGTACAATTGAGTTTTCCCTGCTGTTGGCATAAACTTCTCCTCAAATAACTCCTTAAATCTTTCCCATGAAATATCTTCTTCAGGAATATTTGCAATTGTTGCATCCCACCATGCTGCTGCGCCTCCCTACAATTGCCACGATGTCATTTCCCTCTTTCGATCATCAGATAACCTCATACTCTTAAAAATGCGCTCACAAGAGCGTAGCCAGGCTTGAACTTCAATTATCGATTCTGAACCTTTAAATGGTTAGCCTCCGAAATTGTTGAAATCTTTGCATAAGAAGGCAAAACTAACTTGAGGTGGTATTGGATTTACAGCCTCACTAGCATTTTGACTTCATCCATTATCAATCGTGGTACCGACCCTACCTCTGCCTCTCCTTCCAGAACTCATGTTGGCCACCTGGACAGGTAACTCAACAAATTTAGATAGGCATATAATTATATGAAAATACAAATACGTACTCTCAAGATAGATATAATTCAAGAGCCTAGGTACTCGCTCAACCTAGCGCTCTGATACCAGCTGTGACGACCCGCCTTTCTAAACCCAGAAAGACGTATCATCATTATGAAAGAAAGGGATAGAAATAGAAAAGAATAGAAAGAAAGAATAACAACATCAGAATCTCACAGCGGAATGGAACAAAATATAATACATCACATAGCTATTACATAGTCATATATACATCAAAGTTATACAATATCATACAACAGACTGACATATACATATATGTCCATACATACATCCAAAATACATCATACACTAACTAACACAGCGGAATTATATAGATAGCCACATACGTCTGGTCTTCTGCTCCAACTTCTCCAGAAAACTCTATACTCCGAAACCTATCACTTGGCTACTCATAAAAATTTGAGTACCCAAGAGTTTATGAAAAACAAAATATAAACTCCGGGTCAGACATGGGTCTGGTATGAGTAAACGGTTTAAAGTTGTTTAACTTTGAAAATCATTTGAAAATAAAGGTAACACGTAAGACTTCCCACACATAAATACGGGTAAGTTTTTACCTTAAGCTAACCAAACTTTTTATAGGAAATTCAGTGATATTATAATAGTGTCTAGGGTTTTCAAGTAAAATGCAAAAATAGCTGAAATGCTTACATCTCACATTCCAATGTAGTTGGGCACAATAAAAACGTACGGCTCTTATTGGAGATTAGATCCCATCAATGGCAGGGCTACTGGGGTACCGCCCGTCCTAGTACGTGGCCTAGATCACCATACCGAGGAGCCACCTTAACTCCCCTGCAACACAAGGCCGGAACCATTCCTTACTGAATAGTACCGAACAAGATAATCCCGCAGTTGGCTGCAGACCAACCGCCCACACAGCCGAATAAAAAGGGACATCTGGACAGGGGTATACCTCGTCCTGCTTGGGCATGACCCACCTAACCTTGCTGCACATCCCCTGTTTTAGCCATTCCCGGTTGATGAGGCTTGAGGCTGCCTTTACCTTTATAGCACATAACTCTTAGAATGCTCATCGTCTGCCTGACGATGTGTTGAAAGCATTCAATCCATACAAGTTTGTTCCGTGTTCGAACGAAACCGAAGGCATTATCTCGTTACACTCGTTTTCGAATCACCCTCAGAGTTAACGACGATAACCCTTGCATTCTAAAAACACCATCTCGACCTTCACTTGAGATTTCACGACCTAATGTTTAATTTGGATCGATGTGGTTTTCGGAATATCAATTGATACCCGATCCCGGCCTCATCGAAATCCAAACGCCATTTTAAGGGCCAAGTTGTCTACTTAACTTATACAGTTTAATTCAATATTTAGAATTTACATAACAGATATCACAGATAAATCATATACCGTCATCACAGATATATCTAGAATAAATCACAACATATCACAGAATATCATCAAACAGATATTAGAGTCAATCAAACAGATTTATCAATTCATATCAAAACAGTTTAGTTAATTTAAACTTAATTACTTGCTTAAGAATAAACCATTTTATTCTTGCTTAGTTAATTACTAATTAATCAACTTAATTATTAATTACTTCTTAATTATTCATTTAATTAATTAATTATTAATTATTAATCAATAACCTTAATTATTGGGTGATAAAACTCAATTACTTATTTAACTATTACTACTTACTTAATTAACCATTAATTACTAATTAACTTAATCGTTTAATCCTCAATTAATTATCTAATCGGTTAACTACTATTTGTTAATTAATTAAATTCAAATGGTTAATTAAATTCTTAATTACAAATTGATTTACACAAGATTATTATTAAAATCTTTAATTATAAATTTAATTAAATCTTAAACTACTTATTTAATTTTAATTATAAAATTACATTCTTAATTAACGTCCAATTTAAATTAACTATCTTACGTTCGAAAACATTTCTTGATAAATTTAAATCAAGTTATAGCTTAAAACCCTGTCGACATCAATAACTTAATTAGTATCCAACTTGTTTACCCTTTCAACTTAATATTATATTTGGTTATTCCCTGGAAAGTAAACCCGAAGATAACCACGTGCAATGCTCGAGTCGAACTCGTGACTACCCAGAACTTTCACGCGCCTATCTACATCCCTCTTCTTCTACTTCTCTTTCTCTTCTGCTTTACATTTTTTTAAGTTAAGTTTTTAAACTACTGTTAAATAATTACACATGCACACGCAAGAGAACCCGAAGCCAACTTCAAATTTTCTCGAGTAGAACACGCGACAACCTCCAAATCTCAACTCAACAGACACGACGCCACCGTGCACGTGCACGGTGGTTCGCCAATGATTCTGGCGACCCATGGCGTTCCAGCAAACCCCAATTCGACTTCTCGTTCGAAATCAAAGCCCTGTATTACAAGTTAGCCTCGAAATCAAAATAAGCTCGAAAATACGAACTGCAACATGAACACGATAGAGGAAATCGCCTCGTCCTCTCAATCTTGACCACTTGCGACGACGTGGCTCCGGCCATACCTCGCCATCAACTCCCTCTACCACTTCCCAAAGCCTCACGGATCTCGGCTAATCCATGACGACGCATTCATTCGAAATGCAGACCCTAAAACTATCGGACCAAAAACCCTACTTTCGATTTTCCCCCAAGAATCTTGCATTTGAAAATCTTTTTAACATTTTTCTGGTGTTCCTGAATCAATACTCTAGCTTCACGTTAAATTTCAACAACAATAATTGATTGAATCATCAGATATTCATGAAAAAGCACTTTTGGTTCATCAATGAACTGCTCTTTGTACGGTTATCTTAAAACTATAATTTTTGTTTCAAAAATCATACTTTTGTATGTTGATTCAAGATATAAATTCAAATTTACAATTTCAGTTATTCGAAATCTAACCATTTATTCACTTTTACTGTAAAATTTGAATTCAAAGTGTTTATATTTCACAACTACCTTTGCACAATTCTCAAGCCTTAATCTTTAGCTTAAACAAATTTATTTAGTTAAGTTTCTAAGTAAAGAAAATGTTTTTATATAAAAGTTATGATTTATTCTCTGATTCTTTTATCTCAGCTTAAAAACTAGAAGAACAACATAAAGTAGAACATATAGTAACAAACATCACAGAACATTTTTATATCTACATAATATTTTTCATGAATCAATTATTAATAACTAAACTTCAAAAATTAAGTTTACTCACAAATAAACTGTTGAAACAGAGGGGAAATCGTTGATGAAGGAAGACTGCAGTTTGAAATATTGAATTCTTGTAACTTCTCTTTGCTTTGAATTTGTTTGAGCTTGAAAATATAATACTTATTTATATTTTCCTTCAGATTTTCCTCTTAAATTTTATGACCGAACTAAATATTAAGGAAAAGTATCATGGTGAGGTATTTATATAGATAAGAACAGTTTCTGAACAGTGGCACAGCTTCTAGTATAAGCCTTCCCTGGTTATGATAGCATTTTTCTTTATGTTCATGTACTAAACATTTGAGATGATATCAGTATTTCGGCTGTAAGATTTTCTTGGCAAAGAGTGGTGCTAATTAATGCATATGCTTTCATTTATGTTAACATATAATTAATGTTTGCTGACACATGAATTTTGTACAAAGATATTTGTCTTATTTTTGAAGTGAACACTTAGTTTTCTTATGCATATAAAATTTACAGCAACTATTATAATCTTTGTTAAAGAATTTGCATTGTACAAATAAATGTTACAGGTTATTCTTTTGTTTTTATTACCTTTCTAGCTTAAAACACACTTACACATATTTATGTCCAGATATTTATTTATACCTTGTCAAACTTCATGTTACAAAAGTAACAATTTATTTTATAAGTTTTCTTCTATTCCAAACTTATTATCTAGAACTTCATTAACTTGTTTACTTATGTCTACATACTTATGTTTATAACCATGTATATTTATTTTACTTATGTTCCATATTTATAAAATTGTTTTCATTTAGAGTTAAATCTTCAATTATTTGATTTGTAACTTATATTTGCATTAGTATACTTTATATTTATATTTAATATGAATATAATTGTGCTATTGTAAATATTATTATTATCAACTACATTTATATATCTGATATTAAATGTCATTAATACATAGCTTTTAATTTAATTGAATAAAACAAATTTTGTTTTAAATATAGTTAAAAGAGTCTATTTAAATTTTGAAATTAAAATTTCCTTTATAACACATATATGAAAAAAAATGCCCAAAATCTTATTTATTTATAAATGAAAAACTTGTATTTTATTTAAATTAGATTAAAAACTTATTATAGTAATATGGTCAAAATTCCGGGATGTTACACGAACGCTCCTTAGCGGTTTTGATTGTATATGTATTGTTATTATAGTTTACTATCACATGCATTACAACTACTTGATATTTATATTCCATAACCTAGACATTATTATAATATCACTGGATTTTCTAACAGAAATGATTCAGTTATCGCAAGATAAAAACTCGTCCATGTTTATTTATAGCATAGTCTTATGAGATACCTTTATTTTTGAAGTTTTTAATAAATATAAAAATTTGTATTATTTTAGTTTCTCACATTGGTTTACCATACTGATCTGGTTGTTATTTCCTCATAATGCTTGGGTCAGCCCCTAGTATATTTTCAGATTCAGTTGGATGCTTTAGTGTTTCAATAGATGAGCTGGATGCCTCAAAGACCTATTCACGTATTTATTTTCCAATGCATTACTTATGTTTTGTACCTATCGGCATTTGTGAGGACAGGTTGTTATAACCGCCTAGGCTGATGATTGATTAGTTTACTCTGATTGATGTATGTATATTAAAATTTACATTCTGGTAAAGATCTTTTGAGATATTACATATTACCATTCCACATGTTAAATTCTGATATTGTGTTCTTCTTTCTTATTCTATTTATTTTTCCTTTTCTTTTACCCTAACGTCTGTCTTTCCAGCATTTGAGTGTTTCAGCACGTGACTATTATGGATGCATTAGCATCGGCATTCGGTGGTCAAAAGGTCGCTCATTAAAAGCGTAATCGGTATTTTAATCTTATTAGGAAAATTATCCGATTACCCCCTGTCCGATTACACTTTTTCGGCCTTGATCCTTGGTCAAAAGAACCTGGTAGTACCTTTTTTCAACTTTCCATGACTATCCTCACTCATCTCTCATCAAACATGTCTAGTTATGCCGCGAGAGTAGTTGCAAAGATTTTGACCGTACACTAGTTCAAACATCTAATAACTTATGGTTTCGAACGCTTATCTCTGGGCATCGGCTTCTAGTCTCACCTAGCTCTAGGGGTTGACTGAGATTATTCATTGATCATCCTCGCCTAACTTTAACCTTATATATCCTGCCAGGTTAAAAGCGTGGTTGTTGGGGTTTTAACTTAGACCAGTTTCTATCTTCGAAAACTAGCATGTTAGTTTTCTGGTTTCAAGGATTCCTTCTTATGGTCACCTAATTTCGAGAAATAGCCAATACCTAAAGGTCAGGGCCAAATTATCCAATCAAACCCTTTAAGACAATCCTTCTTGACTTTGCCTAATTCTGGGCAACAGCCAATACCCAAAGGTCAAGGTCGAATAATCCGACCAAGCCATATGTGGTCTTTTCTTCTTGACGTTGCCTAACTCTGGGCAACAACCAATATTAAAGGTCAATGTTGAATTGTCCGATAAACCCCTTTGTGTACTTCCCTGTCCTAGTCCTGGACCAAAAGAGCTAGTACCTCAGGGCCAAATTATCCAGTCAACCCCCTAAATTATATTACTCGGCTCTCATCCTAGGCCAGAGGAGTTATAATTATTTTCAAGGTTTAGAATGACGAGGTTGAATTATTTGATCGACCCTGCCGACTTCTTAGTCCTATTTCTAGACCGAAGGAATTTGTACCTAATTAAAGTGTTAATCGCACATCACATAATTTTTTTCTTACAAAAACATGGTTCCATCGGTTCAAGAAGAGAATTGTATTTATAAACAAAAAATACTACAAGTCTTGCCTTATTACATTACCCTCGTAATCCTTAGGTGGCTTATTTGTGAAAATAAACTAAATAAAACTAAAGTGCTGCAGCAAGTTATTGTTCCATGCCCATGGAATCGAGATTCCATTAACTATGGCCAGCTTGAACGTTCCATCTCCAAGCTTTCATTTGATTGCATAAGGACCTTCCTATTTCAGACCAAATGTCCCTGTACCATAGAGAACATGTTTCAAAATAAGATCCCTTCCTCAAAAATTTGTTTCAGACATTGGTGTTAAAGTGCCATGCTACTCTTTTCTTGTGAGCAGCTACCCTCAATTCTGCTTCCTTCCTTTTCTCATCAACTAAATCAAGGGGCTCGAGAAAGAGTTCCTCATTTACCATTGGACCATAATGCCTTATATAGTGAGAAGTGACCTCCAATTCAATCGGGATCATAGCCTCTGATCCATATGCTAAAGCGAATGGTGTATGTCTAGTCCTAGAATTGTGAGTCATCCTATAAGCCCACAGTGCTAGTGGCAGCTCGACCCAGTTGCCTTCGGCCTTAGTTAACCATTTCTTCAAGGTGGATTGATGACTTTATTCACTGTTTCCACTTCTCCATTTGCCTATGGGTGTGCTACCGCTGAAAAGCACTTTTCAATCCTATACCAACTACAGAAATCAACTGAGTTTCCTTGTCCGTTATAATATTATAAAGCACTCTGAACCTGCAGATGATGTTCTTCTTTACGAGGTTGGTCACCTTTTTCATTATGATCATGGCAAGATGTTCCACTTTGGCCCCCTTCATTAAGTAATTCGCCGCAACTATTGCACACTTAGCTCCATCTTTTGCCATCGATAGCACCCTGATAATATTAATTTCCTAAACCGCAAATGTTCACGAGCTAACCATCTATGTAAACTCTATAAAGGGAGCTCATAGAATCTTCACAAATATCGAGCAATGACCGCACCGATTGGTTTAATCAGTTGCATCCGGATTTATTGTCGGCCAAAAGTATCTGTAGAAAAGTACTTTTTTGCCAAAGTATGCCCTCGGTGTGGTCATCACAGTTACTCTCATGGATTTCCATGAGTATTTTTCTAGCCTCATCTTTGGTTACACACTAAAGTAAGCGATAGAGAGTCCTCTTTTGTACAACACTCCTTCTTGCATCATGAATAGAGGTGATTTTCGAAGGAGTACCTTCCGTTCATTCCAGTCTCTTGGGAGAGTTCCCTTAAGTAAATAATCCTTGATCGGAGTCATCCATGACTCTTTTTCCTCTGTGGTTTCCAAAATCATTTGACATCCATTTGATCTATATTGGAGCTTTCAAAACTTCCACTAGAACCAAACACGTCACCTGAGCTTCCCCGAAACTAGCAAATATATCCAGTGAATCAGCATTTATGTTCTCCTCTCTAGGGATATGCATAATAGTGTAATGCTTTATATCATCCAACAATTCCAATGAAATTATCAAGTAAGGGGTAAGTCCTGCACCCTTTTCTTGATACTTCTTCCTCACTTGACAACCACTAACGGGGAATCAGTGAATATGTGCAGCATCCTTATTCTTAGTTCCTTTGCTATCCTCTGCCTTGCTATCAACGCCTCATAGTCAAGCCTCATTATTACCGTGGGAAATTCTAGCTTCGGTGTACAACAAATTGATTGTTCTTTCGAAGTTACAAGCATTAATCCTACACTTGAACTTTGTTCATTTGGAGCTCCATTCACAAACAGCTTCCAGTGGGAACGGGTGACATATTGTCTTCCTCTTCACCATCCTGTGCGGTAAACTCAACGATGAAATTCGCCAATGCCTGCCTGTTTATCGCTCTCCTTGGGTGATAGGTAATTTCATATTGACTTAACTCTATGTTTCGGTTCAGAAACCACCCGAAGTTTTGGATCGGTATAACACTTGTTTAAGGGCTAATCTGTCCGCACCATAATCGACAGATCTTAAAAATATGGTCGTAGCTTTCTTGATACAACCAACAAGCAATATGCTAGTTTTTTCCAACTTCAGGTGGTTATTTTTAGCTCCAGTAAACTTCTTATTGATATAATAAACCGGCATTTGAAACCTTGCCTCCTAATGTACCAATGCTATGCTTAGTAAGTGAGCAGATGCTGCCAGATAAACAAACAAATCCTTTTGAATAGAACCGCTAGTGTCTCCATGTGCCTCAACAACTCCTCGAAGGCTTCTGATAGTCCTGATTCTATTCAAAATTCTTCTTACCCTTTTTTAGGGCATCGAAGAATTGTATGCACTTATCTTTCGCCCTTGAAATGAACCAACTCAAGGAAACAATCTTTCCATTCAAGCTTTGTAATTCCTATTTCGTGGTTGGGGCCCATACATTCCTTAGGGCGTCAACCTGCTCCAGATTGGCCTTAACACCACCTCGCATTCATGATAAATCCTAGAAATTTTCCCAATGCGACTCCAAAAGAACATTTTAATGCATTCAGCTTCATTCCATACTTTTGCAAAACTTCATACATCTTTGAAAGATCATCCAAGTGGTTCTACGATAACCCTGACTTCACAACCATATCATCCATATATACTTCCATTGCTCACCCTATTTGATTCCTAAACATATACTTAACCAATTTTGATACATAGCCCCAGCATTCTTCAAACCAAACAACATTACTTGATAACAGTACATCCCCAAATCCGTTATAAAATTGGTGTGTTCCTGATGCGATATATGCACCGGTATCTAGTTACATCCTGAATAAGAATTCACGAACGAGAGCAACTCGTGTCTTGTGGTCTCATATACTAGTTGGTCGATCTTAAGCAAGGGATAGCTATCCACTTGGTATGCTTCATTTAAATTTGAATAATAAATACACGTCCTTCACTTTTCATTTGATTTCTTGACCAACATAGGGTTTGATACCCATTTCGGGTATAAAGCATCATGGATAAAGCTGGTTTGTCATTAGCTATCCACTTCTTCCTTTAACGTAGCTGATCACTCCAGACCCAAACTACATCTCTTATACATTACTAGTGGAAACCTTGGATCCACATTCAATCATGACATGCTGCCTCTGGTGATATCCTACTCATATCCAAATGTGTCCAGACGAATATGTCCAAATTGCCTAAAAGGAAATTAACCAATTCCTTCCTTAGTCCAACACCATGTTGAGATCTAATCTTGAGAGTCCGAGAAGGATCATCAATATCGAGTGGAACATCAACCATTAGTTCGGCAGGTTCCACTTGCACTTCCTATGACTTCTTTCTCTGATCCATAGACTTATCGAACCTGCTATGGTTCTCGAGCCAGGGCTTGGATTTTAATTTTTATGTTTTTGGATTTAGAATGCGGAGAGTCTTCTCTACATTCTTGCCTTTCTCCAATCACTTCACCTTTCTCAATTTTGTGACATAACATTCCTTTCTTACGCTCTGATCTACCCTTATTGATCCGATCGCATTTTCCTTGAGGAACATCATTATTAAGCACCAAAGTGCCACTTCTATTCTAAAATCAGTTAGGGACGGTCGACCCAGAAAGATGTTATACCTCAAATACTCATTTACTAAACAATCGACTGTAAATCCTTGAATTTTGGTTTTATAAGCCTTGACATCCTTCATGCTAACATTCATTTGATCAAACATTCTCTTGAGTAGAATGTTCGTAGAAATTCTGCTATCCATAAGGATCTGACGTGCTATTGCCTTATAACCGTCATTATCACCACAGGGTTGAAAGTTGGAGCTTCGACACCATTAGCATCCATGTTCCTGAAAATGATATCATTCATTACCAGCCTTTGTTGCTTAGCCGAAGCTCCATCGTCTATAGCAAAGAAACTCTCCTGCTACCCTTGCTTTAATGAGTTCACCTACCGTTCCATTTCCTTCTAGATTTTCTCTATTGGATGGGGTCCACCTATAATCATATTGATAATTAATCATCCGTCGGTTTTCTTGGGCCCCTCTCTAGTGGGTCCAGGCCGATTCCCTTATATAGGCAGCGCTTGGGTTTTTTATTCTGACCGCTATCCTGCGGTTCACTTATATATTGCTGAAGCTTCTTCTTACTTATTAATTCTTAAATATTGTCCTTGTTATGTCTATGGGTTTCATGCAAACAATATTACTTTCCTGAATGCCTTTCCCCCTCGGTCGCCTCCTTCTTGGGCGACCTCTAATATTGTCTTGTTCCTTCGTAGAAGGTATATATTTTCTAGCATATCATTCAGGGGTGTATATTCATCAGGCCTTATATTCCTTAGGCACTTTGCAATTTCATTTCGTCTAACACCAAGGCCTTGATTTCTTTTATTTTGATTATTCGAATTTCCAACATTAATCGCCACATTATCGAAGCTTTCTCCGGTTTGTTTAATCACTATGTTGCTTCGTATTACTTCCTTCGATTGTCCATCATTAGTCTGTGCAGTGGCCTGACTTGCCTCCTCTAAACATAAGAACTGATTGGCCTTCTGATGGAATTCCTCCATAGTCCTTGGTTGTTTCATCAATAACCATTTACCAAAGTTCATGTCTATGTGTATGCCCCGGACCAAACCCATAAATACCAAATCCTCCTTCAGATTGCTAAACTTTGCAACTGGCATATTAAATTGTTTCAAGAACACCTTTGTAACATCCCTTATTTGAAACTCAAAGATGGACGTCGATGATGCTCTAGTCATTATTAGAATTATCTTCTAACAATGAAAGTGAGTTCGGTTTATTAAGTAAGCACGGATAAAGTAAACATAGCAACTAAATATTTTCATTACATCAAGATTTTACTTTAACAATCTTTAATATTCTTCGGTCACAATTAACCTAAGATGCGCTGATGTAGGGGTCAAATATGAAAATAAATATGGAAACGGTCGGTTCCATATATGATGATGCGGCCCGCACTTCATAGTGTAGTGGAAATAAACAATCTTTATTCGCTACCGAGTCCCTGTTCTATCTTCAATCTGCTACTGCAGTTCATATTGTACCTATTTATTCCATAAATTATGCCTACTCAAATGAGTACCCGTGAGTTTATAAGAAAACAATAATAAGAACATGGGTCAGAAATAAATTCTGATGTGAATAGTACTTTCCCTAAATAATCATATAGCGAGACCAATGTAAAATCCATCATTTTAAGGCCTGAAACTAAGTGATATAGATGTTGTAGTCATCAATAGTATTAATTTCCGGTGACAAAATGTGGTCACGTTAATGGCATCCATAATATCAAAAGCCCAAGAATATGAAATAATTTTAAACACAACATCAAAGATAAATTTCACATTTCATTTCAATGATAATATTTCGTATTCGTTACATAATCTCAAATGTTGCCCAGGTTCAGATAATATATAATTATTAGAAAATCCTCCAAGAGCGACATATGAAAATGCCCCTTTGGTTGATCAGAGTTACGAAATAGATAGACATATCTACTTTCAATACATTCATATAACAACTAACATAACACAGTGGATACTGGTAATATATAGTCTCCTATATAGCTTCTTTTGCCTCTTGCACGTCTTCGGAAGCTTTATTTGCCAAAACCTACTTAACCTGTAAAGCCCTTACGACCGATCTACTCAAATAAATTTTGAGCACCCGAGAATTTAAGGGGAAACATAAACTTTGAGCTAGACAAAAAGCCTAGTGTGAATAATAATATGCCATCTCAGTTTTATAGATATTCAGTGAGACCAAGCCGCAGAGTGGAACGGGTTTCCCCTCACTAATATCCCATTTTAAAATATATCTTTTGCAAGTTAATTCCTACAACCTTTAACTCCTTCATCTCGGTAGATGTCATTCTGCTAGGCAATCTACTTATGGGTTCATCTCCTGGTATAAGATCTATTCGAAATTCAATAGCTCGTTTCGGTGGTAGTCCTATAACAGGCTCTAAAACATATACAAATTCTCTAACTACGAAATCCTAATTCAAATCATTTTCCTCCTTTATTACACCCAATAAAGCACAAAAATCAAAACTTGGATTTTCTACTTTGTATTCCATTCGGTCACTAATATTAGGTTATCTCAATGATACTTTCCTATCGTGGCAAAATATCTTAGCATTATATTTACCCAACCAGTTCATACCCAAAATAATCCCTAAGCCCACGAAATCAAATACCTACAAACTGTAGGAAAATATATGACCTAATAATTCAAACTCTAATTGGTCACATCTCATCCCAAGAGTTGAATAACCTCCTATCAGAATCACAACCCTTAAGGAATTAACTAGATATGAGGGTTTTAGGTTAAGCTTATCTACCAAATAATGAGATATAAAAGAATGTGATGCATCAGTATCAAACAGTACTCTAACGGGTATACCATGAATCAAAAGCGTACTTCCCATCACATCTTTTCCTTTTTCCTTAGTTGTTGGTCTCGAGGGAGCCGATTCCAAAGCAAATACTTTCCATTTTCTGCCCCAACTACCTTCGAACATTTGTTCTTGTAATGTCCCACTTGGTCGCAGTTAAAGCACTTAATGTTCTTCTTTCCAATGACTTCCCTTCCCATGCTAATTCGGCACTCATGAGCATATTGTCCCTTCTTGTCACACTTGTAACACACAACCTCAGACTTTCCTTTCTTAGCAGCCCCACCCTTCTAAGCTCCCTTCTTATGGTAAAAATTTCTCTTCTGATTCTGTCCACCCTGATTCACTTCGTGCTTGTTATTACCGAACAAAGCACGAACCTCTTAATTTCACAAAGCCATCTCCATGACTACAACATTTCTCATTCCCTTTGATAACAGTGTCAATGGTAGCATACCCGTATATGGATAACTCCACAAATATGGTTTACTCAAGTACTGTCATATCATCTTGCACTAACTTAGCAAACTTTCTCAACATAGCAGATTTGGAAATTTCCGATATAAATCTTTCTTCAAACCTTTCCCTAAACTCTGCCCAAGTCAATGTTTTATTTTCTACCCTAACAGTTGCACTATTCCATCAGTACAATGCAGCTCCTTGTAGTTTCCTAGATGCCAATCTCCGCTTCTGTTCATCATTCAGACCAAGATTGGAAAAAATCCTTTCACAATGAAGCAACTAATTCTCCACTTCAATTTAATCCTCCATTCCAATAACTGGTTTCCTCCCATCTCTTGCATAGTCTCTGCTCAAAACTGCATAATTATTGACAATTTGGAACTTCCTGATTAGCTCCTCCAGCATTTCTACCAACTAATCCAGCAACTACTCCCGCTTGCATCATGTTGAAAAAGTACCGATACATTTCTCCCATATGAACCGGTGGTGTTTCTGTACCTATGTTAGCAGCGTCCGTCAACCTAGATTTCTCCAACGGTTGGGCCCGACGTTTCTATTGGCAGTGGTGCTTCCTCCATCGAGACTCGCTCTTTTGTTTCTTGCCTACATATCTTACTTCCTTAAATCCATATTCGAACAATGGCAAGATACGGAAGAATGGTCTAAGAGAGAGGGACAATAGAGGTAAAACGTATATTTATATATAGCAAATGCAAGTACGTTACTATCGCGTGATCCCATACCCCAATCTTAATTTTTGATTCATTTGGATTATGTACTCAAAAACTTCTTTTAAAGAACAAAATTATTTAGGTTTACATAAACATATGCTTTGATACCAAGTTGTAACATCCTCTATTTTGAGGCCCAAAACTAAGTATTACAAATGTTGCAGTCGTCTATAATATTAATTTCCGATGACAAAATATGGCTATTTAATGGTATCCATAATATCAAAAGCAAAAGAATATGAAATAATTTTAAACACAATTTCAAAGCAAACTTTCACATTTTATTTCAATGACAATATTTCATATTCGTTACATAATCCTAAATGTTGCTCATGTTCAAATAAAATATAATTATTACAAAATACTCCAAGAGTGACATTTGAAGACGCCCCCTTGGTAGACCAGAGTTAATAAATAGACGGATACATCTACTGTTAATACATGCATACAACAACTAACATAACATAGCGGACACTAGTAAGTCTCTTAAATAGCTAGGTTTGCCTCTTGCACGTCTCCTAAAGCTTTATTCGTCAAAACCTACATAACCCGTAAAGCCTTACTCCCACTCAATTCAAATCAATTTTTGGCACCCGATTAGAACCTGGAATTTTGATGTTTTGATTGTGATAACTATATAAGTAAATATTATATAAACTAGCCATACTTGCAATGGAAGATTTTTTTTTACTCGAGAAATAATTTAACAATTTGCACACCAGATTTTGGATTGAAGCTTCAGCAAAATATTTAGTCAAAGGTCTGAGTTTAGTAGTAAATTCATGTTAAAATCTCTCCAAGGTGGTATATGCATGCACACACAAAAGTTTATTTTTCAAAAAATTGCTCATATGCCAAAAAACATAAAATTCAACCGATCGAATAGTATGATTCAGTCGACTGGATTTTGTGCATATGCATAATTTATTTTGAATATTTAGATGGCTAAAGTTGTTATTTCAACCGGCTAAATTAGGACGTTTTTGAACTATTTTTTTGTTGGATCAATTTTAAATCCATTCAGTTGGGTGAATTCCTCCATTTCGATGGCTGAATCTTCATAACGGCTATATTTTGAAAAGATACTTCAATTTAATGAACAGAAATTGATTCAAGAGTTGCTTCTGTATCCTTTCATGGCTATCATTCACAAACAATTACAACTATTCAATCTCTATAAATAGTCAAGAATTCCATTGTTTTATTTACTAATATTCATTCTAATTCTCATTCTTATATTCTAAACTATCTTGCTCTAAACATTTAATATTTCATTCTAATCACGTATACATTCAAGAAAACTTCATTAGCGATTTAATATCCCGCCTTCATAAATTACACGATATGCCACAAAAGAGAAGATTATAGGAAGGGTGTATGTTATTGACTTATTAGTACTAATCAAGAGCATACTCAATCAAAAACATTTCTACTATTTGTATTGGAAGTCATGTTCGGTTGCTCAGGTGGTTGAATTCCTATTCTATTGCTCAGGCGGTTGAAGTCTTGTTCAGTTGCTCAGGCAGTGTAATACCTGTTCCTCCGGGTTAAGTAAGGGTTGATAATTAAATTCCAATAGGAGTTTGGGACTGGACGTAGAACGGAAAGTTCGAACCAATATAAAAATCTCTGTTTCCATTTACTTTATTATTTTCCCTTTATATTTATATTCTGCACAAGTAATTAGTTTAGTTAATATTCCATATTACATGATCCTTAGTCACTTTCACTTGGTATCAAAGCAAGGTCATCATATAACCATAACACAATTATTTGATATTCAATTAATATGGAAAATAACACTAGCACAAGTTTTATTGAAGGTCAATCCACTGCAAGACCACCACTATTTAACGGTTTTAATTACAATTATTAGTCAACTCGCAAAAGAATTTATATGTAGGCAAACAGATATGACACTTGGAATATAACTCAGGATGAATATATTATACCAACCATACCATATGCACAATGGTCAAACACATAAAAGACATATGCTACTTCACATGCAAAAGCCATGAATGTGCTATTTTGTGCTTTAGGTAAGAATGAATTTAATAGAGTTAGCATATGTACAATAGCTTATGAAATTTGGTGAACTCTTAAAGTTACACATAAAGATACTAATAAAGTTAAACAAAGCAAGATATCTATGATTAAAAATCAATTTCAAAATTTCATAATGAAATAAGATGAGACTATAAATGAAACGTATTCTAGATTTCAAGACACACTCACTATTGGCACTAGAGAAAATACACTGAATTTGATACTATCTTAAAAATCCTAAACTCTTTAATGGATGAATGGGAACAAAATTCTTGGCTATAGAAGAAGCTAATGATATTTCTACTATAAAACCTGAAGAGCTAAATAGGAAATCTCATGTCGTATGAATTAAACTTGCAAGCAAAAAGAGATCAAGCACAAGACAGAAAGACCATAGCATTCCAAGCCAAACAAGAAAATTCAGAAGAAGATGATATGGCTTTATTGCTAAGAACTTTAAAAAAAATTAAAATTTTGAAAGAACAAGAAATTCGAAAATAACAGGAGAGACAATACCAATAAACCATCAGTTTCAAATCTCGAATGTTATAAATGTCACAAAAAGGGTCACATAAAGAAGGACTGTCTTGATCGAAAGAAGGATAGGTACAAGAATAAAAAGGACAAATATAAAAAGAAGCCAGCATTCTCTGTGACATGGGATGATTCAGAATCTTCTTCCTCATCAGACAATGACTCCGACAGTGACTCCAAACAAGCCAATGTGTACCTTATGGCTACATCAGACGAAGTACCAACTAAGAAAAGAGGAAAGTAAATACTTGATAGTGGTTGCTCAAAACATATAATAGAAAACAAAGACACGCTAACTAACATTATCTACTCAGATGGAGGATCCATCACATTTGGAGATAATTCCAAAGGATATATATCGGCAAAGGCAATGTGAGCAATGATGGTACATCTAACTTACCTCTTATTACAAATGCTTTACTAGTTAAAAATTTAAAACATAATTTGCTTAATGTAAGTCAACTATGCGATAAAGGTTTTAATACATTTTTTTGAAAATAAATGTAACATATTTAACAAACAAGAATCTTATCTTTGAAGGAAACATAGAACGTAATATATACATATTAAATATTAAAGTTAATTATAACATTAATATGTGTCTAGTAGCCAAAGAAAATGAACCTTGGTTATGGCAAACGATTTTGTCATATAAACTTTAAAGCAATAACCAAATTATCTAAAAATAATTTAGTAAAAGGTTAACCAAAAATGAATTTTAAAGTAAATAGTATTTGTGATGCTTGTAAGTTATGAAAGTTAACCAAATGTACTTTTAAATCAAATAAATTATTTCTACACTACAAACACTTGAGTTATTACATTTAGATCTTTTCAGTCCAACTCAAGTTCAATCTATAAATCATATTAGATATGTCTTTGTAACTATAGATGATTTTTCAAGACACACTTGGACAATTTTTTTCATAAACTTTGCTAAGAGAATTCAAAATACTAAAAATATAAAAATTAAAAACATTCGTAATGATCATGGTGGCGAATTCGATAATGATATTTTTGACAAATATTGTAATAAGAAAAGAATTATTCACAATTTTTCATTTCCTAAAACTCCGCAATAAAAAGGAGTTGTAGAAAGGAAAAATAGAGCACTTCAAGAAGGTGATAGAACCTTATTAAATGGAAGCACACTACCTAAACATTTTTAGGCAAAAGCTGTAATAGCTGCTTGTTATGTTTTAAATCGAGTCCCCATTAGACCATTAACAAAACATACACCATATGAACTTTTTAATGGAAGAAAACCTAACATATCATATTTTAAAGTTTTCGGTTCAGAATTCTTTTTATTAAATACAAGAGACCAACTTGGTAAATTTGATCCAAAATTCGATGATGGAATATTCATTGGATACTCAAAACGAAGCAAGGCATATAGAATTTATAATAAAAGAACTAAAATAATCTTCATGTGTTATTCGATGAAAATTTCGAACTTAATAAAAATGAAGATGAAGAAATAATTCCAAAATCAAATATCGCAGACGATGATATTGAAAATATGGAAAATAATACTGAAACTGAAAGAGCAATATACCTAATGAAAATGAGATTCGATCTCCACCAAGACTACAAAGAAACCACCCAATTGAAAATGTTATTCGAGAAATAAATTTAAAGTAAGAACATGAAATCAATTAAACTAAATGAGTCATGTAACTTTTCTATCAAAAACAGAACCTAAAAATGCTAAAGAAGGCTCAAATGATGATACTGCATTATAGCTATGCAAGAAGAGTTAAATTAATTTGAACGAAATGAAGTTTGGGACTTAGTTCCTAGACTTGGTAATCAAACAGTCATCGGTACTAAGTGGGTTTACATAAACTTCGAGTTCAACCAAAAGCATAGTGTGAACAATAATATTCCATCTCGGTTTTATAGATATTCAGTGAGACCACGCCGTAGAGCGGAACAGGTTTTTTCTCACTAATATCCCTTTTTAAAATATATCTCTTGCAAATCAATTCCTACAACCAAACTTGTTAAAATAAATAATATAAACAATAATGTGCATGCATGCTACATAGGTAATCATGACTATCCATCAAATTGATGGACTATCCGTCCCAATGATTAGCTTTCACAGGATAACTATCAACCTACATGGCTGACTGGGGCCTACTAGATATACCAAGTTTTCTGATTGACTTTTAGAAGAAATATGGAATGTCTGTCCATATACACTTATCCTAGTATTACCCGACTATCTATTAATCTCATTGTTTTGTTAGGCTTACTATGAACCTAAAGATTTTGTAGGCCAACCTATAACCTACCTTGTCTTTATGTATTCCTTTCTATCTATAACCATACTTTTTGTCTTACCCTTGACAATGCCCTATACACTAGAATTTTGGACTTATATCAGCTAGGGGCTAACAGCTGAAGTATAGGGCACCTACTACACCAGTTCAATATGGTTTTCTAATCTCTGAGTCTAATTTATCCTATCACAATCTATCCAAAAGTGATAAGAACAATCATTTTAGTAAAATTATAGGCTAAATACCCTTTTCTTTCCTTTAAAAACACTTTCTCAATAAACGATTTAACCCTTGAAACCATACTTTTAAAACAAGAAATATGCCCTCTACTATATCTAAAATAATTATGCCATGATGTTAGCTTTTATAAAGTAATATTGATGAAGTTTTGAAGTCATTTAAGTCCATCGCCTTACAAAATCATAAGCTATAGAGCAAAACAATATAAATCTTTATATTGATAAAACACGACAACGGCATAGTCAACTAGGGTTTTCGTCCCTCAAAACATAAGCCATAGGGCCAAAACAACATAAAATATATTGATAAACGCAGCAAGGATATAGCCGAGGAGGGTCTTCGCCCCTCAAAATATGTTAGATCTTTCATTTAAAGGTATATAGTCAAATTCAACCACTTCGTATATCATATTACAAAGCCTTAAAAAAACTCGGCGGCATTGGTGGGTCTCGACGTCAATGCCTTAAAGAATATAAGCAGCGTCATTAGTGCTGAAGTGATAAAATGCAACAACATAGCCTTCTTTGAAAACATGCATTAAAGATTAAATGCAGAAGTTATAACATGCAGCATTATTAGCCGAAGTCATTAATATCGGCATAGTTGCTTATAGAGTCGAAGTCGATATGTTTAAAACATGCGGCATCATTATCACTGCTATAAATTACTTCAAAACCAATGAGGTCGACGACATTGTAGAAAACATGTGGCATAGTACAAAGTGACACATCAATAAGTTAAAGAAAGCAGCCTCATCCACTTCTAAGTTCATGACGTCGACTTTGATGCCTTACTTCGCACCTCAACCCAGGCCGATCCATTTCATACCAGCCTAATTTGGTATCTTATGCATCTCTTATGATTAACGTTGAAGATCCTAAAGCGGTACGGTGGAGGGGGGCGTCATTGACTTTGACGTGGCATTCTAGTAATTAACATAAAAACAAAGATTTCGCTACTAAAAGTGATTCGTTTTTTCCAACCCCTTATTTTCTGGCAAAAGCCCATTGGTTAACATCTTTCTTTATCAAATACTTTTCCGAAATCCTATCGCATCCTTGTCTTTCTTTTCCAAAAACATTTGGTTACATTTTTATATTAATGTTTTAATAATTAGTTAAGCTTTTCTAACTCAAATAATTCATAATATATCTTAAACACTTGGGAAAAATCAATAAAAAATCACCTTAAATCAAATTAATAATATTCTTCAACGTATAAAATTTTGGGGATGAAAAAAAATTTAATTATATTAAATACAAAATCTGAAATATCTCATTTTCCAACCTTAGAAAATTCACCAACTATTCCCATTAAATCATAAAATTATGAAATTAAAAACCCACTTCTAAAATAATGTTTCTAACATCGTATCAAAATATCAAGTCATTTGCATGTCATATGATAGGTTTTCTAACTCGAACGTATCATCTAATTTCATAAACAAATTCTATAAATTAACCAATAAGCATATAATCATTCAAACTATCATAGCATGGCATAATATAAGCAAAAGAATCGGACTTATGCTTAAAACCAAAAATAATAATTGAAACATGAGATGCATAACTATTATTCACCCTGAATGGTTTAAGAAAATTGAGACTTGAATTTGGTTTGATTCCATTAAGCTTCCTACTTGATTTCCTAGTTTTTCTTCTCCTTGGATACTTTGTTTATAAACGACCTTAACCCTTTGATTTTGTTTATAAACAATGAAGTGAGGAAGGAAATGAAAATGGATAGAGTTATATTTAGGAATTAAACTCTTTTCCTATTTTTCCCTCATATTATATCCTCCTTCTTATTAATGTTCTAATTGATTCATTAGTTCATAATTAAGGCTCGACCCATACTAATTGTCAAATCTCAATCTCCTTAAGCTTTTACTTTATTTTATTTAGTTTATCCAATTAAATCCCTTAAATTATGTTAATTAAAATTAGGGTTGTTATAACCAAACTGCACTACACAGGTTGTCCTTACCGTCCAACAACTAAGAGTGGAATACTAAAAGACTCACTGCTGCTTCCCCAGCACAGCCCCTGCTAAATTCCTAGTTTAGTTCGTTCCTTAAATTCTTTATCATTCCTTACTACTATGCTCCCTACGCAGTCACCTCTTGGTTCCCTTTTGGATTATTCTTTATTGAACTAGTCCCATCTACTAGTGCTCCCCAACATAGTGCATACTTAACCTCTCGTTAAGGTTTTCCTCCTATCTAATACTGCTTAGAATCACCCTACCACATTATTCCTTTAAATTGTTGGGGTAAACTTTAGGGACCCAACCACCCATAGTATTTAACAATTTAATTAATTAAGACTTGGACTACAAAGAAATAGCCATCCGTGGTCCCTCTATATTTATACTTATTTTTCAATCTGCTTGGAATACCCTACCACAGTAGACCATCAATAAATCCACATGTAGCCTCTGAACATTTTTTTAATTTGAAATTACTTGGACTACCTCACCATAGTCCCTGGAAGTCAAATGCCTCCCCTCACCTTCTCTGGGTGCAATCGAGTGAGCATCCTCACCCGGTGTCAATAACCCTTCCATCCTTATTTCTAGCATAGGTTTCCTTCCTCATATTGGCCTGGCTACTCCCTAAGTCCCATCTACTTATCCTATACTAAGTTTCATTTACAACTTTTCTTAGCGTAGTACCACCCTGCCTTAATACCGAGTATTTTCCTTTTATTTTCTTATTAAGTATTTACTTCCCATATATGGTGCAGTATGATCCCTTCATGTTGTGCACGGTTCTTACTTATAAATATAGTGTCGCCACCCAAACTATGTTTAGACAAACTCTGACACTCGTGACAATGCCTTTGCAGGTGTTGATATCTTATTCGTTCTTATTTTACTTTCTGTTAATTGCAATGTCCTTTTCTTTCTTTTCAGTATTAGTTTTGGATCTGGTTCCCCCCGCTTTTCCAACACTTGTTAATATATTTTTTCCATATAAATTGATTTTCATGCACCACCGTAGTTCCCCACTTGCCCCAACGTAGTATGTAGCCAATTAGGTTTATTTTTCCTCGTAGAAAATTCAAATAAATTTCAAGAAAATTTGCGAACACTTGTTCTAACGTGATTAATCTTCATGCGTTGGAACCAAACTTCATGGGTTCTCAACTGCCTAGATGCATAAGCAATTACTTTACCTTCTACATCAACACTGCACCTACCCCTAGAACCAACGCATCAGTATACATAATCATACCATCATTTTTTTAGATATTACTAACACTGGCGCATTCGTCAACTTATACTTCAGTTCTTGGAATGCCTTCTCACACTCCTACGCCCAAATAAACTGCTCACCCTTCCTGGTCAGCTTCGTCATCGGTGCAGCTATATGGGAGAAGTCGTTAATGAATCTCTGGTAGTGGCCAACCAATACTAAGAAACTTCGCACTTCGGTTACAGACTCAAGTCTCTTCTACCTATTTACTGCCTCCACCATCGAAGGATCTACAACTAACAGTCTTTCGAAATCACATGACCTAGGAACTTCACTTCCTTCCTCTAAATATGACACTTATAAAATTTCTCCTTTAACTTATGCTACCTCAACATCTCTTGCACAAGCCTTAGTTGAATTGCGTGCTCCTCCTCATCCTTGGAGTACACCAAGATGTCATCTATGAACACCAACACGTATCTATCCAGCTTATCTTGGAAGATCATGTTCATCAACTCTAAAAAGAATGCGGGCGCATTGGTCAGCCCAAATGGCATAACTAACCACTCATATGAACCGTACCTTATGCTAAACGCAGCCAAAGTAATACCCTCCTCTATAACTCCCAGCTGATGGAACCGTGTAGCCAAGTCCAACAACGAAAACACCTTAGCTCCACTTAACCAATCAAACATATCATCAATTCTCGACAAAAGGGTATTTATTGTTTACCATCCTCTCATTCAACTTTCGATAGTCTGTACATAATCTCGACGACCCATCAGACTTCTTCACAAATACCGTTGTTGCTCCCTATGGTGAACTACTTGGCCTTATGAAGCTCTTTTCTTTTAACTCTACCAATTTCTTCTTCAGCTCCTCCATCTCTTTTAGAGCCATTCTACTTAGAGGTCGACTTAACGGTTCCGTCCCTGGCAACAAACCTATTCAAAACTGCACCGCTCATAGGGGTAGTAACCTTAAAACTATTTCAAACACATCTCAGAACTCCTTCGCTACACATACTGCTCCAAGGTCCTCTTTTTCCAAAGTTAATGCAAATAAAATGTTCCAATGCAGTTCTCCATGTTCTTCCAAGATCACATACACTCTATCTCTATGTTCTGGATGACTCAATGTAATTAACCTCTCCGCGCAGTGCACCCTTGCTTTATACTTCTCCATTTAGTCCATCCCTAAAATAACTCCAAAGCCTATGAAGTTAAACACATAGGGATCGTAAGTAAACTTACACATGCTCAACTTAATACCTAGGTCGGTGCATCTCAATCTGAGAGTGGCATAACTTCCTATCGGATTTGCTATACTTATGGAAGTGACTAAGTAAGTGACTCCTAACACAAGTCTATCGACCAAACTTTTAACTATAAAAAATGTGTAGCTCTAGTATCAAATAGTACTCTAATTGAAATACCAAAAATCAAAGCCATACCTTCTAAGACTTTCCCCATGCCTTTTTCCTTGGTAGATAGTCCTTCCCTCGGTCCCTCCAAAATATAGACCTATGCTTTAAACACTAGGCGGTCCTTCTTTAGATGTCTCATCTTATCACACTTATAACACTTTACCCGCACAACATTCTTAGGCATAGAGCACTTCGAAGCATAATGTCCCTTCTATCCCTAGTTGTTGTAGACTACATATGCAATAACAATCTCTCCACCTTTTCCTTTTTGCCTTTGATGTACGAATTGAGTATCCTATTCGGCTCCATTTTGGGTCTTAACTCTACTCCTTTCTGATCTAAGTACTTTTCAACATATCTTCTACCCATGCCAACCACAAACTCAAAAGGAGATTCCAAATGAGCCATCACCTTATGATCTAGGCCTTACTTCAAGCTCCTAATAAACTTCTTGTTCTTCAACATTGGTCTGTTAATGATCCCTGTCATACTTAGCCAAAAGTTAATTCTGGATACACCCCTCAATTGTGAGGTCACCTTGCTTCAAATCAATAAACTCTCTCAACAGCACACTCTTTTTAGGTTCGATTATAAACTATGCCTCGAATCTCTTTAGACTTCTCTCAAGTGATTTCCTCCTTTGGGATCTCAACAACTACTATTTCCCACCAGTCCAATGCATCGTCCAACAACTGTCTTGATACCAACCTTCTCTTCTATGCATCAACCAATCCTAAGTCTTCAAATATGTGCTCACAACATCTTAACCAATTTAGTAATTCTACTATAGGCTCCTACCGTGTAAATGCCTTCCTTCCCAAGCATCTAAAATATTCGTTCATCTTTGGGAAACCTTCTCTCACCACTGCATGTCTTGGCTGAATTACTTCTAGTGTAGCTTCTCTCATCATCTGAGCCATAAACTGCCTAAATAAGACATTCACATCCATGCTTGACTCATTTTCAGGCGGTGCAGCTTCCTCTCCTACTACTTTGGGAATATCTCCTGTGTTTCCTCTATTGGTTTGTGTACTCTCAACCTCCCTTCTTACGCTTGCTCCACCTATCATAATTCATCCACTCCTTAGATCCATTTTGCTTCTCTATTAAGCAACTCTTCCTTAGAAATAGAAAGATAGAGAGTGAAACAATAATAGAAGGATAGATGTAACTTCCTATATATATATATATAGCAAAATAGAAGTACATTTATATATAATAGCACATCCCCTCCCTTGGGCGTTCATTTTTTTCTAACTACTAGTCCTACATATGCTCCTTCTTGCTTTATCTTACATAAATGTCCCTAACCTACGCTCTGATACCAAACCATAACATCTCCTACTTGAAACTCGAAGATGAACGCCAATGATGATGCAGCCATCATTAGAATTATCTTCCAACGACAAAATTGAGTTAGGTTTATTAAGTAAGCATAAATAAAGTAAATAGAGCATCTAAGTATTTTCATTACGTCAAGATTTTACTTTAACAATCTTTGCATATTCTTCGGCCATAATTAACCCCAAACATGCCTACGTAGGGGTCAAATATAATAAAAAATAAACATGGTAAGAGTCGGGTCCACGGATGATGATGTGACCCACACTTCTTAGTACAATGGAAATAAACAATCTTTATTCACTACCGAGCCTCCTACTTCATCTTCGATCTGCTACTGCGGTCCTTATTATACATGTCTATCCCATAAACTCTGCCAACTCAAACGAGTATTTGTGAGTTTATGGAGAAAATAATAATAAAAATACAGGTTAGACATAAATCCAGTGTGAATAATACTTATCCAAAATAATCACATAGTGAGACCAAACAGCACTACACAGATTGAGTTTCCCCTTAGTATTCAACAATCAAAAGCGGAACATTAAATGACTCACTGTTGCTTCCCCATTGCAGCCCCCACTAAATTCCTAATTTAGTCCATTCCTTAAAAATTTTAATCGTTCTTGACTACTGCGCTCCCTACGAAGTCCCATCTTAGTTACCTTTTGGATTATTCTTCATTAAACTAGTCACATCTACTACTGTGTCCTAATGCAGCACCTCATTAACCTCTCGTTAAGGTTTGTCTCCTATCTATTACTGCTTTGAATCTACCTACTGTAGTACTCCTTTAAATTCATTCGTCGGGTTGACTTGCGAGGACCTAGCCACCCACAATATTTAAAAATTTAATTAGTTAAGTCTTGGACTACAAAGAAACAGACACATGATGTCCCTCTATATTTATGCCTATTTTTCAATTTGGTTCGAATACCCCTCTGTAGTAGACCACAAAGAAACCCACATGCGACCTCTAAATATTTGATTAATACGAAACTCCTGAGAATACCCCACTACGATCCTTGGAAGTTGAATGTCTCTCCTCACCTTCTTTAGGTGTGCATTCAATTAAGTATCCTCAGTCGGCATCAATAGCACTTCCATCCTTATTTCTAGTGCAGGATCCCTTCCTCATATTGATCTGGCCTCTTCTTGTGTAACGACCCATAAACCTACCACTTTGAAAATGAAATATTTAATTTGTTTAAATATTCAAATGTAGAATTTTCATACTTAAATAATCAAGTATTATATGATAAATAAGAATGGTAAACTTATTTTTGATATTGAATAAAGATTTTGGATTTCCATTGTAAAATTGACAAAAGTCGAATTCCAATAGAGAAGATAAATATTCATGAAATTTGTTTAAAGGATAAATAATTCCTTTTAAATATATATATAATCGATATCAAACTTATTTGATAATAATAGTAATTTAATTTATAATGCTTTGATAAATATATAAAACTTGTTTTATAAAAATTGATAAATTTCGTCGCATACCGATAAGTCGATGTCATATTTTTACAAATAGATTTGGATATTATTTTATATTATTTTATAAGTTAAATATGCTTGTTTTAATTATTTAAAGATAATAAGAAATTTATTTTGAAGTTTGATTTACATAGATAAATAGTTTAACAAAAACATCAAAATGTGACCGTAAAACGTTTTGTTAAAAATCAACCTTTTGTCGATTAAAAGTTGTAGCAATGTTGTCCCACCTTTGTTAACATGTTTTAACATATATATTACACATTTTAATAACTGAGCATGTTTACTTTTACTAAAGAAGATTAGAAAACTTCTAAAAATCATTAGTAAAAGTAAGTAAGAATCAACAAAAGTAAGAAAAAGTAAACACCAAATCAATATCACATCAAAAGCAATATAATTATTATTTTACTTAGCTTAGTTCTTTAGGGATTAAGACATAAAGTAAGAAGTGAACGGATGATGTTAAGTTTTGAAAAAGTGGAGTTTGCCTTAGGTTGAAGTAAGGTTAGTTTGGTAATTTGGTAAGAGGTTATTTTGGTAAATTACCCACTTTTTTCTTTTTCTATAAATACCCACCTCCTTCTTCACTTTCATTCACATTTCTTTTTCTTATTTTCTCAAGCTTATTCATCTTCTTCCTCTTCTCTTTAATGGCTTCCAAGCCATAAAAAATTACAAAGAGATAATGTCAAAATATTTATAAAATATTCAAAAGAAATCAATGTTTATTATCATCAAATCGAACTCCTCTTTTCTCCGTATCTTACCTCTTCTTCTCTCGGCCATAACTTCTTCAAATGAATCAAAATACAAAATTATTTTTTAAATCATGTATTTTTCCAATGGCTGCAACTTTCATGTTGAACAGTTTGTCTCAATCTAAAGCTAACAACGTCAAAATACACTTCTTTCAGGTGCATTTTCTGGCCCAATTTTTAAGCCAGAGAATATGCCATTTTGTTTTGATCATAGCTTGATCATAGCTGATCCAAATTAATAAATTATTTTTCTAAATCGTATAAAATTCTAGTCGCTACAACTTTTATGTTGGTCACTTTTTCCATTTATGAGGTTTGCTATACCTGAAACTCAATTCTTTGAAGTGCATTTTCGGGCTTCAATTTTATCAATCCGACAATACCTCTTCTTCATTCTATCATATCTTCCTCAAAACTAATCAAAATCAAGCGATTATTTTTTTCAGATTCAAGAGAAAAGAATTTTCAACAACTCTTTAATTAACAAGTTTTTCAAATTTTCAGAGTAAGAGAGCCAAAAACGAGAGAGAAATGACCTATTTTTCGGGTCTAATTTTAAGAATTCAAGTTCAAAGCTCTACCGCTTCTTCTCTATATTTTCGGCCAAGCTCCATCTCAAGCCTCGACCAAGCTATTGGAATAAAGAGAGTGTTGTTTGCTAGTGTTTAATGGAGTAGGAATTAATTAGTGAAGTGTTGGTTGATTAGAATGTTGGTAGGAAGTTACCGCTTTGGTGTATGGTGACAAACTCTATTTAGCATCTCTATTTATATATATATACACACACATGTTTGATGATGTGTTAAGATTGTTGTGGATGCTTATATATGCTTTGATCATCAAGTATTGATTGTTTGATATGTTTGTTAAAATTGTTTTACTAAGTCACGTTGATACACGTCGATAAGCACAAAGGAAATCACTTTCCTTTTGAAAATGAAATGGTGTATATGGAATGCTTAAACCTTTTGGAAATAGTTTTAAAATGAGTTTGAAATTTTTTATAAACATTTAAATACGTTTAAAGAAATAAAGAAAGAAAATCAATATTTCATCTTGTATATTTTAAAATATGTACAAATCATTTTTCTAGAAAAATCGCGCTTTTGTAGTAAAGTGGCCAAAGTTTAAAACTGATGTTTTAAAAATATGAAATAAATTGTAAGAATGTTTTAAGAATGTTTTAAAAGATATTTAAGTAGAAAATATGGATATCTAAATGATATAAAAGTCGTTTTAAAGAATATAGCTTTTAAAAACGCTATTTGCAATACTTTTCGCAACGCTTTTCGCAGCAGTTTGAAATAACTTTTGAAATGCAGTTTTAAACTTAACAATTCTTTCCTATATATTTTGTGAATGATTTTAAAAGAATAATTAAGTCATTCAAAGATGATTTGGAAGTTTTAATGAGAGTTTGAATAAATAGGTAAGAGGAATTGTTTATACCACTTAAATAATAAGCGAAGAGGATTGAATATAATAAAAAACTGAGTAATGTGGAAACGACTAGTACATTTGTTCCGCTTGTGAGATCTAGGAAGATAAAACAAGGTGTTTAATTAAGGTTAGGGATGGAGCAACCAGTGCCCTGAATTTACCTGGCCTATGTTTTCTTTTCTTAGACGAAGGGTGTAACATATCGAAAGGAAAGCCTGGATGCTCTAAAAGATCATAATTAAGTTTTTCTAAGATAAAAGAAAAGAAATAAATTCTTTGAATTTATTATAAATGGTCTATGTATAAGATTTATAAATTGATATTTTATAAATAAAAGTAATGGAATTATAAAAGTGTTTTTTAAATATTAGAAATGGGATTGTAATCAATATATATATATATGGGTTTGCAATTGAAATTTAGAAAAGAATTTATAATGGATTTTATAAATAATAAGATTTGAAAGGAATGAATTTGTAAATAAGAGTTTTATAAGTAATTAAATTATAATTGGATTTTGACTTATAAATGAGATATAAATGGAATTTGTTAGTAAAGAAATTTTGTATATGGAAGTTTATAAAATATAAATGGAATTTATAAACACTGTTTTGTAAATCAGAAATCAATTTAGATTGATAAGTTAAATGCGAAAGTTTATTAAAAGAATTATATTCGTGATTTTGGACAGTGAATAATCCTTTAAATTAAATGGATGTTTTGGAAAGTGATATAATAAAAAAGGAATATTTTCCCTAAGTTAAAAGTTAAGAAAGAAATCTTTTATTATGATTTAATAAATGATTTGGAAATATTTTCCCTAAGTTCAAAGTTAAGCTTGAATATAAGAAATCTTTGATTAAGATTTAATAAATGATTTGGAAAAGTTTTCCTATGTAAAAGAGAAAATGATTTGGAATTATTCCAGGATTTAAGAAAGGTTTAAATAAACCAAACGATTTGATAAACGAGGCTTAATGATTTCATATACATTTGAAAAGAAAATGGAATAAATTGAAAAGAATATATCTAAGAAAGATATTTTATAAAATATGAAGTAATTGATTGATGATTGATATCCACATATGAACTTAACATCTTTTAAATCGATAATTGGCTTCGAAGGAACCGGGGTCGGATTTGGGTAACTCCTATCCGAAAACCACTTCGAACCAATGAATACGTTCGAATGTGAAGATATGTTGAAGATGATGATTATTGAAGACGTGGATCTTCATAGCGTGAGGACTGCTTGTTGACTTGCTTTGGATAGCTTCCATTATAGAGTTATATATAGCAGTGGTCTCTTCGTTGTGGAGATTTTTCGAATTGCAAGGACTACTCGGTACTAGTGGTAGTAGGAGAGTGCCTTCGGTTTGTTATCTTCCTTGACAACTTGTATGGATGTTTGTCTGACATTGCATTTCTAAAGATTACGTATATTGTTACAAATGTACATCAGTGGTGGCGGAGAAGGCAACTTCTCTTAGCTTAACACCCTCCTTGAGACATACGAGCTTAAGGGTTGTATTTTTGTGGAAGGCAATTAGTAGTTAACAAAAATGGAAATATTGCATTCAGAGATATGATATGTGCTATGTGAAAAGGTAATCGTTGCCTCAAGCCTCATCAAACCGAAAATGACCGAAACAGGATTAGATGCAGCAAGGCTAAATGGTTCATTCCCATGTAGGGTATGATCATCCCCTTCTAGATATATTTCTTCCCGCTATGACTTCGGGATGTAAATTAATGTGGTGTATGGAAACAAGCGCTCGGTTAAAGGTCAGTAATGACCAAGGGATGACATATTCGGTACTATCTAGTTACAGAGGTAGGACAGTCTTGTGTTGGTAGAGGGCAGATGTTCTATGCCTCGGGACATCCATCTAAAGGTGTACCCATTTCGGAAGGTAGATCCTTCACCTGGTCATTTGTATGGAAATCCATTCTCCAATAAGAACCTGCGGTTTTGTTTGTATTGGCGTAATGAATAGCCTCAAAATGCTATATAGGTAACTATTTCGAATAAGATTAATAAGTTTATTTGCAAATATTTTCAAAGAGATGTCGTTAAAAATAATATCAAATGTTTTGATATAAAAGTGTTTTAGTTATCATAAGGTAAAAACCCGTCTGTGTTTATGTATGGGCGTGGTCTTATGAGATACTCTTTATTTTCAAAGGATTTTATTCAAAGGCTGATATCTGACACTGACATTTATATTTGAGTTTCTCACGCTGGTTTATCAAGTCTGATCCGGGTATTTTCAATACTCGGGTCAGATCCAAGTAGTTTCAGGTTTAGAGATGGTTGGAGTTTCCAGAGGAAAGATGGACATATTCATCTACGTATGACATATTCTATTATCCGCTGTGCTTTGTTAGTTTTAGTTTGATGTTTATCTGCAATTGTAAGGACATATATTTATAATTGTCCAAGCTGAATTTAGGTTAGACTTTGATATATGTATTTAAAAGTTTTCCGCTGTAAAGATATTATTCAATATTATATGTTATTCCATTCGTGTGAGATTCTGTTCTGTCTTATTTTCTTTATTACCCTTCACGTTCCAACTTTTCGTGCCATTTGAGTTGCAAATGTGTGGTTTATTGTCGATTTAAATGGTATGGAAAACGGACTATGACACCTTGGGTCCTATTTACTTATCCTTAATAAATTATGTTTACAACTTTCTTGGCGCAGTACTACGCTACCCCAATACCAAAGTATTTCCATCTTCTTCTCTTATTAATTATTTACTTCCCATTTGTAGGACAGTATGATCCCTTCATGTTTTGCACTGTTTTTTTATATAAATATAGTGCCGCCAATCCAACTCGGTTCAAACAAACTTTGATGTTCCTGACAATGCCTTTACACATGCTGATATCTTATTCATTCTTATTTTACTTTATGTTAATCATAGTGTACTTTTCTTTCTTTTTAGCAATTGTTTTGGATCTGGTTTCCCCTCTTTTTTCCTACATTTGTTAATATATTTTTTCCATATAAATTTATTTTCATGCACCACCACAGTTCCCCACTTGCCCGAACGTAATACTTAGTCAATTTGGTTTATTTTTCCTCATTTAAAGTCCAAATAAATTCCTAGAAAATTTAGGAACACTTGTTCTAACATGATTAATCTTAATATGGATTTTTAAGGGAATTTTCCTCGCTTATTTTCTAGTTGGGCACCTTCAATAAATTGTGTAAAATTGTATAAGCTCAAGTTCTCAAAACAAAAGGTCATTTCTAAAATCATGATTAAAATAGGATATAAAAATTCCATGGTCTTTCAAAATTATTAAAGTAAGGAAAATACATCAAAGCTTCCTATGTTTATCCATCCTTTCCCAAAAACATTCATTAACCCTTTAAATTTGTGTGTAAGATTCGTATGAACCCCATCATACTAAAAACATATAGATCTAACCGAACCAAATATATATAAGAGAACGGTTTAGAAATGTTAAGTATTACTCATCTAGATCTTCTAAGTATCTTATTTTTATTTACTAAATCCTTCCTTAGCTTGTGTTTTGTTTATCTTCTCTTATTTGTTCTTCCTAAGCCACCATTAAAGTTTCTTCCTAGCATTTTATTTTATTTGAGTAGTAAGAAAAGAATGAATAAAAAAGAGTAATGTTTATTGTCCCACAAAATTTAGGCTTTGGCCCTTCTAGCCCTCCACTTATAAATTCATTTCCCTTTGCTTCTCTCATTTACCTTTCCTTAGCCGTTTGATTAATTAAGTTCTGGCATACACCCTCAGCAAGTACATCAAATACAGTACTTGATCCATCAATCGTAAATGAAAGACTTTTTATCCATTCAACCTTTAGTTCTGGCATATACCGCTTCAGCACGTTAAAAACCTATTAAAACATCAAAAAAGAAATGATAAGCAACAATATACACTGGAAAAGAGATAACAGTGGAATACATAAGGCAAAGTTTTTATTGTGTAGAATAAATTGGTCTATCTATCTATAGAAACACAGTTACATAATTGTCCATATATGATAGCAATGATCTCTTTTTTATACCAGTAAAACCCTACCCACAAAAATCAATATTTGTATATACCATGTTTAATTTTGTATCACGTCAAAAGTTGGAAATTAACCATTATTTTAGACTCAATCAGCAAGGTGCAATTTGAATACTGATATCTAACCATCATATTCATGAGCCAATTATTACTTCAATGTTACGGTGCTCTGAAGGTGATAACCTATGATGCTAAACTAAATACATGTATTGATTTATGATGGATGAAGGATGCCATACAGGAATACAACAATGACATTAAAATTCATAAGAGTTTAAAAACTATTCAGAAGCTTATAGAATTTTGTTATAGTTGCATATTCTAAAATAATATCTCAAAACTCCTTAATAGATGCACGGGGTTGTAAATTTTTTTTGTTAAATTTTGGTTCTTATCGATAAGAACACGCATGCTTTTCACATGTTTATATTCGCCTTTCTACAAGTAATTATTTTCCATCTCACTCAGACTTGTTTTGATTGAAAGTGAACCAAAGTATGCAAGTCAAAAACTTGATTGTATATATGAAAATGGTAAACAATGCCTAATTCCAAAATGCATGGTATGGAGCAACTATTTGATCGTTCGGGCATGTTATATAGCAAGCTTACAAGATTTGTGCTGAGAATACTAGGAATAAGGACAAAGGCGAATAAGAAGCAGCAAGAACTAGGACCTGGCGACCGATAACACCCAAATATGCAGAAATAGCAGCAACAATTTATCCTTTGAGAATGACAGAGTCAAACGCCTTGTTGTTGTCAAGTTTGAAGATAACACAAGATACTCTTTGAGAATGACAGCGTAAGATGGTTTCTTGGGCCATAACGACATAACCAAGTTGTTATTATTATTTATAAATCTTGCTGTAGAATGGTTTCCAAAGTCAAAAGCCTTGTTGTAGGATACGCTTATTTAATATTTATAAATCTTGGTTAATTTATCATTAGTTTAAATCTTAGTTATTAAGATTTAGTTATATTTTCTATTTTTATATACTTAGTTAATTTGTATAAACTAAACTTATTAATTTTTATTAAACTTAATTAACTTCGTTAAAATAATTATATACTTATTTAAAATATTTGTAAACCTTAGTTAACTTATTATTATTATAAATCTAAGTTAATAATAATAATTACAATAGTAACAATTATTGTTGTTGTTGTTACTATTACTATTATTATATATATATAAGTTTGGTTATATTTTACTCTTTTACGTACTTATTTAATTTCTATAAACTAAACTTGTCAATTTTGATAAAATTTAGCAAACTTGGTTAAATTTTATAATACTTAGTTAATTTTTATAAAATTATTTAATATTTATACATCTTAGCTAACTTATTATATTATTATTATAAATCTTAGTTAATTATTATTGTTATTATAGAAGATTTAGTTATATTTTATATTTTTATATACTTATTTAATTTTTATAAAACTTACTTATTTAAATTTTTATAACACTTAATTAATTTTTGTAAAATTATTCAATATTTTTAAATCTTGGTTAACTTAGTACTATTATTATAAATCTTAGTTAATTATTATTACAAATACTTAGAAGATTTAGTTATATTCATATTTTTTTATATACTTAGTTAATTTTTATAAACTAAACTTGTTAATTTTTATAAAACTTAGTTAACTTAGTTAAAGTTTTATAATACTTAGTTACTTTTTATAAACTTATTTAATATTTATATACCTTAGTTAACTTATTATTATTATTTACATTTTTATAATACTTAGTTAATTTTTATAAACTTATTAGTATTTATCAATCTTAGTTAACTACATTATTATTATTATTGAAGATTTAGTTATATCTTTATACTGCTTGGTTAATTTTTATAAACGTATTGAATTTTTATAAAGCTTAGTTGATTTTTATAAACTTGGTTAACTTATTATTATTATTTTAGACTTGTTTAATTTTTATACTATAATATAATATTCATAAAACTAAATTAACTTAGTTAAATTTTAATAATATTAGGTAGTGGTTTTATTTTTTATATTTTATTATGTTAGCTGTAATTTGATGTATATATTAATGAAATGGAACGGTTATATATACATATATATGTGCAGTTTAATAAGCAAACAAATAATTAAAATATGAGAGAAATAGTAATTGGGTAGTGTTTAGTGCATGCAAAGTTGTGTTTCAATTGTCAGGCCATAATATTAAATATAAAGTGCCACTATATTAGGCTATGGGATTCAATGATTAATAGAAGAAAAAAGAGCATAAAGTGATCTCAAAAATAACATTCATAACTTGTTACCTGTCCTTGGCGATGATGATGAGCACAAGCTCTCAACATTTTCACGATAACATCTCAGGCAAGCTGAAGTGGCATTTCTGGAGACAATTTCTAGGATAGAAAGGAATTAGATGTGAATGAAATTTTACATATACACACACAGTTGAATTACTTTTTTTATGGAATGCAGAACGCCTGTTTGAATTTGGAACAACGTCCATAGGTGCTGAAGTAAATGACTCGTTCCCTTTCTAATAGAGGTTTAGTTTAGTTATACCAACATGCTCGTTCAAATTAGATGATATGTGCAATGAACTGCGATTGGTTTCACAATAGAAGGTGCACTGTTGATATTCATAGGAATAGGTGCAGTAAGTTCATGGTATGATTTACTAAAAATTTAGTTGGCTCGATTTAAGATCATTTCAGTTCACTTTTTCAAACCTTTATCACGGTGGTAGAAAGAGCATGTTTCTGTAGTAAGTTTCAAAATAGGTTTGTTTCAATTATAATTCACCAAACAAGCCTTAATGATGAATATTTCCTTTAGTTGATATTCGACCTAATTATGGATGACCACTAGCCTTAAAACTAGATTCAAAAATCCTGGAATCAAATCCCCTTACAACGAATTACTGATTACCAATTATTTTATTTTTAAAAAAGAAAAAAGGGAAAAGAAGCACAAGGATTATGTTAAGAGACAGAATAATGATTTAGTATACTCACCAACAGTAGCAGTGTTATAGGTAGACATCCAACTGTATTAGCATTCAAATTACCAGTGATGGCTAATAAAAGAGTCAGTTTACAAAAAAAAAAAAAAAAAAAAAAAAAAAAAAAAAAAAAATTACCAGTGATGACAGTTTTTCCCATGCCATCACCCAAGAACACCAAATTTGTCTTCTCAAATGGCACTCTCACAATTTCCTTGTACACCCCTTGTTTTATGTAAATTACATCGGTCAGACCAATCTGGAGCTGCATCTACAACAGCTTGAACAGTCTGATATTGGCACCCACTATCATGTACATATACATTTGGCACTAGATCAGTTGAAAAACTGGTTTGCGACCCAACGCCTGCATTTCCAGGCCCCCCGACATATGTTCCCCAGTAATTGTCTCTTTCTGTTTGAGGAGGACCTCATAATGAGGTGTAATCTCCGTAGCATTGGAGTGAGGTTATCATAGACAAGGTGTTACTTGTTACATTGGTAATGTGGAGTATGAATGACATTGCATCTGCAACCTAACATATGTTGATGTAGCCTGTTAGTTTTCAAAAACGTACACATTTTTTTTTTCAAATATAGGTTCTTTTAAAGTTATAGTTTACAAGTAAAACATATTGGAACATCAATTTTATGGTATTTTTTTGCTTCCTATAAATAATAGTTATTTCCATACGAAATATGAACAAATGTTCCAAAAAACATACATACTTTGCTAGCACTGTCAATTGTCATGTGTGTGTAGCTGGAACGACTGGGTTTTTACTTTATAAAATGCATGGGTCTAAACATATAAGGTGGATATTGGGTTGCTGCAAATGGTTTAGATTATTCCCACATACTCCCCCGTACTCTTGATTTGCTGGTTGAATAAGCAAAACCGATATATCATACACAAATAATTGAATTTTTTTTCAATTTTTGGATAGAATTTGTAATTCCGGGTACTGGCATACATCAAACATGTTATTATGATGTTAAATACATCTGGCAAAGCTTGATATATTACTTACACCTTAATAGATAGTAAATCAAAATTGTGTACTGTATAAATTAGGAGCCTTTGTAATAGTTGATATTTTCATGTCGACTACGTGTTTATTGATTATGTGGAAAGAAAATAACTGCTGAATTTTTAACCTGCTACAAAACGAAATTTGATCACCTATAAAGACAATTCAGGGTTGTTTATACATGAAAACAAGCTGCTTGTGTAACTACTACACTAGAACTATCGGCAATAATATAAAAAGTGCATGTGTCAAGTAAGATAATAAGTAGATACACCTACTCCGTCCCGTCCAGTTTTTTGATATTCTGAAAGTAATTCTAAAAGAAATTTACTTTTCTCCTCTTTTTTTAGTGCAATTATTTGAGCATGAAACCATTAACAACGATCTACAGGTAATAATCCTTATTTCAAGTTTAGTAAAAAGAAAAAAAATAGATTCCTAACTGAGCGCTCTCATATTCTCACTAAACATTAAATGGCAAAAGACAGGCCTAAATTACACAAAAATTACAGTCTTTTAGCCAACAAGAATTAGATCCACTGAACCCCATCGCTAAATGAGCAAAACGCTGATTAAGTCGTACAACAATAAAACTATAGGAACCTTATTTCTAAAACCAATTTGAATCATATTTGTCAATTCAATTCTCTAAAGCAGGAGGATCGTGAAAAGTTCATTGATGTTAGTACTTAGTGGTAGTTCTATACCTTACTCAACGAAGGAAAATTTATGTTTACGGAGTTCATATTCTTAGTTCTCATTGACCATACCTTAATCAAAATAATGAAACATTTATTTTGAGATTTGACTCCGCCATCAAGACTCATACAATGAAAGAAAATGACACAAGAAAGGGAGAATTAGAATGGATAGCAAGGTGTTAAAAGATATTACAACGATAGTTTAAACTGCAAGAAAGCCAAACAACCCATGATGAAATTGTAAGCCAAAAATTGAAACTAAAATATAATCCATAAAGGTAAAATTATGTTACTGGTTTAAATTATTGATGAGCTGAATGGACACGAATATTAGACAGACATAGAAGTTGAGATTATTGAATGAAGCGCTTGCAATATATGGATTAAAGAATCAAATAATTTTGGTGGTTCGGCTTATTTCAGGACATATCATTTAACATTATGAATGATTGTTTGCAACTTAGTTAGAGTTTGGAGGATATAGAGAAGAAGGAAAAGATCTACCAGAATTCACAATATTTATGCAGCCTTATTTTAGTTTATTATCGTGTATTCATGTTTAACTTTATATCCAAGTTCAAAGTTTTTCTATTTCATGTCAGTTTTATACTCAATCTTTTTTCAAATATAATGTTTTTGTGTTTTCCGACTAAGATTCGCGTAATTTAAGCAAACTAGCGTGTTTTTACTATTCCTCTTCCTTTTGATGTATTTAATGACTTATTTGGCAAAGCTTACCTCATGCCATACTCAGTTCAAGGAGTTCTGTAACGACCCTGAATTTTTAACTATTTAATTTGGGAATATTTAATTTATTTTAAATATTTGAATGATGGTTTGGATTGAATTTCAAATTATCAGGATGAATTTGTGATTAAAATTTAGGATTTAATCTATTTAAAAGTTGAATAGAAATTTGAATTTTTACTTTGAAGTTGAAATTTAATATTGAACTTATATTTTAAATTTGAATAAATGATTTAGAAAAATAATTTGAAAATATAATATAAAAATAAATAAAAATATATATATAATAAAATAAATAAAGAACATATATTTAGTTAAAATTTTAACAACATAATTATAACAAAATAAAAGGGAACTAATTAAATTTAAAAAGAAAAAAAAATAAAATAAAAATAAAATAAATAAAAAGAAGTAAACATTACCTTACTTTGAGCATTCCTCCATACCTTCAACATACCGTGTTCCATGCCGTGACCATGCTTTTATTCACGCCTTCTTTTCTATTTTATAACCCGACCCCTCTCTTCCCATTATTCATTCATACGAAAAAAAAAAAAACAAAAATGGCCGAAGCCTAGAATGAATCGCGAGCACGCAACTGGGGGTTTCTCGACGCGGCGATGGGTTCAGACCAGGGGAGGCAAGTGGCGACGTGATGCTCGCGAATCGATTTGAGATCGATTAAATTTAGGGTTCAAGCAACTGAAGAGGAAGGGGGACGCGAGTACGCGCGCGCGATGGGTCCGGCATCGCGACTGTTCGTGGAGAAGCGGCGGCGATTCAAAGGCGACGCAGGAGCTCAAGCTGACGGCGGCGATGCGTTCGTGAAGGAGGCGGAGGCGCGTGAGCGCGGCGGCGCACGATGGAGTGAGGGGGAGGTTCGAAGCTAGGGTTCGTATTGGTTTTCGAGCAATGCGAGGTATATTTATTCCTTTTATTTGTTTTATTTTTCAAAATTTTTAAATAGATGGTTACAGTGGAAAAAAAAAATATACGTATAACTTTTACAGTAAAAGCAGAAGAAAAAAAAAATTTCTCGCTGTCTATTTATTGCAGAAAATAAAATATATAAAGATGTGATTTTGAATCTATGAACATTGTTTTATAAGTATATGTATACATATGTAGTTTGAAAAGTGAAAGGTTTATTTAATGGAAATTTAGTTTAAATTTAACTTTTGGTTAATTTAATAATGGAAAACATAGTTTTAATAATAAATCGAAATTAAATAAAATTATTAAATGGAAAAGGTTAAAAAGAATTTAGTTTTAAATTTAGATTTTAGTTACAATAATTTATTAAGAAGAAATTGGTTAGACCATTAAATTTATTAAAGAAAATTTATTTAAAATTCAAATTTGATGATAGAATGATTTATTTAAGGAAAATTGATTTTTAAGTTAAATAAAGAAATAAATTAATTAAGTTATTGAAAGGTAAGTGATTTTTCACTTAGTCCGAATATTCTATTTAAAAAGGAAAAATTTATTTATAGCAAAATTAATAGTTAAAAATCAAAATCTATTAGTTGATTTAATTTATAAAAAGGAAATTTAATTTAAATTGGAAATTTTTAGTTAGAATTATTTTAAAAAGGGGAAAGTTTGTTAACTTAATTTATTTAAGTAAGTTTAGTTGAAGTTAAATTTGAATTTGACAAATTGTTAAGAATAACATGTTTGAAATTAAAAGGAGTTAGTTAATAAAGTTTATTAAAAGAAATTTAAATTTTAGTTAAATAAAATTTTAAAGAAGAAAATTTGTTTAAAACAAAATTTTTAGTTTAAATAAATTTATTAAACGAGAAATTGGTTTAAACAAAACTATCAGTTAATTTAAACTATTAAAATGAAATCACCAATGAATCGAAATTATCAATTGAAAATTTATTATTCGATCTATTCGAATATTAATAAATTGTATAAAATTGTTATACAAGGTATAAATGAAGAAATCAAGTTGAATTGGAAGTGGATGGCAAACAGGAATAAAAGGTGAGAACTTCTCACTCAAAAGGAATTTCTATTGTTTATTTAAATTTTAAATAGTTAAATTTAAAATTTATTGACTGTGTTGATTGAATGCTTGAATGATGATTGTTATATATATATATAAATATTGGATGTGAATAGACCCTATACGCCGTTAGTAAGCGGAGGTTATTTATTACACACATATACCGCGATATTCCACCTTGAAGTGGAATTGGTATTATATTATATATATAGCAATATATATATATTGGCATATGTATATATTGCAGTTGATTGATTTCCCGCATTTCTTTTTAGCGGATGAGACCCTATGCGCCGTTAGTAAGCGGATATATATTTATAAAATCCCATATACCGCGATATTCCGTCTTGAAACGGAATGGTATTGTGCTAATGTCTGTGGATGCAGGGAAACAGGTTGGAGGGATCCAACTGGATTCCTCACAAATATTTATTGATTTTAAATATTGTGATGTTTGATTGTTTATCATATCGATATATGATATTGGAAAATCGTGATTGACTATTTGATGTGTTGCATCATCGGATCCAATTTTTGAAATTTAAAAACAACGATTTTAATTTCTAAAGTGATTTTTGAAAGCATACGTTTATAAAATATTTTTGTAATTGATTCATCTTAAATAAATAGACGTTATAATTTTTATGTTATAAAAATTATGATTTTTGAGAAATATGGTTAAAAGTTGATTTTTGAAAATATGGGATTGATGATTTTATAAAATAGTTTAAACTGAGATTTTTGAATCTATTATAAAAAGTTTAAAAATAGGATTTATGAAATTGGATTATTTTATAAATCAAAATGATGGAATTCTAAAGGAGTTTAAAAGATGTTTTAAAATAATAATACAAATTCATTTGTATTAAAAGATTTATAAATTAATATTTATAAATTAAAAGTATTAAAAGTGTAAAACGAACTTTTCTAAGCGTTAGAAAGAATTGTAAATGAATTTCATAAATTGGAATTATAGAATTATAACGGTGAAGTTATAAATAGAATTTTATAAGCAGTAGGTTTATAAAATTTATAAAATTATTAAAGGAATGAGTTTGGATAAATAAATGAATCTTATAAGTTATAAAATTTATAAATTTGAGAAGTTCAAAGAAACAATTTTGTAAATAAATAAATTATAAGTATTTGACTTATAATATGAATTTTTAGTATATCATTGTAATATGAATTGAGATAGGTTAATAAAGAAAATTTATAAAAGGAAGTTGATATAAAATAAATAGAATAGAATTTATAAACATTGTTTTATAAATTCAAAATGACCTATTTGATAAGTAAATTGTTCTAATTTATTTATGGAAATATATTCATGTTTTAGACGGTGAATAATTCCTTAAACTAAAATGAATAGAAGTGATGAAATTTATTAACAAAGTATATTCACGTTTTTGAATAGTGAATATTATGTTAAAGAAATTATTTTGGAAGTGATGTTTGAAATGGAATTAAAACGATCTAATGATGTTTTAAAATATGTTGAGATTCGAAATCATAGATTTCAACATTTATTGTTGAAATAGATGTTTTCGA
The DNA here is from genome assembly GCA_030765085.1 of Allium cepa. Taxonomy (NCBI): domain Eukaryota; kingdom Viridiplantae; phylum Streptophyta; class Magnoliopsida; order Asparagales; family Amaryllidaceae; genus Allium; species Allium cepa. Next base: position 578,933,132 of record CM060942.1, read on the forward strand.
GAAATAGAAGGAAATAATAGATTATAACACTGTTGTTATAATAGATAATTTCCGAAAGGAAATGTTTTGTATAGTATCGGGATTTATATATCTATTTTTTTTCGAATCCCTATACTAGTGATTTTGGGTTGTCGTAACGATGTTTTACGCAACATTCGTTTTGGCCCAAATAAATATGATTAAGTGAATGATTTCCTTAAAGAATGAAATATATACTTAATTTCGATTAGAGTATACGGAATATTTTCCAAGGTTGAAAATAAATAAAAATTTGTGAATTACTTATAAGATAAATAAGTATGGAAATGTTTTCCAATATAAAGTGAATATGTTGAGAATTTATCTTTCTGAAGATAAATTGAAAATGAATATTTGAAATCATATATTCATAAATATTTTGGAAATATAAATTCAATATGGAATTTATAAATGGAATTGGGAAAATAGGTTTGAAAGTAAATATTGATTTATTTTTTTGAAATATGGAAAGTTATATCTTCTAAAGATATTTTGGAATTAAATATTTGGAAAATTATTTGGATGCTGGTGATGTTGGCATATCCATTGATAGTTCAATAACCGACTATCGATATTTACCTTTAAATAGGTATTTGTTGTGAATTTGTTTGAAATTGAATGCCACACTTATTTTAAAAAAAAAATAAGCGCTCACTATTCGGGTTAACCGGGAAAGGACCATGGGGTCGTATAACCCATTCCGAATATGTGATACGTCGTTATAAATTGCATTCGAAGAACGGTGTTGAAGACCGGATATTTTCAAAAACGCAAGGGTTTCTTGTTGATTGTCTCTGCACTGGCTGATCCCCGGTATAGAGATCTCCATAAGTGATGGGAAATCCGAACGTGATTAGAAATTATTCGGATTGCAAGGACTTCTTTGTAAGTGCCTTCGGTTCTGTTCGAGCCCGGAACAGACTTGTATGGATTGTATGTCTGACATTACAAGTTGAGAAATAAAGCCGATTTCTTTCAAATATATTTCTGTGGTGGCGGAGAATTTATTTTTTCAGCTTAACACCCTTCTCTGAGACGTACGAGCTCAGAGGTTATATAGTTGAAGTTATCAGCGATATATTCCCAGTTTGGTAATGTGACATGCTGAGTGATGCTGAAATGATCATTGTGTTGATTATTGTGATAGGATCATTTATTTGATCGTCTATCTTAGTGATCATTGTGTTGATCATTTGTTTGACCCAAAGCATGGCTTTTGTATAAAGTATGTTTTTTGTGGACGTGAATTCGTCGAGCCTCACATCCCGGAAATGGTCAAAACAGGAAAGATGCGGCAAGGTTATTAGGGGTTGCTGTAGCTCCCCTTAGGGTATGTGCATTTCCTTCTGGAAAGGGGTGGTATCATGGTATGGAGCCCAGATACTTACTCATGTTGAAAACACTCTATTTATTATGGTGTGATGTTGGATATCGAGCACTCGGTTGAAAAGGTCCTAAAGGACCGGGGAATGGCGTGCTCGTGTCAGTAGTTACCCAGTTAAGGGGTAACCCGGCCTTGTGTTGGCAGAGTTCCGGTTTGGTTCTCGGGGGTGTCTTTCCAGAGGCATTCTCAGTGGCAATAGGAAGTTCCTTGGCCTGACCATTTGTTGGAAATCCAAAGAAACAATACGAAACTTGTACGGTTTTAGTTGTAGAACCTGCCATTTAATATGGTAGCTATTAGTAGGCATAATATAATGGTACCTATGCTGGCTAAGATTTATATCTTTACTTTCGAAAGAATTTGTTTCTACACTATGCACTAATAATAATATCAAAATTGATTTGATTTTAATGCGTATCAAGCATCTTTGACTAACATAAGAAGAAATCTTCCCCAAGTCTGCGTTTGCATTGTGTGTGTGGCGGGAGGTCTTATGGTAGTCTCATTTTTAAAAGCATTGCGAATTGAAATAAAAATATCTCTCTATTTTGATTTTAAAGTTAAATAAACTGTTTTGAGTTCTCGCACCAGTCACATGACTGACTTGGAGTTTATTGTTTTCCTTCCTAAACTCTGGGTGCCCACCAATTTCCACACGGGCAGTCAAGAGTTAAGGTTTATCAGGATATTCTGGATATTCAGGAGTTGCTGGAGGCAAGCTGGATGGCATGGCGTATTACTAGTTTATATAGTATTTCTTTTTCCGCTGCACTGTTGATGTTGTATGATGTTGTACACTCTGATGATATGATGTAATGTAATAACTGATATAGTTCTTTGTTTAAAGATTATTCATTTATTATTATATGTTGTTCCGCTGCGAATTGTGAGATTCTGATGTTGTTCTTTCTGTTCTGTTGTTCCTTTCTGTCAGTTCTATTTTAAAAAAAAAAAATTCTATTCTCTTTTTTCTATTTTCAAATTCTCTATTTTCTATCTTCTTAACTACTCTTCTCTCTTTTTCTTTTCTTAAAATTCTTTTAAAACCCCTAACTATTCGGTTTTTCGGCAACGAAAATCCGTATACGTTACATTTGGTATCAGAGCTCTGATGGTTAAGCGACAACCATGGTTCTGATGGGTATTACTCGTTAGAAATAGAGTCAGCAGTACTCTAGAATGAGTTTGAGTGTAATAATAGATATGAGCGCGTATTTGTTAGTAAATATAAAATTGATTTATATTATAAAATATTTTTGCCCAAAACTATTTTTGGTATAGAAAAAAAGAAATGATTTTCTATGAATTATTATAGTATATGGTTGCATGATTGTTAGAAGTAATAATATAGAATTATTATCACTAGTATATGGAATTAAATAAAATGGATTGAACTCAAGTAAACTAACTTGATAAATTATTAATTCATGGACTAATGAATTGGAATTTGAATTGGTTAAATTAAAAGTTTAGTCGTAAGCTAAATTTGAAGATAAATTTGAATTTGTATAAAATTCAAGTAAGTAAAAGAAATAAATTGAAATTCTCTTTGTTGGTAATTAAGTAAATTTGAGATAAATTGAATATTGAAATGAATTAGTGAATAAAACTAATTCAATATAGTAATGTGAATTACTAAATAAAAGTTAATCGTTAGAATTCAATATTAGAATTGAGAATTGAATTCGAATGAAATCTAGAATTGAAAATTGAATTCAAATGAAATTGAAACGTGAAATTGAATGAAATTGAATATATAACTTCAATAGCGAAGTAAAAACGTATAAGAAGCATATGTTGAAAATTTTGTAATGAAATGTGCAAAATAGTTTGAATGTTGGATTTGGATGCTACTACTAGCAGGTTATACAGGTTATACAGGTGTATAAAGAAATGGAAATTTTGATTTCAAAGTTAAAATTGAATTGCTCGACAAAAAAGGTACGTATTTCAATTTTTATATGAGATTTGATGACTTTCTTCTCTAGCCACTTGGCTTTTCTCTTTTCTTTTTGATTCTGAGGGGCCGTGGTGCCATTTTGTAGTCGTACCGATCGAGCCGCGCAAAGGAAACGCTGGCGAAATTTTTCGAAAATTTAGGGTGTTAGAAAAATTTTGAGAAAAATTTGAAAGTTTGAAATTTGAATTTGAATTTAAATTTGAATGGTTAGTAAAACAATGTTGTTGAAACCTATAATTGAAGTAGGAAAGCTAGTTGAAATAAAAGTGAATCTCTAGTAAAAAGATTTAGGCTAGTAAGTTGGTAAAACTATTTTGAGTTGTGAAAAATAATAGACGGGATAAGGGTATTCTTCTTAACTTGTAATTTCGGGACGAAATTCTTTTAAGGGGGAAAGATTGTAACGACCCTGAATTTTTAACTATTTAATTTGGGAATATTTAATTTATTTTAAATATTTGAATGATGGTTTGGATTGAATTTCAAATTATCAGGATGAATTTGTGATTAAAATTTAGGATTTAATCTATTTAAAAGTTGAATAGAAATTTGAATTTTTACTTTGAAGTTGAAATTTAATATTGAACTTATATTTTAAATTTGAATAAATGATTTAGAAAAATAATTTGAAAATATAATATAAAAATAAATAAAAATATATATATAATAAAATAAATAAAGAACATATATTTAGTTAAAATTTTAACAACATAATTATAACAAAATAAAAGGGAACTAATTAAATTTAAAAAGAAAAAAAAATAAAATAAAAATAAAATAAATAAAAAGAAGTAAACATTACCTTACTTTGAGCATTCCTCCATACCTTCAACATACCGTGTTCCATGCCGTGACCATGCTTTTATTCACGCCTTCTTTTCTATTTTATAACCCGACCCCTCTCTTCCCATTATTCATTCATACGAAAAAAAAAAAACAAAAATGGCCGAAGCCTAGAATGAATCGCGAGCACGCAACTGGGGGTTTCTCGACGCGGCGATGGGTTCAGACCAGGGGAGGCAAGTGGCGACGTGATGCTCGCGAATCGATTTGAGATCGATTAAATTTAGGGTTCAAGCAACTGAAGAGGAAGGGGGACGCGAGTACGCGCGCGCGATGGGTCCGGCATCGCGACTGTTCGTGGAGAAGCGGCGGCGATTCAAAGGCGACGCAGGAGCTCAAGCTGACGGCGGCGATGCGTTCGTGAAGGAGGCGGAGGCGCGTGAGCGCGGCGGCGCACGATGGAGTGAGGGGGAGGTTCGAAGCTAGGGTTCGTATTGGTTTTCGAGCAATGCGAGGTATATTTATTCCTTTTATTTGTTTTATTTTTCAAAATTTTTAAATAGATGGTTAAAGTGGAAAAAAAATATACGTATAACTTTTACAGTAAAAGCAGAAGAAAAAAAAAATTTCTCGCTGTCTATTTATTGCAGAAAATAAAATATATAAAGATGTGATTTTGAATCTATGAACATTGTTTTATAAGTATATGTATACATATGTAGTTTGAAAAGTGAAAGGTTTATTTAATGGAAATTTAGTTTAAATTTAACTTTTGGTTAATTTAATAATGGAAAACATAGTTTTAATAATAAATCGAAATTAAATAAAATTATTAAATGGAAAAGGTTAAAAAGAATTTAGTTTTAAATTTAGATTTTAGTTACAATAATTTATTAAGAAGAAATTGGTTAGACCATTAAATTTATTAAAGAAAATTTATTTAAAATTCAAATTTGATGATAGAATGATTTATTTAAGGAAAATTGATTTTTAAGTTAAATAAAGAAATAAATTAATTAAGTTATTGAAAGGTAAGTGATTTTTCACTTAGTCCGAATATTCTATTTAAAAAGGAAAAATTTATTTATAGCAAAATTAATAGTTAAAAATCAAAATCTATTAGTTGATTTAATTTATAAAAAGGAAATTTAATTTAAATTGGAAATTTTTAGTTAGAATTATTTTAAAAAGGGGAAAGTTTGTTAACTTAATTTATTTAAGTAAGTTTAGTTGAAGTTAAATTTGAATTTGACAAATTGTTAAGAATAACATGTTTGAAATTAAAAGGAGTTAGTTAATAAAGTTTATTAAAAGAAATTTAAATTTTAGTTAAATAAAATTTTAAAGAAGAAAATTTGTTTAAAACAAAATTTTTAGTTTAAATAAATTTATTAAACGAGAAATTGGTTTAAACGAAACTATCAGTTAATTTAAACTATTAAAATGAAATCACCAATGAATCGAAATTATCAATTGAAAATTTATTATTCGATCTATTCGAATATTAATAAATTGTATAAAATTGTTATACAAGGTATAAATGAAGAAATCAAGTTGAATTGGAAGTGGATGGCAAACAGGAATAAAAGGTGAGAACTTCTCACTCAAAAGGAATTTCTATTGTTTATTTAAATTTTAAATAGTTAAATTTAAAATTTATTGACTGTGTTGATTGAATGCTTGAATGATGATTGTTATATATATATATATAAATATTGGATGTGAATAGACCCTATACGCCGTTAGTAAGCGGAGGTTATTTATTACACACATATACCGCGATATTCCACCTTGAAGTGGAATTGGTATTATATTATATATATAGCAATATATATATATATATATATATTGGCATATGTATATATTGCAGTTGATTGATTTCCCGCATTTCTTTTTAGCGGATGAGACCCTATGCGCCGTTAGTAAGCGGATATATATTTATAAAATCCCATATACCGCGATATTCCGTCTTGAAACGGAATGGTATTGTGCTAATGTCTGTGGATGCAGGGAAACAGGTTGGAGGGATCCAACTGGATTCCTCACAAATATTTATTGATTTTAAATATTGTGATGTTTGATTGTTTATCATATCGATATATGATATTGGAAAATCGTGATTGACTATTTGATGTGTTGCATCATCGGATCCAATTTTTGAAATTTAAAAACAACGATTTTAATTTCTAAAGTGATTTTTGAAAGCATACGTTTATAAAATATTTTTGTAATTGATTCATCTTAAATAAATAGACGTTATAATTTTTATGTTATAAAAATTATGATTTTTGAGAAATATGGTTAAAAGTTGATTTTTGAAAATATGGGATTGATGATTTTATAAAATAGTTTAAACTGAGATTTTTGAATCTATTATAAAAAGTTTAAAAATAGGATTTATGAAATTGGATTATTTTATAAATCAAAATGATGGAATTCTAAAGGAGTTTAAAAGATGTTTTAAAATAATAATACAAATTCATTTGTATTAAAAGATTTATAAATTAATATTTATAAATTAAAAGTATTAAAAGTGTAAAACGAACTTTTCTAAGCGTTAGAAAGAATTGTAAATGAATTTCATAAATTGGAATTATAGAATTATAACGGTGAAGTTATAAATAGAATTTTATAAGCAGTAGGTTTATAAAATTTATAAAATTATTAAAGGAATGAGTTTGGATAAATAAATGAATCTTATAAGTTATAAAATTTATAAATTTGAGAAGTTCAAAGAAACAATTTTGTAAATAAATAAATTATAAGTATTTGACTTATAATATGAATTTTTAGTATATCATTGTAATATGAATTGAGATAGGTTAATAAAGAAAATTTATAAAAGGAAGTTGATATAAAATAAATAGAATAGAATTTATAAACATTGTTTTATAAATTCAAAATGACCTATTTGATAAGTAAATTGTTCTAATTTATTTATGGAAATATATTCATGTTTTAGACGGTGAATAATTCCTTAAACTAAAATGAATAGAAGTGATGAAATTTATTAACAAAGTATATTCACGTTTTTGAATAGTGAATATTATGTTAAAGAAATTATTTTGGAAGTGATGTTTGAAATGGAATTAAAACGATCTAATGATGTTTTAAAATATGTTGAGATTCGAAATCATAGATTTCAACATTTATTGTTGAAATAGATGTTTTCGAGAAATAGAAGGAAATAATAGATTATAACACTGTTGTTATAATAGATAATTTCCGAAAGGAAATGTTTTGTATAGTATCGGGATTTATATATCTATTTTTTTTCGAATCCCTATACTAGTGATTTTGGGTTGTCGTAACGATGTTTTACGCAACATTCGTTTTGGCCCAAATAAATATGATTAAGTGAATGATTTCCTTAAAGAATGAAATATATACTTAATTTCGATTAGAGTATACGGAATATTTTCCAAGGTTGAAAATAAATAAAAATTTGTGAATTACTTATAAGATAAATAAGTATGGAAATGTTTTCCAATATAAAGTGAATATGTTGAGAATTTATCTTTCTGAAGATAAATTGAAAATGAATATTTGAAATCGTATATTCATAAATATTTTGGAAATATAAATTCAATATGGAATTTATAAATGGAATTGGGAAAATAGGTTTGAAAGTAAATATTGATTTATTTTTTTGAAATATGGAAAGTTATATCTTCTAAAGATATTTTGGAATTAAATATTTGGAAAATTATTTGGATGCTGGTGATGTTGGCATATCCATTGATAGTTCAATAACCGACTATCGATATTTACCTTTAAATAGGTATTTGTTGTGAATTTGTTTGAAATTGAATGCCACACTTATTTTAAAAAAAAAATAAGCGCTCACTATTCGGGTTAACCGGGAAAGGACCATGGGGTCGTATAACCCATTCCGAATATGTGATACGTCGTTATAAATTGCATTCGAAGAACGGTGTTGAAGACCGGATATTTTCAAAAACGCAAGGGTTTCTTGTTGATTGTCTCTGCACTGGCTGATCCCCGGTATAGAGATCTCCATAAGTGATGGGAAATCCGAACGTGATTAGAAATTATTCGGATTGCAAGGACTTCTTTGTAAGTGCCTTCGGTTCTGTTCGAGCCCGGAACAGACTTGTATGGATTGTATGTCTGACATTACAAGTTGAGAAATAAAGCCGATTTCTTTCAAATATATTTCTGTGGTGGCGGAGAATTTATTTTTTCAGCTTAACACCCTTCTCTGAGACGTACGAGCTCAGAGGTTATATAGTTGAAGTTATCAGCGATATATTCCCAGTTTGGTAATGTGACATGCTGAGTGATGCTGAAATGATCATTGTGTTGATTATTGTGATAGGATCATTTATTTGATCGTCTATCTTAGTGATCATTGTGTTGATCATTTGTTTGACCCAAAGCATGGCTTTTGTATAAAGTATGTTTTTTGTGGACGTGAATTCGTCGAGCCTCACATCCCGGAAATGGTCAAAACAGGAAAGATGCGGCAAGGTTATTAGGGGTTGCTGTAGCTCCCCTTAGGGTATGTGCATTTCCTTTATGGAAAGGGGTGGTATCATGGTATGGAGCCCAGATACTTACTCATGTTGAAAACACTCTATTTATTATGGTGTGATGTTGGATATCGAGCGCTCGGTTGAAAAGGTCCTAAAGGACCGGGGAATGGCGTGCTCGTGTCAGTAGTTACCCAGTTAAGGGGTAACCCGGCCTTGTGTTGGAAGAGTTCCGGTTTGGTTCTCGGGGGTGTCTTTCCAGAGGCATTCTCAGTGGCAATGGGAAGTTCCTTGGCCTGACCATTTGTTGGAAATCCAAAAAAACAATACGAAACTTGTACGGTTTTAGTTGTAGAACCTGCCATTTAATATGGTAGCTATTAGTAGGCATAATATAATGGTACCTATGCTGGCTAAGATTTATATCTTTACTTTCGAAAGAATTTGTTTCTACACTATGCACTAATAATAATATCAAAATTGATTTGATTTTAATGCGTATCAAGCATCTTTGACTAACATAAGAAGAAATCTTCCCCAAGTCTGCGTTTGCATTGTGTGTGTGGCGGGAGGTCTTATGGTAGTCTCATTTTTAAAAGCATTGCGAATTGAAATAAAAATATCTCTCTATTTTGATTTTAAAGTTAAATAAACTGTTTTGAGTTCTCGCACCAGTCACATGACTGACTTGGAGTTTATTGTTTTCCTTCCTAAACTCTGGGTGCCCACCAATTTCCACACGGGCAGTCAAGAGTTAAGGTTTATCAGGATATTCTGGATATTCAGGAGTTGCTGGAGGCAAGCTGGATGGCATGGCGTATTACTAGTTTATATAGTATTTCTTTTTCCGCTGCACTGTTGATGTTGTATGATGTTGTACACTCTGATGATATGATGTAATGTAATAACTGATATAGTTCTTTGTTTAAAGATTATTCATTTATTATTATATGTTGTTCCGCTGCGAATTGTGAGATTCTGATGTTGTTCTTTCTGTTCTGTTGTTCCTTTCTGTCAGTTCTATTTTTAAAAAAAAATTTCTATTCTCTTTTTTCTATTTTCAAATTCTCTATTTTCTATCTTCTTAACTACTCTTCTCTCTTTTTCTTTTCTTAAAATTCTTTTAAAACCCCTAACTATTCGGTTTTTCGGCAACGAAAATCCGTATACGTTACAAGTTCCATGTGATATTTACCATAATGTTATTCCTAAAAATATCAAAGTTATTAATATATCTACATAATGACATTAATATTGTTAAATTCAAAATGTACAATTGTGACCAGCATATAATATGTCATAAAATATTTATCTATTATATAACCTTCTTTATGTTATAATATTATTATGTTATATAATATGCCATAAAATAATATGCATGTAACGTATAATATAACTATGGATTTAACAAAAAATCATTTACGAAACAAGATGTAAAAAAACAATTAAAAAAAGTAGACAACAAATTAAATAGGCTACTATAAAAGATGATTTTGGTTTGGGAAACATGATCCCTTGGAACATCTCCAAGATTGTATAATAGTAAAAATTAAAAGTAGTAATATTACAACAGAAAACTGAAGTATGTGCATCAGAAAAGCTCAATGGTCTAAACATATGTATAGCAGATGCCTAGGGTCAAGACGCAGAATAGTGCATGTTAAACAGACATCCAGATTTTGTGTGCCTTTTAAAGGCGCCGGTTAAAGGAATAGTATTTCGAACAATTCAACTGAATATTGAAGATGCTTAAGTTATGTAATTAATTGCTGAAGGTGGTATGGGGTTAAAAATTCAATAAATTGTAATATGTGCACCCGCCGTTAAAGATACATTCCCTCGTATGTGACTTATTATCTGAATCAACATTATTTTCCATTTTAGTGATGCATTTAAAATAGGCTTTACAATAGCAAAAGTGAATGTTCTCTGTGTTACAAATTATTCTCTGGTAAATTACTAAAGATGAAGCTAGTCATTACTATTATGCATCCTATATTTCATATACTACACAAACCGTAAAATCTTTAAACTACGTGACTGCTTAATGGAAGAGCATGGATGGTATTCAATTGTAATTCATCATTTATGATTAGAAATACAGAAACCCTCAACTAATTGCAATTGTAATGGTATCCATGAATAGGAATCATATTGGCATATAGTTACTAAAATAATAAATTTCTTTTATAAAGTGCATTTCACATATTGGCATATTCTACCACTGTGACATAGAGGTATGACATATGTCGTTTAAGAGAAATAAATAATGTTGATTATGGGATTACAATTATTATTTTAGGGTATAATTCGACAGTTTATCTTTAAAGAGCATTTCCATTTTTTCATAGATGATACATAGTTACAACAATTTAATAGTGAAAATTAATGCAATTTTTGATTTTTTTTTACACATATTAAAAGAAAACTAGAAACCACAATAATGATATTTTTTATTTGAATTTGAAAATTAAATGTATATATTTCGGCAGAAATACTATCATAAATATAGAAAGAGAGATAAGTATATTGCACCTAGTTGCCTAGCCTATCATTTGTTTGCCACCACAATGTGAGTTGTCAATTTTCTGTTAGATATTAAACTTGCAGTATTTTTTACTACCTTAACTTTGTGAAAACTCACAGCACGCCTAGAAGATTTTGCTCCATAGGTAATGATTCACTTTGTGACTAGAACTAAAAATTTGATGAATTGAGTCAAGGTAGCAATTTTTTGTGCGTAACTTTTTTTAAAGGTTTAATGCAACATGATCACATTCACATGTTTACAATCTAGGCATTCCCAGAACATCCCATATAAGCCAAATTATAACAACGTTTGCATCTTAGCTTCACTATCAGGCTACAAAACATAGTACCTACTTTTAATGTATAGACTGCTCATAGGAAACATGACCACTCAAAGTTGCACTTGCAGTTAAGAACAGATCGGATTCAATCAAGAATATTTCAAATTCAAATTCTTATGTCAATCATTGATTTAATCCCAATTGGTTTACCACACACAATTTTTTTTCCTTTTCAGAGTTATTTACCGGTATATTCCCCAGACTTTACCCATAAAAAAATTACTATATTTTACATAAGATAATTAAATTACATTTTCTATCCAATTATCAATAATTCGTTATCAAACACGCATGTGTACTTTTTTATTGATGGAAAAATAATACTAATCAGTATTGATGAAGATGCGTTACTGCTCTTTTTTCTCTTTAACATGGACACTAACTTATACTGCCAAAATAATGTTAAATATTTACTCAAAATTTATAAATTACTAAAGAAAATGTTTTATTTTCTGAAATCTAAAGGCATAATCAGCAGATTTCTGAAATCTAAGATCATCATCTGACTGTAAATTTTTGCATTAAAATTTTTTTAAGTGAATTGTGAAAAAAATAGGGTAATCTTTGAGCTTGATCTAATAATAAGTAATGATTTGAAATCGAACTGAAAAACTTGGGTAAAAAACGCTCACTGAATTTTCTTTCTCTGCGGCAACAGCGGGGTAGGTCGAAGTGGAAAGGGAATCCGCTGGGTTTAGGGAAACCATGGGTAGGGAAATCGAAGAGGAAAGGAAACTGCCATGCTTAGCTAGCGGTAGAGAAATCCACGTCGAGGATGAAGGATTGAAATCAAAATCGACGTTGGGGAAAATGAAAACCGAGGAAGAGGAAATGACTATCGTACGATGAGGTGAAAAAAAAAATGAATTTTTTTTTTCTAACTAACGAGGGAAATGAAAAATGCCTTAAGGCGGCAATCCAAAATCTTTTCGTCAACGTTAAACCCTAAAAGCAATACTGTCGAATACATTTTCTATAGCCTTCAATACTAGAACGTTGAGAATAAATGCGATCGAAACTTAGTTTTGTTGTAGTGTCTATATAATCTCGTATATCTAATATATTTGGGAGTTGCGTATTTTCTCATGATTTTCTCTATTCTTAAGCACCAAAATTCAAATTTAGCTGTATATCTACCCATGTGATTATGTGAAGGTAAATTCTATTCAAACCCATAAAATTGCTAAGCTGCCCTCAAATGTTAAAAAAATAAAAAACCCCTCGTTTTGTTGAGTTTCCATGTTTTAAAAAAAAGTTTCAAAAAAAAACCTTCCACACAATTGCTTTACGTGATGTTTTTAGAGCATCACCTAGTGGCACTGTGTGGCACCACGCAGGCACCAAGTAATCGCTCCATGTTATGCCTTCCGGATACTACGCAGTTGTGTATGTTGAAGGCACCACGTAGTTACTCTACATGTTGTAGAAAATTTTTGGAAACAAAAAAAGCATAAATTTAAACAAAAAGTATTTAAAGGGGTATTTTTGTACTTTATTTTTTTTGTAAAAACAGGGGTGGTTGAACGGCCCAGTCTAACGTATACAATATAAAGCCTGTTAATCCTACATACGATCGTATCAATTTTTTTTTTTTGAAAAAGGTCAAAAGTTGGGCCAAGCCCAAACATAATAGGTTAAAAACCCGAAACCCTATAACCAAAATAAAACCCTAGCCGACACCATAAGTCACAAACAAAACATTGGAGAGAAAAAGAAAAAATGGCGAGAGGAAGACGAGAAAATCTCAGTTCTCTGTCTCTTTGCCAACGCCACTCGTCTCTCCTCTCTCCCAGTATGATAAACAATTGCTGAAACCTCTGTGCATCCCTTCTTCATTCGAAATTGAACTGAAGTTGCTCTGCTGGGTAGGGAAAGAAGGGAAATTAGCAGATCTAAGTATATTACAACTTAGATCTGTTAATTTCTTACCCTTAGTATCATTATTGATTGAATTTGGGAGCCGGCTGAGCTTGGCATGGTCTTTAGCAAGCTGATGAAGGCAAAAGTCTCTATCAGTAGCAAAAGAGCTTTGATGATGTTCATTAGCTTCATTACTGGCGCGAGCAAGAAAAAATTCCAAATGCTTGCTGCCAGCTTCATGACTCCAATTATCGGCTAAAAAGGCGAAGTTGGTTTGATTTCTGATCTTTTTCTGAGATTTGCGAAGGATAATATTACTTTCAGACTCGATAAGTATCCACTTTTGCTCTTTCTTCGTACTGCTCTTATTATGAATGCGAAAGTTTCTTTCTTTCCATATGTGAAAAACTGCAGTAGTTAAAAGTATGTGTGCATAGTCTCTCTCATAGCTTTTGCCTTTGAAGTTGCTGTTAATATGATGAATGGCTTGCATAAGATCCATTTGACCATTGTTAGTGAGATGCAAAGTGTTTTGAATGTTATTCCAAATGTAGTAAGAATAGTTGCATTCAAAAAACAAATGATTAGCACTTTCATTAACAAGATTGCACAGGGAACAAAGTGGATTAGTAGATTTTCCCCATTTATTAATTCTGTCCCAAGTTGGCAATCTATTAATGATTGCAAAAAAGGTACAGAAAGCCATTTTGGGGCAATTCACTTTGTTCCATATGCAATTATACCAATCAACACTAGGGAATTTATTTCTGATGTTTTACCAAGTGTTTTTAAAAGAAAACTTCCCTTTAGAGCTTGTTGTCCAGTACCAATAATCACTATCAGCATGAATATCAATAGGAAGATGGCAAATAATATTCTTGTGTGGGTATGTGATGGGGTGTAGCTGAGGCTGCCATTTATTATCTTTAATAATCATATCTACAGAATCATTAACCCCCCCCACATATAACTAAACTATCCCAACCTACCCTATTAATAAAAGACTCATTATTAAACCAGGGATCAAACCAAAGACTGGTTTACTCACCAGATTTGAATTTTCTTTCTAAAAAAGTCTTACCAATAGTTCTGCATTCCAAAATTTGTTTCCAAGCATAAGACTGATTATTTTTAGGTAAGACAGTCCAAAATTTAGAATTTTTCAAATATTTGAACCTCATCCATCTAGCCCAAAGAGAGTCTGCATTTAAAAATCTCCAAAACAATTTTAAATGACATGTTTGGATAAGATCTTTCATATTCCTAATACCTAATCCACCTTCCTTTTTAGGCCTGCACACTTTATCCCAGTTAATTTTATGATATTTGCCCCTCCATAAAAAGTCAGCACATCTACTTTCAATTTTTCTAACAGAAGAAACTGGGATATGAAATGTTTGAATCCAATACATAATCATAGCATAAATAACAGTTTTGATAAGCTCCAATCTGCCAGCAATAGAAAGAAGTTTACAAGACCATGTTTTCATTTTACCTTGAATTTTATCAATAAGCATAGAACAGTCTGAATCCCTAATTTGATTAATAGATAAAGGGAGCCCAAGATATTTAATAGGGAGACTGCCTTCAGTAATATTTAACGATTCTAAAATTTCAATCTTATAACTACTGTTCTTACTGAAATAAGCCTTACTTTTACAATCATTTATTTGAAGACCTGCATATTTATACAGCTTATCAAAGCTTTTTTTAATTGAAACAGCATTATTCTTATTTGCTTTAACAAAAATCATGAGATCATCAGCATATATAAGATGATTGATAGATGGCTGCACTTTATTCATAGCAGAAATGTTACCTTTAATCACTTCCCTTTCCATTAGAATAGAGAAATACTCCATTACCATAGTAAAGAGATAAGGAGATAAAGGATCTCCTTGTCTAATACCTCTATTACTTTTAATAAAACCCTTAGATTTGCCTTGAATGAGAATAGAAAAAGTAGGGGTGTTAATACATTCAAAAATCAAGTTGCAGAATTTTATAGGGAAACCCATACACTTCATAATATGATATATGAAATGTCTGTTAACCTTATCATAGGCCTTATGAAGATCCACTTTGATGCAAACATTATTGGCACTTTTAGAATTAAAGTTTCTAACAAGTTCATGGGCTAAAAGGGAATTTTCATAAATGAGTCTGCCAGGAACAAAAGCACTCTGATTTTCAGAGATAATGAATGGCAAAATTTTTTTTATTCTATTACTCAAAACATTTGCAATGATTTTATAGATAAAATTGCAACAAGAGATGGGCCTATAATCACTGATACAAGAGGGGTTTTTAGTTTTGGGAATTAATGTTATAAAGGTATGATTAATGCTTTTTAGAATTTTGCCTTTATCAAAAAATTCATTAACTAAGCCAAAAACCTGATCTTTAATGTTATCCCACTGATTTTTATAAAATTTGGCATTAAAACCATCAGGACCAGGGATCTTATTGTCTCCAGCCATAAAAACCACATATTTGATTTCATCCAAAGTGACAGGAGACAGCAGAATATCAGAAGAATTAGAATTTAAAATATTTTTACAGATAATATGAGGGAATTCTGAGACAATAGAGTCAGAAAAAAAGAGTTTTTCATAGTAATCTATAGCCTCTTTAGTAATTAAATCATGGGCATTAGTAAGATAGCCAGTTTTGTCAATAATATTACCAATGTTATTCATATGTCTCCTGCTACTCATTTTAGCATGAAAAAATTTGGTCCAATCATCCCCCATGGTTAACCAATCAGCTTTAGCTTTTTGTTTAGCATTGACAGTGTTAATATAAAGTTCATTAGCTAAATTCTGTTGGTTGGAGAAAAAATCTTTGACAGAGTTAACATCCCCAGGGTTATTATCAATAGCATTTTGCAAAATTTTACATTCATGTCTTAAAGCATTTAACTTATTAAGTTTCATTGACTCAGAATTATTCCAATTCTTAAGATTATGCTTTGTATTATGCAATAACATTTTGAATTGAAATTGTTTAGTACCATGACATGAAAAATTCATACATTCTTTCATGATGTTATTATAGTTGTTGTCTAAAATCCAACCATTTTTGAATCTAAAGGGAGAAAATTTATTATTTGAACCAGACTCTCTAAAAAGAGAGACCAGGATAGGGGCATGGTCACTAGTATTTTGCTCTAAAGTAGAGCAAGTAAAATTGGGGAGAGCATTAGAAAATTCTTTGTTAACCAATGCCCTATCTAATTTACAGTGAATATTCTTTTCTAACCCAGATTTCCATGTGAATTTATTACCACTAGTACTAGGTTCAATAAGACCAGTTTCAAGTAAAAATTTATTAAGCCTATAAAGTTTACTTTGGGGAATTTTAACACCACCATATTTTTCATGAGCATGAAAAACAGTATTAAAATCCCCTATTATAATCCAAGGAAGATTATAATTAAAGTTTAGAGCTTTTAACCTATTCCACAAACTATTTCTCTCCATTTCAAAATTACTACCATAGATACAAGTAATCTGAAGAAGAAAACCACCATTATTTTCAAATTGACAATCTATGAATTGTTAATCTTTGTTGCTATTTAACAAATTCCAAACATTAGAATCCCAAATAACTAAAACCCTACCTTTACAGCCACAATCATTGTTATTAATAGCTTTCCAGTGACTTGGAAGTTTGAAACAAAATTTTTCAAAATTATCCTCATTCATTTTATTCTCAATAAGGGTGGTAATAGAAGGTTTATAAACATTAAGCATATGTAAAATATCAGATTGTTTAGAAGATGAATTCATACCTCTTACATTCCATGCAAATATAGACATAATCTAATTAAAAAAATTTAGATGGTACCTGATGCCACAGCACTCTTGCCTCTCCTCTTTTTTTCAGCACTTTTTGTCTTTAACCTGGTAGACATTTCTCCCCAATCTGGATTTATAGAAATGTATTTTTGTTTAAAGGCTTTCTTCTCTTTGTTGCACTTATTCTTACCTGCTGCTTTTGATTTAGGTATATGCAGTTCAGAAATATTGAACTGATCAACAGCATCTACCATTTCCAATACATTCCTAGATTTGTAATCGTCCGGAATAACAATTGATGAAATGTCAAATGGAACAGCATGGCGAGGCATGGCTGAGTCTAAATTCTCAGTTTGTGCAGCCTGCACAGGTGGAGGGGCTGTTGTAAATTGATTGTCGAGATCCAAGTTTGAAGAATGCTGATTATCTTGTGCTTCACAGTCATTAATACTATTTGTAACATGACTATCTGTAATTAAACAAGGATCTGTGACAAGTGGGGTTACAGATTCTAAGACCTGTGTATTCTTTTCACCCACTGTTTTGTCTTTTTGCATTTTTCCTTTTTTGATTTTTGAATTTATCTGATGAGCTTCCTCTGCAATGACCTGATCTTCTTGATCAGAGAGCACAGTATTAATCTTACTATGATCGGAGATGATACTTACTTGATTGATCCGATCATTCTCTTCGTATGACATTGGTTGATTTACTGGATCGATTCTTGAATGTGAGATTTCTCTTTCTTGCATTTCTTGATTCTGACTCTTGGGTACCCATGCCTGTTTAGGGTTGCATTAATCTCTCGAATGCCCAAAGCATTTACAAACATTACATTTTGGCGGTACCCATTCATATTCAACTTTCTGAATAATTTTTTCTCCATTACACAAAGAAAGGAATATTTCGTTAGGAAGCTCATCTTCTGCAGACACTTCAACAAGAAGGCGAGCAAAATTCAACCTCGTCTTCAACGTTGTGGCTGCATCCATTTTTATGGGTTTACCTATTAAACTTGCCATAACACTGAACGCCTCTCTGTCCCATAGCTTCAAATTAACACCAGGTAATCTGACCCATATTGGCATAGACGTTAGTAAGTCTCTGTCCATTTTTAAAGAATCAGACCACTTTCTCAATATGATGAGTTTGCCATTGTAGAAATATGGTCCATTTTTCAAAACAGAAATGCAGTCTTGAGTTTCTTTAAACTTTACTAGGAAGAAGCCATTTTCTCTAGTAAAGATTTCAAAGTCGCCAGTTGGTTTCCATACTCTTTGAATATATGATTTAAAGAATAAGTAATATGGTTTGGTACCAACAACATACAGTAGAACAGAATTATTCCAAGATTCAGTAGCCCTTTTACATATCTCCTCTTTAACCAGACCATATTTCTTGTTGTTAATACTGATTGGCGCAATATGCTCGAGATTGCTTTCTTCAACACTGGGTTCTTGAGGCTGATCTGCAACAATATCTGCCCAAGATTTACGGCCCTGATCTCTGTTCAGTGAGATGGCTATCGGTTTTCTCTGTATAGACAATGCTCCGCCCTTCTTGACGATCTTGTTGGTCGTATATTGACCATCTCTGTCTCTCCAATTGCCGATTTGAGAAACTGGTAGCAACTCCTGAACTTTTTTGGCTTCTTTTTTCCTTTGTTGTTTTGATCGGACCAGAGTAAACCCATCATCATCAATGCTGATATCACCTGATGGCCCTCTGACATGTTGTAGAAAAAATTTGGAAACAAATAAAGCATAAATTTAAACAAAAAGTATTTAAAGGGGTATTTTTGTACTTTATTTTTTTTTTGTAAAATCAGGGAGGTTGAACGGCCCAGTCTAACGTATACAATATAAAGCCTGTTTAATCCTACATACGATCGTATCAATGGATGGCCGAGATCCACCATTCGTCATAACTTACAACCCTAAATCTATAAAGGCAGCGTCTCTGCATCTCTCAGTCACTCTTCAGCTTGCAGGCAGCATTTTCCCTTTTTTCATTTATCTTTCTTCGTACCTTTGCTTGATTAAAATTCTGTTTTTTTTACTCCAGATTCAATTTACTGTGTTTCCTATTTGTTTGGACATTATTTGCGGTCCTAATAGTCTTTTTTTATTTAATGAAAATAGATGGGCAAATGAGGATTATTGGTTCTGAATCATTTTAATGATGATAAGCATTTATTTATCACCTTGGAGATCTGATGCTCATCATTCAACATAATTGTTATCGTAATTTAAGGTAAATGAGTATATATACTGCAGAATTTCAAATGCTCAGATTCAGAATACTTATGCTGTTATTTTCTACTGTAGCTGAATGTAAGGCGCAGGTGGGTCTGATCTTCGTTTCATGGTGGAATGTGAGATTTCAGTTAGAACTGATGATATATTAATGAGGATTGGTGGTGATAAATGGCAGTTTGATGTGCAGGCAAAGGATTTGAACAAGAATTCACAGAATTGGTTTGTACTTAGAAATGAAGAGTGGAAAATTATTATTGTGGTGCAAGAATTTGTCGAAAAGAAGATTAGAACTTATGCAGTGATAAGGCCAATGAAATGAAATTGCAAGAACTAGGAGCAAGTAACAATTTGCATGAAAAGATCAAGAACTGAAAATGGTAGTTTGCAAGAAATTGAACAAGTAAGCGAATGCAAGAATTAACAAGAACAGTAACTATATATTTGAAGAAATGTGAGGAATAAGGAATTATAAATGCTAAAATGAACAAGAAATTAACTGACAATGGATATAAGATCAAACCAACAAGGGATTAAACTAGGTAAAAGATCAAGTTACAAGAATTAAAATAACTGGAATTGTAAAGCAACCGGAAATGAAACAAGAACTGATATTGAATAGATGCATAAATGTAGTAACAGGAAATGGTAATTGCAAATAAAAGGAACAAGAAGAAGAACTTGAACTGAATTAAGATTGTAACTAGAAAATTGATTAAAAACTAAGTATTAAGGAATCAAAGAAGAAAGAACTAAGTAACAAAGATTGTAATAGAACTGAAAAATGAAGAAGTAATTCGATATTCAGATTTCTCCACACTGTTTACAGCGTGCATGTTCATGCATTTATATACAACTTAATGCACTCATTAACTTGAGTCAGCCCACTCCTCATTAACTTGACTCAGCCCACTCTGGTTTAATACATAGTAAGTATACAAACTCAACATCAAATATAAAGACTCTCAACCCAAATACAACAGTAAACAGGCCCAAAAAATGTCTGTATCAATTGGCATATGCACAGCATGCACAATTGATAAATCCTTGTAGCTTCCTCCACAGGACATCACTTCAAGCACTTCAGCACCTAACGCCTTCCTGCTATCTCCAGCTACCAACTCCGATGTCCCATGGTTGCCTCTAACAAACCTGGCTGAAGATGGAGTTTTCTTCAATTTCTGGGCATAGGCAGTAGTTTTTGTCCTCTTTAATCATGGCAATCATTGTGTGGTTGTTACATCTCCCTTCCCCTTCAAGAGTGACCTTGTCCTCAAGGTCAGATGATCAACCTATCTTTTTTTTTCTTTCTTTTTTTTTAGAATTTTTATGCACTATTCAATTTAAACACTTCAACTTCTCACGCCTTCCAATGGAACACCGCCCGGATCGAATATGAAAATAGTTTCTGTATTATTAGGCTTTCTAAAATACACATGCCACTCAAAACCACGAGTAGTGATCATCCCCTTTTTTGTTAAATCTGAACAAAAAATGCATTCGTTTACAAACTTAGTTGCAAATTCCTTAGTAGCATTCTTATCCTCCTCCTTTGCTTTTGATTTATTTTCATCAGTTGTAATATGCCTATCCACTTTCTCACAATTAAATTGGCTTTCATTTGATTCATTAACAATTTCTAGAACACAATGCTTATCTTCTATTTCATTGCTTGTATCAGGTTTGAAATATTCATCATTTTCAGTGGCAAATAATGCAACTTCTGATTGTTTTTCTTCTTCCACTGTCTCAACATCAGATAATAATACCGTCTCTAGGGTTGTTTGAATAATACTTATGTTTTGGTTTTCAGCTAGGCAACAGACATCAAATAGCGAGTTATCCTTAGCAGTCAGATCATCAGGGATTTGAGGACTAGACAAATCATTTCCACATAAGGAAGAATCAGCCTGTACACATTCAGTCGCGGTAATACAATAATTCTTTAATAGTTCATCTCTTCTCCTTTCGAGCAACTTGTCAGTTGTTGGATCATTGCTTTCTGCCTTCCTTGGATTAAGAGGTGAGGCTGCTGGAATAATAAGTGAAGAATTTGCAATACATGGATTAGGAAGGAGGAGTCCATGATGATCTCTTGGAGCAGTTGCAGAAATTCTAGGTATAACAGCAGTCTGATTCTTGATTTGCTGCAAATCTTGGACATAAGATGAAAATGATCCTGCTAATGCTTCATATGGCATCTCCATCTCCTCGTGATTAAATCTGAGTATAATTTCTTCCTTGAATACGTGCCATGACCTATGATTTTGCACATTCTTTGTATACCAGTTATACCATCGCATTGGCTCCTTATTAAGATAAAATGAACAAAAATCCACCCAAAATCTTTCTTCTATTTGATGAAAATTGAAATATTGTTCAACCTTCCTCAACCAGTCTGTCACTTTCCCTTCATTAGAGAACACGGGATAGTCTAGTTTCGTTGTAGGGTATGGGTTAGGATAGGGGTTGTAGTGGTTCAGATTGTGACAGTCTAGATTAAGATAGTTGGGGTATGGATTTCTAAAGGCTTGTTGTTGGGGTTCTTGAGGATATATAGTTTAGGGAGTTTTGATGATTTCTTGGTGGGTTTTCCGGCATTCTTGGAGGATGTGGCTGCAGTACTGGCTGAGGGGACATGTGGACTTGCATAGGGTAAGGATTTGGGTAATTTGAGGAATGTAGTGGTGGTGTAGGCTGTTGTGGAAAAAGATGGAAATGCTGATTCTTGACTCCCTGAACATCTTGAGCTAAAGTGATGAGCGTATTGTATATACCATCATAAGTTGTATTCAAATCTTGATTTAACTGCTCCAAATTTTTTATAGATTGCTCGCCTGGATCTTTTGAAAGACGAGGGTCAGAAATATACTCATCTTGAGGCTCTGATACCAATTTGTAAGGCGCAGGTGGGTCTGATCTTCGTTTCATGGTGGAATGTGAGATTTCAGTTAGAACTGATGATATATTAATGAGGATTGGTGGTGATAAATGGCAGTTTGATGTGCAGGCAAAGGATTTGAACAAGAATTCACAGAATTGGTTTGTACTTAGAAATGAAGAGTGGAAAATTATTATTGTGGTGCAAGAATTTGTCGAAAAGAAGATTAGAACTTATGCAGTGATAAGGCCAATGAAATGAAATTGCAAGAACTAGGAGCAAGTAACAATTTGCATGAAAAGATCAAGAACTGAAAATGGTAGTTTGCAAGAAATTGAACAAGTAAGCGAATGCAAGAATTAACAAGAACAGTAACTATATATTTGAAGAAATGTGAGGAATAAGGAATTATAAATGCTAAAATGAACAAGAAATTAACTGACAATGGATATAAGATCAAACTAACAAGGGATTAAACTAGGTAAAAGATCAAGTTACAAGAATTAAAATAACTGGAATTGTAAAGCAACCGGAAATGAAACAAGAACTGATATTGAATAGATGCATAAATGTAGTAACAGGAAATGGTAATTGCAAATAAAAGGAACAAGAAGAAGAACTTGAACTGAATTAAGATTGTAACTAGAAAATTGATTAAAAACTAAGTATTAAGGAATCAAAGAAGAAAGAACTAAGTAACAAAGATTGTAATAGAACTGAAAAATGAAGAAGTAATTCGATATTCAGATTTCTCCACACTGTTTACAGCGTGCATGTTCATGCATTTATATACAACTTAATGCACTCATTAACTTGAGTCAGCCCACTCCTCATTAACTTGACTCAGCCCACTCTGGTTTAATACATAGTAAGTATACAAACTCAACATCAAATATAAAGACTCTCAACCCAAATACAACAGTAAACAGGCCCAAAAAATGTCTGTATCAATTGGCATATGCACAGCATGCACAATTGATAAATCCTTGTAGCTTCCTCCACAGGACATCACTTCAAGCACTTCAGCACCTAACGCCTTCCTGCTATCTCCAGCTACCAACTCCGATGTCCCATGGTTGCCTCTAACAAACCTGGCTGAAGATGGAGTTTTCTTCAATTTCTGGGCATAGGCAGTAGTTTTTGTCCTCTTTAATCATGGCAATCATTGTGTGGTTGTTACACTGAAATTAATGTTATTGCGTGTAGAAATTTTTGGACTTTCTTTAATTTTAAACATGGTTTTTTTTTTCTTAAATTTATTTTTGAAAATATGCTTCTATCTATTTATTTGATCCGTTCACCTATCATTTGTGATATAGGTTAGATATTTGATCCAAAGATATATGCAAATTTGTTGTTAAGCTAGTTATATATAGTTTAGGAAAGACAAATATCTAGATGTTGATATCTTTTGGTTACGTTTTAATTAGTATGATTACAGAACTTGCAGTTAAAGATATTTAACTACGCTGATGTGCTATCATCAAATATAAGATAGAACAATAAATCATATAAAAACATAATTCCATCAAAACTATTTATAATAGATAAGGAAGAATAGATGTTGAATCAACTGGCGGAGAAAATAGATCCTACTGAGTTTGAAAGCGAGGATGAAAATAAGATGAGTTGTTTCTAGACCTCAGGATATTGAGTTAGAAAGTGCGGTTGAAATTTAGATTATTGTCAAATAGTTGTTTTATTATGTTATATTAAATTAAACATTAGTTTTTGATTAATTTAACGATTTTAATACAAATATTAATGAGCATTCATGGGAGTTTTTTTTACAGTATTTAAATATTGTAAATTATTTCCCAGTTATGTTTATTTATTATTATGTAAATATTGTTAAATTATTCAAAATTATGTTTAATTTAATATATAACATATATTACAACTAGTTAATAGTGTTTATTAGAAGAATGTATGATATGTAAGTGTAACATTAGATTTGAAAGCACAGGTAGCACACTCAGTAGTTATAATTCATTCATAATTCTTAACTATGTGACATTCATAACCATACCACCATGTGCTGATAGCAAGGGTACCAATTTGAACACTTGATGATTCAGCTTGACCCTTTTGATTCAATATATATATATAATATTATATTATTATTAAGAAAATCTTGTCTTGTCAAAGTTGTTGCATGAGTATTACAATACAGGTTGATGGAAGAGGACATGGCTGACCTCATTTGGGTGAAGCATAAATGCTTTCTTTTCAGATTTATATAACAACTATATATATAATCACTGGTACCTTTATTCATAACACAATTAAGCTCCATAAATGCTAAAATTATAGCAGTTTACGGGGAGATCAGTGATTGGTGTTTTTGATGATATATTCAGTTCTGGCTGTTTGTACGTGCACACATATACTTGTTTCTGTCTCATGTCCCATGCACGTAGATGATTGCTGGATAATTACTAACTCAAAAGTATGTTTACTTATCTGCTTGACGTTTTGCATTAATGGACTACCGTTATCACTCCAAGTCCTTATGTACCAGTCTCGTAAATTAGATTAATTTACAATATTTCAATACTGTACAGACAGTGTATTGTACTATTGTTGCCTAGCATGTTTTTTCAGTTGTTAAATCGCTGTCCCTTTTTTGCTTTGACAGAGCTACATTTTCATATTAACATTTCAGCACTGTACGGACAGTGTGTTATACTATTGTTGCGTAGTATGTTTTTTCCTACTTTTATTTTGATGATTTTTTTTTCCATTTAGCTTCGTTTTAAAACTAATTATCGCAAATACCCCAGTATCAAAACTAATATCAAATTTAGCTCTGTTTTGACCAGCTCAGCTCCGAGCTGGCCAAAACATACTGACGAATTTTCAAAAGTCGCCAGTATATATTTTTTTTTTAATGTATAATATAGGCGACTTTTGGAAAGTCGTCCACTGGCCACTTACCAAAAGTCGCCTGTTTGTTTTAAACAAATAGGGTGACTTCTTAAAAGTCGCCCATTCGGGGCTCTGCAACAAAACCAGAGCCTCATTTCTTCCTCCTTCATTTTAATCCTATTCTTTTCCAGAAACTCACAATACCCTCTATTCCGAAATTTTTGCCCAAACTCAGAAATATTTCGTTTAATATTCTTAAAAGTAGTAGATTTCGAAGATCTACTTCAAGCATAGCAGAACGTTATACGGTCGAATCCAATCAAGGTATGTAGTAGAAACCCTAAGTTTTGAATTTAGTTTGCAAACTAAATTCTTTTTTGCTTGATGTAGAATGGCTCTTAGTTATATTCCAACTATATGCTATTTTGATGGTGAATTGGTTATTGACGATTTAATGTGTGGGAAATATCTTGGTGGATCTTACAAACCGGCTAAAGTTCAAAAAGGGTCTACTTTTGAGCAGTTGAAAGAGTCGGTTTATAAAGCAACAAAGATAAATCCGGAAGAGTAAAAGATTGAAATAGTTTGCAATTGGCCAACAGATTCCGGTTCCAAAGCAATCAAAATTATTGACGACGACGATGTTGAATTAATGTTTGCTGCATCAACCAAATCTATTGAGTTGTTTGTTGGGAAAAAAAGAAGATCGGTTGCAGAACAACCAACGCCGGTACCCGTAACAAATTTTGGCATTGAAGAATATTCTAGAATGGTGGAGAACATGAGTACTGGTCAAAGAATTCCGTCACCTAGTTTTAGCAATCATACTCAGCACATATAGAAATATGGGCAACAACAAATGTATTATGGTTTTTCTCCATTCATGAGTTTGCAGCCAAATGTCTAATTTACCCATCCACATTTAACGCAGGACAGCTTTTCACGAATGAGTTAGAGGTATCGTTTAGCCGTGATTACATAGAGATATATTTTATTGAATTTATATAATTATTAAATCTAATTGGTATTCCCGTGCAGTTTTATTCCAATTCAGAATTCCACTCAAAGAAGTGCTAGAGCATCGAGTGGTCGTACAAATGAACGAATGCGGCCAACTCGGCCCGAATTTTACCATTTAAGCCAAAAATAAGTTAAATATTGCAACGTGTTGCAAAATCATTGGTATGAAGAAATAAACTAAAATTGGTGTATTAATTTACTGCAGCTGCGCAGCATATAACACTACTACACAGTCATAAGTTCAACCACCAAATGAATCAGCAGGTCAAACTATGTGCAATGATGATATGAATGTAGAAGATGAAGAAAATGTACAAGTTGTAGATGTTCCTGCACTTGATAGTATGTCTGTTGTATCAATATCAAAGGTTGATACAACCTGGGTGGAAAATATGCAAGTAAACAATGATCCACTAGAGTATGATTTTGGAGGTGGAGAAGCAGATTGGAAAATGATGAACCGGAAATGGAGATACCGTTGGATGATGATTTGTGCAGTGCACAAATTATGGCTAGGTCGATTGTAGCAAATGTAAACTTCAACAGCGAATTGTTTCTATCCTGCAGCATACAGACCGGTTTCAAAGTTGACATGGTGTTTGAGAGTAAAGCTAAATTTTTGCAACAACTATCAGAATGGTCAACCTTACATACGGTGTCTTTTAAGCCAATAAGGACGAACAAAGCAAAATATACCGCCATTTGCAACGTCCATGACAGTTGTCCTTGGAGAATACATATTACTGACTCAAAAAAGACACATGGTTGGATGGTGGGTTATTAAAAAATATCCTAGTGATCATACATGTGTTAACCCTACAAAGAACTCAAATCATAGGCAAGCCACATCATCCTTTATGGTATCGAAGATCATGCCTTTCGTGAAATCGTATTTGAACATTACAGCCGGAATGGTGCAAGTTCTAATGGAGGAACAATTATTTATAAAAATTAGCCATCTGAAAGCATGAAGAGCATTGAGTAAGGCAGTTGAACGAATTTACGACGATTGGGCAGAGTCATATTCCAACCTACGACAATACTTTGGTGAAATATGCAAAACAAATCTCGAAAGTGTAGGATATGTGACTACTGATGAGTATGGAGTTTTTGATCGTGCATTTTGGTCATTTGGGCCCTGTATTGAGGGATTTGTCCATTGTCGACCTTTACTTTGCATAGATGGTACACATCTATATCGAAAATACAAAAGAACCTTACTTGTTGCAACAGCCGTTGATGCAAACGATCAGCTATTTCCCTTCGCATTTGCCATCGTTGAGTCCGAATCCATTGATAGTTGGGGTTGGTTTTTCGCCTGCATGCAAAGGTTCATTTACAGCGTGAACAATCGTCGTATTACTTTCATTTCTGATAGAATG
This sequence comes from Allium cepa, assembly GCA_030765085.1. NCBI lineage: Eukaryota > Viridiplantae > Streptophyta > Magnoliopsida > Asparagales > Amaryllidaceae > Allium > Allium cepa. The sequence goes on from CM060942.1 coordinate 578,960,706, forward strand.
AAAGGAATACCCACAGCGTTGCAGAGCAAATGGCTAGCCGCACATAAACATAGATACTGTGCTAGACATTTGAAAGTAAATTTTCAAGCAGCGGGTTTTAGAGACAAACGATTGATCGGTTTATTCTACGCTGCTGCATGTGCCTCTGTGGAGATTGAGTATTTAAAGATTCATGAGGAAATTAAAACCAGTAGTATATGAGCACACAACTGGATAGAGAGAAGTTTGGGTAGAAAGGAGGAAAATTGGGCATTATGTAAAGATGATGTGGTCGTTTTCATGTTATGACGACTAATGCGTCAGAAAGTTTTAATGGTGTACTTAGGGGTGCAAGATCTTTGCCTATTAGAGCACTTGTTGCACGTATCTTCTATCGATCCGTTGATTACTTTCGCCAAAGAAGAGAGTTAGCTAAGAATTCCACACTTCGTGTCACGCCAAAATGGGAAGCAAAAATTGCGGAGAGAGTGAAGCTAGACGTTGTCGGATTATCCGTTTCAGTCAAATCGAATGGCAAATGATTCATTACTTCGGCGATGAATTCAAAGTTATAATTGATGGTAACACGTGTTCATGTACATGCAACGTCCCATTACTGCGGCATCTTCCCTGCGCCCAAGTGATGGTTGCTTGTTCGTCGGTGGCCAATGGGGCAAACAGAGCTCATCATGATTTTGCATCACATTGGTACTCTGTTCAGAATTACCTAGCGGCATACTCTGCAGAATTTCATCCCGTACGCGATAAAAGGTATTGCTCTCCACACGAAGGTTGAATGGTACTTCCACCTCCCGCAAGGCGAGCTCCAGGAAGGCCTAAGTCAACTAGAATTAAAGGCGTTATGGACGAGATGCAGCCTACAAGGCCTAACAGATGCAGTAAATGTGGTATGCACGGTCACAAAAGGAGTCGTTGTAATTCAGTTATTTAGTTTACGTATGCGTGTTATTATTGGTTTGATGTTTGTAAGCCGTATATTTTTTATGTAAGAAAAGTTTGTGTTTTTATTTCATTTGCTATGTTCTTTATGATGATGAATGTTATGTGATACGTAAACATATGTAAATGTAAACTAGTGTTACATACATCTTTACAATACTTGTTCAACGATACATAATACAGTTACATATAAATGGAAGCTACCGATACAAAGTATGTTGAGAAAAAATAAATACTACGTGATACGTAATCATATGCAAATGTAAGCTAGTGATACATAAATCGCCAGAATACATGTTCAACGATACTTAATTAAATTACATATAAATAAACATCTAAATTTGTGTTTACTTCTCCTCCCACAATGTACGAGGACTCAACTTATCGAATGGTACACCCTTATTCAATAATGTGTTGCGATATTGTAGGTTGAACTTCTCCAAACGGGCATTTTCCGCTTGCATCTCAAGGGCATATGCAGCTCCCCTCGGACACATTTTCGGATCTTTCCATTTAAAAAGTTACAACAGTCAACATCGTTTGGCCGTATCTTATTATCGTCGTACGATTCATAACGGTAAAAGCGACGGCTCGCATTCCTTTCATTCCGACACACAACCACTTTACATTCGTCTCCACAATAACAAAGTATCCGAGGCGGTGTCTGGCTTGTACTAGCATTGTTAGTCTTACGACGGCAAGCACATCCATTAATTTTCAATGAAGTGATTGATGTTTTGATTCACCGTTATCCATGGCCAATGTCGATGTACCGCCAACCCTAGAGGGGGGCAAGTTTTCAACCTGCGTCTTAAGGATGAAATCAACCGCAACATTTTCTTCATTAACCGGCGTAGAGCCTCGTTGTTGTTCAAATTCTTTATACATTTTCATCATCGTCTCGTCGTCAATCTTCCAATTATCCATTCTTGAAAATATCAATGTTGGAGTCAGACTAAATCGCAAAACATTAAACAAATTTAATAGTGCTTATGAATCTTACCTTCTTTTGGTGTCTTCAAATCTCAAAAAGATATTCTTTTGCCGTTGGGAAATATTGAATTTGTGGAAGAGAGAAGTGTGTTAGGTTTTGTTAGTCCATGAGATGATGGTTTTAATGACAACAACCTTAGAATAGATTATAAAATATAAATACTAACATTATAAGTTTAGATATATATGTATATGCATGATTTAACCATGCAGGTACTAAGAATGAAGACTGTACAGTATAGAGATTCAAGATATCAAGATAGACGACTCATGGGTATCAAGATTATCAAGAGTTCAAGATTTCAAGGATAAGTATTTTTTATTATTAGGAATTTTTGTTAAAACTCGTAGAAAAGCACTGGCATCTTAAAATCCAATGTATTCGTGCAATGGAATCCACTTCGAGTCCTTTAAAGGGATGGAACCCTAAGTAGGATGGAACCTACGAAAATCTAGTGGGACATTGTTTTGTATCCACCAATTTTACTTCAAATTATTTTACAAAATTATCTTGTTTTCAAAATGATTTCAAAACATTCCTTTTAAAAGATTCAAAACCCTCGATCAATAATTTTAGCCTCAAAAGCATCTTTATTTTCAAAGTCAAATTACTCCTGATTTTAAACTATCTTTTTTAATAATATATTTAACTTTTAATGTTTATACTTAGATTTAAATATAAAATTATGGTTAAATTTTATATATATTATTTTTTATATTTATTTATGAATTTCAACTATAGTCAAGTATATTTATAAAGTTTAAAATAGTTTTTATATAAGATAAAGGTTATTTTCAAAGAAATTCAAAACATCATAAAATGCTTTGGGATGACGACACGCCTATGGGTACCATGTCGACATGGTGATAGTTTGGTTCAAAAATTCAAATTTCAAAAGAAGTGTCTATTCGTCATAACTCTTCATGAATGGTCATGGCTGTTGTTCTTCTATAAATAGGGGTCAGTTTCAACGAATTTTCAATCACTTTTTTCTGGTTTTCACTCCTCTTCTTCTTCCTCATTTTTTAATACATATTCTTATCATTACTCTGTCGAAATCAACATTGAATCATACTCGATTACTTCTAGTTCGATTCTATATCACCATCTCTACAAGATTCTCAGTGCTATTCAGAGTTATAGACTTCTTTGTAATATATTAAGCGAGAAAAGGTGTGATTGTAACCTTGGAAATCAATCAAAAGGGAAAAGGTGTGATTGTAGCCTTGGTAAATCAATTGGGTAAACTTGTGGTCCGAAAATCAAGTATCTCTACCCAGAGGATCAAAATTCTGGAGGGTGTACCTCGTAGCCTTGAAACCGAGGGTGTAATTGTACAATTGCTTTTGAAAGGAAATCCGTACTTGTGTTGTGGGACTGGATGTAGGGTAACTCCGAACCAGTATAAAATCCGGTGTTTTCTTTCCTTTACTGCTTTTATTTTATTTCTGCATCTGTGTTTGTTTCTGTGATTATATCTGTGTTTGTATATTGCATACTTTTGTGTCTAAATTAACATTAATTCAAAAAGATTTAGTAATTCATTAATAACACTATTCACCCCCTCTAGTGTTAATCGTAGCCTTAAGATCCGTAATCCGCATTTCTCACAATTGATATCGGATTAAGGTTTTCAAAGTTTCATAATCTGATTTTTGAAAAGTTTTCAAAATGGCTACCAACACTGGTACTGTCACTAACACTAGTATCCCTGTCACTGGTTCATTTATAGAGGGCCAGTCTACTGTCTGACCATCACTTTTTAATGGCAGTAACTATGCATATTGGGCATATAGGATGAAAATATATTTACAATCTATAGGATTAAACACTTGGAATATCACACAAACTGAATAGTATGAACCCATAACTGATTTTGCACAATGGACTGCTAAGCAAAAGACTGTTGCACAAAATAACTCTAAGGCAATGAATATTCTGTTTTGTTCACTAGATAGAAATGAATTCAATAGAGTGTCAGTTTGTAAGTCTGCATATGAAATCTGGAAAACTTTGCAAGTTACTCACGAAGGAATAAGCAAAGTTAAAAAGGCCAAAATTTCCATGCTCACAAATCAGTTTCAATTATTTAAAATAAATGCTAATGAGTCTATTTCAGATATGTATAGTAGATTTCAGGATATTGTGCATTCTATAATATCTTTGGAAAAGGAATTTTCTGAAGAAGATCAAGTCTGAAAGATTTTAAACTCTCTAACTGTAGAATGGGATAAAAAGACACTTGCGATCGAAGAGGCAAATGACATCAGTATTTTGAAGATAGAAGAATTAATTGGAAATCTAATGTCGTATGAAGTTCAAATGATCGGGAGAAGAGAAAGTAAAGCATCTGAAAAGAAATCAATGGCATTCAATGCATTGACCGATGGATCAGACTCAAACAGCGATAATGATGTAGAGATAACCTTTATGACCAGAAATTTTAGGAGATTCCTGAAATACAGAAAGATAAATAATATCAAGAGAAACAACTATAAGAATTCTGAAAATCATAATATAGTGCCAAATAATGACAAGTGTGACAACTGTGATAAACCAGGCCACTTCAAAAGTGACTGTCCGTATCCAGATAGACAGAATCCTCCTATGAACAATGAACCAGCAAAGAAACGGAAGCGTGCATTTACTGCTACTCTAGATGACTCAGACTCGTCCTCAAGTGATAATGATCAGAAGACAGATAATTCGACTTTGTGTTTCACAGCTGTTCACGGCTCCGATGAATTCAGAGAAACGGACTCATAAAAAGGTACACGTTTACAATACAATTGGTTGAAATTACTTGCTTAGAATTAGTTGCTTGATTGTTCGATTGATTGATTTTGAAATGGTGTGTTGTTTGAATTTTAAATTTTATTTTCTATTTTTTATTATTTTTAATACTTTATGAAATATATTATAAGTATAATAATATTTCAGAAATATATAATGGACATTAATAATAATAATATATATATTAGAGATCTTAGGAAAAATCAATTCATGAAAATTCAAAAGCACATGTCGACATGACATGGTCCATACCATGATGTCGACATGGCTACCTGAATTTGAATCTCAAAATTTGAATTCAAATGTTTGAATTTTCCTCCACCTTTTCACTTCATTCAATTCTCTAGAAAGATACATTTTAACCAGAGAATATGTCCTTTGAGAATCTATTTATTCACTATCTTTTATCATATCTTTTCACTCTCATTTTAAAATTCAAACTCCTTCTTCATATCTTCAAGCTTTCTACTCTTTACTTTAATGGCTTCTTCAAGCAACCCCTCCACTATGAGAATTTCCAGAAAAATCAAAGAATAATTATTCAATGATCCGGAGGCAATTAAGGCATACATAAACTATGCTAATTATGCCAAAGTCTATCTCGGAAAATTTGCTATTTTTCAAGATTTTTCTTCTTATGAAATTGACTCTCTTTTTGCAAACAATGGTGTTGTTAGTCTTATTGACTCTTCTCAAAATGATTTTGTTTGCTATCCTAATCTTGTCAAAATTTTCTATACGAATTTAAATCGCGGATTTTATGTTGGAAATGAAAATAAAATTTGGAGTAGTGTCAAAGACACTCAAATTGTTTTGAATTGTGATCTTTTGGGTACCATTCTCAATTGCAAGAGTTCGGGAATGGATATTTCTAACTTCAAAATCGATGAACATGATCGTGAGACATTTCATCACATTTTCAAAAGAGATGATGATTTTGATTTTAAAAATAGAAATTTTCAACCAAAAGCAAGAATTGTTAATCTTCTTTTGCAACATACTTTGACCCCAAGATCGGGAAATTTTAACAATCCTACTTCAAAAGTTTGCAAAGCTCTTTTTGCTATTTTCGGAAATTATGACATAAATTGGCGCAAGTTATTTTGGATGAACATCGTCCTAAAAATCTTGAAATGGGTGAGAATATTTTATACCATGGAATTTATCTCACTCGGATTTTTAACTATTTTGGAATGGATTTCAAAGGCGAAGAATTAGTCTCTAGAAAAGTATTCAATCATTCTAACATTTCACTTATGAAAGTTCCATTTGTGTTTCAACCATATGAGACCCTTACCGAAAAGGAAGAGCGTTTGGCTCATGAGGAAATGGAAGAAGAGGAAGAAGAAGAAGAAGGGAATGAAATGGAAATTGAAGAAGAAGAAGGTGAAACTTCTTTGGAAAGCATCGAATATTCTTCCAATCCATCCAACAAAACACTTCCCAATAACCAAAAGATTATTGTGGAGAACCAACAGATTCTAAAACGATCCGTTAGTAAAAAAGTTGGAGAATATTTCTTCGAAGATGAACAAGTTCTTTTCAAAAGTCACCAAGAAACTTGGACTATCTTTATCATCTTCATCCTCTGACTAGTTTTATCTTTTCGTATCTTGTTGTATTTGTTTTAGTTTGCTTTATTTCGAATGTTCATGTAGTTTGTTGTGTGCTTAATCATTGTATTATCCTAGTATGCAATGAAATGAAATTTCCTTTCTGTTATCTACTTTATCTTATCCCTAGAATAAATGTTAGTATATTATATAAATTTATATATATATACAATAATTCACAAAATCAAATTTGTCATAAATTTTCACTAAACCATGTCGACATCCCCTATAAGACCATGTCGACATGTACTGGTCAGAAATGACAATTGATTTTGAATTTGAAATTTGAATAACTACCAAATGTCTATTCATTTCAAATGAATTTCTGCACTATAAATACCTGTTTCTTCCAAAATTCTTCACTGAAATTTATTTCTTATCATCTATATCCTATATTTCTCTCACAAATTCAACTACGGCTAATCCTATTCATAATTTATCCGAAAATCTTGAACAAACTCTTAATTCGTTCAAGAATATTTTCTTGTTTATTCTACGAAACCAGCGTCACTTAGAATTGAGTCAAATGTGGATGATCAAGGAACAAGAAAGACACTTCGATGCGATACGATGGATGATCTCCTCTCTGCACAAGGATGATAACGAAGCACATCCTCCTGTCTCTCTCACCAATAACAATGATAATTGGGATGCTATTAAGGCAGACCCAATCTTTGGAGAAGAAGGATGGGTAGAAGTTCCACGTAACGTTTGATTTTTTTTATTTGTTTGTTTGCTTTGTTTGATTTGTTTGAATTGATTTGGTTTGAATTGATACTTTGTGTGGATTGATTTCTTAATTGATTTAAAGATTAGTGTGTAAAACATATATATATATATACACATTGAAATGTATATAATCTTTAATTAGTTATCATATTTATAAGTATAATTATTTCTTAATCTATATATTCCATTGTATAGCTTATCAATGCAGGTACTGAATTCCAAGAATGAAAGGGAGTAAGTTTTTTTTGATGATAAAGGGGGAGAAATATAAAATAGGGTAGTTAGATATAGATTAAGGGGGAGTTGTTAGTTTTGAGGGGAGTTATTAGGACAGAAATAATATTTTATAAACAAAGGTTGTCATCATCAAAAAAGGGAAGATTGTTAGTCCGTGAGATGATGATTTTGATGACAACAACCTTAGAATAGATTATAAAATATAAATTCTAACATTATAAGTTTAGATATATATGTATATGTAGGATTTAACCATGCAGGTACTAAGAATGAAGACTGTACAGTATAGAGATTCAAGATATCAAGATAGAAGACTCATGAGTATCAAGATTATCAAGAGTTCAAGATTTCAAGATAAGTATTTTTTATTATTAGGAATTTTTTTTAAAACACGTAGAAAAACACTAGCATCTTAAAATCCAATTTATTCGTGGAATGAAATCCACTTCGAGCCCGTTAAAGGGATGGAACCCTAAGTAGGATGTAACCTACGAAAATCTAGTGGGACATTGTTTTGTATCCACCAATTTTAATTCAAATGATTTTACAAAATTATCTTGTTTTCAAAATGATTTCAAAACTTTCCTTTTAAAAGATTCAAAACCCTCGATCCTGATTTTAAATAATTTTAGCCTCAAAAACATCTTTATTTTCAAAGTCAAATTACTCCTGATTTTAAACTATCTTTTTTAATAATATATTTAACTTTCAATATTTATACTTAGATTTAAATATAAAATTATAGTTAAATTCTATATATATTATTCTTTATATTTACTTATGAATTTCAACTATAGTCAAGTATATTTATAAAGTTTAAAATAGTTTTTATATAAGATAAAGGTTATTTTCAAAGAAATTCAAAACATCATAAAATGCTTTGGGATGTCGACATGCCTATGGGTACCATGTCGACATGGTGACAGTTTGGTTCAAAAATTCAAATTTCAAAAGAAGTGTCTATTCGCCATAACTCTTTATGAAAGGTCATGGCTGTTGTTCTTCTATAAATAGGGGTCAGTTTCAACGAATTTTCAATCACTTTTTATGGTTTTCACTCTTCTTCTTCTTCCTCATTTCTTAATACATATTATTATCATTACTCTGCCGAAATCAACATTGAATCATACTCGATTACTTCTAGTTTGATTCTCTATCCCTATCTCTACAAGATTCTCAGTGCTATTCAGAGTTATAGACTTCTTTGTAATCTATTAAGTGATAAAATGTGTGATTGTATCCTTGCAAATCAATCAAACGGGAAAAGGTGTGATTGTAGCCTTGGTAAATCAATTGGGTAAACTTGTGGCCCGGAAATCAAGTATCTCTACCCAGAGGATCGAAATGCTGAAGGGTATACCTCGTAGCCTTGAAACCGAGGGTGTAATTATACAATTGCTTTTGAAAGGAAATCCGTACTTGTGTTGCGGGACTGGATGTAGGGTAACTCCGAACCAGTATAAAATCCGGTGTGTTCTTTCCTTTACTGCTTTTATTTTATTTCTGCTTCTGTGTTTGTTTCTGTGATCATATTTGTATCTGTATATTGTATACTTTTGTGTCTAAATTAACATAAATTCAAAAAGATTTAGTAATTCATTATTAACACTATTCAACCCCCTCTAGTGTTAACCGTAGCCTTAAGATCTGTAATCCGCATTTCTCATAAGTTTTAGGTTCTATATTTGCAATTTGATAAAGTAAGGAATAAAGAAGGTTGAAGGGCTGGGTTTCTGTTTCCAAACCCTGCACATTACTGGGGCAACTTTTCAAAAGTCGCCCCAGTAATGCACAGGTTTTGAAAACAGAAACCCTGTATCACCATTTACACTACTTCAACATTTCAATGGAACTAAATCATCCACAACTCAAATTACAACATCCACTAATTCAACATTTCAATCAAACGCAATCATCCACTACTCAAATTACAACGTTCACCGATTCAACAATTAAATCCAAACAATTCACATCCAACAATTCAAAAAAACAAATAATCCTAATATTTCAGCAATTCAGTAAACAAAAGAAATCCAGACAAAGCATATCATTAACTTATACCATCCTCAGTTCTTCAACCTACGAAGTTCTAGTGGAGTTAGTCTTGGTTTTCTCGTAGACAGTGGAATTTCATCCGGCGAATCCTTCTCTTCACTTGCTTGTGTAGGATCTATAGGCTGTGAAGGGCCGGGAGCAACTTGAACCTATGTTTCTTGAGATGAAGATTCGCCTTTTCGATGTCTACATCGCTGATACGTACGAGTAGTGGCAGGAACGTCATGGGCTTCTATGGCATGTTCGATGAGCCCCTGTGCTGGAGGAGGAGGAGGCGGTGGAGGCGGTCTTAGTCTTGTTAACCTGTTTCTTCCCAAAATAGATTTTAAGATGCGTTTACACTAAAGAATTTCCCCTGCGACCTTTCAGGAACCTCTTATGCAAGCTCGTCCACAATTTCGATCGCACGGTAAATGCCGTCCGCCTGCCATGACATAAAATTCAAGAATAGGTATCAATTTCAAATATTGAAATAAAGACTGTATGTAGTACGTACCACATTCCTTTCGAGAGGTGCTTTAGGAATGTAAGGGTATGCAATAATAGGAGGCGCTGTAGGTGGATCGTGGCACGAAGAACATATCGACGCGTAATGTTCCAGTACCAAGACAGATATTCTTGTTCGGACAATGTGAACTCGCGTTCCTGTTGCGTGTGCATGTAGCGCTCGGTCCATGTCTCAATCACTATAGCATACTCCCCTGCTTCAATATCAATCCTGTAATGCGGTGGTTGTTCCGGTAAATGCTGGGCCATACCAAACTGCCTCATCACTCTGTCAGGTAGATGATAGGCGACATCATTAAAGAAAATCAGAGGAACCCGAGCAGTCCACAGCTGAATGGAAGTGGTGCATAAGTTTGGAAGATGTCCAAGCACATCGTCGTACGGGGTCCAACTCACAGACTGATAGTCTAGCACATCGAACTCATTACGGTAGAAGACAACATGATGCCTCGGCGATGAAACAGTGCTTTTAGGTCCTACCCACCTGTAGAAATATTCAATTGTGACTTCTCAAATCCCAACACGTATACTTAGTATACTGCATAATTATTTATACCTAGCACCGTATGGCAATGATAAACCAATCGTCGTCCTCCTCATCGTTATTCCACCCACGGGTAGATAAGTCCAACACCAAAGCTGCAAATAAAATTAGACACATGGTTTCAGTTGGATAAAAGAATATGGAATAACGTTCGGTGAAAGTAAATTATGGAGATACTTGTACTAGACTCACACAACCAGCTATGCTTGTGCTCTCTTGCAAAGCATGCCTCGTCAACTCGCAGTACGTATACGCTAGAACTGCACTGCCCCACGAATACTGGCGACAAACATCAAAGTTTTTAAAAATGGAAGCCATCTAAGCCATATCCGTGTCTTCGAATGATCGCATATCAACCTCGAGCATATAATATGCAATATAATGGCCCTGGCCCGTTGCTGAATCTGAATCTCCGTAGCATCTACTGGTATGTCGTCCGCAAATTGATCCCTAAACCATAATGTCAGTATCATTTCGTTTCCCCACCACTCCTCTGCTGGAGGAGTTAAACATAGGAGCTCTTGGCATAACGTAAGATAATCAACTGGATAGGGGTTGGTCAATGGAGCACCGTCTATGGGTATGCCAAGTGAGCACGCAACATTACCCAACGTGATAGTCGTCTCTCGGACTCGTAAGTGAATGTCGATGTCTCTGGCCTCCATCTATCCATGAAAGCGGTGATAAGATGATGATCTAACTGGATGTGCCCCACCTAAAAACCAGTCCAAATCCAGCTCAGTTTATCAACTGTATAACGCCTGAATGACCAGATGTTACTCTATTCATTTTAGACAAATGATCTACGGTTTTGTCTGCAGCATTACTATGTCAAAATATCATAAAAATATTATCAACATGTAACATACATTACCTTTCGATATGTGTACATTTCGAATACTAAAATTTTTACCGTGACAAATTCCGGATTATTCGTTCGATGCCGTTGTTGTAAATATAGGACAGATCCATCAATTGGTCCAGGTAGCATCTCCGAGTAATCTACACATATACAAGTTAACAATATTTTCAAATTTATTTTCCAACATCAACACTATGAATTTACGCATTGTTTTTCAACATTTTACCAATGATTTCAACCATACATAGATAACTCAACCATCAATTATTGCCAACAATTCCTAAAACCCATTATTTTACAAATTTCTTCAAAACCCTAAATTGAAATATTTTTGATTTTCTCATACCTATAGGCGCATCCCGCATTGAAGAGATTGTCATCTTCTAATTTGTTCAACAAAATGCTAAATATTTCTGGGTTTGGGCAAAAATTTCGGAATAGAGGGTATTGGGAGTTTTTGGAAAAGGAGAGGAAGGGTTAAGAATGAAGGAGGAAGAAAAGGGGGCTCTGATTTTGTTGCACAGCCCCGAATGGGCGACTTTTGGGAAGTCGTCCACTGGCGACTTCCCAGAAGTCGTCCTGTTTGTTTTAAAACAAACATGCGACTTTTGGGAGGTCGCTAGTGGATGACTTCCCAAAAGTCTCATATATTATACTTTAAAAAAATATACCGGCGACTTTTGAAAAGTCGCCAGTACGTTTTGGCCAGCTTGGAGCTAAGCTGGCCAAAACAGGGCTAAGCTTAATATTAGTTTTGATACTGGGCTATTTGCGATAATTAGTTTTAAAACGAGGCTAAATGAAAAAAAAAATCCTTATTTTCATATTGACATAGCTGTACTTTCATATAACATTTCAGTATTGCACGGCCAGCTTATTATGCTATTGTTGCCTAGTATGTTTTTTCAATTGCTAAATCGATGTCCATTTATTGCTTTGACATAGCTATATTTCCATATTAGTAGATAATTCTAAATGCAACGTGTCATACGTTGTGTGGTTGCTATAAATGGTAGTCAGTCAACTATTTTCTTAGCTTACGTAGGAACATAAGTTCCATAGGAGGTGTTCGTTAGGGTATTAGTTGCGTATATGGAAGTGAATAAGAATTTCTTTTTTCTTAAAGAACATTCAATACATCCATCTTCTTTGTATAAAAAGTTGACTTACATTTTGTACATACCGTGTTAAGATAACAGTCTATTTGATTGGTTGATAGGGATGAATTTTGGAGATTCCATGGGACTTTTTATTTTTATCAACCAGTCAAAAATGATTATTTAGGGTTCGTTTTCTTGCGACAAGATAAGAAAGGGGCAATGAGCAAACAAAAGAAGGCACACGAAAAGGACATGGGAAATAGACAAAAGAAGAACGGTTCGCAATGCGTTCTAGTATTATGAAAGGGACATTTTGAATTGGCCATTTTAATTGTTATGTTATTATTAATTATGTTTTACCGTATTAATTATTTGTGTTTTAAGTTTGAAATGAATTAAAATATTAAATACTAAAAAACAAATGGTAACTGTGATTACTTAACGTTGGCGTATAACAGGTTCGACGTCAACATCGCATTTTGGACCATTCGTTTAAGCTTTAGCTGTTGGTCATGTTGTTAAATTGAGGATTTGTGAGATGATGATTTATATTTCATCATATTCAACATATTTTTTTTGTTTGCTACTAGTGTGCCATATTTTATATCAAAAGACTATTCAATTTTAATATTATCCAAATCTCTTGCAGTTTGTTAAATGTAACACAACTGTAATAAGTATTGATTGAAATAATTTAACACAGTTTGTTTTGTTAGTTTAACTATATGAAAAGAAACCTTTTTGCGCTTCCTGTGCTCTCAATTGGAATTGGCAAATGAAGCCAGCATCCCACTTTCTCTATGAAAGCAGTCTCTTTCAGTTGTTGTTTCTCCATTTATTCATTTTCCACATCTTTTTTTTACTACATTTTTAGTTTCAGTCATTGTATAAGTGTATATTTACAGTAATACTTTTTTAACCAATAAATATGATAAAATACTTAATTAAATGTAATAGTACGGCTAATTAATATGTTTATTAGAATAATATATAATATTAAAAGGAAATATATTTTTGCATTCAAACTTTTTACTCAAAATCATACTCGGATAAGTAACCATTAGAACAAAATAATCACACGGTCAATACTTACATAGAGAAAAATATAGGTAGAATTTAGGTGGTCAAAATCGTGATTTAATCTTAATCTTTTGATTTGTTTCGATATATTGACTACTAGTTTGAGTAAAATCGACTAAGAAGTTAAGATTCTTATCCACATCTAAATGTATAATTGAGATAAATTATTAACTATAGTGTAATTTAATTTAAAATAGAAGCGTGAGACTATATTCTAATTCTTTGGATGTGTTGATGCAAAAAATTGCACCAACAACAGAAGTTGTCAATGTTTAATGAAAGATTATCAAATATTGACCGTGGTCTAAAATGTAAAATAAAGTTAAAAATATTCTTGCATTCTGAATTTTTTTGAACATGTCAAATTATTCTTGCATACTGAAATTCTTCTGCTTATGATAATATGATTTTATTCATATTTTTTTCAAAAGTCAGTAACTATTATTAGCAGCTCAAGTCGGGAGCCATTCAGATATAAACGGCAATACACATGCAAGTCCCACCAACTAAAGCTTAAGCATTATTCTAATCAAAATGATCAGGAGTGTTCATCATCATAAATCATAACTTTAAGATGCGTTCATACTTCATAACCAAACCACAATATACAGGAGCTCTTCTGTAATCAAACTGACTCCTTTTGTTCAATAGTACGATGTTAAAATCTTTAATCTTGCGTAGTCCAAGTTGTTACGTGAGTGTTACATCACAAATATATGAAGTAGACATCTTACCAACAAAGTTTAGGTGGTACATAAATGCTCGCTTTACAGATATAATTATAAAATCACTGGACCCAGATAGTCCTATAACTAGCAACCTTGAGTTAGGCAAATCAATTTATAGTAGTTCAATTCTAGTTTTCATTACTTCATAATCAGTCATGGAGGGATATGAAAGCCTAATTATACACGTAGCAATCTCCGTACTATTGTTACCTTGTTTCCTCGTATATTTTGTTATCAAAGCCACTATCACATATTGCCTGGCCCGATGATTCTCGGTTCATTGACCAAACTCCAATAAGTCTTCAACAGTTAATAGCAAAGCGCGACATGAAACTTCGAGTATGTAGCTTCAGGAAAGAAGGAGAAGAGCCAGTGACATGTATTGTATGCCTGTGTAATATGGAAGAAGGAGAGGAAAAAAGAGAAGTGAAGTGCAGGCATGTATTTCATAGAGGATGTTGGACCAGTGGGTTGAGTTCGGCCATGTTGTCTGTCCTCTGTGTCGACTTCCTTTTTTAACGGCTGAGGAGAAAGCTATAATTACAGAGACAGTTTATAGGGAAATTGGTGAATGGTATTTTTGGTAATATATTCAGCTCTGATCATTTGTACATGCACATATGTACTTGTTTCTGTCTCATGCTCAATGAAAGTTCGAATGGTAGTTAGCGTCTCTTCTTTGAAATATTGGCATTTTAAGTTGTATTCTTGTCTCAAGATTCTAATGACATGTTTCAAGCAGACTTATCATCATCTGTACAGGTTCCTCTCAGCAGCTCTCAAGCACAAATTTAGCCTCTGCGGTAGGTATGAGCATTAAAAAATGTGAACAATTGTTTATAGACATTGTTTATAGAGATTGTTAAATTGAAATATTTTATATGAAAAGAGTCACTGGAGAGCAAAAATTCAGAACTACAAAAAAAATCTCAGCTGTGAAGATGATACGTTTTCCAATGTGAGAAGAAGCAATTGGTTACACAGAGCCTCAATGTAGCGTCTTTTTTTATAAATGTAAACATAGTTAAAGAGGGAACATTGCCTTTTTGTATACTTCGAATTATCATTGACTAAGATAAACACAAGTAACATACGTTCAAAAAAGATGAAGCATAAAATGGAATATATATCACTAATGATATAAAGATAGGATACTTGTCTATTTGAGTGCAGAATACTTGTCTACTCGAACATTGATATGCAGAATACTGTCATAGAATCAGATGGTTACAAATATAACTAGAGACGGTAAAGATTACGGACCCATTCAGTACGGTAGAAGCTAACACTATTCATGAGCCTAGCTTTGATATTGGTTGATGAGTTCAAATACGTTAAATTTGGAAAAGAAAAGTCCAAGGCTATAAACAAAGTAAAAATATGCAAAGAAACTAAACAGTTGCATGATCAGGGGAGGCCTTTTGGCTTTTAAAAGTAAAAATTCAGAACATAATGTTATGATTTGTTATATCTCAGTACTCCTTGCTGATATGGTCGGATCTAATATAAGGGCACATTAAACCAAGGTTTGAAGTCCCGTTTTTCGTTTCCGATCCGGTCATTAGAAAATTTTAAAATTTCGGTACCGTTTCAAAATTTTTGAAAATTCCGTTTTAATTTCGGTTTGTGAACTCCGGTACTTCTTTTGTATAAATACCAAACAGATATGCAATACTAATAGTCGATTACGTTTATTATTCAAGTTACATAGAAGATAAAAACATACAATATAAAAATTTAATACCAAAAACTATTTCTCTGAGCATCATATAAATTTTGTCCATCGCTATTTTCATCTTGTGTCGGATTATAATATGCTGAAAAAACATATTGTTGCACCCAAGGTTCAAATTCCGTTTTCCGTTCCGATCATTGGAAAATTTCAAAATTTCGATTTCGTTTCAGAAATTTCAGTAATTCCTCTTTAATTTCAGTTTGCAAATTCCGGTATTATTTTTTATAAATATACCAATAAATATGTACAGTAATACTAAATTATAGTTAATCGTTCAAATACCTAGAAAATGTAAAACATATACAGAATAAATTTAATATCAAAATTTACTTCTTTGAGCATCATACAAATTGTGGTCAAATTTGTCTTTATCTTGTGTCAGATTATAATATGCTGAAAAAACATGATTCTATATTTGATTTAAATCTAAAATGACGTCATCATATTACCAGATATTGAAGATTCATCTTGGCTACTTGACATTTCATGATTGTATATGAACCATGTTATTGATTGACAATTTGAGAAAATAGTTTTTACTTCGACTTCATTCGTGTTACATCTCCATCGGACACCGCTAGCCTTTTTTTTTTGTTGACACCGACTGTTGTACGTTAATTCCAAACAATATCACGATTTTTTATTTCTAGCATATAAAATTATAAATAAATAATAAACTAAATTTATGCAAATTATATAACATAAATTAATTAATATCAACTTTTGTTTAACCAAGTTATAAAATTACATATATATTTTGATAGGTTGTTGGATCTGAGATGTCTAAGTTATAAAATGCATTTACTATCCAAGTTTTCAAATAATATCTAAGTCATAAAAAATAATCTAATTATCCAAATAATCAAATACATTTTCGTATTCAAGTTCATTGTAAGTAAGGCTATTTAATAATCTAATCATCAATAGTAACCAGCCCATTTCAGCTCATAGTGCATCTCAGAAACATTTGCCCTAGCTTCTTCATTACCGCTCGAAACATTTTCCCATTTCAATCCTTTTTCATTACCGCTTGATTAGATTCGTAGATACCAAAAAAAAAATCAAAGTACCTGCTCCAAGCTCGCAATTGCCTGCACGCTTGTAAGCCGCGATTGCACGAAGAGTGGACGACTAAATTTGATCGAACAGCTTTGAATTTGTAAGATTTAGTTTTTGAAAAATGTTAAGTTTAAAATTGATTGAAGTAACAAAGTTCAGGTATTCTTTCCTTTTGAATTGATTTTAGTTTTTTTTCCTTTTCGGATTTGTGTTTTGTTGTATTTTTTTTAAACTCAGCAACGGAATGGGTTTTTAAACGGGTTCCGTTCCGGTCACTATCGGAACCGGACTAGGACGACCGGAGTTCCGGTGTGCCGGACGGAATTGGAACCTTGCATTAAACTCCCATTAGTCAAGGGTTTACTCATATGAGTTGCGATCTTGATCCATTCATATGAGATAATCTGTTAGGGAAACAATATATTCTTATAAAGATGCAACAAATGCATAAGATAAAGCACAAGCCACTATACAAACTGGCGTCCAAAGAACATCATTATGCTAGTGAGTTATTTGGTTTATTAAATATTTCTACAAAAGAATGCTACGTATTTATAACACAAACAAAAAACACAACGGAAAGAAATCTTCAAAACACTGCGATTTTACTTTTCATGCTTTCATTTATCACTACAAGTAATGGAGCATTTTTCGAAGGCTTCCTACCATTGACGGTCGTCGAAAGCCGTTGGAAAATTCCGCAGCAAATTAAGTCGTCGGTGAACAGATTTTTCGATGGCCCCCGACAGCGTCCGGCGACTGTATTTCCGACGGCTTTCGACGCATACCCGACAGCTTTCGATGATTGTCGAAAGACACATGGAAAGTTACGTTTGTTACCAAAGAACGTTGGAAGTCGTCGGAATTTCGTCGTCTGTAGCCATCGAAATGTGTTGGTAAAATTTGACTTACAGGCCGTCAGAGAACCTGCCAATTTTTTTTGCATTTCAGCTACAATTTGGCATTCCATCCATAATTCATAAATACAACATCTTTCAACGAACTCAAAATATCCAACTCAAATATCTAACATGAAATCGTACCATAGAAAGATAACCAAATGTAAAAAAAACATACAAAACCAATTCATATAAAATCCAACCTAAATCGTATAAAATCAAACCAAACTTCACTACCATAATTCCGTACATCAATGCTTCACCAACCCCTCACAATCAACTTTCAAATGTCAAAATCACTACCACCAAGTGTATCATCAAACAATATACATAACCGTTAAAATCGAAATCCACCAACTCAATGTATCATCCAAACTTACAAAACAATGATACTATAAAAAACATAACTATCAATCCGGTCAATCAGCTCCAAAACCCTCCGAACCAGCAGAAGATGGAAAGCGGCCACCATATTGCTGCATGTACTCAGCAATATGCTGATCCAATAGCTGTGTCATCTCGATGTTCTTGCGACGGTTCAGATCTTCTAGTTGCACCACCCTAACTCTCAACTCTTCGATCTCTGCTAGATCGATATCAGCTCTGGTCGGTTGGCTGGCATAGCCTGCAACACTTGTTTAATTTAGTCTATAATCTTACTATCAAAGTTATAGCATAATGTGTTAATTGTTACTTTCATTTTTCTCATTCTTCTTCCATTCACAAGTCTATTCTTTACCCGTTTCTTCTCTGGAAATTCTTTATTGCGAATTCAAGGTGAAGTCATATTATTTTCATGTTTTGAACTCATGAGGTTCTAACTTTCAGTGAGAATTGAACGCATGACATTCTTACTAGGACAACTAAGACCACTACTGCATAGGATTCACATAAAAAGAAATTCAAACTAAAAAACCAATTGGTTTAATGAAATAAAACCGTATTCTTCTACCATTTTGTCACTTGGTGTAACAACCTCGCTTTGTTATCAATCCAATAAGTGCTAGGTGGTTTTATGATTCTTTTAGGTTTCATTTATGTTATATGAAAATATTAATATACATAATGTGAATAGTACATTATAACATACAAGTATAAATCCATAGAACAAACTGTTTAGTAGATCGCAGTAATGAAAGAGTTCTTAACCATGAGTATTGGCTCTAACAAATTGTTGGATAAGGTATCTGTTAACAAATTTCTTTTCCAATCCCGAAGTATGCTAAGAAGATGAGATTTGGCTAGGACTTAGCTTTATAAACCATGTGTCATTTGCTATAAGCATGCATGTTCAATAAAGACTCTATAAGCATGTCATGGGAATAAGGCATAAGAGTCTTATGCAAATAATAAGTTGTATCAAAAGTCAAGAGTTGAGTAATTGATTATCCGAAATATGCTATGCAAATGCTTAACATTCGATTTCTTATGTGTACAAAGTTCAAATGTTATAATCAAAAAAGATCCTCAAATCAATTTAGGGTTAAAACTTTAAAAGTATAAGAAAAATGGAGAAAAGAATTCGCCTCTTCAAGTTTTCCTTGTGTCCATATTTATAGTTGTGGAGATAGATGGATTTGCTGCCACGTGTCATTTGTCACCTTTACTTTTCAACATCTTTCATTGTGCTATTAGCGTTCGATGTCCTCTTTTATACTGAAGGTATTTGATATTGCTGAAACTCGACATTCCCCCTTTGTATTGCCTTCATCCAACATCCCTTTACGTTGTTGATTTGCAACATCCTTTTAAGTGCTGAGAATATGTGGCAATCCTCTTGAATTGTTGGTACTCGACACTCTATTGATATTGTCAATCTTCGATATCCCCCAAACATTGTTTGTATTTGATACTTATTTGGTGCTATTGACATACAACACCTCTCTACTTGTTGGCACTTGACATATCATTTGAAGTTCAGTGTCCTCAAATGCTTGCCAAAGCTCAAGGCCATATATATACCATTTCTCAACAACTTAGTTGTAATGGCTCGGTATCTATAGGGATTTGATATATCATCTTAGTAACTAGGTGCTCGGTATCGTTTAGTGATGTTTAGGTATTCGATGCCTTTGATGGTGTTGATGACATGTGATATCCTTAAATTGCCATGAAACTCAATATCTGTCAGTCTTTTTGAAGCTCGACATCCTTTACTGCTTATATATGCTTCACAATGGTTATGATTGCATAGGCTCGACATCAAAATACTGGATATCTTGTAGTAATTTGGAATTCTTCTTAAATTGACTTGTGGTTCAATATCTTACGAAGTTGTATAAGGTTTGATGCTTTTCCTTTCTTTATTCATATTCGATAACCTTTAGATTCATTAATTGCTTGGTACTTGATATCCATGGAAGCTCGCCACCCATTCTTAGGCGTTCGATGTAATGATCCAGGATTTTCGATCCTAAAAATTCCAGATAGTTAGGGAAAGAAGAAAGAGATACATGAAGAGGAAGAATAGAAACACCAAAACACAGATTCTCACATTCGCAGTGGATCAAAATATAATATCAAATAAAATAGCAGTTATACAAAGGAAAACTGTATCAGTTAATTTACATCAGTACATCAGAGTCACATTCAATCTCATAAAAACTGGACAGTGTAACAACCTGTACCAAACAAACAACAACAGTAATATACTCATCCGAATACACTCCATACGTTCCTGCCATCCATCTCGCCTCTTGAGCTCCAGTACGTCCTTACCTGAAAATCTGTAATACTCGGTCTGACCCGAGCATTACATCAAAGTAATATTCGGGTCAGGCTGGAAACTAGCATGAGTAAACCCATATCACATGAAATTCTAATGCAAAAAACTTATTTTAAACCTAGGGTAACTCGTACCTTAATACAAGTTCTTAACATGTTATGTTCAATACTTAATTCACAAATCAAATTAACCTCTAAGTACCCTTACTTAGTTTCAATGGTCTAGATCACTTAAATTATTTAATTCCAGCCTATAGATTTGTAACGTCCCGCCTTTTCGCACGCTTTAAATCGACACACGTGCCAATTTAAACCATACGGAAGGGCAGATTGTTATGGGGTAAATAAGAAAACGAAGAAAGAAATAAAACAAAACAGAATCTCGCAGCGGAAGAAAAAATATAATAATCAAATATACAGTTCATGGAGCTGTTTTTCAAAATATTTAATTATACTTACAATATATATCAGAGTTATACATACCATAGAATATCAATAATGCAGCGGAATACAATAGTGTGGCGGAATAATATAGTAGATAATAGTACTACTAATAGTCGTCTTCTTCCTCCAGAATAAAATCTTCAAATCCTGAAAACGCTCGGACTGACCCGAGCGAATTAAAAAGACAAAACACTCGAGTCAGAACTAAAAGATCTTATATAAGTTAAATTAACTGAAATAAATATGAGTGTAACGACATCAGATATGTTTACGGGATTTGACATCTCCTATCCAGTATTTAACGTGAGTACAGTAACTTAAGAGATGCTTGGGATTCACATCTCCTAAGGATCCGTTAAACTATTTACTATGTAGTAATATTTCGCTATTATAATAGTGTCTATTAGTAAAATAAACTTACCTTTTTCTTAGCATTAAGGGGTTACCCATATAGCCCTTAACACGTAATAGTCGCAGTAGTCCATTCAATATCATAGTCCCTCCTGATCGGGAAGCCAACAGAGGATACCACACGGGCTACGGGAGAAATCCAAACTCGTACAAGGCGCGATAGGGTAGGTGACACGGCACAACTAGGCAATGCCAGGGTAGATATACCAATTATGCATCCGGGCTGGTGGTAACATGTAGCGCGCAGCTACCGCCCACCTCGAGCCACACCCCCAAAAATAAAAAAAATCAAAAGTGGCCACTGAATCAATCCAAAAGTCAAAGTATAATATCGAAGGGTGTGTCCGTTCAAAGATGCTACCTCATTGGCCCGAGAATTGCTCCTATTTTAACCAACTTATGTCAACTCACGGGTGTCGGGTCCACATATTTATCTTAAAGGAAACGCTGCTACCATCCTTCTTCATTCTGGAATCTTCACCGCGTACACGGTTGTTAAAGTGGTTTTCGGAGTTGACAGAGAGTATGACAACTTCTGATCCCGGTCTCTTTAACAACCAAACATTATTATAACACCGCGGTCTTTTTCAAAATAGTTTATACTTTAAAACCAAAATATAATATCCCTTTTCAAAACCATGTAAATACGATATTATTTTCCTCTTTTAAAAGCCAAATCAATATGATATCATTTCAAATATATCCTTTCTAAAACGATAACATTTTCAAAGTTATAATATTTCGAAACAAAAATTTGAAATAAAGCCTTTCAAAACATAGAACTTCGAATTTCATAACTTTGAAATATAATCACACCGCTTAAATGGTTTAAATATTAAATTACTTAATTATATAAAAAAATAGCTTCTTCACCTTCACAAATCAATTTCAAATATAGATTTAAATTCCTAAATAAACCAATAAAATTTTCATATATTTCAAAGCTTTAATTATTCCACCATTTCAAAACTTATTCTTTGATAATTTCACATATATCAAATTCAATTGCTGTTATTTAGATTTGAAACGTATACTTAATAAATCCAATATAGTTTAAGTAAAACTTTATCTTCAAACAACTGGATATTTTTTTTCAATTTATTTAACTTGATAAATTCATTTATCTCAAATTTACATTCATTTAAATTCTTTAAAACTAAATCAAGTTATAAGAATCATACCCTTTACAATCTCGATTTTTATTTAAACTTCAAATCAAATTTATTCAAGTATAATTCTTAAATAATTCGATTCAAACCAATTCCATATTTATTTTTCAACTTAATTTCATTTAAGTAATTTAAAACTCTATATATACAATATCTTAAATAGGTACTTAACCATATAATATAAAACAATCAAACTTCATTATTAAACTCATTTTTATTAATCAATTCTTTACATAGCTTAAATTTAAGAATTCAACTATATATATATAATAGTATTTATAAAACATCAAAATTTATATTTATTAAATCGTAATTTTCTTTTCAAAACCATAGAAAATCATTTCAAAGTATTATATATATATATAGACCACGGTGTCTGTATATAATTTTCTACCCTATAGTCAAGTGATACAGATATTTATCATTTCAATCCGTAATTTAAAATAAAAATTACGGTTATATATCATTTCAAACCGCAATCCCGAATGAAATGAAAATGCACAATAACTTGCGGTTTATACAATATAAATACATCATTCATTCATCCAATATCAATCATCAACCATTTCTAACAATCATCATCCAATATAAACATCACTATAGAACAGATAATAAACAACAAATATTAACTAGCAGTTTATATTCAATAATAAATTAAAACTGTTTAACTGGCAGTTTATATGCAATAATAAATATATAAAAATTTAACTAGCAGTTTATATGCAAAAATAAAATAAATAACAATTTAATTTAAATAAATGCAATCTAACTGAGATGATGATTAAATATATGCCCAAACACTCATAGATAAATTTTAAATCATATCAAAATTTAATTTAACAAACATAAGAAATCTTAAAAGTTGTGAGTGGGTTAAAACACTCACCTTTTGAATTTAAATTGAATTTAAATCCAATTTAAACCCAAAAATTTGACGGTCTCAGAATCCATCCAAACCAGCGCCAAAATGTTCGGAATTCCAATACGAACCCATAGAAAGAAACCGCGCGTGAAACGGACCTCGTATGCGAGAGTTATGCGTGTTAGAACGATTTGAAAATTAAATTTTAAATTAAAATAACCAAACTAAACCTAGCACTCACCTTTCTCTCAGTATTTGCCACGTCACTAAGCTAATTCTCCCTCACGCGAATTTCCAAATCCCGCTCGATACCCCAATCCAACGTTGACCGGCCACTGTAACCCCTATACGTTGCTCCAGACCTCGGCACCCCCCGCCGCCTCTTCGCCTTGTTAGGCCGCACGTCACCATCAAGGTCTGATCGATCACGATCGAGCCCCAATGCCTCCGGCCGCCATAAGCTTAAACCCTAGATTGAATTATTCGCGACGATCTAACCGTCCAAACGACAAACAAACTATGCCGATGCGATCCCCTCGGTCCACTCTACAATGCCCATAATTGGTTCGTCGATCCGACAATGTTCATCGACGCGCGATGAACGGCCGAGAATTGATTCAGAAATTCTGGACAAACGATGCTTCGAATCAGAAAACGAATTTCAGTTTTGAGATGCGTATATCGAAAGCTTCGATATATAATTTTTTTGAATTTTTCTGAGGGGTTTGAAATTTCAGCTTTGGATTTGATTTGGGATTGCAATTTGGATTAGGGTTTGTCTGCCATTGAAGTGAGGAGGTGAATAGAACGTATAGAAATGAGGAACAGAGGATGCTAGGGTTTATAACAGGGTATTTATAGACAGATTTGAAAAAGAATAGATGGATACGATTTGATATACGTGCTGAACGATAAATGGCCCGAAAAGCCCGTTCTGACTCCGGAACGAAATTGGATCAAACCATATATCGATATAGATGTTTTAAAATATTTTAAACGCAATGGAAAATGTTTCAGGTTCAAATTGCATCATATGAAGAAGTTATGCTAAAATTAATATTTTTCAAATTGATTTCAATTTCATTTATTTCAAGGCGTTTCGAGCCCGTACGATCAAACGACAAGTCCGATCGATACGAAACTTTAAATCCTACAATAATTCACCGTTACGGATCTGATGAAACTTGTTTCGTCGAAAACCGAGTCAGTGGCCAAAATGGCTATTTTTCCATTAATTAAATAATTTAATAATTAATTAATTAAATCAAATTTCCAATTTAAATTCTAAAATTGACAATTCTTATCATTTCTATATTTCCAAATTATTCACACTAATTTAACAAACTTAGATGTCCATTTACAGTTAATTAATTTATCAAATTTCAATCTTCCCTCACATTATCGAATTTAGAATTTATAAATAAAATTCCCAAGAATTCCATTTAATTAAATCAATCAGTAGTTATTTCATTCATTATTGTCAAACAGATGGCATTTATATTGGACTCAAAATCTATTCCATTAAATATTTTCACATTCCATCTTAAATTTCAAATAACGTAGTAATTAATTTCGTTCACAATAAACTCAATTAATTTAAATTTATTCCAATAAATTAACTTGATTTACTTCAAACCTTTTTATCTAACCAATTATTATTCGATAAACAAAAATCACCTTTTTTACCCTTTATTACATTAGTAAGTTCAAATTTCCATCTTTCCTTTGTATTAACTACCCCATTTCCATTTTATTACATTTCTACCAATATTCTCGCTAATTGCGATTAACATTCTCTATAAATTCATTCACTTGGATTTATACTTTCCATTATATAGATTACTACATTATAAATGAATTTACACTTCCAATTATTTCATTATTACATTCACACCTTCCGTTTCAAATTTCATTAAAACACTGAAGATTTTCTATTTTGATTTAGAAGGCCAATTAAATACAACAATCGTTATCATTAACTTTATAATACAATTAAGTTTATTTTATTAATTTCAACTAATTATTATGATTACTTGCGTAACACCGAATTCATCCAATTACCATTTATTATACTAATTCATTTATTTATACAACACCTGTTACTTACATTCAAATAAATTAATAAACGTTGATTTAAAATCTTTACATCAACCAATAGTCATATTATAAATAAAATTATCATTATTTCCGATTATTACTTAAATTTGCAGTGACCAAACGTTAAATTTAGATTTCTTACAACTGATTATCAAAGTTTATTTAACACATTAAATAAACAAGCAACCTACATTAATTACCACCTAATTGCCTTAAATTGCATTTACAAGTTCGTTACTTATCAATCCATATTATAATTCCATATATAAAGCTAATTTTATTTCATTTCATTAATGTACGCCTATTTACATTTTAATTTGAATAACTATTATATTTCTAAATGTGTACTTCTAACAATTTAACACATTGATTAAGGTTTTAAAACCGAATAATGAAATTTCCTTAATTCCATTCTTATACCAGTTTATTACTTTACATACATTACGTATTTATTCATCAATTAACATACCTGAACTATTTTCCCTAATTCACCAATTACTACCTTAAATAATTTACGTTTCTATTAAATTCACACAAATTCAGCTTTAATTACTTTGTTGTTACATTTCATCCTAGTTACTATTTCATTATTTATTATCAAATTTTATTTGTTTCAATATTTATTGCCAAGATTCATTTAATTAATAAAAAATTTCCATTCTTTCAATATTAAATCACCAAACTTTATCAATTTAACAAAATTAAATCGTTGAAAATTTACGGGTCGTTACAAGATCACACATATCAAATCTATAAAGAATTATGGAAGATATCAAATTGAAGTGGTTTCGGGTGCTTACTGATACCCGACCTCGGTCTCTTCGAGTCCCATGTCATCTTGACCCAAGCTATTCAAATGAAATACAATTCAAACTTTAATTACAAGATGTCACTTTTACACATTAATTTATCGTCGATAGATAACCACATTACTGTTCAAACCAAACATATCATATCACAAAACATTTCATATATTCATAAGCAAGATTAATTAGTCACACTATATCTAATTAATTTAATTTAATTAATTACTTTAATCACTTTTAAATCCTTCTTGCTCAACATTAATTAATTACAACCCAATTAATAAATCATTTTTTATCATCCATCTTAATTAATCATCCTTGATTAATTATTCTTTAATTACATTAAGTAATTAACCTTTAATTACCACATAGATTAATTAGCCTTAACCCTTCACATTAACTTTTAATTAATCTCCTTAATTAATTAATCACAATAATTACTTATTCGCTAATCTCTTAATTAAAGTAATTACTTAAGAATTAATCACTTAACCCTATAAATCAATTAATTAGTCTTTAATTACCTTATTAATTATCCTTTAATCATTAATTAATAAAACCTAATTACCAATTAATTAATTCTTAATTACTAGTTAATCAATCCTTAATTACCAATTTCGATCATCAATTCATCACAACAAAGCTCAGAACGAAATCAAGCTTTCCAGTCGAACCTGGAAACCAAACATCACCAGAAAATTCCCTCGAACCACCATCGTCAACCACCGGATCTCTCTGGATCTCCGGCTACACCTTCGTCCATGACCCAAACATCGTTTCCCCTATGTCCGGCCTGACTCGATGCTCCGACAATGGCGAAATATTCCAAAACCCAACCTCGACTCATCTGGTTTCTAAAACCCTAGTTCCATCAATCGCCGACGCCACAACCCACTATCGACACTCCCACCATTTTTCCTGACATCCCCAATCGCCAAGCAAGCTCCGACAAAAACCCGACCAACCAAAGGTTCTTTGATCGCCAGAAATAACCCAAAAACCAAATTCTGATCATTATTGAGCTGCACCATCAATACTCAACTAAAAATCAAGATTTTTGTTTTAAAAATCCTAATTTGCAAAGGGGATTCAGATTATATACTTGAATTTACAAATCGTTGCAATTGATTTTTACCTGTTCTTCAATTTTCACCGTTCTTTGCATTTTCTAAATAAATTTCAAACTTATTTCTTATAAAATTTTAAAAACTTATTTATGTTTAAACAAACAACTTTTGTTTGAATACTACAGCCTAACAAAAATTAGGTGAGGAGATTAGAGATTTTTCAAATTTAAACTCTGTAATCTAGAACAGAGATGAAACAAACACATGCACATAGGTTTATATTCATATATACATATATTCAGATCTAAAACGAACATGCATACATATTTTCAAACATTCATCACAAGATTACATCAAACATTACACATACATCAGAAATAAAAACTGATTTATGTTTAAGTTTACTCACCAAACAAATATGAGCATAGCATCTTTGAATTTGAAAACTTGAAAGCTTGGTTTATCTTTGAAACTGAAACTGGAATTGATATGAGATGAAATGATTTGCCTACTAATCTTGTTGATCTTGGATTTGAAAAGCTTGATCTTTGAATTGAGAAAGATTGCCTTCTTGCTTTGTTACTGATTTTTGAATTTGAGAAAAAGTTTCTCTTTTGATTTGTTTTTACTGAACTTTATTATAGGTTTTGTTATTTTTAGAATATGAAGATAGGAAAAAGGAAATGGAGAGAAAAGGTATAAGTTTATATAAGTTAAATTGGGTTTTATTAAAAATAAAAATAAAAGAAAATAAAAATAAAAGTGACACTTGTCTTTTATCCTACTTAATCATATAACACATGTTATTGAAAAGACTTATATATCAACACTTGTAATTATTCATGTGTAAAATAGTTTTTAAATGGTTATAAAGCCTTTATAATTAATTTCCTAATTAATAAATACATATCTTAAATAAAATCCTTTAAAAGAAAATAATATAAAACAACTATATTCTAAATAAAACCATATATAATATAATTTCAAATCAAAAATATATTTAAGATATATATATCTATCTTTTGAATTTCAATATTCTAATTCTAATTCAATTTCAAATTAAAATTAAATTCAAATTTAACTCAAATATATATATTTAAACAAACACAAATTCAATTTGTAAATAATAATTCTACTTAAAATCTATTTATATAAATCAACACATTATTATTGTTGCTTGAAAATAACAATTTTACCAACTTTTAATATTTTATAAAGGAGAATATTACTCTTTTTAAATTGCTTGAAATTTCCGGGATATCACATTCCTCCCCCCTTAGAATCTTTTCGTCCTCGAAAAGGAACGAAGCCAGAATTTATTAAAATGCTTGTTATCAGGTTTATAAAGAATTTTTAAAACACTTTTAAAATCTACATGGTATTACAAAAATACTTTTATAAAAATACTTTTTATAACTCGATGTCTCAACCAGTCCATCCTTGTTCTCATAGAAATTCGGTCATACGTTGATCAGACATAGGACTGAAAATCTACAAGTACTTGGTAAACCCGTTTTCAACACACGGTGAAAATACTTAGAAAATAAGTTATTGAAAATATAGAAAACATTTTTGAAATAGAGATAACATCTTTGGTGATAATGCTCTAGAAATCATCACCCCCATCCATGGTCGCAGTTAACCCGATGGTTACGTTGCCATCCCGACAAAATCCATAGATAACTATAGGCACTCCGCGCCCCTCGATTACACCATGGAACCCACTACGAATCGCAGCAACATCTGGGGTTACGTTGCTATCACAGTAAAAACCGATATAACTATAGGCATCAGCGCCCTCGAATTTTGCTGCCAAAAGAATGAAACTTCTCCACTCGATCATAGATCGAGTCTACCGATGTTACGTTGCCTTCCGGCAAAATCAAACATAGATCGTTGACACTCACCTCCACACGATTTCCGCTATGGTCCACAGTAGATCGCAGCGACATCGAGTTACACTGTCATCACAACGTAACCCAAACGCCTCTATAGGCATCAGCGCCCTTGACTTTCGCTACCCAATAATCCTCAAGAACTTCAGTTTGTCCGGACTTCCTCATAGGATCCACTTTAGAGCCTCCCCCTTGAATCTCAATGCAGTACCAACCTATGGTACTCCTAAGAAGTTCATTTCAAGGGAGCACCCTTTTCTCCAGAGCTATTTTCAAAACACTTTATACTATACACATATATTATCTTTCGAATCATACACCAAGTATGAATCTCATATAAATCTCCTTTTCTCAAAATTGATTATTCCAAAATCGATAATTCTCAAACTAGGCTTTTCAAATCTCCAAAATTGATTTTTACCCAAAAATCAAAGCCTTTCCAAAATCCATAGGTTCCAAAACCTTTTTTCCAGAATCATTCTCATTAGATCCTTCATATATATATATATATGTATATGTATATAACTTTGAAAATCTTTGGATCACGTCATATTTGTATAAATTCCCTTTTTATACTTCATATACTTTTCAAAACCCTTTCCTTCCGGCAATAGATTCAACAAGGGGAGATTTATCTCATATAATAGAGATAATAACTTTTTTTATTCCAAATCAAATATTCAAATTTGATTACTCTATAAAGTCACTTACCATATTACTTACTTCCATAAAGGAAATTTCTACCATAGAAATATCCAATTTCCACTTTATTTCATCATATATTTCACAAAATATACTTTTCATTTCAAAAACCATTTTACAGTTCTTATCCTCACATTTTCAATATCAATTTCATTCAAACCCGTATGATGTTCATATATCATCTATACGCTATATTAATCTGATCGCTCACTCGATCACACAATTTCACTTCCGAACTAGTATCATCCACCTGACTTCCTAGTGCGAACTCAGATCTGGTTTCTTGATCAGAAACCGTCATTCTCCTTGCATAGTTATAACTATAATAGAGAATTCTCAGAACCAATCAAAAATCCATATCCAGGTTCGCCATCGAAAATCGAGTGAAAAATCCCAACTCAGATCAATATACTATCTTAAAATTCTGTGTTCGAATCTGGATCAAATCACTATGCAGATTCACCCTACGTATTTACCTCTATTGATTATTAGCCAAATCAATCTCCTTTTCTATTCACATTTACTTTAATTTCTATCCACTTATTCACAATTGTTTCAATTCCATTTCGATTATCACTTTAATCCTTATTTCAATTGGTAATTAATCATAAACAGTTTGAACTCTGTCCATCTTAAATTTAGAAAATAGCATGAAGAATTAAAATAGATAAGTAGTTGAAAAATAATTATTAATTTGTAAAATAGCTGTAAAATAGTAAAGTAATTGTAAAATAGTTATAAAACAATTAGATAATTGCAAAATAGTTGTAAATAGTAATTAGTTATAAAACAGCTGAAAAACAGTAATTAATTTATAAAACAGTTGTAAAATTGTTAAATAGTTCCAAAAATAATTGTAAAATAAGTATAAAATAGTTTGGCTTTAAAAAGAAAGGTTGTATATAGTAAATAGCTTGGAAAAATATGTTTAAGAAAGCTTATATTAAAATAATTTATTTAGAAAATAGTCCAGGGCCAAACTGTTCAACTTCCCAATCTCAAATTCCAATCAATTTCCCATTTCATTAAATTGATCCAATCCCAAATCAAGTTGAATTATCCTCAATTTCATTTCTAAATTCAAATCAAATTCCATTTGAATTTACTTATTCGACTTTAATCACAATTTCAATTAATTCAAATAAATTTCAAATTGAACCAATTTTAATTCATTTCATTTCCAGTTTGAACTAATCCCAATTTCCATTTGAATTTGAACTCGTTCAATTTCAATTTCATTTCAAATTAATCCAATTCAAATTTTCCATTTGAATTTTTAAACTTATACATCTTCTATCACAATTCCAATTAATTCAAATCGAATTCGATTTGAACTAATTCAATTTAAATTTCAACTTTAAACCATTTCGAATTATATAAATTCGAGTTAAATTTTTAAATATTGATTTAATCCTTTAAATCAAATCAACTTATATCTTTAAACCATTTAATTCTGAATCCAAATTCCATTTTTAAATTATCTTTACTTCACCTATTTTAAAGTTCAAATAATAATTCAAATCCTTTTTAAATAACTTAATCTTTGAAATTCAATTTATCACCAAATTTCAATTTTGAAACCAAATCTCAGAAATTTCAGTTGAAATTTTATCTTAAACTTTCAAATCATGAGTCCAAAATGATTCCATTTCTCCAATTCTCATTTTAAATTTGCGAGTTCCCTTTGAACATTTAAATCTTAAATTCAAAGTGATTTTATTTTCCATTTATCTCTGCAATGGATATATATATATTATTCCAATCCATTTCTTAATTTATTTCAAATATTCCAATTGATAGTTTCATAGATTATTAATAACAACAGGATGATAGCAGGGTATAAATAAACATCCAAATTATCTAAACATCCATCAACAACATCCACCACACATTCCTAGAACTCAAACCCATTTTGAGATCTTATATAACTTCATACCAAATCAACCCATTTAACTTCCCTAAGTTAAATCTCAATTTCATCTTTTCCAATTCAGGTTGTTTATTAACATATTTAACTTTCCCAAAGTTAAATTTAGTTTACTTAATCCAGTAAATTTTACACAATTTGAATTCCCATTTAAATTTTTAACTTCATATTAATAATCTTCTCACTTTGGTTTAAAAACTTATTTCACTTTGGATCTTCACATCACATTCCAAGGAAAAATTCAAAACTCAACCTTAGAGTTTATTTCAAGTCAGTTCTAATATTAGGTATATCCCACATACATACATATTTATTTCCTTTACACACCATGTTATACCTTAAATTTGTAAACCACCTTTGGTTTTAATTCAAACAGATTTCTTTAAAATTTTCAAACAACTCTTGTTTGAAACAAGACCCTTTCATTCAAATAATAGTATTTATTATTTCTTTTAGCACTTTGAAACAAATTCCAAATTTTCTGGACTTAGATTTAAAACTTCACCATTTAAACCCTTTTTCAACTTCAATTTATAAGTCATACTCACCTAAATGTTTACTTCCTTAAACATTTCATTTTGCTTAATTGTTAACACACATTTCATTATTGAACACATCAACCATTTATGATAATAACCAAGATTATCATAAATGAATACCAATTCATTTTTTTTCTTATTCTGAAAATACTTCTACAAATTCATAATTTAATTTCAGTTTGGATCCATTTCTTTATTAATTTAGTTCATACTATTCAATTTCCATTTGGTTGTATTTCTATTACCACTTAATTCTTATTATTACCTTTAATTTAATTAATATAACCACCAGTTATCTTAATATATAGTGGTTAGAGAAATTATTGCTTTATATATCAAAATATAAAAAAAATCATTTTCCTTTAAAATCATTTTAAAACCTTTATATAAGAAAATAACAAGTACGATCTCATATATTTATATACACTCAACTTATTTTAGGGTATTACTTACCCTATCCTTCATGAGTATACCCACCAGAGCCAAGGTTCTCGCTTAACCTTCAGCTCTGATGCCAAATATTTTCGATCTTGAAAATTCCAGATAGTTAGGGGAAAGAAGAAGGAGATACATGAAGAAGAAGAATAGAAACACCAAAACACTGATTCTCACATTCGCAGTGGATCAAAATATAATATCAAATAAAATAGCGGTTATACAAAGGAAATTTGTATCAGTTAATTTACATCAATACATCAGAGTTACATTCAATCTCATAAAAATTAGACAGCATAACAGCCTGTCCCAAATAAACAATAACAGTAATATACTTAGCGGAATACACTCCATATATTCCTGCCATCCAGCTCGCCTTCTTAGCTCCAAAACGTCCTTAACTGGAAATCTGTAATACTCGGTCTAACCCGAACATTACATCAAAGTAATACTTGGGTCAGGCTGGAAACCAGTATGAGCAAACCCATATAACATGAAATTCTAATGCACAAAACTTATTTAAAACCCGGGGTAACTCGTACCTTACTGCGAGTTCATAACTTGTTATATTCAATACTTAATTCACAAATCAACCTCTAAGTACCCTTACTTAGTTTCAATGGTCCAGATCACTTAAATTATTTCATTCTAGCCTATAGATTACACATATCAATCTATAAAGAATTATAGAAGATATCAAATCGAAGTGGTTTCGGGTACTTACTGATACCCAACCCCGGTCTCTTCGAGTCCGATGTCATCTTGACCCAAGCTATTCAAATGAAATACTATTTAAACTTTAATTACAGGATGTTACTTTTACACCGTAATTCATCGTCGATAGATAACCACATTATTACTGTTCAAATCAAACATATCATATCACAAAACATTTCATATCAGAAATATCAACCAATCATTCATAAGCAAGACTAATTAGTCACACTATTTCTAATAAATTTAATTAAATTAATTACTTTAATCACTTTTAGATCCTGCTTACTCAACATTAATTAATTACAACCCAATTAATAAATCATTTTTTTATCATCCATCTTAATTAATAATCCTTAATTAATTATTCTTTAATTACACTAAGTAATTAACCTTTAATTACCACATAGATTAATTAGCCTTAACCCTTCACATTAACTTATTAATCTCCTTAATTAATTAATCACGTTAATTAATTATTCTCGAATCACTTAATTAAAGCAATTACTTAAGAATTAATCACTTAATCCTATAAATCAATTAATTAATCCTTAATTACCTAATTAATTATCCTTTAATCATTAGTTAATAAAGCTTCATTATTAATTAATAAAACTTAATTACCAATTAATTAATTAATTCCTAATTACTAGTTAATCAATTCTTAATTACCAATTGGTTAATCTCTAATTACTTAATTAATTAATGCTTAATTACACTTAGTTACTTAATTAATTAATTCTAATCATTAATTAATAATCTCTAATTATCTAATTAACCACCCTAAATTACAAATTAATTAATCTCTAATTAATTAACTTAGAACCTTTAATTACAAATTAGTTAATCCTTAATCATTATTTAATTAAATAAATAAATTACTCATTCATTAGCTCATTAATTATAAAAACCATAATTAGATTAAGATAAAACCATTTCCTTTATTAAATATCAAATCACATATTTGGTTTAAACATTTATCAACCACTTGATCATATTTATAAATTTAGTTTTAAAATAACTTGAAAATTAACTTAACAAATTTTAGTTAAACAAACTTATAATTCCTAATCACATGTTGAAGAAAACATTTGCTATATATATAAGAATTTTATTTAAGGAAAGTCTAACTAAGTTTCCTTTTAAATTTCAAAACTTTGCTATTCAAAAACTTTTTAAAAAAACAATTTTTATATCTTGCTTAAACTTCTGCTTCGGGTTAAACCCGATACCCACTCGAGTACTGCCACGAGATTTCCTCCTTCCTTCATCTCATTTTAAAAAAACACTTTGATTAAAAATTTAAAAACTGTTATGTTATAACACTCACGACCCCGCATCAACTCCGAGCCCAACATATTTTTCCTCGTGCTTCGAACCAAGGAAATTTACAAAACAAAACACAGACATCGGAGAAACTGCGTGCACGTGCACCATGCCACGGCGGCGCTCCGGCAACTCTCACCACCTCCGGCAAGACAGCGATCGACACAACAAATGATTCTGATCATCAATTCGTCACAACACAGCCCAGAACGAAATCGAGCTTTCCAATTGAACCTGGAAACCAAACATCACCAGGAAATTCCCTTGAACTACCATCATTGACCACCAGATCTCTTTGGAACTCTGGCTACACCTTCGTCCATGAACCAAGCGTTATTTCCCCTATGTCTGGCCTGACTCGATGCTCCGACGGTGGCGAAATATTCCGAAACTCAACCTCGACTCATCTGGGTTCTAAAACCCTATTTCCATCGATTGCTGACGCCACGGCCCACTATCGACATTCCCACCATTTTTCCTGGCATCCCCAATCGCCAAACAAGCTCCGACAAAAACCTGACCAACTAAAGGTTCGTCGATCGCCAGAAATAACCCAAAAACCAAAGTCTGATCATCATCGAACTGTACCATCAATACTTAACTAAAAATCAAGATTTTTGTTTTAAAAATCCTAATTTGCAAAGGGGATTCAGATTATATACTTGAATTTACAAAGAATTTACAAATCATTGCATTTGATTTTACCTATTCTTCAATTTTCACCGTTCTTTGCATTTTCAAGATAAATTTCAAACTTATTTCTTATAAAATTTTAAAAACTTAATTATGTTTAAACAAACTACTTTTGTTTGAATACTTCAGCCAAATAGAAATTAGATGAGGAGATTAGAGATTTTTCAAATTTAAACTCTGTAATCTAGAACAGAGATGAAATAGATACATGCACATAGGTTTATATTCATATATACATATATTCAAATCTAAAAGAACATGCATACATATTTTCAAACATTCATCACAAGATTACATCAAAAATTACACATACATCAGAAATAAAAACTGATTTATGTTTAAGTTTACTCACCAGACAAATATGAGCAGAGCAGTTTTGAATTTGCAAACTTGAAAGCTTGGTTTATCTTTGAAACTGAAACTAGAATTGACCTTAGATGAAATGATTTTCCTACTGATCTTGTTGATCTTGGATTTGAAAAGCATTATTTTTGAATTGAGAAAGATTGCCTTCTTGCTTTGTTACTGATTTTTGAATTTGAGAAAAAGCTTCTCTTTTGATTTGTTTTTACCGAACTTTGTTACAGGTTTTGTTGTTTTTAGAATATGAAGATAGGAAAAAGGAAATGGAGAGAAAAGGTATAAGTTTATATGAGTTAAATTAGGTTTTATTAAAAATAAAAAATAAAAGAAAATAAAAATAAAAGTGACACTTGTCTTTTACCCTACTTAATCATCTAACACATGTTATTAAATAGACTTATATATCAACACTTGTAATTATTCATGAGTAAATTAGTTTTTAAATGGTTATAAAGCTTTTATAATTAATTTCCTAATTAATAAGTACATATCTTAATTAAAATCCTTTAAAAGAAATAATATAAAACAACTATTTTCTAAACAAAATCATATATAATATAATTTCAAATCCAAAATATATTTAAGATATATATATATATATATATTTAAGATATATATATATATATATATTTAAGTTATATATATATATATCTATCTTTCGAATTTCAATATTCTAATCCAAATTCAAATTCAATTTAAAATTCAATTTAAATTTAGCTCAAATATATATATATATATAAAGGCGATTATTACTCATTTTGAATTTCTTGAAATTTCCGAGATAACACATTCGACATCTCCTATTGTAGAAGTTCAATATCTTCCTAGAGTACTTTTAAAGCGTGATATCCCTTACTATACACTTTGTTGCTTTCTTTTTGTCACCTAGGATTTCGATATGCTTTCTTTGCATGTTCGGCATCATTATTAGGTGTAACATTTGCAACCCCTCCCCTGGTATGAAATTTCAAGTTAAGACTTCGAAATCAATGCCATCTATCTTGACAACTCATTTGCCGCCCATAGGTATTCCTTCCAAATTTGGGCCATTCGTTTAAATTAAGATCAAGGGCATTTTTTCTTCTTCTTTCCTCCTATAACTACCTATTCCTCTCTTTTTCTTCCATTTACCCGTGAACCAAATCTCAAATTAATTTATTTTAATTTCACTCCAAAAACTTTGGTTTTCTTTTGATTTCAAGCGTGTTTCAAGGTTCAATTTTGCTTTCTATTTGAATTAATTGAAAGTATTAAACTGGGGATTTTCAATTTCAAATTGAAGTCAAAGTTTAATTGTCAGGTATTGGTTATGAATCTGTGGGTTTTAAGTTAAATCATATATAATGATTTTGGTTAGATTTTGCATTCGAATTAGCATGTCTTTTGGGTTTGTCTGATTAATTAATGTCAAATGGCCGCAATTTGATAATCTTAGATTTTCTTGTTCAATTAAGAACTTGGCTGCTTGTAAGGAACCCGAAATCCGCTCCAAAATTCATTAACTGGTTGACTCCGAAATTGTTTCCCTTTGAAACTTAACATTGAACTTGATGTTCGATATCCAAAAATGGTTTCTCCCAACTAGAAAGAAGTTTTTAATTCCTGATAAGGAATTTGATAACCGATTCAAACTTCGAAACTCTTATAATATTGGCATCGACGTAGATATTCGATATGTATTTAAGGGCATGACATCTGTTTGGGCATGGCTTTATTAGCTACAAATTCGACATCCTTTGGTAACTACTTAAAGAGTCACTATAAATTCGACATCTCGTTTAGGCCAGACAATGTCAGT
This sequence comes from Allium cepa, assembly GCA_030765085.1. Lineage (NCBI taxonomy): Eukaryota > Viridiplantae > Streptophyta > Magnoliopsida > Asparagales > Amaryllidaceae > Allium > Allium cepa. Next base: position 578,998,552 of record CM060942.1, read on the forward strand.
TCAGAATATAGTCATTGTATTGGCAACTAAATAAAAGTTCAGTATCCACTTAATGAATCGATAACTAGTTACGAATTCGATATCCGCTTTGGAGGGCTGTCACTTAGATTACAAATTCAATATTCTATCACCGAGTCATTACAAATTTTTTCTACAAGTTTTACATGCAGTGCCATATGTCTGTTGTAAATTCGATATAATTAGTTTGTAATGTCATGGAATTGTAAATTACTTACACATTTGGTGTACTTATAAACTAGAAATTTGGTTAACGCAATTCAAAACCAATCTTACATTACTTGCGAGTTTGACAACCTTATAGTTCGATATTAGGTTACCGTCTTGATATCCCTTTTTGGCCTTTATAAAAAGTTATTAGTTTGATACATAAATTCGATATCAATTTACTGATTCAACATTCCATAAAAGGTATTATTAGTGTAGTACTTTAATTAGACCTTATTGACTAGTTATAATTTTGACATTTCATCATAAATAACAATTACTAATAAATTTTCAATGCTTATTAATTTCCCAAATAATTTATATCCATATAAATTTGCCATCCTACTATTGGTTCAATGTTTATGAATGAACTACATATTGGATTATTGACTTATTATAAGTTTCATAGTTAATCTTAGATTTCAACACTTCCCCTTTATGATTTGGGTAATTTTTATTAATTAGAAATTCCTTAGTTAGGTATCTAATTGTGTATTTTACATTTGAATATTTCATATTTCGTAAAATAAGTAGTACTTCCCTGATTTTACTTAATTTCACTTGGTATATAAATGGATAGCAAAAATCCCAATAAGAGCACTAAACATTCTCCTTTTTTAAAGAAGGGAGACTACAGGCTTAACTAGTCCTTCATTACCACTCCGGAGGAGGTAGATATAATCCTTCAATGATTTGGGATCATAGATATACTGACAATGGCTGCTAGTCCTAATGATTTAACAGATAATCCTCCAGATGGATTTTTCGCTTTCACTTCCATCCGTACCTTGCATTCTGGATACTTGACATTTATGAAATATCTCCTGCAATTCCTGGAGAACATAGGCCTTGCATCGATTTAGTTGACTCCTAATTCTTCCTCCTACTTGAGCTGCTTAGAAGTTCTAGCTTGGGAAGCTAAGCTCTCATCTTTGAATACCGAGACCATCCATTCATTAGTGAATCTTGTAGGAATGAATGATCAAATGGATTGCATTGTAACAGCCCGTTTTTCCGTACCCTTTGAATCGACAATAAACCACACATGTCCAACTCAAATTGTACGAATAAGCGGATCATTAAGGGTAGACAGAAAATAAAGACAGAACAGAATCTCACACGAATGGAATAACATATATTATTTCAATAATAATCTTTACAAAGGAAAATTTTAAAGTACAATATCAGAGTCGAATCTAAATTCAGCTTGGACAGTTGTAAACATCTGTCCTTACAATTGCAGACAAACATCAAACAAATTACACTAAGTACATCGGATAATAGAATACGTTCATACGATGATGATGATCTCCATCTCTCCTTTGAAAACTCCAACCGTCTTCAACTAAATCTGAAACTACTCGGATCTAACCCGAGTACAAAAATACTCGGATCAGGCTTGATAAACCAGCATGAGATACTCGAAATTTAAAATGACTATGTCATCAAAATCTTGAAAAGAAGGGTATCTCATAAGACCATGCCCACACATAAACACGGACGAGTTTTTACCTTATGATAACCAAAACCCTTCATACCAAAATACATTTGATATTATTTTTAATGACATTCTTTTGAAAATACTTTTCAAATAAACTTATTCAAATAAGGTATCAATATCTAGACTAAGCCTAACGAAATATATCCGGACTTGGTCAACGGAATATCCCGAACGGAATATATAATACCAAAAAGGGGTAGCTGAAATGTTTGCAAGTCATTACAGCTATTTTGGGAATACAATAAAAAAACGTAAATCTTGTATTGGGATGGATTTCCAACATGATAGGAAACTAGTGACCTTTTCTCCGATTCATGCATAACAAACATAGTTCCCACGGTGCCTTAATCGCTTTTCTCCAACTAGTCACTTGGAACTATACTTGCTACACTACAACCGATAACCAGTAGTTCCCTGCTTTTCTCAAGCTAACCACTTTATCCACATAGGGCAATAAATGCCTTGAGGCCCAGACGTATCTCGTACCTAGGGCTCAGAATATCTGATAACCTAAATCATTACTATCCGAAATGCGAGCATACATCTGACCACATAGAATCCCATCATAATCGGGGTGTGAGGCTCGTGAGGCTACGCTCAATTTCTTCAAAGCCACGCTTTCCATACAAAACCACGCCTTGATCATATCGGGTTCCACTTTGAATTCCACATTGTCATTCCACGTCACACGACTGATTTCTAGAAAAGTATAACTTCCTGAGCTCGTATGTCTCAGGAAAGGGTGTTAAGCTAAGAGAATTTGCCTTCTCTGCCACCAACTGATATACGTTTATAGAAACCACTCAAATGTGATTTAGAATACAATGCAGATAAACATCCATACAATTTCGTTCTAGGACTGAACGAAACCGAAGGCACTTTCCTCGGCCATTACTAGGCGAGAAGCCCTTGCAGTCCGAAAAAATCTCCATCACGAGGAGACCACTGCTGTAAATAACTCTATAATGGTGGCCAACCAGAGCATGTTCAACAAGCAGTCTTCATGTTATAAAGATCGACGGTCTTCAACAATTATCATCTTCAACATGTCTTCACTTTCGAACGTATACATTGGGTCGAAGTGGTTTTTGGATAGGAATCATCCAAATCCAACTCCGGTTCTTTCGAAACAAATCATCGCTTTTAAAAAGATGTTAAGTTCATATGTGGATATCAATCAAGAATCAATGAATTCATCTTTTATCTAATCAAATATCTTTCTTAGATATATTCTTTTCAAGTAATTCCATTTTCTTTTCAAATGTAGATGGAATCATTAAGCCTCATTTATCAAATCATTTATTTTATTTAAACTTTCTTAAATCCTAGAAATAATTCCAAATCATTTTCTCTTTTACTTAGGAAAACCTTTCCAAATCATTCATTAAATCTTAATCAAAGATTTCTTATATTCAAGTTATAACTTTTAACTTAGGGATAATGTTCCCAAATCATTCATTAAATCTAAATCAAAGATTTTCTTCTTAACTTCAAATCATATTCTTGCAAATCGAAGATTTTCAAAATAGAGTTCTACTGCCACTTTAGATATGGAAATTTCACCTCCAGAGACTAATGGCAAGTTTTACCTCCAGGGACTAATGGAAAGTTTCACCTCCAAGGACTAATGGCAAGTAATCCTACATTATGACTATCTTTGTTTTTAACGATCATTATCTTCAATATATTTTATTTCGAAAATTAGTTTCTTTTCTTTTATCTTGGAAAAACTTAAATATGATCTTTTAGAGCATCCGGGCTTTCCTTTTGATCTATTCCACCCCTCGCCTAAAAAGAGAAAACATAAGCCAGGTAAGTTCAGGGCACTGGTTGCTCCATCCCTATCCTTAGTTAAACACCTTGTTACCTTCCCAGATCTCACAGGTGGGACAAATGTACTAGTTGTTTCCGCATACTCAGTTTGTTATTAAATTCAATATTCTTCACTTTTTGTTTAAGTGGTATAAACAATTCATCTTAACAATTTATTCAAACTCTTATTAAAACTTCCAAATCATCTTTACATTACTTAATTATTCCTTCACTGTCATTCACAAAAGATTTAGGAAAGAATTGTTAAGTTTAAACTCATATTCAAAATGCTATAGAATTCGCAGTATAAAAGTGCTACGGAAAGTGCTATATAAGCTTATTTGATTTAACAACTTTTAAACATTTGAAAATTCATATTTTCCATTCCAAATATCTTTTAAACCATTTTAATAGATTTTTCAAATTTATTTCATATTTTTAATCATTTAAAAATATCATTTATAAGGAAATCCCGTTTTGGATTCCGAACTGCAAAACAACGATGTTTTTAGAAAATTGTTTTGGACATATTTCAAACTTTACTTGATGAAATCTTGATTTTATTTCTTCTTTGGAAAACTATTATCATTGTGGACCAAAGAATTTTTATTTCAAAGGAATCCGACTTATAAATCATTCTCTACGTTAATTTGAAGTTATCGGGTCGAAATTTACGAACTTGGTAGAGGATTAATGCTCTTGGCTGGGCTGGCTAAAAAGGGGGGTCAGTGTGGCGGATAGCTGTATCCCCTAGCTCTACTCTCCGGAGTCGGGTTAAAAGAAAATCATTAAGAAGCTAAATAATTTCCATACACACATTTATATGGATCTAATTCTCATTTAATTAACTATGCTTACTAACCATTTCTCTTATCATTTATCAAACCAAGTTAACATCCATATTACAAACATATAATCAACAATAATATCAACCATGTTATCAAAGATTTAATCATCCAACATATTTAAACTTTTAAATCATTATACTTGAAATAAGTTATGGATTAATTAGTAAATATGAGTACTCACCTTTAACTTAACCAATTCTTCCTACCAACATTCATTTGCAACAACACTTCATTTAAACTTCAATTAATTAACTTCTACTCCATTTCTTTTTCTTTATGCTATCGACCTCCTCTTTCAAACTTTCAAAAATTCGGCAGCGCTTCCGCGGCACCTTGAATTTGCTTCTAGCTCCTTGGAATGAAATCGGCGGCACTTCCTTCTCTTTTTCTTGCTCCGGAGTTTTCCAACAGCTTCCTTTTCTTTATAGGTTCGGCCATGCCCTATTCCACTCCTTCCTGCATCATTTCTTCTCTTCTTAGATGCTGAATCATGTTCTGATGGTATTCTAAGATCTTTGGCAAAGTTTGGTGGTGTTTGGAGTTGATTTGATATGCTTTTGAAAAAGTTAGTAAGCATTTGGAAGAGAAGAAAAATCCATTAAAGAGGTAAAGAGCTTGAAAAAGGAAGAAGAAGAATGAAAAATGTGAAAAAGGTGAGAAAGTGGTTGGTATTTATAGAAAAAGAAATGAAGTGCTAAATTACCAAAATATCCCTTTACCAAATTACCAAAATAACCTTACTTACTTCTAAAGTAATCTTTTTTTTTTTCAATACTTAACATCACATTTCAAATCATTACTTTATGTCATTTTCACTTAGATATTAAGTAAAGTAAGTAATAAATATGTTACTTTGATTTGATGTTTTACCTTTTGCTTTGAAATGACATTTTTGTCTTTTTGTGCTTACTTTTTCTTAATTGTTTTGTAGAAGTTTCTAACCTTGTTTAGTAAAAGTAAACTTGATTAGTGAATTAATTAATACTTATACTATTTGAATATATGTTCCTATATAAGAAAATAAAGGTGCGACGATGTTGCGACAACTTTTAATCGATAAAACGTCGTTTTTCGACAATATGTTTTACGGTCATATTTTGACGTTTTAGTTAAACTATTTATTTATGTAAACCAAATTTAAAAATAATCTTTTTAATTCTTTAAATAAATTAAAACACGTCTCTTTATATTTTAAAATCATATTTAAGTAATATCAAAATCTCTAATTTTACAGTGTATGTAAAACTGACAAAATGCGACAAAATTTGGTTATTTTTGTAAAACGATTATTAACATCTTTTAAATCTTTTATTACACTTTTATTATCTTTATTAGATGTTTTCAATGATATTTATCTTTTTAAATAAACATTTAAACCTATTTATTTAAGCATTTATTTATTTTTAACAAAACTTAACTTTTGTTGATTTATTCTAAAATCCAAATTTATACTTTTAAATTATTAACTATAAGAATAAATAATTTCTCTATTATTATCTATTATATATAACTTGTTTATTTAAGTTTTAAACCTTTTTAAATTTAAAACAAGTGAAGTCTCTCATTTTCCAAGTAGCGAAATTACGGGTCGTTACATTCTCCCCTACTTGAAAGAATTTCGTCCTCGAAATTACCCAAAATAAAAGTTTGCCTAAAACATTTATCTTTAAACTTAATTCCATATAATATACACAAATCATCCGTATAAAATATCTTATTCGATCTCCTATTCGAATACACAACTTTATTTCTGAACTAGTATCGATCTCCTAATCCTCTAGCGCGGACCTTAATCAGGTTCTTTACTTAGACACTTTTGCTTTCCTTGCATAGCTCTCAACTATGATAGAAAACTCAAGTACCTAACCAAAAGCCCTCATCAATGTTCATCGTCAAGAATGAAGTGATAAATCCTTTTTCGAATCGGTGTAAACATCTCAAGGCCCCGAACTCGAATCTTAGATCAAAATTTGTGTGATTAAATGATTTACATATAATATATGTATTTATTAACTCTTAAAACTTTCATAAAAACTTTATCTTAAGCTCAAACATTTTATATTTTTATGTAATCCCTTTAATTATTTATTTCCAAATATTTTTATTAAAGAAAAATATTCTAAAGAGACCATTTTTCACTCAAAAGATAATTTATCTTTATAAAAAAATTTCCCACAATATTTTAACTTGGTATATTTCCTTTAGCACTAATATTATTTATGAATCATTTCGTAAAACCATCCTTAAGTTTATTGCATCTTATAACTTATGTAAATCAATCATATTTTAAAGACTTAAATATAATTCTTAATTAATGCTAGAATTCATTTATAAAACATTTTCTAGATTATAATTTCCTTTTTTTATAATCATATTTAAAAATTATACTTATCCATTTTTATTTACTCGGAATATTTCACAATCTTTTAGATTTCATAAATTCCTTAGCTCCGAGTTAGGTATGATTCGAAAATTTTCGACTGCCCAAAATCGTCGGAAATCCCGCTTTATCTTATCAATTAGCGATCCCAATTAATCTTTAGTTTAAAAAACTTTTATAAAGATTACTAATCAATGATTCACAATATTTATTTAATTTAAGAAAATTATATAGATCGAGTAACTCCGAAACAATCCAAGAAACTGGGTATTACCGATAGTATTATATATCCTCTTAACAAGAAGAGTAATACTTAAGAGAAGCGTTTACCATCCGAACACATCACTTGCCCATTTTTAGTTTATTTTCGAGCCATTCGAATTAGTTATCATAGAATGTCTCTTTTTATTTGAAATAATACCATTTTCAAAATCCTTTAGAGATTACTTTGTAAAACCTATCTTATAAATTCATTTTGTAAATTCATCTTACATTAATTAACTTCATTTAAATTTTCTCGATTCTTTTTCTCGAATTTAAATTCTCATTCCTTTTATATTATTTTTCCTTTTACATAATCATTTAAATACATTTTCATCTTATATGTTCATTCCTAACAAAACTTATTATCAAACACCTTATAGTCAAATCATGAAACTTAATTCATAAGGTATTTGTGCTTAAACTTTTAAATCAAACAATTGATCAATTTATGATAGTAACTTAACATTATCATTTCTTAAGTTATTATTTTGGAATAGGTATTAAAGATCTTAATTACCTTATCTGATTTCTTACTTATCGATAATCTTTATGAAAACACCTTATAGTCAAAGTGTGAAATTCTAATCACAAGATGTTCATATTTAAATTTCACCAATCCTAATTTCTAACTATATAACTTTTCAAAATATATACTTTATATTCAAAATATAATCCTAAGGAAAATTATTTCATTTACCAATCTTTTCAAAATCAGTGTGTCGGTTTGACTTATTTAAGTGTTCAGGAACCCTCATCGATAACGGTGATCTGGCGCATCGATCAGAATCCATAAATCACTCAATAGGTAAATCAACACAAAATATTTTATTAGTCATTAACAAATACGCGCTCATATATAATACACTCAAACTCATTCTAGGGTGTTACTAACCCAATCTCTAATGAGTTACTCATCCTAGGGTATTACTAACCCTATCTCTGATGAGTCTTTACCCAACCAAAGCGAAGATTCTTGCTTAACCTTAAGCTCTGATACCAAATGTAACAGCCAGTTTTTCCGTACCCTTTGAATCGACAATAAACCACACATATCCAACTCAAATTGTGCGAATAAGCGGATCATTAAGAGTAGAAAGAAAATAAAGACAAAACAGAATCTCACATGAATGGAATAACATATATTATTTCAATAATAATCTTTATAGCGTAAAATTTTTAAATATAATATCAGAGTCAAACCTAAATTCAGCTTGGACAGTTATAAACATATGTCCTTACAATTGCTGACAAACATCAAACAAATTACACTAAGTACAACGGATAATAGAATACGTCCATACGATGATGAAGATCTCCAGCTCTCCTCTGAAAACTCCAACCACCTTCAACTAAACCTGAAAATACTCGGATCTGACCCGAGTATTAAAAATACCCGGATCAGGCTTGATAAACCATCGTGAGATACTCAAAATTTAAAATGACTATGTCATCAAAATCTTGAAAAGAAGGGTATCTCATAAGACCACGTGCACACATAAACACAAACGGGTTTTTATCTTATGATAACCAAAACACTTCATACCAGAATACACTTGATATTATTTTTACTGACATTCTTTTGAAAACACTTTTCGAATAAACTTATTCAAATAAGGTATCGATATCTGGACTAAGTCTAACGAAATATATCTGGACTAGGTCAACGGAATATTTCGAACGAAATATATAATACCAAAAAGGGGTAGCTGAAATGTTTGCAAGTCATTACAACTATTTTGGGAATACAATCAAAACCGTAAATCTCGTATTGGGATTAGATTCCAACATGATAAGAAACTAGTGACCTTTTCTCCGATCCACGCATAACAAACATAGTTCCCACGGTGCCTTAATCGCTTTTCTCAAACTAGTCACTTGGAACTATGCTTGCTACACCACAACTGATAACCGATAGTTCCCTGCTTTTCTCAAGCTAACCACTTTATCCACATTGGGCAATAAATGCTTGAGGCCCAGACGTATCTAGTACCTAGGGCTCAGAACATCTAATAATCCAAATCACTACTATTCGAAATGCGAGCATACATCTAACCATATAGAATCCCATCATAACCGGGGTGTGAGGCTCGTGAGGCTACACTCAATTTCTTCAAAGCCACGCTTTTCATACAAAACCACGCTTTGATCATATCAGGTTCCACTTTGAATGCCACATTGTTGTTCCACGTTACATGACTAATTTCTAGAAAAGTATAACTTCCTGAGCTCGTATGTCTCAAGAAAGGGTGTTAAGCTAAGAGAAGTTGCCTTCTCCGCCACCAACTGATATACGTTTATAGAAACCACTCAAATGTGATTTAGAATACAATGTCAAACAAACATCCATATAAGTTCATTCTAGGACTGAACGAAACCGAAGGCACTTTCCTCGACCATTACTAGGTGAGAACCCTTGCAATCCGAAAAAATCTCCATCACGAGGAGACCACTGCTATAAATAACTCTATAAGGGTGGCCAACCAGAGCATGTTCAACAAGCAATCTTCATGCTATAAAGATCTACGGTCTTCCATAATCATCATCTTCAACATGTCTTCACTTCGAACGTATACATTGGTTCGAAGTGGTTTTTGGATAGGAATCATCCAAATCCGACTCCGGTTCCTTCGAAACCAATCATTGCTTTTAAAAAGATGTTAAGTTCATATATGGATATCAATCATCAATCAATTACTTCATGTTTTATCTAATCAAATATCTTTCTTAGATATATTCTTTTCAAGTGATTCCATTTTCTTTTCAAATGTATATGGAATCATTAAGCCTCATTTATCAAATCATTTGGTTTATTTAAACTTTCTAAAATCCCAGAAATAATTCCAAATCATTTTCTCTTTTACTTAGGAAAACCTTTCCAAATCATTCATTAAATACTAAACAAAGTTTTCTTATATTCAAGTTATAACTTTTAACTTAGGGAAAATATTCCCAAATCATTCATTAATCTAAATAAAGATTTTCTTCTTAACTTCAAATCTGATTCTTGCAAATCGAAGATTTTAAAAATAGAGTTCTGATTCCACTTTAGATATGGTAAATTTCACCTCCAGGGACTAATGGTAAGTTTCACCTCTAGGGATTAGTGGCAAGTTTCACCTCTAGGGACTAATGGAAAGTTTCACCTCCAGGGACTAATGGAAAGTATCACCTCCTGGGACTAATGACAAGTAATCCTACATTACGAATATCTTTGTTTTTAACGATCATTGTCTTCAATATATTTTATTTCTAAAATTAGTTTCTTTTCTTTTATCTTGGGAAAACTTAAATATGATCTTTTAGGGCATCCGGGCTTTCCTTTCGATCTTTTCCACCCCTCGCCTAAAAAGAGAAAACATAGGCAATGTAAGTTCATGGAACTGGTTGCTCCATCCCTAACCTTAGTTAAACACCTTGTTTACCTTCCCAGATCTCACAGGCGGGACAAATATACTAGTTTTTTCTACACACTCAGTTTGTTATTAAATTCAATATTCTTCACTTTTTGTTTAAGTGGTATAAACAATTCATTTTAACAATTTATTCAAACTCTTATTAACATTTCCAAATCATCTTTACATTACTTAATTATTCCTTTAAAGTCATTCACAAAAGATTTAGAAAAGAATTGTTAAGTTTAAATTCAAATTCAAAATGCTATAGAATTTGTAGCATAAAAGTGCTGCGAAAAGTGCTATACAAGCTTATTTGATTTAAAAAACTTTTAAACATTTGAAAATTCATATCTTCATTTCCAAATATCTTTTAAACCATTTTAATAGATTTATCAAATTTATTTCATATTTTTAATCATTTAAAAATATCATTTATAAAGAAATCCCTTTTGGATTCCAAATTGCAAAACCGCGATGTTTTTAGAAAATTGTTTTGGACATATTTCAAACTCTACTTGATGAAATCTTGATTTTCTTTCTTCTTTGAAAGGCTCTTATCATTGTGGACCAAAGAATTTTTGTTTCGAAGGAATCCGACTTATAAATTATTCTCTACGTCAATTTGAAGTTACGAATCGAAATTTACGAACTGCCGATACGCGACGAGCTCGATTTTGACCAATTCTGTGAATTGCTTCGAAACTTGTCCGAAACACTTCAAATTTGTTTTAAACCATATTTTAACTATTTTAACTCATTTAAAATCATTAAGAGGCTAAATAATTTCCATACACATATTTATACGGATTTAATTCTTATTTAATTAACTATGCTTACTAACCATTTCTCTTATCATTTATCAAACCAAGTTATCATCCACATCACAAACATATGATAAACAATAATATCAACCATGTTATCAAAGATTTAATCATCCAACATATTCAAACTTTTAAATCATTATACTTGAAATAAGTTATGGATTAATTAGTAAATAAGAGTACTCACCTTTAACCTAACCAGTTCTTCCTACCAACATTCATTTGCAACAACACTTCATTTAAACTTCAATTAATCAACTCCTACTCTATTTCTTTTGCTTTATGCTATCGACCTCCTTTTTCAAACTCTCGAAAATTTGGCAGAGCTTCCGCAGCACCTTGAATTTGCTTCTAGCTCCTTGGAATGAAATCGGCGGCACTTCCTTCTTTTTTTCTTGCTCCGGAGCTTTCCAACATGCTTCCTTTTCTTTATAGGTTCAGCCATGCCCTATTCCACTCCTTCCTCCATCATTTCTTCACTTCTTAGATGCTAAACCATGTTCTAATGGTATTATAAGGTCTTTGGCAAAGTTTGGTGGTGTTTGGAGTTGATTTGATATGGTTTTGAAAAAGTTTGTAAGCATTTGAAAGAGAAGAAGAAGCCATTAAAGAGGTAGAGAAAAGCTTGGAAAAGGAAGAAGAAGAATGAAAAGTGTGAAAAAAGTGAGAAAGTGGTTGGTATTTATAGAAAAAGAAATGAAGTGGCAATTACCAAAATATCCCTTTACCAAATTACCAAAATAACCTTACTTACATCTAAAGTAATCTTATTTTTTTCTTCAACACTTAACATCACATTTCAAATCATTACTTTATGTCATTTTCACTAAGATATTAAGAAAGTAAGTAATAATTATGATTCTTTGATTTGATGTTTTATTTTTTGTTTTGAAATGATATTTTTGTCTTTTTGTGCGTACTTTTTCTTAATTGTTTTCTAGAAGTTTCTAACCTTGTTTAGTAAAAGTAAACTTGATTAGTGAATTAACTAATACTTATACTGTTTGACTATATGTTCCTATATAAGAAAATAAAGGTGCGACGACGTTGCGACAACTTTTAATCGATAAAACGCCATTTTTCGACAATATGTTTTACGGTCATATTTTGACGTTTTAGTTAAACTATTTATTTATGCAAGCCAAATGTAAAAATAAACTTTTTAATTCTTTAAATAAATTAAAACATGTCTCTTTATATTTTAAAATCATATTTAAATAATATCAAAATCTCTAATTTTACAGTGTATGTAAAACTGACAAATACGACAAAATTTGGTTATTTTTATAAAACGATTATTAACATACTTTTAAATATTTTATTATACTTCTATTATCTTTATTAGATGTTTTCAATGATATTTATCTTTTTAAATAAACATTTAAACCTATTTATTTAAGCATTTATTTATTTTTAACAAAACTTAACTTTTGTTGATTTGTTCTAAAATCCAAATTTATACTTTTAAATTATCAACTATGAGAATAAATAATTTCTCTATTATTATCTATTATATATAACTTGTTTATTTAACTTTAAAACCTTTTTAAATTTAAAACAAATGAAATCTCTCATTTTCGAAGTAGCGAAATTACGGGTCTTTACATGCATCTTCTTCCTTTTTTGAAAAGCTTAATCACCAACTCGATTAATAAGATGAAGGACTGAGAGAATCAGCTTTACTATATGTTATACCCTTAAGATCAGGAGCTCTTTCATTGTCTTAACTTAGTTTTCCTATTTTCTTTAATATATGTTGTACCTTATCATTCTCTTATCATGAACATCCTTTTTTAGAATATGCTCCTAAAATATCTGACTCCACCATTGTCTCATATGTTGAGACTCTGACATAGGCTTCTAAACGTCTGGTAATAGTCTCACACTCTTAACCGAGGCCAATCTACATAAATATTCTTTCATATTAGGCCACCACAAAGTTCTTGTAGAACCTTTGATTATAAAAGGGGATGCTTACGGGAGGCGATCTTTAGTGGTTAGTGATATGAAAACTTTCTCTTCTGCTTCTCCCATCCTGAGTGATTCTTTTGGTATGTTTTTGTTAGGACTTGAATGAAGCTACTTATGTTGGTATCTTATGAATTTTTCTTTTGATTTAGGTTCGTCTGCTACTGTTGTGGCTTCCAAGCATGAAAATGATAAAAATCATAATTCTTCCTTGGCTAAACTCATTAAACCTGCTCTTATTAGGAAATCTATCGCTAAGGATGTTGACAAACTAAAAATTAAAGTGAGCACTAGCGCTCTAGCTGATACTTCAACTCTTCCTCCAAGTAAAAAAGCCTAAACATGGGGATGACCAGACTTCTATTGTTGCTTTCAAAAATTCGAATGCAGATGTTAACTTGATGGCCCAAAACCATGATGTAAGTCGAGTAACTCAAGCTCTTTCGGTCATGAAGCACATCGAAGAAGTTCATATTCCTTATTTCTTTCTTATGTCTCACTTCCTACTTCTCCATCTGGTTTTCATCACTTGTTTGGGAAGCTTGGTATGAATCCTCTCCCTAATGAATCCCTCTCTTTGGAGGATCCTATTCAAGTTAAAGAAAAGATCCAAATATTACTATGAGAATCTATAGAAAAAAGAGAAAGAGGGACGTGCATTGATTGAATAGAAAATTTGAAAGGGTTATTGAGGAGCACAACAAATTATCAGATAAATATAGGCACCTTTCTGTTTATGCCAATCAGTTAAAGAACTTTAAAGAGAAACGAGTAACTCTGTTATTGAAGAAGCCTCACCTTCACAGGAGAGAATTAGAAAAGAAAATATACAGCTAACTACTCTCTTTTGGATGCTTATTGAGAACAGGGATAATTTAGTAGATTTTTTCTATAAAGTTTACTCTTGAAGTTTTTTCAGCGATTATTCTTTCTTAGGAGAGAAGAGTGGAGGTTTGATTAGACGTCTCCATAATAGATATTTATATGAGCATGGATCCGCTCCTCATCCCGGGGCAAGTTGGAATCTTCCTAGGGTGGAGATCGTTCCACCCTTACCTAAACACTCTTCCTCCCAAGAAAGTTAAATTTAACAAGGAGAGATTTATTTCAGAATTTACGAAGGATCAATATTGTATGAATGCATGTGACTTTGCTTTTAATATGCAATTCAAACATTTTTGTGAATTTCATGCTTCCGTTTCTCATTTCGTTGTAACTTAGTTTGTTTTTCATAAACCCTACATATTAGGGAATCGTCTGATAGTCCTATATGGAACTCTTAAAAAATTTATCAAATTAAAGAGGGCTTTAAAGAGAAATAGTTAACCCTTAAACCATCTTGGTTAGCTAAATATTATTTCTTTAGAGATCTCCAAGTAGTTTATGCACGGTCTCAATACTTTCGCTTTGATTTCTTGGGTGATGAAAAGGACAAATTGCATAGCGAGTTACAAACTAATCATGCTAAATTGTTATGTGGTGAAATTAGTCCTCCGGTCGAAAAATTAGACTGTCATCAATTCCCTTTAGTAATACCCTAAGGGTTTAATGTTTCATTTGACTCCAATCTCTTTTTGTCTATAGAATCACTTAAAAAGGCTCAAACTGTTGTCTTTAAACTTCAAGTGTTAACAATTTGATGTAATTTCAAATTTGCTTGTGCTTGTAACTCTTTTTTTTTTACTAAAAAGGAAAGTATGTTCTATGAATTGATTTATTTTACTCATTTTTTATTTAGGAAAAACAATCCAAGCTTACATTTAGTAGTCCAACTATCCTTTCTCAACAATATTACTGCCAAGGTAAGATCTGTCATCCTGTGACATTTTGGCCTTGTTCTTTCCAGACAACCTGGATGCATAGAAATGACATAAAAAATATTATCAATTGAAATCTACATTAAGTGGCATGATGGAGTTGATCCCTAATTTATATGAAAAAATTAAGAAGAACAAAGGAATCCAAGAGTTAAAGAAGAAAATGGATACGATTAGCCAGCCGAGACTTTTGATTCAAGGAACAGAAGCTGATGTAGATATTTCTCGAGTTTATAAAAAAGATAATGGAGATTGAAGTGAATTTACTTAAAAGCAAAGTATTGTGTCAATCCTTAGAACTTATTGCAGGTGGAGGTAAATCAAGCCTTCGTACCCCTACTCCGTTGGTTGGAAAAGAAATTTTTTCTGCTTTATTAAATCCACCTTCATGTCTAGCTGATAACGAAATCGCTCGATGAAACCCCAAGTTTTAGATATGTATGCATTCAATTGTTGAACAAACAATGGGATAATAAGGTTTCTTTATATCTTAATAATTACCATATCTAGGTGGAGAAACTTAAACATGAAAAATATGCCCTTAAACAAGAGATTAAGAAGTTAAAAAGAAAATTTTAGACTTTAAAGGAGCTAATAAGGCACATAGTTATGCGTTGGAGATTTAAATTGATTTGATTGATGATGTAAATAATATTTGAAAGAAAGAAAAGAAGCTTAAAAAAACCTTAGATACAACAATTTTTCCTATCGTTGAACTTTCTTCGACCATTCAAATTTTGAGAGGAGGGATGAAGAAACTCAATAGTTAATGAAAAACTGCTTATGGGTTTTTGGGCGGTTTTCCCTTTTGTTTACCTATGATTCTTCTATATAATAAATAAATAGACAAATTTGTACCTGAATGATTATTACTTTGAATGAATATTATTTTCTTTTTTTGAATTTGTGAACTCTCTAGAGATACACAACTTGCTTTTCAGAACTTTTTGATGCAATATGATGCATAACCCTGGATTGAGCAATTATTTACCTTCTTAATGTAAAGCTTATCTTTAAAACCTGAAATCCATTTTAGTAGAAAGATCAGCAACCCATTTGATCATAAGTTTGAAAGAACCTTTCTTTTTCTTAACAGGAAATTAGAAGTCCGCTAATAATGGAGATTCTCATTGCTTGAAAATTTGAACTTCATTCTAAGAGAACTTGATTTAGCACTTGGAATGAAACTTTCAACTAGCTCATCCTTTGGCTTTATCATTTGGAGCATCGGAGATTGACACTTGAAGCTTTGATCTTCAAAAGAGTATGTATCAAGAGATCCATATGATAATCATCTATATTAAAGACCAAGAATCTTTTGGCAATAGTGTTAATTGGATAAAAGACAAAAGTCCTATGAGAGATGCGGATTATGGATCTTAAGCCTGGAATTAACACTAGAGTTGTTTTGTATGGCGGTCTTTTGCTCAGCAGTCCACTATGCAAAACCAGTTGTGGGTTCAAAATATTCAGTCTGTGTGATCCAAGTGTCTAGTCCTATAGATTGTAAATATATTTTCATCCTACATCCCCAATATGCATAGTTACTGCCATTAGAAAGTGGTGGTCTGACAGTAGACTGACCTTCTACAAATGAACTAGTGACGGGGTAATAGAACCAGTGTTGGTAGCCATTTTGAAATTTTTCAAAATTCAGATTATGAAACTTTGAAAACCTCGCTCTCGTACAAATTTGAGACATGCGGATTACGATCTTAAGGCTAGAATTAACACTAGAGGGGGGTGAATAGTGTTTTAAGGAATTACTAATTATTTTTGAGTTTACATTAATTTGAACACAAATGTATGCAATATTCAGACACATATATGATTACAGAATCAAACACAGATGCAGATATAAAGTAAAAGCAATAAAGGAAAGAACACACCGAATTTTATACTGGTTCGGAGTTACCCTACATCCAGTCCCGCAACACAAGTACGGATTTCCTTTCAAAATCAATTCTTACAATTACACCCTCGGTTTCGAGGCCACGAGGTACACCGCTCCAGATTCACAATCCTTTGGGTAGAGATACTTGATTTTACGGGAAACAAGTTCACTCGATTGATTTTGCAGGCTACAATCACACCTTTTCTCGCTCGATTGATTACAAATAAGTCTATAACTCTGAATAGCACCGGGATCATGTTGAGATAGTGATAGAGAATCAAACCAGAGATGATCTAGTTAGATTCAATGGTGATTTCGGCACAGTAATGGTAAAAATGTATATAAAGAAATGTGGAAGAAAAAGAAGAGGAGTGAATTCAGAGAATATATAAGAAAATAAATTCGTTTAAAATAGCCCCTATTTATAGTAGGACAACAGCCATGTCCATTCGTGAAAGGATATGACGAATAGATACTTCCTTTGAAATTCAAACTTTTGAAATAAACCGTCACCTTGTTGACGAGGGTTCCTTGGGGTTGTCGATAGGCCTAAATTATTTTTGGTAATTTGTTTTTCTTTGAAAATAACTTCTATCTTGTATTAAAACAACTTTAAACTTTATAAATATACTTAACTATAGTTAAATACATAAATAAGTATAGAGAATTATATTTTGGTATATATAAAATTTTACTATAATTTTATATTTAAATCTAAGTATAAATATTAAAGTTAAATATATTATAATTAAAAGATAGTTTAAAACCAAGGATAATTTGATATTGAAAATAAAGATTATTTTGAGGCTAAAAGTATTTTAAAACTAGGATGGATGTTTTTGATTTAAAAAAGAAGATTTGGAAATCATTTTGAAAACAAGATATAATTTTGTAAAACGTTTGAATAAAAATTAGTGGATACAAAACAATGTTCCACTAGATTTTTCGTAGGTTCCATCGTACTTAGGGTTCCATCCATTTAATGGGCTAGAAGTGGATTCCATTCCACGAATAAAATGGATTTTACAATGTCAGTGCTTTTCTAAGAGTTTTAACAAAATTCCTAAATAACTACTTATATTGAAATCTTGAACTCTTGATAATCTTGATACTCATGAGTTTTGAATCTTGATATCTTCGATCTTGATTTTATCAGTTTTTGAATTTCTATACTGTACAGTCTTCATTCTTTGGTACCTGTATATATATCGTGCATCTACACATATATCTAAACAATAATGTTAGTATTTATATTTTATAATCTTATTCTAAGGTTGTTGTCATCAAAACCCACTTATCAGGGACTAACAAGTCCACCCAGCAATAATTTGAATAAATGCCCAGAAAATCATCAAGCAATTCTAAAAATTTTCTAATAATAAGTTCATAATTCTATCTGGTAAGAGGACTAGAAATTCGATTGTTAGTGAAGATTCCTATTTTGGAAATCTGATTTTAAATGGATATTCCCATTATTTGCTCATTAATTTTTTTTTCTGCATGGTAATTAGCTTTTGACTCTTCCTTTGAAAGTTGCCTTAACTTTTCCTTGATGTGAATCTAAATGTGTTTGACTAACCTTCCTCTAGAAGAGTGCCTCTATCTTTCTTTTGGATAGAGTTTGATTTACTTTTTCATTCGATTGATCTTTCTCTAGATGGTTGGCCCTTACTACTCTTTGGGTAGTGATTTGGGGCTTTGATTGATTTTCTTTGTCCCTTATTACCATCTCTAGGTAATGTTTTAGACTTTGATTGAGCTCTTTTTCTCCCTATCGCCTTCTTGATGTTGTTCGAGCTCATCGCTAACTTATAGGTAATGATTTAGGCTGGTCGATGCGTTTGGTAAGCTACCTTAAGCCAAACCAAAGCCTTACCCATCCTCCCTCTAGGAATCACTTCAGTCATGCCTTATAGGCGAGATCGAAGGCTAGTTTGATGCTTTGGCCACACCATCATAAATGGGAGCAAAATCTTCCTCTGTCCTCCCTTTAGGAGGCACTTCAGATAGGCCTTATAGGTGGGACTATAGGCCGGTCGATGCTCCGGCTAGGCCATCTTATGCGGGACCAAAGACTTATTCCATCCTCCCTTTAGGTGGATCTTTGGCCATGTAGGCGGGACCGAAGACTTGTAGTGCACTAGCAAGGCCTTATAGGTAGGACCAGAGTCTTACTTTGACCTCCTTCTAGGAGGTTCTTTGACCAGGCCATCTTGGTGGGTCAAAGGCGTTTTCCTTTATTTTATAAGCCTTTCTTAGGAAACATTCCTCTTTATTGAGTACTCAATATTTGTAGATGTACAAGTTAAATCTCTTTAACAAACTCTTAAAGGTCTTCTGCAGCCAAGAAATTCATGACCATTCCCTTGAAGGTTCGACACTGATTGGTATTATGTCCATTTGTTCTATGATATTGGCAATATGCTTTTCCAAGATTCCATTCATTTTTTGGTTCTCTTCTTAAAAGGCCAATAGTTTAGCCTCTCCTTAGTTAGAAAGTGGGAAAATAATTTTTTGAAGATTGAGAATTTCTATGGCATGGCGCCTTTTGTTAAAATCTCTTTCCTTCCCGAAAATAGTTCCTTTGGATTGGAACTATTCTTCCCTTCTTATTCTTAAGAATAACTTAACTTTCTTTAGGCTCTCTCTTCACAAAGCAAATATTAGGGTAGGTCCTATATGGAATGGGTTTATACTTCATTTGTCCGGATTATAAAGAGCCACTCGCATTTTTTCTCTCAATAATTTGCAAAGCCAATAATCTTAACGTTTGTTCTTTTTGAAACCGAGGGTCATGAGTGACTTGATAAACTAGTTTGGAAAATGAGGCTTAGAAGATCCTTGTTCAGAAATGGTTATTATATTATCCAAAGAAGGTTATGCAAGGTTCGGAGAGTTCCTTTATAGAATATGCAGGTTAGGGTAAATCCTCTATACCTTATGTATGCAGGCCAAAGATGGTTCTTTATTGGAGTATACAGGGAATCGAAGGTTTGAGCCCTCCTTCTAGCATGAAAATGTTAATAAGTTTCCTTGCTAACCCCGAAGCATATTAAGAAGACGAGATTTGGCTAGGACTTAGCTTGATCAACCTTGTGTCAATTTTTAATAAGTACGCATGTTCAATAGAGACTCCATAAGCACGTCATGGGAATAAGGCATAATAGTCTTATGCAAATCATAAATTGTATCAAAAGTAAAGAGTCGAATCCTTGTTCATTTGAAATATGCTATGCAAATGCTTAACATTTGATTCCTTATGTGTAAAAATTTCAAACGTTATAATCGGTAAAGATCCTCAAATTAATTTAGGGTTACAACTTTAAAAATATATGAAATGTGGATAGAAGAAATCGCCCCCTTCTAGTTGCCCTTGGGTCCATATTTATAGGGATGGAGATAGATGGATTTGCTGCTATGTGTTATTCGACACCTTTAATTTCAACATCTTTCATTGTGCTATTGACATTCAGCGTCCTCTTTTATAATGATGGTATTCGATATTGTTGAAACTCGACAATCCCCTTTTGCGTTACCATTATCTAAAACCCCTTACATTTTTTATTTTAAATATCCTTTAAGTGTTGATAATATGCGACAACCCTCTTTAATTATTGGCACTCGATATTCTCTTGATATTGTGAATCTTCAATATCTCTTGGAATTGTTTGAATTTGATACTTATTTGGTGTCGTTGACATTCGACACCTATCTTCTTATTAGCACTCAACATATCATTTAAATTCAGTGTCCTCTAATGTTTTCCAAAGCTCGACACCATATACCGTCGGTTTTTCAATAGCCATAGTTGTGAAGGCTTGGCATATATAGGGATTTGATATATCTTCTTAGTAACTAGGTGCCCGATATCATTTGGTGATGTTTAAATCGAAACCTCTAACGGTGTCGATAACAAGTGATATCCTTAAAAAATTTTGGATACTCGTTATCTACCATTCTCTTTGAAGCTCGACATCCTTTGTTGCTTATATATGCTTCACAACAATTATGATTATAAAGGCTCGACATTAAAATAATATATACCTTGTAGTAATGCGGTATTCTTCTTAGGTTGCCTTGAGGTTCGATATCCTCCAAAGTTGTATATGGGTTCGATAGTTCTTCTTTCTTTATTCATATTTGATAACCTTTAGATTCGTTAATTACTTAGAACCTGATATCATTGGAAGCTTGCTACCCTATTTAGGTGTTCATCATCTCCCATTGTAGAAGTTCAATATCTTCTTAGAGTGCTTTGAAGCATGATATCCCTTGTTGTATACTTTGTTGTTTTCTTTTCGTCATCTTGGATTTCGATATGCTTTATTTACATGTTCAGAATCATTATTTGGTGTAACAGCAGGACGACCACCCTACACCATCAATGCCCAATATATCGGTATACTGCGCTCTAATGGTGCTCATTCGATGCGGGACGATTATCCATAAATTTTAGAGTAAATAAGCAACACAAAACCTGTTATATATCTCATAGTGCGCTGAATAAAATATAACAATAAATGTATCAGATATAAAAACAAACTAGATAGTAAATAAATGAATGAATCGCAACATCAGAGTATATAGATCCATACAGTAAACAACATAGGTAATAGAGTTATACATCAAATAATAACTCATAAACTGACTCTAAATAGTAAGGCACCAACAAGCTCCATTGTGTCTTCAGCGGAATAACAAATTGGTACATCTAATAATACAAGCGAATATCCTCCTACTTGCCATCTGTCTAGCTCCATGTGCTCACTAGACCTGGTATCCCTATTACTCATTTAAGAGTACCCAGATTAATAGGAAGCAAATCGTCAAACCCCAGGCCAGACAAATTCTGGTGTGAGTGGTAGAAACGGTACGGAAAATCATACCCGACCTTTCCCTCCATCCATAGAGTTAGCACATAAAAAGTATATACGCTACTCTATGATAATCATCGAAGGTGTACTACACATCAAGGTACAAAAGAATGTCCATATATCGGCATTGGTAATATCTACATCGTGTGGCATCCCTAAGGTGATAGAAACAATTGGACATGCATAGCATCCATCATCCATCCTCACATTCACTCAGTGCGTTGGGTATATGATGCTCTCGTGGCCTTGTTAGGGATTGCTCAATGTCTTTGTTTCTCAGTACTTAAATCCATGCCACTCAGTAGGCCAGGAACAAGACTATCATCGCATCAATCCAGAGTACAATGGATCCCATCACACATACTCTTACTTCATGAGTACACATCAAAAACCTACGAATATCAATGATCCCTTTGCAAACCTCACTCGTAGCAGAGTTCATCCTAGAGTTCCTTAAGACTCCGCCTGAAGTTATTGCGGTTGGGAACTATTCAGCAAACTTCTAATTCTTACACCTACTTGAGGTGCTTAGAAGTTCTTGCTTGGGAAGCTAAGCACTCATCTCTAAATGCTAAGACCATCCTTTCATTAGTGAATCTTGTAGGAATGAATGGTTAAACGAATTTTATCTTCTTCCTTTTTGGAAAAGCTAAATCACCAACTCGATTAATGGATGAAGGACTGGGAGAATCAGTTTTACTATATCTGATGTTGTACCCTTAAGATCAGGGGATCTTTCATCGTATTAAGTAAGTTTCTCTATTTTCTTTAATATATGTTGTACTTGTCATTCTCTTATGATGAACATCCTTTTTTAGAATCCGCTCCAAAAAAATCCAACTCCGCCATTGTCTCATATATTGAGACTCTGACACAGGCTTCTAAAAGTCTGGCAATAGTCTCCACTCCTAGCTAGCCAACTGAAACGACCCAACTTTCTTACCACAGAAAATCGCATCATTTTTAATAAAGAAAGGGATAGCAAAGAGAATAGAAAGAAGAGAAGAAAGAAACAACATCAGAATCTAACAACGGAACGAATAAATTATATTAATAACTTAAACATTACATAGTTTACAACTACTATCAGAGTTCACAGATATACAACACATGCTAGACAGTTATAAACACCTGTCTAGTTATACAACTCAAATCAGTACAAGAAACAACTCAGAGAAAACTACACAGCGGAAAACTATATATATATATCTACACGCATAAGCCTCCTGCTTCATTGCTCCTCCATAATTCGTCAAAGCAAACCTGAATCCTAACCTGATTTTTTTTTAATTAAACCTGATTTTAAACTTAATTTAAATCTTGCTTAAATTTAAATATTTTCATTTTAAAACTTTGAATTTAAAAGCTCACTTGAATTCAAATTGATCCTAACTTGGTATTTAAATCCTTGCCAAAATCCTGTTTTAAAATTTTAAATTCATCAAAGTTTTTAAAAAAACTGCACACATGCAGGTTTTTCAACCTGAAATTATGCTTACCCGAGACTCCAAAAATTTACTTCGAGTTCTCAAGACCCTAGCCCTGAGTCAACAACCCATTTTACCCGGAGGCCAATCTGCACAAATATTCATTCATATTAAGCCACCACAAAGTGCTTGTAGAACATCTGATGATAAAGAGGGATGCTTACAGGAAGCGATCTTTAGTGGTTAGTGATATGAAAATTTTCTCTTCTTCTTCTCCCATCCCGAGTGATTTTTTGTTAATTTTCGTTATGACTTGAATGAAGCTATTTTTGTTGGTATCTTATGAACTTTTCTTTTGATTCAGGTTCGTCTACTACTGTTGTGGCTTCCAGGCATGAAAACGCTAAAGATCAGACTTTTTCCTTGGCTAAACCGTTAAACCCGCTCTTGTTAGCAAATCTATCTCTAAGGACGTTGATAAACTAAAAATTAACGTGAGCACTAGCGCTCTAGCTGATACTTCAACTCTTCCTCCAAGTAAAAAGCCTAAATTTAGGGATGACCAGACTTCTATTGTTGCTTTCAAAGAGTCGAATGTAGATGTTAACTTGATGGCCCAAAACCCTGATGTAAGTCAAGTAACTTAGGCTCTTTTGGTCTTGAAGCACATCGAAGAAGTTCATACTCCTTATTTCTTTCTTAATGTCTCACTTCCTATATCTTCGTCTAGTTTTCATCACTTATTTAAGAAGCTTGGTATGACTCCTCTCCCTAGTGATTCCCTTCCTTTGGAGGATCCTACTCAAACTCTTGTAGCGAGCTTTGAGGATCTCCTTCATTAGACTGCCCGGTCACCTACTTTTGCTTCTCTTATGTTGTTGGAGCCTTCAACCTTTTTGAAAGACCATCTTTACCTCATCTGCCAATAGGTGTTACTGGTATGACTCCTCTTCTGCTTGGTTAATGTAGACTTTTAACTTTATATATCCTGATTTAGCTTATGTTTGTCGAATAATCTAGGTGGACAAGCACATGTTCTTCCTTCAACAGGCTTCTCAAGTGCCTTCTAGTCAAGTTGCTAATCTTAAGGATCAAGTCTCTTCGCTTACCATGGAGAAAGATAATGCTATTCTTGAGAAGAAAAAACTTGCCTCCTCCCTTGATGAGGAGAAGAAAACCAAACCACTACTAGAAGAGGAGATAAAAGCCCTAAGAGAAGATCTTGTGAAGGCCAACAAAGAGAAGGACGAAATGACAAGTAAGATAAGGTCTTTGAAAAGCGATTGCAAACAAAAGAAGCCACCCAAGTCCATGATAATGACATTATAAAAGATACTAAGAAGTAAGTCTCTATCTTACTCGATTTGGCTCTCACTACCATTATGGAAAACTACTATGAAGATGCACTTTCCGTAGCCTAAGGCAACAATATTGGAAAATGCCCAGATTTGGATACTCCTTCCCTTCCAAAGCTAAACAACGAATTTAAAAGAAATTCGACCTTATGTTGGGGAGAGCTGAGGGATCCCTTCACGATGAATTCAACGAAGAAGAAACCGTTGATTCGAAGAAAGTACCATCTTCTGATAACCTCCCGCTTGAAGGGGACAAAGATACCGACGGAGGAGAAGATAATGATATTAATGGTAATAATGACGACAAAAAGGAAGATGATATCGATGGTGATAATCATGGTGATGATGGGGAGACAAGGGTCCAGGTGGATCAAGAGATGAGGGTGATGGATCAGATGGTCACAACTTAGAATCTCTACACATGATGCAGATCTTTCTGACTTTCCCGACCTAAGGATGCTTCATAGGAAAATATTTCCCCATATGACGCTACTCCTCAAAGTCGAAAACCAAAGGAAAAGGTTCAAGCCCCAACTCCTCAGGTTTCAGTTATGGAATTCATTATTTAAGTACTTAAAGTTAACTATCGTCCTTTAGTATATAAATTTATCACTTTAGTTAAAGGAAAAATCCAAATTTTACTATGAGAATCTATACAAAAAGAGTGAGAGGAATGTGCATTGATTGAATAGAGAACTTGAAAGGGTAATTTAGGAGCACAATAAATTATCTGATAAATGTAGACACCTTCCTGTTTATGCCAAACGTTAATGAACATTAAAGAGAAACAAGTAGCTCCGTTATTGAAGAAGTCTCACCTTTACCAGGAGAGGGTCATAAAAGAAAATAAAGAGCTAACTACTCCCTTCTAGATGCTTATTGAGGATGAGGATTGTTTAGTAGAATTTCTCTATAAAGTTTACTCTGGAAGTCTTTTCATCGATTAATCTTTCTTAAGATAGAAGTGTGGAGGTTTGATTAAATGTCTCCATAATCGATATTTATATGAGCATGGGTCAGCTCCTCATCCCAGGCATGTTGGAATCTTCCTAGGGTGGAGATCATTCCCCTTACCTAAACACTATTTCTTCCGAGAAATTTAAATTTAACAAGGAGAGATTTATTTTAGAATTTACAAAGGACCAATATTATATAAACGCAAGTGACTTTGCTTATAGTATGAAATTCAAACATTTTTATGAATTTCGGTGCTTCCATTTCTCATTTTTTTGTAACTTAGTTTGTTTTCCATAAACCTTATATATTAGGGAATCGTATGATATTCCTATTTTAGTGTAACTCTTAAATAAGTTTATCAAATTAAAGAGGGACTTTAAAGAGAAATCGTTAACCCATAAACCATCTTTATCAGCTAAATATTATTTCTTTAGAGATCTCCAAGTAGTTTATACATGGTCTCAATACTTTCGTTTTGATTCCTTGGGTGATAAAAAGGACGAATTGTTTAGCGGGGTACAAACCAATCATGCTAACTTTTTATGTGGTGAAATTAGTCCTCTGGGCAAAAAATTAGACTATCATAAATTCCCTTCAGTAATACCTCTTAAGTGTTTAAGGTTCTTTTGACTCTACCCTCTCCTTGTTTGTAGAATCACTTAAAAAGGCTCAAGCCGTCGTCTTTAAACTTCGAGTGTTAAAAATTTGATGTAATTTTAAATTTGCTTGTGCTTGTAACTCCTTTTTGTTATTAATAAAGAAAGCATATTCTTTGAATTGATCTCTTTTACTCATTTTTTATTTAGGAAAAACAATCCATGCTTATATTTAGAAGTCCAACCATCCTTTCTCAATAATATTACTACCAAGGTAAGGTCTGTCCTCGAGGAGAAACATTCTTTCTAGGACGTTTTGACCTTGTTGTTTCCGAACAACCCGGATGCATATAAATGTCGTAAAAAATATTATCAATTGAAATATACATTAAGTGGTATGAAGGATTTGATTTCTAATTTATAGGAAAATATTAAGGAAAAGGACAAAGGAATCGAAGAGTTGAAGAAGAAAATGGATGCAATTAGCCAGCCGGGACTTTTGTTTCAAGGAACAGAAGCTAATGTAGAAATTACTCAAGTTTATCAAAAGATAATGAAGATGGAAGTGAATTTACTTAAAAGTAAAGCATTGTGTCAATCCTGAGAACTTGTTGTAGGTGGAGGCAAATCAAGCCTTCCTACCTCTACTTTGTTGGTTGGCGAAGAATTTTTTTTGCTTTATCAAATCCGCCTTCAAGTCTAGCTGATAATGAAATCGCTCGATGGAACCCAAGTGTTAGATATATATGCATTCAATTGTTGAACAAATAATGGGACAATAAGCTTTCATCATATCTTAATTATTACCAGAGCTAGGTGGAGAAACTTGAGCATGAAAAATACGCTCTTGAACAAGAGATTAGGAAGTTAAAAAGAAAAATTCAAACTTTCAAAGGAGCTAATAAGGAGCTTAGTTATGCATTGGAGATTTAAATTGATTCGATTGACGATGCAGATAATATTCGAAAGAAAGAAAAGGAGCTTAAAAAATCCTTAGATACAATAATTTGACATATCGTTGAACTTTCTTCGGTCATTTAAATTTTAAGAGGACAGATGTAGAAACTCGATACTTAATGAAAAACTGCTTATGCGTTTTTGGGCAGTTTTCCCTTTTTTCGTTACCTATGATTCTTGTATATGATATATAAAATAGACAAATTTGTACATGAATGATTATTAATTTGAATGAATCTTATCTTCTTTTTTTTGAATTTGTTGACTCTCTAGAGATACACAAATTTCTTTTCAGAACTTTTTGATGCAATGCGATGCAAAACCCTTGTTTGAGCATTTATTTACCTTCTTAGTGTAAACCTTTACATTAAAATCAGAAATCCATTAAAGATCAGTAACTCATTTTGATCATAAGTTTAAAGAACCTTTTTTTTCTTGATAGGAGACTGGAAGTTTGTCTAATAATGAAGATTCTCATTACTAGAAAATTTGAACTTCATTCTAATAGAACTTGATTTAGCACTTTGAAGAATGAAACTTTCAACAACCTTGTCCTTTGGCTTTATCATTTGGAGCATCAGAGATTGACACTTGAAGCTTTGATCTTCAAAAGAGTATGTATCAGGAGATCCGACTGATAATCATCTATATTGAAGACCAAGAATCTTTTGGCAATAATGTTAATTGGACAGAAGAAGAAAAATCCATCCGGTAATAATTTGAATAAGTGCCCAAAAAATCATCAAGCAATTCTAAAAATTTTCTACTAATAAGTTCATATTTCTTTCTGGTAAGAGGACTAGAAATTTGATTGTTAGCGAAGATTCCTACTTTGGAAATCTGATTTTAAATGGATATTCCTGTTATTTGATCATTAAAATTTTCACTTTTGCCTGATAGATAGCTTTTTATTCTTCCTTTGAGAGTTGCCTTAACTTTTCCTTGATGTGTATCTAAATACTTTTGACTATCCTTCCTCTAGAAGAGTGCCTTGATCTTTCTTTAGGATAGAGTTTGATTTACTTTTGCAATCGGTTGATCTTTCTCCAGAAGGTTGCCGCTGACTACTCTTTGGGTAGTGATTTAGGACTTTGATTGATTTTCTTTATCCCTTATTACCATCTCTAGGTAATGTTTTAGATTTTGGTTGAGCACTTTTGCTCCCAATCACCTCCTTGATGGTGTTGGAGCTCCTTACTAAATTATAGGTAATGATTTAGGCTGGTCGATACATTTGGTTAGCTACCTTAACCAGAACCAAAGTCTTTCCCATCATCACTCTATGAGGCACTTTGATTAGGTCTTATAGACGGGATCGAAGGGTAGTTCGGTGCTTTGACCAAACCATCTTGGACGGGACCAAAAGCTTACTCCTTCCTCCCTCTAAGAGGCACTTTAGATAGCCCTTATTGGTGAGACTATTGGCTGGTCGGTGCTCCGGCTAGGCCATCTTATGTAGGACCAAAGGCTTGTTCTGTCCTCCCTCTAGGTAGAGCTCGGGCTACGTAGGAGGGACCAAAGACAAACGGTGCTCTGGCCAGGTCTTATAGGTGGGTCCAGAGTCTTACTTGGACCTCCTTCTAAGAGGTGCTTGACCAAACCAACTTGGTGGTCAAAGGCATTTTCCTTTATTTTATAAGCCCTTCTTAGGAAACATTCCTCTTTATTGAGTACTTAATCTCTATAGATATACTGGTTAAATCTCTTTAACAAACTCTTGGAGGTCTGCTTTAACCAAAAAAATCGTGACCATTCCCTTGAAGGTTCGACACTAATTGGCATCATGTCCATTTGGTCTATGATATTAGCAATAGGCTTTTCCAAGATTCCATTCATTTCTTGGCTATCTCTTCTTAAAAGGCCAATAGTTTAGCCTCTCCTTAGTTAGAAAGTGGATATTCCCATAGGAAGTGGTGAGAGAATGATTTTTAAAAGATTAAGAATTTCCATAGCATAGTGCTTTTTGTTCCCGTTCAAATCTCTTGCGACATTGGATTGACATATCATCTCTAAACTTTCTCTTTTGAATCTTGACTGGTGTGGGAGAGTAATCAATTACCCCTTTCCACTTCTGGGCAAATTTATCAAAACCTCTTTCCTTTCCAAAATAGTTCCTCTGGATTGAAACTGTATGGCCCTCCTTATTCTTAAGAATAAGTTATCTTTCTTTAGGCTCTCTCTTCATAAAGCTAAGATTAGGGAAGATCCTATATGGAATGGACTTATACTCCATTTGTCCAGATTATAAAGAGCCACTTGCATTTTTTCTCGAATAATTTGTGAAGCCAATAATCTTAACATTTGTTCTTTATGAAACCGAGGGTCTTCAGTGACTTGATAAAATGGTTTAGAAAATGAGGCTTAGAAGATCCTTGTTTAGAGCTGGTCATTATATTATCCAAAGAAGGTTGTGCAAGGTTCACAGAGTTCCTTTATATAATACGCGGGTTAGGGTAAATCCACTATACCCTATGTATGCAAGCCAGAGATGATTTTTTATAGGAATAAACAGGGAATTGAAGGTTAGAGTCCTCCTTCTAGCATGAAAATGTTAATAAGTTTCCTTGCTAACCCTGAAATATGCTAAGAAGATGAGATTTGGCTAGGACTTAGCTTGATCAACATTGTGTCAATTTTTAATAAGTATGTATATTCAATAGAGACTCCATAAGCATGTTGTTAATCCGCCATTTGGCAAGGCAACATACAGGCAAATTTAACCTAATCGATTGCACGGTTATCGAGGTTGGAATACTATGGCTCAGTTTCACTGGATGGATAGACGAACAATCACGGATGATAAACATGATTATGAGGCCAAATTTTAGAATAGTCGATGAACAAAAAGCGTGGGATACTTAAGATATGAGTTTCGACAAAAGTCGAGTTATTTCAAGTTTCTTGGAGTTCGCTTCGAGTCGTCCTTAGGTTTACTTCGGGTTTTCACCTAGGTCACTTCGAGTCAGGCAAGGGAATGCTTCGGGCCACTTATGATCGGCATGTTTTCATGGGGTCAGTGGTGACTTCGAGTTGGCAACGTCTTATCTTTAGGTCGGCATCGATAATATCGGGTTGACATAAAAATTGGAGATGGATTTAGCATATTTGAAGTACTTCGGGTCGGCATGCTTAAAACTCCGGGTCAACACTCCTTTAGCTCTGGGTCATCGTGCAATCTGTGATCGGCATATAGTTAGAAGGGGTCGGCTTTTGGAGAGGTCGGCCACTTCGGGTCAGGTCGTAAGTTTCTTCGGGTCTGCTATGGAAAATTGGGGTCGGCATAAGATTCTCAGGTCAGCAACATTTCACTTTGGGTCACATTCATACTTGCTTCGGGTCAATAGTGGATCTGCTTCAAGTCATCCTTGAGACACTTTCAGGTTGGCATATACACTACTTGGGATCGGTCATGGTGAAGGGTATGGGTCCGGCTATGGTTTTGGTTGGCCCATATCACTCAGGAATCCCAGTAACCAGGGTTTGGCCTAAAAATACAGCTGGTGGGGATTCAGAAAATGGATTCTCATTCTGTTCTTCCTTAAATTCTTCTACAAAGGCGTTAAAAGTTACTCTGACATTTTTTATTTCAAAAATTATGGATTGTAACCGTAATCAATTCTCTGACAATAAAAAGGGAAATTTCTGGAGTGGACAGAGGCCAGAGTCAGCCGAAAAAATATAAATCTCATCTTTTTACTACTTTCTTTTTAATTTTTGTTGTTCTTCATATTTATATCTTGTTCATATATTCTACCTGTGATCGCTGACTATGAATTGGTGCTTTCATTTGCGATGGGTGCTTTGACCATTTTTGGCGCAAACATTTTAGTGACTTCACTTAGAAAGCTATCACTTAGGGATTCTAAAGTTTGGACTTTGGATTTGAAGGCTTAGGAACTTAGATTTGGGAGCTATGACTAAGCACAGTCAACTAGGAGAGGGAGAACGTGGAGGAGTAAACATGAAGGAAGTCAGGAGGCGTCCTCAGGAGCTAATCAGGCCTCCATCTATATTACTAGAGACGAGATGGAAACGACATTGAAAAGGCAAGTCTACATGATACATAACCTACTCCGACAGGTTAGATAGGTTGGAGTGCAAAGTCAAGGGAATGGAGCTGTAGGGAATGCTGGAAATGTGCATCATGAAGTTGGAGCAGTAGGAACGGAGGCAGTCTAGAATCAGGATCGAGAAAACGGAGCAACCAGAATACAAGATAGAGTGGGACAATCAAGAACGGCCCTTGAACTAAGGGGCATACCCTCGAATCATGTTGGCTCAATTTTAGGAAGGGCACCAGGCGGTGCTAGGAAATTTGGTGTATAGGGAAGTGAATGCTCGTCCAAAAAAGAAGATTTCAGGATTCCCATATGAGCTCAGGGGGCAAGTCGAAGACAGCAAACAGAGACTCCCACTTGATGATAACGACAGGTTAGCGGATATGATCAGACGAACTCTGAGAGGAGGAATGGTGCATAGAGATTTGGAGGTCGTGAATAGGAGCCCCTTTTCTCCTACAATTAGGCAAGCTAGGAATCTGCCGGATTTCAAACTAGAAATGTTGGAAATGTGTGATGGGAGAACGAATCCCGCTGCTCACTTAAAAAGGTACATGAGGCACATGGAAGTACTAGGGGCATCAGAGGAGGTCATGGCGGGATGCTTCCCTTTGTATTTGATGGATATAGTAGGATTATGGTTCAGACAACTGGAAAATGGCTCTATTGGCACTTGGACGGAGTTGATCGAGAGTTTATGAGTCAATTTCGGGTCCACGTCATGAGACCTGAGAATGCGATGACTTTAACGTCGATGGAATAGTGGATGGAAGAATCATTTAGGGAATTCTTTACCATATTCAATGCGGCAGTGGCTTCGGTGGATCGACCCGATCCGTCGATGGTTTTGATGGTAGCAGTCTCAGGAATTGCGGATAATTCAGATTTTAAGATATTGTTGGAGCAGGATCCACCGATGGATCTCAGGAGTTTTACCATAAAGCTGAATGGTTTCTACGACAGAAAGATGGGGAGGCTGAAAGAGAGGGGAGAGAGGTTGAAGTTTATGCGGTAAAAGGTGAAGGTCCACCCAGGGAGGATTCAAACAAGGAAAATAGAGGCAAAAGGAAAATGAAAGATAGCGGTAACCCATCCAAAAGGCAATGGAGGGAATCAAAATTCTCTTCTTACATAGATTTAACTGAAACTCTAGAGAGGATTTATTTGGATATTCGAGGACGCCTCAAGTACCGGAGGCTGACAAAAAGGGAACCCTCCGAATACAAGCGGGCATCGGGAAAGCATTGCCTATTCCATGATCTAGATAGGCACAACACGAACGACTACAGGCATTTGAAAGACATAATTGAGGAACATGTAAGGAATTGCCATTTACAACAATATATAAGGAATTAAGTTGTGGCAATAGAATATGAGCAGCCACTGCCCACCTCAAACGAAGATGGCACTTGATTTAGGATTCGTCATTAGCTTATTATCAACTGAATGGATTTATGGCACGAAATAATTAATAAACCTCTAAGTCACTTATACATGTACGAGATCGAGGAAGGTCCTTAAGCATGCTTTGAGACGATGATATACCGTGATGCTCGGGTTTTTGAAATCTTGGTTTTTTTGTTTTCTATGAACTCTTGCTTCTTTCTTGGTATTATGGCTATTTAGTTTTCTTCGTTGAATGGACTTTTATTTTATCAATTGAACTTTGCGATGATTGGATTTGGAGTGATGATTGGATTTGGATTAATGTAATAAATAACACAGGTCACGTGATTACGGTCCCGACCGGAGAGACAGGGCAGTAACCACGAGTTACGAGTCCCTTCACAGGAAAGCGATGGAATGGACTCGAATGAGGAATAAGTCCTCAACCGGAGAGTCAAGACCGGAGAATAAAGGTCCCCGACCAGAGAGTCGAGGTGGAGAATAAAGAGTCCTCGACCGGAGATTCAAGGCCAAGGAATAAGAAGCCTCGACTGGAGAATCATGGCGGAGATTAAAATGTCCTCGACCGGAGAGATAAGCTAGGAGAATATAAAGTCTAAAGTCCTCATCCGAAAAGTCGAGGTCGGAGAATTTAAAGTCCTCGATTGGAGAGTCAGGGCTGGAGAATATAAGTCCTCGACTAAAGAGTCAAGGCTGGAGAAAAATTCCCCACTGATTAAGTTCTTAACCAGAGAGTCGAGGCCGGAGAAGAAAAACCATGAATAAATCTTCGACCAGAAAGTCAAGCCCGGAGTAGTACAAAATGACCCAGCGAGGTTTTTGGATTTGGTTTTGGACCCAGAGAGGTCCTAGCTTTGGATATGGACTCGGCGAGGTCCCTGCTTTAGATTTGGACCCGAATAGGTCGTGGCTTTGTTTTTGGATCCGACGAGGTCCTGGATTTGGATTACAAGACCCAAATAGGTCTCGGACTTGGATAAAATAATCCGAAGAGATTGTGGATTCGGTTAATAAACTTGGAATGAATTCAGAATTGGATAAAAACTTAAAATAGTCTTGGAATTTGTTAATGATTCGGAGAGATCAAGGAATTGGTTTGACTATGGACTGGATTCATGGTTGGATGATATGGCGATCAATGGATTTTGGACTTTGGATTTTGGATTTATGGCAATACAAAACACACTTTCTTATCACAAGGTATGTTATGGGGGGCAAAGTTTAATCGACCTTTTGGTAAGGCAATTGCATAGTTGTCAAGGCTGGAATAATACGGGTTCAATTTCACTAGATGGATATATGATCAATCACGGATGACAAACATGATTATAAGGCTGGGATTCGGCATAGTCGATGGACAAAAAGCGTGGGATACTTGGGATATGAGTTTCGACAAAATTCGAGTTTTCATGCGCTTTGTGGTGACTTCGGGTCGGCAATGACCTATCTTCGGGTCAGCATATTTGAAGTAATTTGGGTTGGCATACTTAAAACTCTGGGTCGGCATGCATTCTGGGACCAGCATGCAGTTAGAAGGAGTCGACATTTGGAGAGGTCGACTACTTTGGGTCAGGGTGTAAGTTTCTTCAGGTCGGCTATGGAAAATTAGGGTCGGCATAGATTCTCAGGTCGGCAACATTTTACTTCGGGTCACATGCAAACTTGCTTCAGGTCAGTGATGGATCTGCTTCGGGTCATCCTCAAGACACTTTCAGGTCTACTTGGGATCGGTCATGGTGAAGGGTATGGGTCCTTTTATGGTTTTGGTAGGCCCGTATCACTTAGGAAGCCCAGTAACCAGGATTTTGCATATGAATACAGCATGCGGGGCTTTAGAAAAGGAATTCTCATTCTGCTCTTCCTTAACTTCTTTTACAAAGGCGGTAAAAGTTACTCTGCCATTTTTTGTTTCAAAAATTCTAGATTGTAACTGTAATCAATTCTATGACAATAAAAAAGGAAATTTCTGAAGTATACGTAGGCCAAAGTCAGCCAAACCACTATAAATCTTGTCTTTTTACTGCTTTATTTTTAATCTTTGTTGTTCTTCATATTTATATCCTCTTCATATATTCTATCTGTGATTTATGACCATGAATTGGTGATTTCATCTACGATTGGGTGTTTGTGATCATTTTTGGCGCAAACCAACATATTTGGAATAAGACATAAGAGTCATATGCAAATCATAAATTGTATCAAAAGTCAAGAGTTAGGTCCTTATTTATTCAAAATATGCTATGCAAATGCTTAACATTCGATTCCTTATGTGTACAAAGTTCAAACGTTATAATCGACAAAGCTCCTCAAATCAATTTAGGGTTACAACTTTAAAAATATAAGAAATATGGAGAGAAGAAATCACCCCCTTCAAGTTGCCCTTGGGTCCATATTTGTAGGGGTATAGATAGATGGATTTACTACTACGTGTTATTTGAAACCTTTAATTTTCAACATATTTCATTGTGCCATTGACATTCAGCATCCTCTTTTATACTGATGGTATATGATATTATTGAAACTCGACATCCCTCCTTTGTGTTACCTTTATCCAACTTCCCTTTACGTTGTTGCATTTAAATATCCTTTTTAGTGTTGATAATATACGACAACCCTCTTTAATTGTTGGCACTCGACACTCTCTTGATATTATCAATCTTCTATATCTTTTGGTTTTGTTTGTATTTGATGCTTATTAGGTGCAGTAGACATTCAACACCTCTCTTCTTATTAGCACTCAACATATAATTTAAAGTTCGTTGTCCTCTAATGCTTGCTAAATCTTGAGACTATATATGGCCCGTTTTTCAATAACCATAGTCGTAAAGGCTCGGCACAGGGATTTGATATATCTTCTTAGTAACTAGGCGCTCGACATCATTTAGTGATGTTTAGATATTCGAAACCTCTAATGGTGTTAATAACATGTGATATCCTTAAATTTTCGTGGATACTCATTATCTATCATTCTCTTTGAAGCTCGACATCATTTGCTGCTTTTATATGCTTTACAATGGTTATGATTGTAAAGGCTCGACATTAATATAACAGATAACTTGTAGTATGTGGTATCCTTCTTAGATTGCCTTAAGGTTCCATATTCTCCAAAGTTGTACAGGGTTCGATAATTCTCCTTTCTTTATTCATATTTGATTACCTTTAGATTCGTTAATAGCTTGGAACCTGATATCTTTGGAAGCTCGCTACCCATTCTAAGGTGTTCAATGTCTCCCATTGTAGAAGTTTGATATCTTCTTGTGGTGGTTTGAAGTATTGTTGTACACTTTGTTGTTTTCTTTTCTTCATCTTGGATTTCGATATGCCTTATTTACGTGTTCCAAATGATTATTTAGTGCTGTGAAGTTAAAGCGCTCGGCATGTTCAAAGCGGTGGAGGTTCAAAAAGTCATAGCGGGGATGCGGCGAGGATATAGCGGGATATAGCGGATAGCTATAAAATAGCATATAAAACTCGTACTTAATGTTTTTGCAAATATATAAATGGTAATTAAATGAAAATTTATCATTTAATTTGAATTATAATTAGTACATAAATAATTTTAAATAAAAACATGTGCGAATATACTTTAAATAAACATAAAACTGTTATATAACATAATTAAATTTAGTAGAATAGTAGAGTATGTTCATTTCTGAAAATATATCAAAAATTAAATCCAATAAATTAGTTTCATAATTTTATAATGTACAAATGCAATTTTTCATTTCATTTTATTAAAGAAGATATAGCGGAAATAGTGGAATATAGCGGGAATAACATGATGTAGCGGAAATAGCGGGGCTTAAAGCGGAAAGGCTATATTTTGGGGTATATGGAAAAATCGTAGCGGCAGAAATCCGCTATGAGATATAGAGGGGTTATAGCGGGTAATAGCGGGGCATTAACTACACAGATTTAGTGTAACAGCAGGATGACCACCCTACACCATCGACATCCAATATATCGGTATAGTGCGCTGTAATGGTGCTCGTTCGATGCGGAACGATTGTCCATAAAATTATAAAGCAAATAAGCAACACAAAACCTATTGTATATCTCATAATGCGCCAAATAAAATATAATAATAAATATATCAGATATAAAAACAGGCTAGATAGTAAATAATGGAATGAATCACAACATTAGATTATATAAATTCATATAGTAAACAACATAGGTAATAGAGTTATACATCAAATAATAACTCATAAACTGTTTTTAAATAGTAAGCCACTAACAGGCTCCATTGTGTCGTGCAGCAGAATGGCAAATTGGTGCATCTAATAATACTAGAGAATTGCCTCCTACTCGCCATCTGTTTAGCTCTAAGTGCTCACTAGTCCTAATATCGTGTTACTCATTTAAGAGTACCCAGTAGTAATAGGAAGTAATAATAGGAAGAAAATCATAAAACACCAGGTCAGGCAACTGTCTGGTGTGAGTGGCAGAAATCACAAATACTATAATGACAATAAACTAGGACAAATGGTATAGAAGATCATAACCGACCTTTTCCCTCCATCCATAGAGTTAGCACATGTAAAGGTCATACACTACTCTATGATAATCATCATGGATGTACGATACCTCGAGGCATAAAAGAATGTCTAGACACCGGCATTGGTAATATCTACATCGTGTGACATCCCTTAGATGATAGAAACAATTGGACATGCATAGCATCCATCATCCATCCTCACATTCACTCAGTGCGTTAGGTATATGATGCTCTCGTGGCCTCGATAGAGATTACTCAACGTTTTTGCCTCTCAGTACTCAAATCCATGCCATTCAGTAGGCCAAGAACAAGACTATCATCGCACCAGTCCAAAGTACAACGGATCTCATCACACATACCTTTACATCACGAGTGCATATCGAAACCTATGAATATCATTGACCCCTTTGCACACGTCACTCATCACAAAGTTCATCCTAGGGGTCCTTCAGACTCTCCCTAATGTCATCGCTGTTGGGAACTATTCTAGATAGCCATTGTTAGTCATAGAATGTCAACAAGTGTACCATAACCTTCCTCCAACAGGTCCTTCAATCCGACTACTCTACATCCCCAAGTATAACTATCCATCACCAAATGATCATAACTCGAGCATACAAACGCCAAACGATCTGAAGCTCGGAATGTAGCCTTATAGGGCCTACCTTGTTACCCAATATCGATTTCGTCGAATTTGGAACAAATCCTATAGATAGGTACCGAACCATCCTAATTGATATGGGGCCACCGAACCATTTCTAATGATCCCATACTTCACTAATGAGTTCTTGCACATCTCCCAAGGCTTGTCGATAGGTCGTGCTCTAATTGGATCAAATCTCCTATAGGTCAGCGACGACCCATGGACATAGCCAGATTCTGGTTTGATTTGGCTCCACCGATCCAAGTCGTTCAATCTTACACTGAACCATAGACTAATAACCTCCACCGAACCATCAAGTTATGTGCTAATACAAAACCATCCATGACTAATGGCCATTGACGAAAAATCCCCACCAAACCATACTTCAAACAACCATAACTTGATGGATTCAACTCTAAATGACCTAAAACTTGGTTTGCCACTTCATGAGGCCTTCCTTGTCGCCCTATATCGATCGCACCCCAATTGGACAACTTTGGACTTATGGGTCATCGATGAACCATGAATACAATCCTGTCTGAATCATCGTTTGATTGGCATTTTCAACTATTCAAACATTTAACAAGCATAGCAACATCGTATAGAAGTCAAAGTAACGGCCAAAAGTGCAACATATCAACTTGTAGGAAATTTAAGTTTAGGGTAAATTAAGAACAAGTTAGGAACTAATAAAAACATGTTTTTGAAAATTAGATGCGAATCTTTCAAAAAATGGAAGACCTATAAGAACAAGTTAAGAACCAATAAAAACATTTTTATGATTTTTAAATAATTTTTAAAGCATCATTTAGGGTGTTTAATAATCTAATTTGTAAGCGAGAGACCTAATCACCCGCCTTATTCCAAATCAAAGCCCAAATTTCCAAATGAACAGTAATTGGCACGAATCATAATGCTCTTCTAACAGCAAATCACTAATTCTAGGTGTAAATCTTGCTAATCTCCTCTTAATGATGAAATTTAGCTAATGAAAGTATGTTTAATGGTTAATTTTAGGTTAAAGGAAGTTTAATGGAGGTTTCTAACTATTTTAGGAACAATAAAGTGATGGGGAAGAGGTCCCATCAACCTCCCCATGCTTTAAACCCGAAATGAGTAATGGGCCTTCAGGTTAATGACCCTACTTACCCACTTAAGCTGTTCAGAATCAAAGAAAACCTTAAACAGCCAAAACTCTCAAACAATAGTCATTTTTTTAATATGACCATTCTACGAAAAAAAACCATCATCTATATCTAATGGAAGTGGTTTCAGACCCTAACTCGGCTTCTATTAAAAGTTATAGTTCATACAAGATTTACAAGGTCAACATAGTCACATAGGAATTCCCAAAAATATTGC
This sequence comes from Allium cepa, assembly GCA_030765085.1. Classification (NCBI taxonomy): domain Eukaryota; kingdom Viridiplantae; phylum Streptophyta; class Magnoliopsida; order Asparagales; family Amaryllidaceae; genus Allium; species Allium cepa. Next base: position 579,037,611 of record CM060942.1, read on the forward strand.
ATGTAGGAAATGTCCCCAAAAGTCATCTTCCAAAATAATAGAACCATACGACCTTATATGAAAGTAATATAAATATTTTACTATCCTCCGATGCATGGAATATAGGTCATTACATCACCCACCCTCCCCCCTCGCGTTAGGAATTTTGCTCCTAAAATTCCATAATCATGTCAATAGGGTCATCTCGCATGCCTAAGAATCACATACAATCATAAACTACCATCACACAATAAATGTGCAAACATAGCAATAAGTGAAGAAGAAAATATCCTACTTTATCTTAGCATGCATGATGCTAAACTTCCCTACATGATACCGAGAGCAAAAATAAATGTGATAAACAGAAGTCTCACTTTGCCCTTACCCCCACCAAGGGATCACATTATCACCAAAATGCTTATTTATCCCAACCACCACCATGGTCTCTCTCCACTCAATTATCCTCGAAGCCTCGCTCCACTATGACCTTCTCCAAGCTCTCTTCTTCTTGGCCTTCTCAAGGCACCCCCAAAGTCTCACTTTGGTATGACCATTTTCGAAATCTCACTCCATCATGATCTTTCATAGAGTATCATCCTGCTATGAATGTCTTACAATCTCTCTTAGATATAGGATAACTTCCTCAACAACCTCTTAGGTCAGTGGCATCTCATGCCACAATTAGATCCAATGTTCATACGGATACCTATCATATAGGTATTGACCTCTCAGGATAGTCAAGCTGTCGCACAGTCTAGAGTTCAAAAGTGAACATCGTTATATACCCTTACCCCTAGGAGCAACCATCATATCCAAAGTTATCAATAATCCTTTCAGTGCCTGACTCGATCCAAAGCATCTCATGCTCCCCTACATCGCTTATCCTTGTCGAATGTGCTTCCTTAGACTACTCTAGTCCTATCCCATGCTTCCTACTTGAAGTATGTTAACCCAAAAAATGGATCAACACCCATCAGCCCTATTTTGACAGAGCAAAAACATAGATAATTGGCATAGCAAAAGATAGTAAAATAAAGAAGACAAGGAATCTTTATAGTAGTTCGGCTGTTAATGAAGTCTACATCCGCTTTGTAGTATTATTATAGATCGATTGCTGTTATAAGTAGTGTTCGGTTACAAGGCTTTTAATTATCCTTAGCTAGATTGAATCCCCGAAATAGGAATCCACTAGGGAATCACAATGAATCCCTTTGGAGATTTTTGTTAGGGAGGTGGAGAGTGAAGAAAGTTTTTAGCAGAGCTTAGGTAACTAGTTCGGAGAAGATCCCGTTTGTGTTGCAGGTAGGATGTTATTTATAGAGATCGAAGAGCTTCTAGGCCAGGCCTATTCAATAACTTCTCAAAGACGACAATAAGAAGATGCCACGAACCTTAGCTGGCGACCTAAGCCAAAACCATGGATCGCTAACAATCCATGGTTTATGGACCGATAGCGGTCCATGGACTTGGCTTGCATGCGAGCTGCTTACTTGGCTCCTTTCCCCATTGCTTTATTATGCTAGCTCTCCAGGATGCTGTGATCAAGTATGTATCGCCAGTGCGATCCATGGTGTATGGATCACCAATGATCCATACACTTAGCATATTTTTGCTTTCATCTTTTAGGCTTTCTTTTGCTTCTCTCGTGTCATAGCGATCCACGATGTTGTATGGATCGCTGGCAATCCATCGATTATGGATCACTGGAAATCAACACACTTAGACTATTTTTGGAGTTTGATGTATGCAATGACTTCATTCCCTTGTATTGACATTATTCGTGTATTGTCGTTGCACTTTTCTCTACTTTGATGACGATTTACTAGCTGGTTGCATTTGACTGCTGATTGGACTAAACGGACATTGGTCTCTTGGTTTAGTCTAACTCAGTCGTTGCTTTTGTAATTAGGACTTAGCTCATTTTAACTCATTGCTTTATCCATTTTGGTTGAGTTTCGAGCCATTCTGACTTCATCAAGTTGTTTCATCTTCTCTTGGATCCTGCTGGGTTAAACATCAGGATAACATTTGCTCCATAGAGTACGTCTTCATTGGGGACAAGGCGTGCTTTAGAAGTTATCGCTTTTAATATATATTCGTCGAACTCCAAGTAATCGTATAAGAGTTTTGCGGATACGTTGCAGGCCACATCACTGATTACTTAGCTTTGGTCTCGATGGCTATCGCTCGTCATAATAGATCGAATTTCTCTTCATAGCTTTCTAGTATGCTTCGAAATGATGGGTAGATGTCGCAACACGAGTTTGAGAAAAATTCACCTCCAATTACATGGGCCGCTAGCGATCCATGGACGATGGATCGCTAGTGACCTAATTGTTCCTAGTTGCCTTTAACTATATGGGTCGCTAGCGGTCAATGGATGATGGATCGCTAGCGACCTGAATACTTAGAAGAATTTTCACCCTTTTTTGGTTTTTGGTTGCCTACATTATCCATTCGAGGCGAGCTGCCCCTTTACTTTAACATGAGCTTAACTCTTTCTTCATGTTATATGAATCCTAAGGAGATTCAACCTAGCTTGCTCGACTCGATCCAGTGCTCCCTTAGATCTATCTTTGTCCAAGCTTTTCGTTGTAATTTCCTCTTACACCGCTGTCATCAGAGCATCACTGCCTCCTTAGTTCATCTTTGACCGAAACCTTTGCTAATTTGCGGCTTGGATCTCTACCGACCCTTCACTGGATCACCGCCGACTTGATTCTTAGCTTGCCACCAGTTTTTCTTTTTTTTACTGACTAAAGTATTCGATTAATTTCATGTTTAGGATTTAATCCAAGTGAGACTGCTATCATCGTGTTTTTTTAACAATTTGTTGGCGAGGTCGCATTTGTCATGTTGATTGTGTGAAGCTTGAGTTGATTGTAGTCTAATGGGGGAAGATAATAAATCTTGTTGTGAGTTTTTTTTTGAAACGACATTCGGGCCTTGTCCCGGAGCTTGACACTCTTTGCTTTCTTCGTTTATTAGGCCAGAATTGACATGCGCCAAGTTCCATAGCTGATACTACATGGCACCTAATCGGCCCCGACTCTTTCGGAGGATTTGGACTTATCTTGCTTGTTTGTTGCATGCTTGGTGTCCTTGTTGTGGGAAGAGTTTTCCACATCGCTTCGTACAACGGATCTGTTATCGGTCGTTGATCGATAATGGGTAAGCATTCATGGAGTAAAAACAAATGGGAACAATGCGGGAAATTCTCTCCTTTTCCACTGCAAGCAAACTATCTACACGGGATAGAGAATTTCTAGTATTTCCGATATTGAGCTCACCCCCTATAGACGGGACGGTGCACTTGCCCTAGTACAAACTTGAAGTCTGTTTCATGGGCATGAATCAATATCTCTTTCGAATTCAAGTGTTGTAGGGGAAAACTACTAATTTAGAATAAAATCACCTGACCGTTTTGAATGCGAGTTCCGTTGTTTTAGAATGAAGCCGCATCGTAAATCGAGTGGATAAAGTCCGGCGCTTTCGGCAGCCAAGTCATCATCCATCGCTCTTTCTCCTACTACTTCACAGGAAGAATATGGTCAGTTGGTTACGATTGGGTCGGTCTTGGATCGAACGCCTCCCAACTTTAGAGTTCTACTCAACCCGCCAAAGAGAGCTTCTTCGGTGGTCTCTGCTAAAGTTCGTGCAATATCTGCATGCAGTATGTATGCCAAAAGAGGATGTACGCCCATTGGAAAAAGATTAGTTTGCTCATATGCCTCCCACAGGATATACTGCTTGCCATCGTTATATGTGCCCGAATAGAGCATGCTTCCTTTTAACAACTTTCTACGCGAGACTCTATCCAACTTAGGCATTGCCCCGTTCCAGATTCATTCCAATGGCTATGCTATCTTGACTTGCTTGCATGTTATTTTCATGCAGAAATTTAATTGTGCTCCAAACTTTGACGAGTTGCAGTACTTTCTATCGTACAATGGGAGGGATGAATGTCCATCCTTGATCATAATAGAAACTCAGAGGAACTGAAAAATCATTTTGCATCTGTAGAGCAACTTGTCCTAGTTCAAGACGCGCTATTTCTTCGTTGGATACCCTGAGGGGTTGAACCATCTTTGGACTACAGAGGGTAATTTCCTTTTCATATTTATCGCGTTTTGATGCATTGCTTGGATATTCTGAACAAGTTGTATACTTCTTGCAGTTGTCCTAAAGGTCAAACAGGGACGTGTCTCTTGATGATGTATTTTGGACCTTAAAGGCTATTGATGACGAAGAAAGGTCCATCAAAGTCTTGTTGACCGATGAGAACTTGCTTCGATACGGATTATTGCATCCGAGAAGATCCGTTGTTTAAGTTGAAGTCCCTTCCCCTACTCAGTCCTGGGTTCGCACATAATCTACTTCTTCTTCCCACGGTTCAAAAGAAGGCACTTCTCGTGAGGGAGAGGGTGTGTCTAGAGAGTCGGCCGAAGTGGCCTATGAAGGAAGAGATTCTATAGCGGTTTAAGTCAGCGGCTTGGTCAGAATGCCTCCAATCTCGGAAGAGAAAGAAGAAGAGTTCCAACAGAGTGAAGGCAAGGCCATAATGAACTTAGATAAAGAGGAGGGGGAACTCAAGAGTAGTGGCAACAAGTCCGCTTATAGTGACGAATTCTAAGCAAAATCCGATGAGAGGGAATCAAAATCGTGTGATATGGCTCCAAGGATGAGTCCCGTCCTTCTAAGCTCTCCTTCCCCAGATGCGAGCGATAAAGACAACGCCCTAGAGTATAGGGAGAGTCAGGATGCCCCAGATAAAGATTTTAGCACAGAGTTCAAAGATTTGAGCGACGTCTACGTCGATTTCGATGCGCTTATAGGGGAAGATTTTAAATTCGAGGAGGTTCCCCCTTTCTGGAAATACTGCTCCCGAAGTTAATCTAGTTTTTCTTATGACGGCCGCCTGATCCGATTCATGATGACGCTTTGGGCCTTTCTCTGAAATACACTATACATCTCATTAGGATTGCACCCACTACCTCGTTTTTTTCCATGCCTATTTTCTGTTTCTAAAACTTTTATTTATGCTTTGTGCTAGGTATAGCGAGAGGACTTGGCCTCTCTGATTATTTCGAAGAATTTACTGACTCCCAATGGTGGTCCAAGCGTCCTTCTGCTCGTTATCAGCCCGAAGAAATGGAGGAGGAGTACAAAAGGAGTAAGGAACTTGAGACTGAAACCCATCACCAAGATGAAAGAGATCGAAGCCAGTTATACAAAGGCGGGTATGAGAAAAGGACATCTTTTAATGGAATGGAGGAGCTATCGATGGGGTCAAAATTAGACCACCATTCATAAATTTCGAAACAACTGGTTTTCGCTTCGGTGCTCTCCTCAATGGGTCAACAAATCCCCATCACTTCTGCTCAAGCTCCGCCTTCAAACTTACGTCTCGCCATCTTCCATTGTTACTGCCCCCGGTGCTTCACCTCCTCACTGGAGACCTACCTATATTCTTCCATCAGTCCCCCTGAGCTTGAGGCAGTGATCCTAGGTTGGTTCTTGAGGGGAGTTAAGTTTGATCGCGATCTATAACCGGTTCGCAAAGTTTCGTACATGCCACACCTTCAAGCTATTCAACATGATTTGAACCAAGCTGAAGGGTGGGAAAAATTGTGTAAGCAGCTGGCGGACACCAATCGCAATAACTACTAGGAAATCCTCTCTTTTGAGTCAAAGATGGATGATACTGAAAAAGAATTGTCAGAATGCGATGCCAAAATTAAATTGCTGTAGGAGGAGAAAGCAGCGGCATTGCAAGAGAGTAATAGGAGTGCCGACTTACTAAAAGAAGTGAAAGAGGCTCACGCCATAATTGAGATCGTCTATAGAGACGAGATAAAAAAGGCTCATGCCGAGAAGGTGAAATTAAAAGAAGAAGTGGCTACTTGTAACACAACAATTGAAGCCTACAAGAAAATTATCTCTGACCATGACCTTAACGTCGAGGGGCGTAATAAGACTATCGATGTCAGGCTGCAACGATCGCCCAATTGTAGGAACAAGTTGTGCAGCTTAGCACTGAAAAATCTCACATTATGGTCGAAAAGGAATCCATTACGGTAGATTATTAGGAGCTTCAAAATGCTTTCAAGAGGAATAAGGAAATGATGGACGTGACCATCCTAAATTTCTACCTGAACTCCCTGTTGCTCCAGGGGAGTCTAAGCTAATTGGGCTCGAAATTCCCATGCACTCTTGCATTGGAATGGGAAGAAGTCTTGTCCCACTTTTCTGATAGCGGTGACGTCTACACCGAGAGGGAGTTGGAGGACTCTTGCCTTAATGAAGAATCAAAGAAAGCGCCGCTCAAGGGTCAGGAAATCTTTCGAGTCGAGAGAGAGAAAGAAGCCATTGATGTTGCAATGACAGCTGCCATCGGAGCACTCAATGAGCCTTTCATTTTCGATGCTGGAGGACCATTAGAGCAACCCCACAACCTACCAACAAATTCAGAGCTTGAAACTCTTCCTTAGGTAGTTGAACCATCGAAAGAAGGCGAAGGCGGTGAGTATGGAGTCGACATTCTTAACCATTCCTTCGATGAATGTGATGTTCTTGTTTCCTCCGAGTTTGGGAGCTTCCATCGTACGCCGTGGGAGCAAGAAGAATTTAACGCTTTCATTTCTAATCTTATGGTCCATCTACCTTTCCTATTGATGTGCTAGCTTCCTCAGTGTCCAGATCTGATGCTATTTCTATAGCCTCCGTATTTGTCTCTATTCTTGTTCCTATTTCCATGTCCGCGTCGGGCTTGCATCCAGGGACGTAGTCCAAAAAGATAGCCGCGCTTCATGGCTTAGATGACCCCTTTGTGTCTTTAAAAGGCAACGTAACAGTGGTAGAAATTAAGGAGCAGGAAGTTCAGATGGAGCATCTTTGTAAGACTCAACACAAACTGGTAGCTATCAAGAAGGAGAAAGTCGAAGCGATTAAAGCCTCGAAGAGTTCCTACAAATCACGAATGCGCAAGGCAAAGATTCTTCTGAGAAGGCTACAGAGCAAAGGGAGGGAATTGCCAATGAGGAGTTTATTGATATTACCGGCATCAACACCACTCCTGAGAAGAAGTAGAAGCTGCCAACACAGGGTGGAAAGGGGAGCGGTGGAAGGAAGTATTTAGAAGCTTGTGTGAAGACCAATTTGATTTTGGTTCTTTCTAAGTCATTTTGTTCAGGTGAAGATTCTGCACTTAGTGTTTTTACTGTGGAGTCTGTATTTTTTTTGTTGGCCAGTGATTTGTGGGTACAATCCCCACATTTTGACCCTGTACAAAGAAAATTATAAGCAACACATTGATATTTTGGCTATACTCTTATCTATCTATTCGTATGTGTTCTGTATACTTGTGCTTGTTTTGTTTACACTTGTCCAACTTTGTAACTGCGGCCATAATTTTTTATTTGGAGCAAAAATTCTCTATTTGGAGAACAGAACTTGTGAGCTTATTGTTTTCGATTGTTTTTATTTAAGTGTTAGTGTATGCCCCCCAGTTCACAGGATTGTTTACTTCAAATAACCAACAACTTATAGTTTAGATAATTTTCATATTAAACTTCAGATCTGGCTAAGTCACAATTTGATTTTCCTTCTTTTGGGAGTTTTGCAACTTTAGCATGTAATCCATGTTTCTTGTAATATTCTAGCAAGTATGCAATATATATGTGTTCGAGAGGAGCACATTGCATGGTTTAGCTGAGGGAAGTTTCAATTATTAAGTGCCGCCAGTTGAAGCTTTTCTGTTGGTTTGTAGTACTCCGCTTTGGTTGGAGTTATGCCCATCATTCCCAGTTACAGAATTAGTTGCTGCTGTTCAAGAGATGCATGGTGTTCGGGATTAACATTGCAACGGCCCAATTTTTTGACTTTAGAAAGTCGACTTCAATACGTCCATTGTATCAAATGTCGTACAATCGAATGCCAGAAAACTGAACCGTTAGGGTTATAGAAGAAGAAGATAGAAGAAGAAACAGAAACAATAACTCAATTCTCACATTCACAGCGGAAAAATATATAATAGATAAATGAATAATCTTTAAAACAACGAACATAGATAAATGAATAATCTTTAAAACCGTGAACTATATCGGCTTATACATACATCATCAGAGTTTACAACGACATAATACAACACTGGCAGTTATTATAACTTCCATACATAGAAATTTTGACTTACACCAACCCAAATGCAACGGACACTACATTGTAAAGTGATACGTCTCGCCATCCAACTTGAACTCCTTAGCCTGTATATCCTGATATCCTGTATATCCTATTCCCTTTGCATTTAAATCACCTGTATATCCTACTAGCCATAATATCCAGTTAAAAAAAAAATTGCACATTTCTTTACAAAAGTTTGAACATTTATTTCATTCAAATCCGTACGATGTACATATATCATCCGTACGCAAAACCAAAATTTGATCGCTCACTCGATCACGCAATTTCACTTCCGAACTAGTATCGTCCACCTGACTTCCTAGTGCGGACTCAGATCTAGTTTCTTGATCAGAAACCGTCATTCTCCTTGCATAGCCATAAATTATGATAGAGAATTTCCAGAATCAAGCAAAAATCCATATCCAGGTTCGTCGTCGAAAATCGGGTGAAAAATTCCAACTTGGATCGATATAAATATCTTGAAATTCTGTGCTCGAATTCTGGATCAAATCATTATGCGAATAAAATAATATACGTGCATCCTATGTATAAATTCCAATTAATTATTAGCCATGTCAATTTTCTTTTATTCACATTGATCTTTTATTTACTCGTTAACAATTACCATTTCGTAATTTCCAGTTTATCCTTCACTCAGTTTAGAATAATTTCTCAACTCCAAATTTTTACTTAAGAATTTAACCACCTTTTTCTTAAGTTTGATACAAGTATTTTACATACTTCCTATATATATTTCAATTTTCCACTTCGGTTAATATCTACTTTTATTTAAACTGGATTTCAAATTCCATATGAATTCAATTTACCTTCATTCATAACTATTAAATTTAATTCAGACCATATTTATTTGGTCATTCCTTCGATTAGTTTCATTTACTAATTTTATTTCAACACTTGGTTTCATTTAGTCCAACTTGACAAATTTTCCATTTACTTACATATTTGAATCGAACTTCAACACTTTGTTTCCAATTTCATTTTGAATCCATATCATCATTTTATTTGACTCAAATTTTCAATCTCAATTCTTTTATTAAAATTTCATTTTTTTTCCTTTTAACTCCGCTTGAATTAAATTTTCCTTCCAACTTATTTTGTTTCCACATTTACTTTTATCTAACTTCTTTTTAAGTTAGGTTTATTTTTAAAAACTTCATACTTTACAAGTTATCAAACTTAATTATACTCTATAGATATTTTGTATAGGATTCCGGAGTCTTTCCATCTTTTCAAAACCATTTTTTTGAAACCAATTCAAATTATCTTTTGAATTTCCATAACCAAACCCATTTCTCCAAACAATTTCAGTTTAAAACAATTCGGCAGCAATTCCTCTTCCGGAAACTCAAAAATGAACACCGATGATGTCGCGATCATCATCTAATCATTTTCCAGCGACCGAAAAGAGTTTAGTGCTTTTATCCCTTTAAAACATTTTTTCCAAATCTTTGAAAATCATTATCAAACTATAAAGAAATTTAATTTCCAAAATTTTCAAATTTCAAATCTTTTTCAAAAACATTTTCAAATATTTTTCTGGAATTCCGTTTCAAATTATAAATCACATTTACAATTTACATTTACGAATCTCATTTATCTGTGAATTTATTTCTTATCTTTTGATCATGATTTCATTTTCTTATTCAGTAATCAATTATAATAATTTAATATTATCACTTCCTAACAACCAGGCAACCATATACTATACTAATTTACAGAAAATTATTTCTTTCATATACGAAAATAGTTTGGGTAAAATTATTTCATTTACCCTATTTTAAAACAATATCATGTCGAATTGTTCTATACAAGTGTTTAGGGATCCCGATCAATAACGTTAATTACTCGTATTGACCAAAATCCATATATCACTCAACAAACTAATCAACACAATATAAAATAATTTTTATATTCACCAACAAATACGCGCTCATATCTATTTTTACACTCAAACTCATTCTAGAGTACTACTGACTCTATCTCTAATGTGTAACACCCAACGGAGCCAAGGTTGTCGCTTAACCAGTTGCTCTGATGCTACATTGTAACGATCCAATTTTTCGACTTTCGAAAGTCGACATCAATACGTCCACTGTATCAAATGCAGCACAATCGAATGCTGGAAAACCAAACCGTTAGGGTTATAGAAGAAGAAACAGAAACAATAATTGAATTCTCAAATTCGCAGCGGAACAATATATAATAGATAAATGAATAATCTTTGAAACAAAGAACTATATCGGTTTATACATACATCATTAGAGTTTACAATGACACAATACAATACTGGCAGTTATTATTACTTCCTTACATAGAAATTTTGACTTGCACCAACCCAAATGCAACGGACACTACATAGTAAAGTGATATGTCTCGCCATCCTGCTTGAACTCCAGATCTCTAGAGTAACTTTTCTGACTTCGCTCCAGAATAATGATAACCTGACTCTAGGCTGCCCATGTGGAAAATTATGGGCACCCATAGTTTAGAAAGGGAACAATAAACTCCAGGTCAGTCATGTAACTAGTGTGAGATCATAAAAACAGTTATTTTCACAGAGAAAATAAAACGAAATCTGTTATGCTTTTGGAAAATGAAACTATCATAAGGCCTCCCCGCACACACACAATACAAACAAATAATTGGAGGAGATTTCTCCTTATGATAGTAAAACATGCTTGATACGAAAAATCCTTTTAATAATATTATTAGTGCATAACGTGGAAAACATTTCGAAAGTATAATATTAATCATAGCCAGCATAGACATTTCGCACTTATGCCTACTATAGCAACCATGTTCAATAGCAGGTTATCGTCACATTCCATGGCAGGTTATACAACTAAAACCGTACATGGCGCGTATTGTTTCTTTGGATTTCTAACAAATAGTCAGGCTAAGGAACTTCCTATTGCCACATGGGTATGCCTCTAGAGGGACGCCCCGAGAAGATAACCAGCTCTCTGCCAACACAAGGCCGGGATACCTCTGTAACTAGGTAACTACTGACACGAGTATGTCGTCCCCCAGTCGTTAGCGACCTTTATCCGAGGATCCTCAACCACAAAGCAACAACCACAAAGTAATAAATTTGCAGCAACCACATAAGTTAAGTAGATGGGCTCCATACCATGATACCATCCTTTTCCAGAAGGAAATGAACATACCCTCAGGGGAGCTACCCCCAAATAACCTTGCCGCATCCTTCCTGTTTCGACCATTTTTGGGTTGTGAGGTCCGACGAGGTCACGTCCATAAAGCTACGCTTTTCACAAACGCCATGCTTCGATCAACAAATGATTAGCAACACCTCGTATGCCATATTACCAAATTGGGAATATATCACTAGTAACCATCAACTACATAACCTCTGAGCACGTACGTCTCAGAGAAGGGTGTTAAGCTAAGAGAATAAATTCTCCGCCACCAACAGAAATGTATTTGATAGAAACCAGCTTCACATCTCAAAGTGTAACGTCAGACACACATCCATACAAGTCCGTTTCGGGATCGAACGGAACTAAAGGCACTTCAAAGAAGCCCTTGCAAATCCGAATATTTACTAATCACATCCAAAATCCCCATCACAAAGGGTGATAAAATCTCTATAACGAAGCAACTCGGTGTAGTGACATTCGACAGGTAATCCTTTTGTTTTCGAAAATACCCGGTCTTCAACACCATCTTCAAATGCAATCCCATTTCGTCATATCATTATTCGGAATGGGTTTTATGACACAAAGTCCTCTCCCGGCTAATCCGAATAAGGAGCGATTATTTTAAAAATAAGTGTTACATTCAGATTTCAAACAAATCACAATAATTTCCATTTTGATCTTTTAAATAAAAGATCCAACGCAAAGATTCAATGTGGTTTTCGAATATCCATTTAGAATCCGTCCCTCAATCGCATTTAAATGCAAACAACATTTAAAGGCCAATATTGATATTCGGTTATTTAACTATCAATCAATAATTCACAACAATCACCAATTTCCAAATAATTTTCCCCTAATTATTTATTTTCAAAATATCTTCACAAGATATATATTTTCACACTTCAACCATTTGAAAACCAATTTCAAATCACTTTTCACTTTTCAATCCTTTGAAAACAAATTTCGAATCATTTTCCTCACATGGAATAAATTTCAAAATGTTATTTATTTCCACTGAAAATTTGTCGAGTTTGAATACTTCAATATAATTTAAATTACTTATCAAAAATATATACTTGGAAACATTCAGAATAAAAATTATTTTAAAGAACTTTATTTAAAACATTAGTTAAGAAAATATTATACTGATATCTCATATAAAAATACAAGTCCAAACTAAATTATTAGACAAAGTGTAATTATTAAAATATCCATTTTCTAAATCAAATACCAATTTAAATCTTTAAATAATCACATCTATAATTAATTGAATAAATCTTTACTTTAACGATTTTAAAACAACTTAAGAAAATAATTTCTCCACAAACATAATTTTTTTTAAAACCAACTTTAAAACTTTTAATTAATATTTGAAAGCTACTTTAAAAACGTGCTCGGCTTTCTAGGGAAAATACACCTTCCATTTCAAAATGGACTATTTAAATCAATAAATAAATTCTTCTTGATTGATCTCAATTTATATTCCAAATCCGCAAATTTCTTTCCACACTTTAAAAGTGAACCAATATTTATTTTTTAAAACAAATTTCCCTTTCATTTTTAAATTCCCATTGTGAATTTAATTTTTCAAATGTCCTCGGATATACTATTTTCAAATCGATTTCCAAATATTCATTTTCAAACACGAAATCAAATTCCAAATTGATTTCCAAAAATCATTTCAAACACCAAATTAAATTCCACATTTGATTTCTAAATTTATTTTCAAACACCAAATCAATTTTCATATCAATTTCCCAAAGATTTATTTTTAAACACCAAATCAATTTTCAAATTGATTTCTAAATTTATTACCCTTTAAAATAAACGCCTTTATTTTTCCCAAACTATTTAAAATATGAATTTTAAATAAATTCTTCAACTATTAAGCAATATTACTCAAAACCCATTTTAATAAAATATTTTCCCATATTTTGGAATTTATTCAATAGGATTTCACTATAGATGTTTTTTTGCTTAAATTTCAAAATCCAATTTTATTTATTTCTGGTATCCTACGATACCAAAAATATATTTCGGCTAAACTATAGCCTTCAACGATTTCTATCACAAATATAATCATACACATATTATAAATAAATCAACACACAATGTTGAAACAAATTCAATTATTTTGAGGAATCCAGTTGGATCCCTCCAACCTGTTTCCCTGCATCCACAGATGTTATCACAACAATTAAATACTAATTCCACTTCGAGGTGGAATATCATGGTATATGGGATTAATATAATATCATCCGCTATTATGCGGCGCATAGGGTCTCGTCTGCTATTTAATGCGAGAAATCAATCACTCCAAATACATATATAATACCAATTCTACTTCGAGGTAGAATATCGTGGTATATGAGATTAATATAATATCATCCGCTATTGTGCGACGCATAGGGTCTAATCCAATACAACTGATAATAATTTATAATCCAAGCATACAATCAACAATTTTAAATTTAATTATTTAAAATTAGACTGGGAATTCCAATTGAGTGAGAAGATCTCACCTTTGCTCCTTTATTTTGTAATCCATTTCCAATTTGACTGGCTTCTCGGTTTTAGAACTTGTATCAAACAATTTATACAATTCATTAATATTCGAAATAATCGAAAAATCAATTTTTTTGCCTAAATTTTTTTAATCATCCAATGATTTTATTTCAAACCAATTTATTTTAAATAAATTTATCTAACTAAAAAATTATATTAAAACTAAATTTCTATATTTCTTATAAAACTTTGTCTAGATATAAATATACATATTCTTTCCTATTTTACTGTTTTCTGTAAATACATTAAATCATAATGGAAATAAAATCCCTATATGTATTAAAACAGAAATGGTTTTATATTTGTGCAATATTATTTCCGCATATATGCATTCATTAAATCAAAATTAATCAGAAAAAAATTTGAATACCTCTTTGCCATCGCGACGAAACTTCGATCCAGACCACTACTCGAACACTGCGACCACTTCATTCGAGACCATCGCCTCGCCGTATGACATCTCAAAGTCACGACCCAGATCGAGACCACGAGCAAACTCGACTTGCTATTGAAACCCGAAGTCTTCAATTGCGACTTCAACACCAAGCGCACACCGCCGCTTTGCTCACACTCGCCTCGCAACGACGAGCCACATTCGCAATCGCGACCACTTCCGTGAACATCTCGGCATCGCGACACCCTAGATCGAGCGCGCGTGTTGCACATATTTAAAACGAGCTCGAACCCCCTTCCTCGCGTTCGCGACCACCAGACTTTGCACCAAAAACCCCTTAGCGACTGAATATTACGACCCCTTCAACATCTCCCAGCCGACCAACTAACAGCCCTAAATCGATTTGAGACTGTGGCTTTCCCCTAAAAATCATATCGCGCACAAACGTATGGGTAGATTTGAAGAGGATCACCAACAAGCACGAAGAAGAAAAGGGAATTTGATTTGAAACAAAAAAATCACGGCCATGTTAGAAAAGAACGAAGTCGTTTTCTTTTTGTCTGTTTTTTCTTTTGATGTTGGCCATTAATTTGATTTCGATTTTTAAACAAGGCTTCCGCCATTATTTTTTTCTGAAACTACTGTTGATTTAAAAGAAAATAATCATTTTTTTTTTGTTTTTTTATTTTTTTTGTTTCTTCTGAGCGAGATAAAAAAATTTCAACGCGTGTCATAAACAATCACCAGGTGTTAAAGATAGAAGCAACGTGTTCGTTGCTACAGTACTGGGATTATATTAATTTTATTTTAAATTCAAATATAAATCGTCTTGGTTTTCGCAATTCAAAATCTCGATCTCCAATCGAGGCATGCCGCCAGACGTCTATAATGTTAAACCCTATTCTGAACGTAATGGAAAAGGTTCCGAGTCCAAATTTGATCGTGTGGAGAAGACTGCTTTTTGAACCCATTTATCAAGTTAAATTTCGATTTAAATTTCAGCGCGTTTGTTAATCGTACGACCAAACGATCATTCTAAACATTACGAAAATTAAAATCCGATAATAAAACACTGTTATGGATCCAATGGAACTAGTTTCGTCGAATTCCGAGACTGTGCCTCGGAAGGCTATTTTTAAATATCGATTTAAACGATAAAATATCAAAACTGAACAATACATTTCCAAATTCAATTCTAAAGCTACCATTATCTTCAGTATTATCGATATAAATTTTTTAAGCCTTGAAAAATATTTTTAATCGACTTAAAAATAAAGATTCAACAGTTTACCAAACTTCAATTAATTAAATTCAATAAATTTAATTGCCAATTTCATAGTTATAATTGAAATTCCAGTTAAACTAACTTTCAAATATTTAAAATCAATTAAATATTTCTTTTTCAGATGTTTAAAATTTATGAGTCGTCACAAAAATGGCCCATCGATACACTTCTGGTGCTCCTCATCATTGCCTATCTTTGGCAGCGTAAGGAGTTTGCACTTTTGGAGCATGATTTCTCGGCGATATTCCTCGATGTTGCCTATCTTCGAGCAACGTTGGGGAACTTGATTTTTTTTAGGTGTGAATGCATGACTTACGAGATGCATGGCCTTTGGTACTCCTCGGCATTGCCAAACTTCGGGCAACAGTAGGAACATATGTTTTGGCATGGCTTATGGAATACGCTGCTTTTGGTGCTCCTTGACGTGGCCTATCTTCAGAAAATGCGAGGAGTGTATATTTTAGCACGGCTTATGGAATGTGTGGCATTAGGTGCTCCTCGACGTTGCCTATGTTCGGGCAACGTGAGGAGCGTATGTTTTGGTATGGCTTATGGAATGTGCAGTTTTCGGTGCTCCTCGATGTTGCCTATCTTAGGGAAACGGGAGGAGCATATGTTTTGCGGGGCTTATGGAATGCGTGGCTTTTGGTGCTCCTTAGCATTGCCTTTCTTCGGGCAACACAAGGAGCATATGTTTTGTCACGGCTTATGGAGTGCTCCTCGGCATTGCCTATCTTCGAGCAAACATGAGGAGCGTATATTTTGGCACGATTTATGAAGTGTGCGACTTTTGGTGCTCCTCAACATGCCTATCTACGGACAACGCGAGGAGCGTATGTTTTGGTGTAGGTTATGGAATGCACGATTTTCATGCTCCTCGACATTCCCTATCTTTGGACAAAACGAGGAGCGTATTTTTTGGGCCTTCTCGATGTTGCAGGAGCAACATTGGTTTTTAGAAGGCAAGGATCGGGTTTCGCCAATCCAATGGTTTGAGTCGATTTTCTTCCGTCAATCCAGCAGGTATTTATTATGAACAAAGCTTTCTTGGTTCAAGAAAGTGAATAAAATTTTATTAAGGAAAGAAGGCAGATTCTTTGCCTATTTACAATCCCCCTGGCATTCTAGGATGGCTTATTTGCTGAAAAATAAAGAGTACATAAAGTAGTTTTCAAACGAACTAACGACGAAGTGATTCGCTATTCCAGGTCGTGGGAATTTAAATTCCGTCGACGGTTAGTAGCTCGAACGTTTCGTCTCTTAGCTTTTGATTGATGACGTACAGTCCTTCCCAGTTTGCTTCAAAGGCCCCCAGAACGGGGTAGACTCGTTTGAGCGCAAGATCTTACACTTCAAAGGTTTGGACATGGACTTTGGAGTTGAAGTACCATGCGATCCTTTTTAGTGGGTGGCGGTTCTCAGCCCGGCTTCTTCCCTCTTTTCATCGGTCATATCCAGCTATTCGAGTAGTAGCCGCTCGTTTTTCTTTTGATTGAAAATTTACCTTTGGTGCCAGGGAATCTCCAATTCAATAGGGATCATTGCTTCTGAGCTGTATGCCAGAGCGAATGGATTGTGTCCGGTTTCCGCTTTATGGGTGGTTTAGTAAGCCCATAGTGCAAGTGGAAGTTCATCAACCCATTTTCCCTTGGCCTTAATTAGTTGCTTTTTGATAGTAGATTTGATGATCTTGTTTATTGCATCCACTTGATCGTTTGTTTATAGATTAGCTACTGCCAAGAAGCTTTTCTCAAACCGATAGCATTTGCAAAAGTCTTTGAACTCAGTGCTTTCTAATTGGGTTCCATTGTCGGTAATAATTTTATGTAGCACACCAAACATATAAATAATGTTTTTAGTAACAAAGTTAATGAATTTCTTTATGGTTATGGTGGAAAGCAGTACTGCTTCGACCTATTTTGTGAAATAATCTATGGAAACTATAACATATTTGGCTCCTCCTATTGCTATCAGTAGGATGCCAATCAAGTCTACTCCGCATATTGCGGATGACCACAGGCTGACCATTTGTATTTGCTCTATCGAAGGAGTTCTTTAAATTTTGCTGAATCTATGGTAGCGATTTCATATCCTAGCTTAATCTACAGCATCGTGGTTTAATGTTGGGTAGAAGTATCCATGTAGGAGAACTTTCTTTGCCATGTTTTGCCTCCTAGTGTGGTATCCACATTCGCCTTCGTGCACTTCTTTTAGGATTCGTCGAGCTTCGTCATCGGACATGCACCTTAGGAGGGTGGTCGAGAATCCCCTTCAGTAGAGTACTCCATCTTGTATCATGAATAGCGTGGCCTTTTGGAGAAGCTTTTTTTGTTGATTCCAATCAATTGGAAGATTCCCTACAAGTAAATACTCCTTTATTAGTGTCATCCACGTATCTGATTCGACAATGACTTCGAGGACCCAGTCGACGTCCATTTCATCTATGCTTGGGTTGGTTACAGTTTCAATTGGGACTAGTCCCAATGACTGAGCTTCTTCGGAACTTGCCAGTTTAGCCAAATAATCTGCCTTGGTGTTTTGCTCCAGAGGAATGTGAGTTATAATGTAGTGTTCGATGTCGCTTAGCGGTTCTTGTACTTTGGACAGGTACAAGGCAAGAATCTCCACTTGTGCCTAGTGCTCCCTTTATACTTTACAGACAACCAGCTGGGAGTCTCTGTATATGTGAATAGATTTTATCTTGAGTTCTTTCACAACTTTCAGTCCAACAAACAGTGCTTCGTATTCCGCTTCGTTTTTTGTAGCAAGGAATTCCAAGTGTAGAGCATAGCTAATGGCTCACCCTTTAGGAGTTTTAAGCACTACCCATGCTCCCAAACAAGGGTTATTAGATGTGACATCAACGAAGAGCTTCCACTACGTTTCTACTTTCAACTGAACTTCTTCCTTGTCATCCCGTATGGTAAATTCGGC
Source organism: Allium cepa (assembly GCA_030765085.1). Taxonomy (NCBI): domain Eukaryota; kingdom Viridiplantae; phylum Streptophyta; class Magnoliopsida; order Asparagales; family Amaryllidaceae; genus Allium; species Allium cepa. The sequence continues at coordinate 579,056,125 of CM060942.1, forward strand.
GATGAAGTCGGCTAACGCTTGACCATTGATGGCTTTCTTTAGGTGGTATGTGATATCATATTGACTCAACTCCATATTCCACTTGAGTAGTCGTCAGTAATTTTTTGGTTTGTATAACACTTTCTTTTAGGTTTTTTCAGTCAACCCTTTAATTGGATAAGCCTGAAAGTATGACCGTAACTTCCTAGATGCGATCAAGAGGCAATATGTTAGCTTTTTCGGTTTCGGGTAGTTTTTCTCTACTCCAATAGACTGCTTGCTAATGTAATACATGGGTCGCTAGATTTTTGCTTCTTCATGCACCAGAGTGGCGCTCAATGCTTGGGATGAGATTGCTAAGTAAATGAGCAAGTCTTCTCCATCCATGGGTTTGATAGGATAAGCGGAGCCTCCATGTGCCATAGCAGTTCTTCGAATGCTATTTGACAAGCTTCACTCCATTTGAAGTTCTTCTTTCCTTTCTTTAGAGCATCGAAGAATGGTATACGCTTGTCAGTGGCTTTTGAGATAAATCAACTTAGCGCTGCATCTATTCCATTCAAGCTTTGTAGTTCCTTTTTATTATTTTGAGCTAGGACTTGCCATGGTGTCGTTATTTGTTTAGGGTTTGCTGCGATGCCTCTGGCACTTACGATGAATCCTAGGAATTTCTCGGAGGCCACTCTGAATTGACACTTGAGTGGATTGAGTTTCATCCCATAATTTCGGAGTATTTCGAACATTTAGCGAGGTTATCTAGGTGGTTAATAGCTGCTCGTGATTTGACTAACATGTCATCCACATAAACCTCCATCGTATTCCCGATCTGATGTTGTAACATGGTATTTACCAACTTTTGATAAGTTGCCCCTACGTTCTTCAAACCAAATGGCATTACTCTATAGCAGTATTGGCTCAGGTCGGTGATGAAGCTGGTATTTTTTTGATCTGGTTCGTGCATCAGGATTTGGTTGTACTCATAGTATACATCCATGAATGATAGCAGCTCGTGTCCTGCCGTTTCATCTATAATTCGGTCTATTCTAGGGATAAGGATGATGTCTTTTGGGCAAGCCTTGTTTAAGTCTTAGTAGTCGATACAGGTTCGCCACTTACCATTGGACTTTCTGAATAAGACTAGATTAGATACCCACTTTGGATTGGTTGCATCACAGATTAAACCATTGGCCATTAACGTATCCACTTCTTCTCATAGCGCCTTGGATCATTTGGGACCTAAGCTGCGCCTTTTTTGCTTTATTGGTGTGAACTTGGGGTTTACGTTGAGCACGTGACATGCAATCTCTGGGGATGAACACACATATTGGAATACATCCATGTAAACACATCTAAATTGGCGGGGAGAAATTTGGTAAGCTCCATACGCATCATGTTTCCAAGGTGCGATACAATTTTAAAGAATTTAGTTGGGTCGTCCACGTCGACAGGGATAGACGCCGTCAATTCTACCGGCACCGCCCGTTCTTCCCCGGAGCTCTTCTTTCTAAGGTCCAAAGATTATCAAATCGGTTATGGTCCGCAAGCCAAGGGTGGTTCTGTAGTTTCTATTTGGAGGGTTCATGGATGTGGAGAGTTCTCCCCACATCATACCATTTTTCCTTTCTTCTGGATTCACATAATTTTGCAATGTAACATTCTCTGGCAGCACATTGATCTCCTTTCACCACTCTGATTTCATATGCAGTAAGGAACTTCATGGTTAGACACCATTGGGCGAAAGCTATTTTGAAATCTGCTAGAGTGGGTCATCCCAAGAGGGCATTATACGCTGAAATTTCATCTACAATAACAAAAGTCTGAATGAGGGTGACTCTTTGATCGCCCTCTCCGAGCTCCACTGGTAGGTCGATTATTCCCACAAGTTGCTTGGGATCGACAGGAACCCTTGGATCTTTGTTTTGCATGCAAATACGTTTTTCATGCCGATTTTATCTGGTCAAACGTATGTTTAAAAAGTATATTAATAGAATTGCCATTGTCGACCAACACTAGTCGAACTATGGCGCGTCCGATCCCTACTGTTACCACTATCGGAACAAGAGTTCAAGCTTTGATCCCTTTGGTGTCCCGATAGCAGAACACTATATCATCACTCAAACCTTTTGCAGCTTGACTTGAGTTTCATCATCTATTGTGAGACATGAGTCATTCAGAGTATATCTCAATGAACTCGTGTACCGTTCCATCCCCCTCCAACTCTTTTGCACGGGTGTGGTCCCCTAGATATCATTCCAATAATGAGCTTTTTGTCAGTTCGTTTCGAACCTTCATCAATAGTTCCAGCTTGATTTTTTTGTTCCCTAAGAGGTTGAGGGGCCACAAGTTAATTGGGGTTTTATGGTTTTTTCACGTATTACTGGAGCTTATTTCTTAGATCATCTCTTTAATGAGATTCTTTAGGTAGCAACATTCATTTATGTTGTGGCCATGTGTCTCGTGGAAGCGGTAGAATTTCCCTGAGCGCTTTTGCTGCTTAGTTGCCTTTATTTTGAGGGATTTCTTGTATTCTACGATTTTGTGTCTTGCGAGATAAATATTCTCCGGAGTGTCATTTAGAGGGGTATGATCTTCCTTTCTAAGCTCTTTAAATCTTTTGGTGCTGCTATTTCTATTTATTTTATTGGAGTTTTGATTTCTCCTCATTTGATTCTTATCTTTTCCCGTGACTCCTTGAGCAATTCTGGAATCGAGCGTTTTTTCGTTCGTCGCCACATCGCTCTACCCGATATTCATCGGTTGCACGCCAGTAGACTTTCATTCCATCTCCCGTGCTTCCTCCAATCTTAAGTACTGACTTGCTTTACAATTGAAGTCACTCCTAGTGGTAGGCTGCTTCATTTTAATCCATTTCCCAAATTCAGTCTCTAGATGAATGGCGTGGACTAACTCCTTAAAAACCATGTTCTCATTAGGGTTGCCTACTTCAGTCACCGTGGTATTGAACCGTTCATGAAAGATTTCAGCGACTCGTTGCATTCCTGGAACAATTCGGATAGAGACATGACATCTTTTAGTTGTGTGGTGTGGAGCTTGAACAAGTCAAGGAATTTTAATGCAAGTTGGTCAAAGGTAGAAATAGATCTCGAGGGAAGTCTGGTGAACCACATTGACGCAACTCTTCTAGAATGATAGGGAAACATTGGCAATGAATAGCCTTTGGAGCATTGGCTCTGTCCATGTACTAGCTATACTTGTATAGATGGCGTTCTGGGTCCTTCGTCTCATCGTAGGAAGGGATTACTACCATGTTGAATTTGTCTGGATACCTTTCATATAAGATTTCATTAGTAAAGGGAGTCCGACATGTAGCAGATCCTCATTCATCGTCTCTTTGGTTTTTACTCTCGTCCATCAACCGTTTGACCATGTCTGTTATGTATGCCTATGATGTCCGGTAATCCTGCGGACGACAATCAGTCATTGCACTAAGTGTTTGACTTTGCAAACGATCTTGGTGTATGGGTCGAAGCCTAGGCTCTCCTATCTTTGGGAGAGCCACACCTACTAGACCCCATTGGCTCATAGTTGGTCCGATTAGGGCAGTTTGGATGTTTCTAGCATCATCGAATGTATTGGTGTTTTCTTCCATTTGATTGTCTTGCTCTCCATCTTCTAAATTGGAGAGATCCGTATCTATATCATCTTGCGTGGTCTTGGCTCCCTTATTCAAGTTTAGAGTTGGGTGCCTTGTGGTTGGTTGAGTATTCGCATTCTCTTCTACATTATGTCCTATTGTCACTCTTTTTGTGGCTATTTTCTGTTTCTTCTATGTAGACCAAAAACGGAGGAATTCTCTTGTTTTATAGCAGTCGCGGGTTCAGGCATAATCCTTGGAGCAGGGTTTTACTGTAGCATTAAGAGAGCGTTAGGCTTATCCATTAGAGCATTTTGACTATTTTCCATTTTTTGGTTGATCTCATTAACCATCTTATTCAACTCACCCTTAGTGACCACATGTTGGCTGAAGGATGTTGGAGCCTGATTTCCCTAGTTAGCACCATTTACTTACATCTGTTGGGGATTAACATCATTTTTAGCTATTACTGCCCTTATGGATCTGCTAGAGGCATTACTTCTTCTAGGAGCCATTGATTCCAAGTGGAAGATTCTTCAGGCAAAGATTGGGGATCTAATTTCTGGACCTATAAGATCCAAAGTAGATAACTAGATCAGGATACTAAGTTGTATTTCTCAGTGAAAGAACCAAAATATTAACCCAAAAAATGGATCAACACCCTGGTTTGAGTAAGAAAGCACCAACCTTGTTCTAATAGAGCAATAATACAGATAATAGGTATAGAAAAAGACAGTAAAAGAAAGAAGAAAAGGAATTTTTATAGTGTTTTGGCTATTAATGAAGCCTACATCCACTTTATAGTTTTATTATAAACTGATTGTTGTTACAAGTAGTGTTCAGTTACAAGGCTTTTGATTATCCTTAGCTAGATTGAACCCCCAGAGTAAGAATCCACTGGAGAATCACAGTGAACCCATTTGGAGATTGTTGTGAGGGGGGTAAAGAGTGAAGAAAGTTTCCAACAGAGCTTCACCAACTAGTCCGGATTAGATCCCATTTATGTTGCAGGTAGGACGGTATTTATAGAGATCGAAAAGCTTCTAGGCCAGGCCTATTCAATAATCGCTCATAGACGACCATAGGAAGATGCCATGAACCTCAGCTCGCAAACCGAGCCAAAACCATGGATCGCTAGCAATTGATGGTCTATGCATCACTAGCGGTCCATAGATTTGGCTCGCGTACGAGCTACTTACTTAGCTCCTTTCCCCATTGTTTTACTATGCTAGCTCACAAGGATGCAGTGATCAAGTATGGATCCCTGGCGATTCATGGTGTATGGATTGCAAGTGATCCATACACTTAGCATATTTTTGCTTTCATCTTTTAGGCCTTATTTTGCTTCCCTCGTGCCATAGCGATCTACAATGTTGTATGGATCGCTGGCGATTCATGCACTTTGACTATTTTTGGAGTATGATGTCTGGAATGACTACATTGCCTTGTATTGACATTGTTCATGTGGTATCATTGCACGTTGCTCTGTTTTGATGACGATTTACTAGCAGGTTGTATTTGATTGCTAATTGGACCAAACGGACGCTGGTCTCTTGGTTTAGTCGAAATCAATCGTTGCTTTTGTAATTAGGACTTGGCTCTCTTTAGCTCATTACTTTAGCCCTTTTGGTTGACTTTCGATCCATTCTAACTTCATCGAGTTGTTTCGTCTTCTCTTAGATCCTACTCAAAGTACTCAATCAAATGCCTCACATTGTCGAACAAGGCTCTGCGGCCATCTCAAAGAATCATTCGACCACTATGTGAATACCATAAGTACTTATCACATAGATATACCACCATGAATGAATCCTCTCCACGGGCCACTCTCATACACTTCTAGTTCTACCCCTTCTTTGAGTACCATCTTCCTTAAAGATATAACCCTGGTCACTAAATCAACATGGAACCCCATCCCTCTAGATGTTGAAAACTTGACTACCTTTGGATGTTCCCTACCTATGGAAAGCAATGATGACTCCTCGCTTGTGATTCCAAACAAACACACCAAGCGAATCATAACTATACCCACTCAGGTAAGCAGCCTTACTCTACCCTTTGCTCTCTCCCTGCCCCATCTGTCGTCTATTGCGCCTCACCACTTTGCCGTAGCTCCATATCCTTTCGGTCGTCTCACGTCGATACCGAACCCTGCAAGACCCAATCAAAACAAACACAAGTAAACAAACATCCATGAATCAACATGCTAAGTCTTGACAAACCATCACTAAGTTAGTCAAACCACCACTAAGTTCAAAACAAATAAAGGTATGTCCCCTAGGTCAGGTCAACATCCTAACCTACTTACCAAGTCACTAGATATACGAAGGGTCTAACGTAAAGATTTAGAATAAAACACGCAAATGTATAACACTATTAAATGCATACCTATAATAAAAACGTCATTCCCCTTCTCTTTCACAGATGGAGTCATTGATGTAGCAGAAATGATATTTAATGCATAAGCAGTATAACTCTGCTTATTCTTCTGCAACTCTAGGCAATCCTTCCTCTAGTGCCTAGCCTTACAACAGACGAAGCACTTCCTTTCCCTGCCCCTCGTGGCCTTGCAACCCCTGTTAAGATGCCCTATCTTATTGCAATTAAAGCACTCCATTTCCCGTTTACCTTTCTACTGGCCATTTTCTTCCTTAGGCTACTTCTTTCCCTTGTCGCCACATTTCCTCTTGCCTTCCCTCTCACTAGTGGCTTTGACTCTTCATTTGGAACAATAGCCTTCGACTTTGGATAAAGACTCTTATGCCTCCAGGCCTTCTCAACTAGTGTCTCAAAAGTCTTGTCACTATGGCTTATGAGCTTCTCTTCTAAGTGATCATCTAAAACGATAAGGAACTTCTCGTTCTTCTTCAAAGTCCACTTCAGGATAAACTTCTCTTCAAAGTGGGATTCGAATTGATCCCAAATAAACTAATTTTCGAGTGTAGAAATTTTCATAGCATTCCACCAGTTTATCGCCCTTCCCTGAAGCTAACGCAAGGCTAACTTCCTTTTTATAGCATCATTAAGTCCAAGATAAACAAATATCCACTCGCAATTGTGGAGCCAGTCTTGAACTTCCATCGCCTATTCCATTTCCTAGAATGATTTACCTCTATGATTAGTAAAGTCTTTATTCATCTTGGCAAAATCATCTCCTGTCGCCTTCACCGGAGCACCACCATCTGCCACAACATTCGGAGAAGCTACTGGAGCATTTAGCAGCATGTTCCACATCATAGTATTTAACATAGTCTGCAAATCAGGATAAGAAGCTCCTAAGCTAGCTCCCTCATCGACTCTATAGATGGAGTTCCTAGCAGTGTTCCCTATTTGGTGAATCGTCATTCAATTCGTAATAAGGATGACCGGTCTATGTAAAAGGAATTCTTCTTTAGTAGTACTCGTGCGTGTAGTGCAACTTAGGTACTATACACATACACACACACCCCATTTTATAGTTTTGAAAACCAAAATATATAGCAAGTACGCACTCTTATATACACACATACACACACACTCTCTCTCTCTCTATCCAGTCTAAAGTGATAACTCCTACCATATCTCTATTGGATCACAATATCACTTAGGTTAAACAATGCAACCTAAGATCTAATACCAAATGAGATAACCGCCCTACACAGTCGACACCCAATATACCTCTATAGTGCACCGTAATATGCTCGACCGATGCAGGACAATCATCCATAAAATTGTAAAGTAAATAAGCAACAAAAAAACCTATCATATATCTCACAATGCATCAAATAAAATATAATGATAAACATCTCAGATATAAAAAAAGGCTAGATATTAAATAACTGAATAGATTGCAACATCAAAGTATATAGATCCAAACAGTAAACATCATAGGTAATAGAGTTATACATCAAATAATAACTAATAAACTCTCTCTAACTAGTAAGGCGCTAACAAGCTCTATAGTGTTGTGCAGTGAAATAGAAAAATGGGTACATATAATAATACTAAAAAATAGCCCCCTACTTGCCATCTATCCAGCTCCACATGCTCATTTGAACCGATATCCCTAATCTACTTATTTAAGAGTACCCAGATTAATAGGAAGCAAAGTATTAAATCCTAGGCCAGAAAACAACCGGGTGTAAACAGTGGAAATCTCAAATACTATAAAGGTAATAAAATAGGACAAATGCTTTGATGTGGGATTTGAACTGATCCTAAATAAACTAATTTTCGAGTGTAGCAATTTTCATGGCATTCCACCAGTTCATTGCCCTTCCCTGAAGCTAACGCAAGGCCAACTTCCTCTTTATAGCATCATTAAGTCTAAGATAATCAAATATCCTCTCGCAATTGTCGAGCTAGTCTTAAAATTCTATCGCCTACTCCGTTTCCTGGAATGATTTACCTCTATGATTAGTAAAATCTTTATTCAGCTTGGCAAAATCAGCACCTGTCGCCTTCACTGGAGCACCACCATCTGCCACAACATTCGGAGAAGCCACCGGAGCATTTTGCAGCATGTTCCACATCATAGTTTTTAACATAGTCTGCAAATCAGGATAAGCATCTCCCAAGCTAACTCCCTCATTGACTCTATAGATGAAGCTCCTAGCAGTGTTCCTTACCTGGTGACTCGTCGTTCAATCCATAATAAGGATGATTAATCTATGTAAAAGGAATTCTGCTTAAGTAGTGCTCGTGTGTGTAGGGCAACTTAGGTACTATACACACACACACACACACACACACACACACACACTATTTTATAGTTTTGAAAACCAAAATATATAGCAAGTATGCACTCTTATATACACACAAACACATACACACTCTCTCTCTCTCTCTCTCGAACCATTCTGAAGTGAGAACTCCTACCCTACCTCTATGGGATCACGGTATTGCTTTGGTTAAACAATGCAACGTAAGATCTAATACCAAATGAGATAACCACCCTATAACGTCGACACCCAATATACCTATATAGTGCGTAGTAATGATGCTCAACCGATGCAGGACAATCTCCATAAAATTGTAAAGTAAATAAGCAACAAAAAACCTATTATATATCTCACAACACATCAAATAAAATATAATAATAAACATCTCAGATATACAAACAGGCTAGACAATAAATAACTAAATGAATCGCAACATCAGAGTATATAGATCCAAATAGTAATCAACATAAGCAATAGAGTTATACATCGAATAATAACTAATAAACTCTCTCTAAATAGCAAGTCACCAACAAGCTCTATAGTGTTGTGCAGAGTACAATGGATCAGTCCAGGGTACAACGGATCTCATCACACATACCCTTACTTTACGAGTGCACATTGTAACCTACGAATATCAATGACCCATTTGCATATGTCATCTATAGCAGAGTTCATCCCGAAACTGCCCTTAAACTCTCGCATGAAGTCATCATGGATAGGAATCATTCTAGATAGCAGTTGTCAGTCATAAAATATCATCGTGCATCCCATAACCTTCCTCCAGTAGTTCCTTCAATCCGGCTACCCTACATTCCCAAGTATAGCTATCCATTACTAAATGATTATAAATCGAGCATACAAACTGCAAATGATTTGAAACTCAAAACGTAGCCTTACAGCGTCTTCCTTGTCACCCCTTACCGATTTTGTCGAGTTTGGAACAAACCTATGGATAGCTACCAAACCATGACCACTGAACCATCTCCATTGATCCATGGCCACCGAACCATTACTAATGATCCCATACTTTACCCATGAGTTCATGCACATCTCCCAAGGCTCCCCTGTGGGTCGTGCTTCAATTGGATCAAATCTCCTATGAGTCAAAGACGACCCATAGATTTATTCAAATTCTAGTTTGATTTGGCTCCTATGGCTTGGTACAACCCATAGACTTAACCAAATTCTGGTTTAATTTTTATCTACCAATCCAAATTGTTCAATCTCGCACCAAAACTGAACCATAGTGTATGAAGCTCCATCGAACCATCAAGTTTGGAGCTAATACCGAACCATCCATGACGAACGGTCACTGATGAATAATCCCCACTGAACCATACTTCAAAAGACCATAACTCGGTCATACCAACTCCAAACAACCTAAAACTTGGTTTCCAACCTCCTAAGGCCTTTGTTGTCACTCCATATCGATCTCACCCCAGTAGGACAACTTTGGATTTATGGGTCACCAAAGAACCACAGATCCGATCTTAAGTCTAAATTGCCATTCGATCGGTGTTTTCAACCATTTAAACATCAAACAAGCATACTAACATCATATAGAAGTCAAAGCAATAGCCAACTATCTGACATATCAATTTTTAAGGAATCCAAGTTTTGGGTAAAAGTTGGAAATCCCACAAGAACAAGTAAAGAACCCAAAGAAGCATGTTTTTTCAAATTAGATGCAAATCGTCTATAATTCACATATATGGCTTATTATGGCGTAAAAACATTTTTTGGATTTTTAAATAATTTTTAAAGCATAATTTAAAGTGTTTAATAACCTAATTAGTAAGTGAGAGATCTAATAAATCATCTTAACCCAAATCAAAGCCCAAATCTCCAAATGAACAGTAATAGACAAAAATCCCAATGCTCCTCTAATTGAAAATCTCTAATCACAAGTGCAAATCTCTCTAATCTCCTCTTAATGATGAAATTTAGCAAATTAAAGAATCTTTAAAGGTTTCTTTTTGGTCAAGAGAAGTCTAATGGAGGTTTATAACCATCTTTTGGAATAGTGAAATGATGGGGATGAGGTCCCATCAGCCTCCATATGCTCCAAACGTGAAATAGGTTATGGGCCTCAAGGTTAATGACCCTACTTACCCATTCTAGCTGCTTAAAATCAAAGAAAATTTCAAACAGCCGAAACTCTCAAATGGTAAGTCCATTTTCTTAATATGACCACTCTATGAGAAGGAAAACCATCATCCGGATCTACAGAGTGGTTTTAGATCCTAACTCGACTCCTATAAAAATTTATAGTCCATACAAAATTACAAGGTCAAAATGGTCGCATAAGAATTTGCCTAAAAATATGGATATGGGAAATGTCCCTAAGAGTCATCTCCTAAAATATTAGAACCATACGATCCCATATGAGAATAAAATAAATATTCTTCCTTCGATACGTAATATATGGGTCGTTACAAATAGTATCGAATAACGGCTAAAATTGATGAACGTCGGAAATTTCTCTTTTATTCATTTTGCACTAAACTTCTAATGTGTTCTCACGAATAGTACTAATTACATTATCATATTTAATGTTTGATCTGATATAATGAAATAGATTTTTAATTAAAATTAGTTTTATTGGTATTATTTTGATTAAATTACATATAATTATATGCATATATTGAACAACATATATCCATCTTTACATTATAATAATTTCAAGGAGGAATACATATATATTATTAGTGTTTATAAATATTGTTGTACATAAATACACACACACATGATTATTGGGATTTATAATTGTTAATTTTCTGGCCAATCTCAAAATGATGTTTAGAGATGAATTTTAGCAAATGTTACTTACTAAAATCACGGATTAAAATGTAAAATGAGGAGTAACTAAGAGAATAATAGGTAGTGTTACTAAAGTATATGATACAAGATGTAGACTTGTCTGATATTGGCTATGATCTGCGTTCATAATGGTTGATGCTCTAATTCCTTTGAGTTTTCAGTTACAAGAGTTAACTTAATGACTATCACGAGATTTTTAGCTAGCAAAACTCATTTTTTTAATCGAAAAAAGATCTTTGTTCAAGTTTATAGGGATCTCTATTTATGGTTGTAGAGATAATGCTTTGAAGGATCAATTTTAATGCCATGGATGCTAATTTCTTTTAAACCATTGATTGTGATCTATAGTTCAGATGTGGTTAGCTTATTCCACATGGAGAGAATTGTTTAAGTGCATGCTAGCTAGCAAGCTATATTTCAACATGCTTGTGTCAGGCGAGCAACATGGTTTAGAGAGTGGTTATCATATTGTAGCACCTTTGCTAGGTGTACAGTGATGCTGTAGTCTGAATGACAACAAGATGTTATATTCTAATTAAATTATACATATATAATATTATATTTACATAGCATTATACATATATAATGGTGTCATTACACATATATAATTCTAGGTTCATATACCATTCATTTTCACAGTTCATTTCACCACTATTGGTCGTCGTTACCATCCTCACCATCACCAGTCACCTTTGTAACAAACGACATTTTAGATCCTCGAAAATGGACAGTAATGCGTCCACACTATTGTGTGTCAAGCAATTGAATGCCGGAAAGCCGATCAATAGGGGTAAACGAAAGAAACAGAAAAGAAAACTAAACGATTCAGAATCTCACAACTGAACAAATAATATATAATATGAATACAGATCTTTACGAAAGAAACAAAGTTGTAATATACATATGGACATTAGTAAGAGTACACTAGCTTATTTCGGCCTGGACAGTTATAATAGCATGTCCTCACAATTGCTGATAAATACAACCAATAGACCACATAGCGGAATGCAAAGAAATACATAGATACGTCTTGGGCCTCTGCTCGTCTCCAGTGCTCCAATGCATCCAAAGAAATATGTAAATATACTCGATCTGACCCGAGAAAGGAAAGGTAAGAACGCCCAAATAAGTCTGGTAAACCAGCATGAGAAAAACACACCTTAAATGGAATTTCATGTTTATCTAAAATCTTCCAAATAAAGGTATCTCATAAGACCACATCACACATAAACATGGACCGGTTTTTATCTTATGATAACCGAAACATTTTCTATAGAAAATCCATTAATATTATAATAATGTCTAGGGGTCAAAGTAAAATATGAATACAGTCGAAATGCTTGCATCTTACATTTCAACATAGTTAGGCACAACTAAGTCCATAGGCTCTTATTGGAGAATGGATTCCATACAATGACTGGGCTACGGGGGTACCGCCCATCAGGGTGCATCTCTAGATAAAAAAACATCGTGGACCTCACTGGGGTGCCTACCCCTTACTGGATAGTACAGAATATGATCACCTCTTGGTTAACAGGCCCCGAAGCGTACAACGAGAGATATATCAACTCTAGATGGTGAAGATTATACCCTAATAGGAGCAACCGACCTAGCCCAACTGCATCTCCCCTATTTTACTCATTCCCGATTGATGAGGCTTGAGACTATGTTTTACCTTTCATATAGCACTTCCCACTTAGAATGCAAACACTACCCTTCAAGCAACAATGCAATGCCAACATTCATCCATATAAGTGGTCCAGAAGATAAACAAACTGAAGGCACTACATATACTACATCCATTTTGGAATCACCCTCATGATTAGTAGTAAGCGCCCTATACACTTCAAAGAGCTTCGTCTTCAATTCCATCATCTTCAGTATGTCTTCACTTTGAAGCACCTGAGATGGAACGAAGTGGTTTTCGAATAACATATTTGATCCCACTCTCTTCAAAACAACATTTGATAGTTTTCGGTAAACTCAACCTCGGTTCTTTAGGAAATAAATAATAAAAGATAAGAGCTGAGATCACCTCCTAATCGTTAGTGGATGGATTTCCCTATCATTTATCCTAGGAGAACGAAATGAAATTTACACATACAGTTGACATCATCGGAGATACTTGTGCCATATAACTCATATATTTCTCCTAGATACTTCCAAAGTTACCTTTTTAGTACATATTTGATAGTTGTTATTTAACTATCACACATTCAAATCAGGGATTTATTTTCCTAGGAAAACAAACATTGATTAAGCACCTAAGAAAACACTAACCTTTTTAGTTAATATTTTCATTATTTAAAAATCACGTTGTAAATTACTTGTATAAAAATACCTTACAAAGAATATTCACAAATCTCTCTATTTTCGATAGTTAGAAAAATATCCATATACTTATCTCAATGGTATAGGTATATTCATAAAAATGGAGGAAGATTTCCTTTTTCACAATTCTAAACCATTTATAAATTCCTTTATAAATTTCCAAAAGTCATTTATAGACCACTTTATAAATTTCTAAAATCATTTTAAGAACTCTTTCTATACATTCCTAAAATCATTTATAAACCCATTATAAATCCATAAAACCATTTATAAAACTCCTTTTATAAAACCCAAATATGTTTATAAAACTATGTTTATGAAGCTCGAAAACATTTATAAATAAATTTTAATCATTTACTTTAAACCACTATTATATAACAATAAACATTATAAATAAATAATAATTATTACCTTTAAAACAACTTAAAAATAATAATTAATCATTTCAAAAAAACATTTATTAATAAAACACTAATAATTAATCTTCAACATTATTATAAATAATAATAATAATAATTAATTTTGAAAACATTATTGGTAAATCATTATTATTAATTTCAAACTATATTATTTATTTGATAATGAACATTTCAAGATATTAAGATATTGATAAATAACTTTAAAACAATATTAAATATAAATAAATAACTTTAAAACAATATTAAATATAAATAAATAATCTTTAAAATAATGTTAAATACAAATAAATAATCTTTAAAACATTTATAATGACTTAGAAAAGATGATAACAAGGCTGGAGTGGAATAAAAATTATATCCTTTTTAAAAAAAATATTTCTAAAAACTTATATTCTGATTTTAAATCACTCTCTATCTAAAAAATCAATCCCAACCTAAGTGGCTACTTCTAGTATTTCAAAATACAAATTTAAGGAGAATAGATATCAAATGCTTAACCAATATAGATATTGATTTCCTATTACTACAGGGTTTAACTTAGAACATATAACAATGTCATAACCCATAGTGTCGGCAATCAGGTTTGATTTTCAAAAATTCATATATAAGGAATATTGTAGGAAACATTTCAACAATGGTGAGGAATCCCTTGGATCCCTCCAAAATGTCCCCCTGTATCCCAGTTCATATATATTAGCTCATATATATGTAAATAAAATCAAAAGTGGTAAGCAATCCTATTGAATCCCTCCAACCTATTCCCCTGCATCACAAAGCGTATATAATCATATAATATAGGCTATTCCCAACTAGGCAGGTATATATATAAAAGGTCATCCGTTCCAAGGGCGGGAATAAAACCAAACTAGCTAATAAAATAGTAAATCATCCAAACATCTAATCAACAATTTTTACCAACTATATAACATACTGGTTAACCAACGGAACTAGTATTGGGTGCTAATTCCATCTTATACAGAAGTTAGCTTTCTAAAATCAAATTATATTAATTTAAATTCTTTTAATTAATTTCTATGCGTTTCAAGCTTGCATAACCAAACGATACACTGGATTTCCATGAAATTCATTAACATATAATAATTCACTATTACGAATCCAATAAAAATGGTTTCGTTCAAATCCGTGATGGTGTCCAGCAAAGATATTTTCACACGTTGATTTAAAAGAATTTATTATTAAAACGATTTCAACCACTTTTATCAACCTTTAAATTCTAACATAAAAGTCTACTATGATCTTCTTATTTATACTAAATTTAAATAAGTTCTCCGAATCATTTTAATTTATATTAAATCAAAGATTCGATTATTTTAAATATTCCAGTTATTTAAATTCACTATTCAAATAAATCCGTATAACTGAAATTTGAACTATTTGTCATATAAAACTACTATTTCAATATTTAGAATTAATTAAATATTTCAAAATCAATTGAATAAGATCTAGATCGTTACATTCTTCCTCCCTTAAAAGAATTTCATCCCCAAAATTACCAAGGTAAGAAAATGCCATGATCCTGTTTACTTTTCAAAATCATTTAGTTGAAATTTTATCAAATTTTCTAACTTCCAAAATTATGGAAAATTTTGGCAGCCCTCCTTTGCAAGGCTATATCAGAACAATTATAAATTGCCACTATGGGGACAAACCAACAAAAGAAAACAGAAGCCCAGAGGCTCAATCATAAAACCATCAAACCAAACAATAATGCAAACATGTACTTATTTGTCGGGCAACCAAATTCTACTCGTGGAACCAAAGGCATCAAACTGGCTTTTGCTTTTATATACCTACATTTTATTTACCAATAATATCAATCATATAATTCATAATCATATTATTTTACATTTTCCAATATCAAACATTTAATTTATTAAAGCCCGTAAGATGTACATATACCATCCATACGCAATATCAAATATGATTGCTCACTCGATTTCCAATTTCATTTCTGAACTAGTATCTTCCAATCCACTTCTCTAACGTGGACTCCGGTACGTTTCCTTGATTAGAAACCACCATTCTTCTTGTATAGCTATATACTATGATAGAGAACTCCAGAATCAATCAAAAAACTGTACCAAATATTCTCCATCGAGAATCAAGTGAAAAAATCCTTGTTTGGACCGATGTAAATTATCTAGAAATCATGCACTCGAATCCAGATCAAACGGTTGTGTGAAGAAAATGATCAACATACAACTTACGTATTAATCCAAATTGGTTACTTTATACCAATTTCTTTATTCACATTCAATTTTAATATTAAAATCATTTATGAAACATTTCATAAGCCCTCACTTAAGTTTATGCACGTCTTATATTACAACTTAAGTTCATATTCATATAACACTCTTCTATATCCTAAGAGTATATACACACTATTTAGATTTATTTTTCTTAATTATTATTTAACAATTTAAAATTTGTTTTAACTTACTATTCCTTATATTTATAAGTTTGCAAAATTTAGTTTCTTATGTTTTCATAAAACACCTTGCTATTTCCAATTTAACTCGGAAGTTTTCGATTGTCCAAAATCATCGAAATTCCATTTTATTTAAATACATGAAAATTAACAAACAACACATCACACACAGATTCAAATCCAATCTACTCTAATGCATAGGATACATGAATCCATATAATAACTTAAATGAAGACTTCACAGTTAACTACCTGGTTTTTAATTTTAAATAATATTGAAATAACATACACACATATTTCCTTTGTATAATCGAATCATAATTTTGCAATTTAAAACAATCTTTTTTTGTCAAAACAAGACATTTGTAGCAAATCACTATCGTAGCAATCCATCACTTGGAAACTCGAAAATGAGTAGCGATGGTGCTGCAGTCATTATCAGAATTGTAGTGATCGAAGTGAGTTCAATGATTTCAGTCTCCTTTTTAATGCTCATTTGGAATATTCCTATTCAAAAATACTTCAAAATAATACTATTATTAACCCATTTCCAAAACGCAGGTATTTAAGTTCTCAAATCCTCGTTTTAAATTCTTTTAATTATAAGCCATACTTTATAATTCACATTTTACAATTTCACTTTATCGTATAAACTTCCTTCACAAATGTATATCTTTGTTTAGTTAAAAAATAACTTTTATTCAAAATCAAATTCCGACCCAACATTATCTTTGACGCCTTATAGTCAAATTATGAAACTGAATTCACAAGGTGTTCATTTTTAATGTTTCCACAATCACTAATCTTCCCAACCCATGTGGTAAATAGGATAAAACTTCTCCTAACCAAGCACAATATTCGATGCTCATAAACTGGTTAGGCACGACTACACGATCATCAAATAATATATGATAGTAACCAAATATAATCATTTTCCTAACAACCAAGCATACAATATACAACTATAATAATTTCTGAAAAATTCTTTTAGTACAAATATAATCTAGGTGAAATTATTCATTTACCCAGTTTTAAAATAATATTGTGTAGATTGGCCATGTTTAAGTGTTTAAGGATCATTATCGATCACTTTAGCTACTTGCATTGATCACAATCCATAAGCCACTAAGTAGATCGACTAACACAACATAAAGAATTTTTATATTACTAACAAATACATGCTCATATCTATAATATGCTCATACTCATTCTAGGGTGCTACTGACCTTATCTCTAATGAGTAATCCCCACCAAATCCTAGGTGTTTGATCAATCTAAGCTCTGATACCAAGTTTAAAGAACGGAATTTTCAACTCTAAAAAAATCAAGACTAATACGTCCACTATATTACGTGCCGAGCAATCGAATACCAAAAAGCTGATCATTATAGGTGAAAGAAAGAAAGAGAAAAGTAAACATTTTAGAATCTCACAATGCAGTGAATAATATATAATATGAAAACAGATCTTTGCAAAAGAAACAAAATTGTAATATACATGTAGTCATCAATCTGAATAGACTAGCCTATTTCAGCTTGGACATTTATAATAGCCCATCCTTACAATTGCTGATACAAACAACATACAACACAATAGAACATGAAGAAATACGTAGGTACATCTTGGTCCTCCAGCTCATCTCGTGATCTCCAATGCATCCGATAATATCTGTAAATATGCCCGGTCTGACCTGAGCATTGAAAAGGAAGAATTCCGGATCAGTCTGGTAAACCAGCATGAGGAAAACACACCTCAAATGGAATTATATATTTATCAAAAATCTTTCGAATAAAGGTATCTCGTAAGACCACGTTGCATACAAATGTAGATGGGTTTTTACCTTATAACGATAACATTTTCTATAGAAAATCCATTGATATTATAATAATGTCTAGGGGTCAAAGTAAAATAAGAATATAGTTAAAATTCTTACATCTCACATTTCAACATATTTGGGCACAACTAAGTCTGTATGGCGTTTATTGGAGAATGGATTCCATACAATGACTAGGCTACCGGGGTACCGCCTACTATGGTGCATCTCTAGACAAATTAGCACCGAGGACCTCGCCGAGATCCCCTAGCAACACAAAATCGACCTACCCTTTACTATATAGTACCGAATATGATCACTCCTTAGTTAATGGACATCGGGCATACAATGGGAGATAACATCGACTCTAGTTAGGGATGATTATACCCTAACGGAAGCAACCGACCTAACCAGACTACATTTCGCCTATTTTAGCCATTCTCGATTGATGAGGCTTGAGGTATCGTTTTACCTTTCATATAGCACTTTCCACTCGTAATGCTAACACTACCCTCCAAGCAACAAGCAATGCCAGCATTCATCTATACATGTTGTCAAAGAGATGGACAAACCAAAGGCACTGCTTCTATTACATCCATTTTGGAATCACCCTCATGATTAGTAGCAAGCAGCCATTGCACTTCAAAAAGCTCCATCTTCAATTTCATTATCTTTAAGATGTCTTCACTTCAAAATACTTGCGTTGGATCGAAGTGGTTTCCAAATAACATATCTGATCCCGATCACTTTGAAACAACATTCAATGGTTTTCAGTAAACTGAACCCGGTTCTTTAGGAAATAAACAAGTCAATGACAAGAGGAGATCGTCTCCTAACCATTAGTTTACAAATTTTCCTATCATTCATCCTTGAAGAATGAAACGAGATTTATACACATAGTACGGCATCATCGGAGACGACTATGCCATGTAACTCACATGTTTCTCCTATATATTTCCAAAGCTATGTTTTTAGTACATATTTGATAGTCGGTTATTTAACCATCGCACATTCAAATTAGGGATTTAATTTCTTAGGGAAAACGGACATTGGTTAAGCACCTAAGCAACCACTAACCTCTTTAATTAATCTTTTCATTAATTAAAAATCACTTTGTAAACTACTTGTATAAAAATACCTTTACAAAGATATATTCACGAGTCCCTAGATTTTCGATACTTGAAAAATATCTATATGCTTATCTCAATAGTATAAGTATATTCACAAAAACGGAGGAAGAATTTCTTTTTACACAATTCTAAACCATTTATTAATACGTTTATAAATTTCTAAAAGCCATTTATAGACCATTTTATAAATATTAGAAACCATTGTAAAAACTCTTTCTATACATTCCTAAAATCATTTAAAACCATTTATAGATCCATAAAACCATTTGTAAACCTCCTTTTATAAACCCCAAATCTGTTTAAAAAGCTCTATTTATGAATCGAAAACATATATAAATAAAATCTAACCATTTTCCCCGAAACACTATTATGTAATAATAAACATTATAAATAAATAATAATTAGTACCTTTAAAACATCTTAAAAATAATAATTAACAATTTCAAAAAGAAAATGTTATTAATAAACACTAATAATTAATCTTCAACATTAATATAAATAATAATAATTAATTTCCAAAACATTATTGATAAATTATTATTATTAATTTCAAACCATATTGATTATTCAATAATTAGCTTTTCAAGATATTTAGATATTGATAAATAACTTTAAAATAATATTAAATATAAATAAATAACTTTGAAACAATATTAAATATAAATAAATAATTTTTAAAATAATATTATATATAAATAAATAATCGTCAAATATTTCTAATGACTTAGAAAAATAATAAAGTTGGAATAAAATAGAAATCTAATCCTTTTTAAACAAAAAAATTTCGAAACCCCTAATTCAGATTTTAAATCATTCTTCGTCTAAAAAATCAATCCGAACCCAAATGGCAATTTATTGTATTTCAAAATACTAATTTAAGGCCAATAGTTACTTGACGCTTAACTAATATCGATATTGATTTCCTATTACTGTGGGTTTTAAGTTTGAGCATATAATAATATCATAAACCATAGTGTTAACAGTCGAGGTTGATTTTCAAAAATTTATATAACAAGAATATTATAGAAAACATTTCAACAGAGGCGAGGAATCCCGTTGGATCCCTCCAACCTATCCCCATGCATGCCAGCTCATATATTAACACACACACGCACACACGCACACACACACACATATATGTAAATAAAATCAATAGTGGTGAGGAATCCTGCTGGTTCCCTGCAACCTATTCCCCTGCATCATAAATAGTATATAATCATATACTATGCGACATTTGCTACTAGGCGGGTATATATAAAAGGTCATTCGCTCCAGGGGCGGTAATAAAACCAAACCAACTGATAAATGAGTAAATCATCCAAACATCCAATCAACAATTTTTATCAACAATATAACATACTGGTTAACCAAAAATGAGTTTAAGTCACCATTATTCTAGTTGTTGCTAGCGTGTTCGGGCTCCATCTAAATTCGAACGACGTTCGAATTCAGTGAAAAATTCTACTAGCTCCAATCATCACCAATCCAATTCCATGACATAGTAATCGTTGATACGAGCCTAACATGACTAACCGCGTTAGATTTGGACCTAGTATGCATAAGTTATTCGATTTACAATTATTCTATATTTAAACAATAATTTAAACCCCTTAATTACATACTTAAAACATACAAATTATCACATTAAACTAATCCCACTTCACAAATTATCCCTAAGATGCATCGTTCCCACTCGAGCTCCTCTTCCACTCGATCTCGTCCATACTGCCATCACTATGGCCAACTGCACGTCGCCGCTCCACTACCCCATGACGCTCTACCTCAGAGGAGTCCCCCGCCACCAATCACATCGCCCTCGCTACCTAGATCGCTGGAAAATGGAAAATTGCTCACCTCGCTCCTTGCTACAACTTTTTAATTGACTCCTAACCTCAATAAGGCCTTGGGTGGTCGAGATGATTATTGGCCGTTGGATTGAGCTATGCTTTAAATTGAAGAAAACGAACCAGTTTTTTGTTGGTTCTATATTTATAAAGGGGAGGGAAAGTATGGACACAAACATGAGGGAGATGGGCCGAATAGTGGAAGACGTGGCTTGGGTATGGGACAGGGTAGCTGTGAAGTAATGGAGTGCATTTTATATTCCAAATATCAAGCACCAAACACTCCAAAAATCTTGAACTCAACGATTCTAGATGTAATACTCCAATTCCGAACACGATTAAACCAGTATCGGAAGCCAATTCCATCATACACAGAAGTTAGCTTATTAATTTAAATTTATTTAATTAATATCTACGCTTTTCGAGCCGCATGACCAAATGATACACTTGATCGCCACGAAATTCGTTAACATATAATTATTCGCTATTAGAATGTAATGAAGCTAGTTTCGTCCAAATCTGAAACAGTGACACGGAAGGATATTTTAACACGTTAATTTAAACGAGTTTATTATTAAAACAATTTCAACTACTTTTACTTACCTTTAAAATCTAATATAAAAGTTTACTATGATCATTTTTATTTATAATGAATTCAAATAAGATCTTCAAATCGTTTTAATTCATATTAAATCAAACATTCGATTATTTTATATATTTTAATTATTTAAACTCACTATTCAAATAAATTCCTATAATTGAAATTTAAGCTATTTGTCTTATAGAAGTACTATTTCAATATTTAAAATTATTAAATAATTCAAAATCAACTGCATAAAATCTGGATCGTCACAAACTTTGTACCTACTCTACCATCACTTGCCTGCATTCCATTCCTGAAGTTGTCAATGAAATCTTTGTACACCGAAGTCGCCAAAGTCGCCATCCATGTCATCATCACCGCTTACTATCCACTACCATTCGCTGACACCTACCCGCCTTCTCATGCATATGTCCATCTACATTTTCTCTACCGTCACCTATGCTTGAGATTTAAGAAGCCGTATGTCTACGCATCTCAATTTCTCATTTCGACCTAATTTTTCAAGCGGTGTCCTTCATTAAAAAATGTTTCTTATGTTTTTCTTCCTCCCTATTTTGTGGGCGAATGTATTAGGATTGTAGGAATTAAAATGAAAGGGTTTAAAGAGATTAAAATGAAGGGCTTTATGCCATTTAGGTAATTAAAGAGAAGAAGGAAATGAAAATAAGAATGAAGTGGGGTGTGGCCAACCATATATAGACACGTAAGGCCTTTGACAAGTCAAAGTCTTGATTATCTTAGCTCTCTTAATTTTTTCCCTTCGTTGTCCAAAATCTGAAACTCCAAATATATTGAGGTGTATGCTTAAAAGAGCTTGAAATGACATTTTGAACAAAGTGGAAGTGGTCCTAAGTCCAAATTCCATCGTATGCAAATGATAGGTTTCTCGACCACTTATGGCTCGACTCCTAACTTTTGACTCAAAATCTAAAACTCCAAATATATCAAAGTTTATACTTAAAAGAGTTATAAATGACATTTTGAGGACAATGGAAGTTGACTCGAATCCCGATTTCAGTATCTCCATAATATGGCTTTTTAATACTTGTGATTAGTAAGAACGAGTTGTTATCGAGGAAGTAAAATATAATTATGTCAGCTTTCTAAAAACTTAAGACTAAAATCTTAAGTATTGGTTACTAAGTGAGAATATATACATGAACTACACATTAACTCGGTGATATGATAATGTACCAAATTTTTTCTAATTTAGATTTTGCTCACATTCACAAATACATACACACACACGGACAGACGAAACTAAAACCATGGATAAGTGGGCAACTTCCCGGTCTAATAAAAAGTTCCCTAAAATATAACAGAGCCTTAACTATTTCAAATCCCTGTCTCTCGCAATACGTAAAAATTGAAAGTGATGCTCATTGTTGTGGATTAACAGTGAACGAAAACCCTAGACTCTCTACACCTTAAATCGTCTTATCCAATCTATAGCTGCGCCTGCTATTTGTCTACTGTGTTATCCCTAGTTGCCTATTGGTGCTCTAGTAAGTTAGTTATAAAATCTGATTTTTCTTTCTCCTTTGTTGTTATTAGTTATTGTAAAATATGCTTGTTGGATGCTTACTCTTTCTTCTACTTTATAGGTAAAAATGCTAGTGGTTATTGGTTTCTAGTTTATCCATCATTCATGTTGTTGATTGAAACCATAAAGATGAGCGAATTGTCTAGTAATTTTGTAAATAATAAGCAAGGTTATTTATTATTTGGGATAATTGATGAATATGTCAATATAAAATCAATTTCAAATTTCAATGACGATTAACTGCTTTAGATTTAATATACATTTTTTTGTTATTCATACTTTTAATAGTCATAGGTCCAAGTTTGAAAGAGTGAATTACTTGAAACTATTACAAAAAATTTCTTCATGTCCGACATTTTATTTTTAATGTGTTCTTACTTCTTAATTAAGTAGAGATGAATGAATTATTAAAAAAATTATTTATTGTTGTTTGAAGCTATGTCTAAAAGACCAACAAAAAATTTGTTCTCATTTTACACAAAAAAAATCCGATGTTAGTTGTAACGATCAGCAATTTCGACCTTCGAAAGTCGCCACCTAATATATCCACGGTATTAGAATGTCGAACATCTAAATGCCGAAAAGGCAGATTATTAGGGTAAAATAAAAGGAAAAAGAATGAGGGAAACATAATCTCACAGCAGAATGATAATATATTGTGACGACCCGCCCTTCTACTACCAGAAAGACGTATCATCATTAAGAAAGAAAGGGATAGAAATAGAAAGAAAGAAAAGAAAGAAAAGAAAGAACATCAATCACGTAATCTCACAGCGGAATGGAATAAAATATAATACATCACATAAAAATTACATAGTTTACATATATCAGAGTTATACAATATTACACACTTGACAATTTATATACATCAGTTACTACATACATCTTAAAATACAACATACTCTAACTAACACAGCGGAACTATATATATATATATCTACATACGTCTGGGCTCCTGCTCCAAGCTCCTCCAGAACTCAACAATCCAAGCACCTATCACTTGGCTACTCGTAAAAATTTGAGTACCCAAGAGTTTATGAAAACACAAAATATAAACTCCGGGTCAGACATGGGTCTGGTATGAGTAAACAGTTTAAGGTGTTTAACTTGAAAAACATTTGAAAATAAAGGTATCACGTAAGACTCCCCACAAATAAATACGGGTAAGTTTTTACCTTACGCTAACCAAAACATTTCATAGGAAATTCTGTGATATTATAATAGTGTCTAGGGTTTTCAAGTAAATAGAAAATAGCCGAAATTGTTACATTATTAAATTCCAGCCACTAGCCACAAAAGTGGGTAATACAATCAAAACTGTGGGCACTTATTGGAAAATGGATTCCATACAATGGCAGGGCTACTGGGGTACCTCCCGTCACAGTACGGGGCCTAGATCACTGTACCGAGGAGTAAGCCCGCTCCCCTACAACACAAGGCCGGAACCATTCCTTAATGAACAGTCCCGAAAAAGATAAACCCCGGCAGATGTCGCGAACCAACCGCCCACACAGCCGAAATAAAAAGGGACATCTTGACAGGGGTAATATCTTATCCTGCTTAGGCATGACCCACCTAACCTTGTTGCATCTCCCCTGTTTTGGCCATTCCCGGTTGATGAGGCTTGAGGCTACGATTACCTTTAGAGAACAATTTCCTTAGAATTCTCATCGCCTGCCTGACGATGTGCTGAAAGCATTCAATCCATACAAGTTCGTTCCGGGTTCGAACGAAACCGAAGGCATTATCTCGTTACACTCATTTTGGAATCACCCTCAGAGTTAACGATGACAACCCTTGCATTCTGAATCTTCATCTTCACATAAGATTCACGACCTATCTTTAGTTTGGAAGTCGATGTGGTTTTCGGATGTCCAAGTGTGGAAACCCGATCCCGGTCTCATTGAAATCCAAAACGTTTCTTTTAGGGCCAAGTTGTTTTAGAGTTTAAAACAATTCAATTATCCATATACATACAGATAGATAATTCACCATATCACAATAGAACATCATCATCATAAATAGAAAATCAATATTATCCTCACAACGGATAATTCATATTATCATCATATTTCGATCAAGCATACATTTCATATAGCATTATTTATCTCAAACTAGAAATTTCAAATCATTCAAGATAAACAATATCATCCATCCATACATAAGAAATCATATCAGCTATAATTAATTTAAAATGAATTAAATTAATTACTTACATCTCTAATTAATTTAAAGTGAATTAAATTAATTACCTTACCATTTAAATCTTGCTAATATAACCATTGACCAATTATCAATCAATTAATAAATTAATCACACTTGATTAATTAACATTAAATTTTATTCAAGTAATCATCTTTTATTTATTTTCACAAATTAATTATCTTATCCAAATGTAGAAATTAACTTTCAATTACAAACATTACATTACTTCTTAATTACACAAATTAATTACTCTTTAATTCCTTGTTATTATTTATATTTATTAATGTTACTAATTACATTTTAATCTCATTATTCTGTATTAAATTAATTACCTTAAGTAATTAATCTTCAATTAAACTATATTTATTAATCACCCCTGATAAATACTATTCAGTAATCAACCACCTTTAATTACTCTTATCACATCACTTAATTACTCCTCAACTGAGTATCAATCCCTTGATTAATTGCCCAAAGTAATTATTCTCAAATTACTTCCACTATTAAATTGTCCTCGGTCAATTTCATCCAGTCATTATCATTAATTACTTCTTCAGATAATTATACTTATCATATCATCAAAAATTATTGAATTAATTAAACTTAATTAATTTACTTAATAATTCATCATAAACTTCATTAAATACAATAAGTAATTAATTCCCTTAATTACCAAATCACTTACCCCATTTTGTTTCACCTTAATTTCTTAATTAACTATTCTTTAGTCATAAGCTAACTTCTTAATAAAATTTAACTATCCATTTATTAAGTGCTAATTACTTAGTTCATTGTTAATTTATTCTTAATTAGATTACTTAATTAATTAACTATTAATTCATTCATTAATTATCATAAGTAGTTAATTACACTTTATTAATCACATAATCATTACTTAATCCTTAATTACAATTGTAAAGTAATTATTCTTAGTTAACTATTTATTTTATTTTAAAAATAGTTTATTGACATTAACTTGCTCAACTTGATTAAACATTAAAAGTCTTCTTTAAAATTTTGAAAATAGAATGGACTACAAACTTTAATGTTAATCCATTTCATACTTAATTAAAAATAATAATTAAATGTTAAATACATGGTTACTTATTAACCTAATAACTTAAAACTTGTATTTAAATCTGTTAAACATTCTTCCAGGTTTACTGCTAAAACAAGATTCACAAAACCTTATTATTAATATACTTCTTCCTGAGGATTATAAAAAAACCGAGTCCTCCCCTAAAAAATACCGTGTGTACTACGAGTCGTTCACCCTTCTTCCCCGGGTCTTCCTGTACGCTTCTCTTCTTCTTCTTATTTTTTTTTGAAATTAGTTTTAAGTTAAATTTACAGCCTCAGGCTAAAACAACGCTCGCGATAAAAACTCGAAGCGGCCCTCCATTTCATTCGAGAACGACACGAGAGAACGTCACTGACTTGACGCCATCTCACTCCTCCACGCCGTGCACGTGCACGGCGCCACCAAAAACCTCCGGCGAACCCCCACCTCGCCGACAAGTCACGTATTTCACGAACAAAAGGAAATCAAACTCAAACTTCGCTTCAACCCATTGAAACGAAAGTTTGCTTACTAACCGAAATTCTGAAACTCAACCGATAGGACGAATCGACCTCGTCACCGCCGCCGTGACCACCGGAAGTCCCCAACTTCTGACTGCACCTCGACAACACCCCACCTTTCCATTTCTCGAAGTTTCAAACAGCTCGGTCACACAAGAATGGCGAACTCGACGCATTTACAAGCAGGTTAAAATTTTGGGCAAAAACCCTACATTGATCTCAATCCCTTAATTTACTTAATATAAAAATTATCTGATAATTTTTACGTGCTCATCGATGTTTAAGTTTGCTTCAATCCAAATTTGAGCATTTATAGTTGATTAAATCACTGGATATTGATAACAATACAATTTTCATTCACTTGAGTACTGCTCCTACATTACTACACTAAAAATCTTTCTATTTGTTTTAAAAATCATCAATTTACATAAGGATTCAAAATATAAACCTGAATCAATAATTTACAATAATCGAATTTTATCAACTATCACTTGATTCCCTTAATATCAATATCACAGTGGCATATTTTATAAAAATGGTTTAATCAACTTGTACAAAATCCTAATTTAAGTTTTATATCTTGTTTTGTTGAGAATCAAATCCTATCCATGATTTAAATAAGGATGGTTTAAATTTTAACACAATATAGGCAATCCAGAACCAACTACAGGAAAACACAGAAAGTCACACAACCATTTACAAGCTGTAGTAAACACAATCCAAATTATCAATAAAGTTTAAATTGATTTTAATTAACTTAAAACTTTTTTAAAAAATGTTTACTCACCGAACAATTTGAACAGAAGTGATGTTGAAGAAACTGCTGCAGTTAAGACTTTCCTGAAATCTTCTTTTGCTTCTCTCTGTTTTTGAATTAATTTTAAGTTTGCCAAGCAACAAATGGTTATCCTCTCCCCTTATTTGATTCTCAGGTATGTCTTTAAGTTTAAGTTTTTATCCATGAACTGATGATATATAGGTAGATTTATATAGAAGCTACTAATCAGGTTGTAGCTGGCCAGTTAGTATTTATTTGTCATTTTTCTTTAATTGGTCAAGATTTATAAACTGCAGAAAGAAAATCATGACAAGAATTTCGGCTGCATGTACTAGTTTAACAAGAAGTTGTGCTATTAAATGTTCATGCTCTTAATTATGATAGCAAGAAATTAATGGTGACTGATACTTACTTTGTGTAGTACAAAGGTATTTATGTTATTTTCGGCCAAGCCTGTTTTGTGAGACACAGGGTTTGTTTTATGATATTGAAGTAAAACTTTTGTTTCCTGATGCATAAAACTGTATATAACAGTACTTAAATTTTATATCTAATTTGTCTTGTTTATATTATCACACTTGTACTATATGTTTTTCCTTTCTTTCTTACAGGCTTGTTCAGCCAGACATTGTAAGATACAGGTTTTGTTTTTATTATCTTTGAAGTGAAAACTTGGTTTTCTTATACCTATAAATTGTACAAAAGCACAAATATGTTTATTACTAGTTTACATTTATTTTTAGTTTATGAAATTTTTCTCTGGACAAACACTTAACTGCTGTACAAACTTGTATGTGTATGTAGATATTTATATGAAAGTATGTACTTTGCAGGTAGGCTTGGCTTTGAAATGAACAGATTTCATAAATATTTGAAATGATCAATACTAGGCCGAAATGATAGAAATTTAATGTTTTGTTTCCTAATAGGTTTACATAATTATGATTTGTTTTGCTGTGTGAAGATGTTGTATGCACCATACACTTATGAAGGTAGGCTTGGCTTATGAATGAAGATATGTTCACATATCATAATTAAGATTTGCTGTGGATACATAGATATCAGTATAAAAATGTTTGTTTTATATATGAGGATATGTTGTATTGTTATTTATTTCCAGTTTGAATAATGTATAGCATATGTTTGTATTATACACTTGTATCTTGATTTTGACTAACAATATTTAAGTTATATTCAATGTGGCGACTTATATTAGCTTTATACATTTGTTTGTATTTGTATATTGAAATTATATTTTCATAAGTTACTTACCTATATTTAAATTTATTTCTATTTGTACTTTTCTATCATTATTTAAATTAAGTTATATACACATATTCGATTTATGTTTTACATTTATATTTTATTTTGTTAAGAATTAGATTTTAAATTTAAACATTAACATCCATATGTATATTTCTAGATGTAAGCAAAGTACAGTATTTTAATTTAGTTATAAAAGGTAAATATTAATAAGAAATTTTATTTAAAATTTCCAGAATCAAATTTCTTTTTTTAAAAATACAAATTTATATAAACAAATGGCAAATATTCCAAAATCATATTCATTTGAAAATAATAAGTTCACATAATATTTAATCAGATTAAATATTTATTAAAATAAACAGGTCCAAAATTCAGGGTCGTTACATTCCTCCCCCCTTAAAAGAATTTCGTCCCCGAAATTTAAAACAAATGTAACTTAAAAGCTGTTATACTAACCTTTCATATCATTCATACAATAGCAAACAATCAAACAGTTTATCCTAACAAGCAACACTAGTTATTCGAACACAAATCCGGATAAACTTTCCTAGAACTATCCAAAGTCTCCCAGGTGCAATCACTGAGATTCTCGCTCCACTGTACTCGACAAGCTTCACTACTTACTCCCGAGTTGCCTCTCGTCCTGATCAACAATCCGAACAGGATTCCTGACTACAGTCAAACTCCGCTTGACTTCCAAATCTCCCTGAACTACTGGTTCCACAATTAATGATGGATTTTAAACAAAATTCCAAGATGAGATGCATGGGATACATCATGAATTCCAGATATCCGTTCTGGCAATTCAATCTTATAAAATACAACACCAATCCAAGTGGAATTATATATATATATATATATATATATATATATATATATAACTCAAGGTCTCAGCCTCCCATTCATTTTAATTCACAATCAATAATTCACCATCCAACTTTTATCTGACCAATTCCAATTTCATTTACATACTTAATTTACTAATTTGTTTCAAATTAGCTTATTTCCACTTCCAATTCAATATTTGATTTCATCACAAAATCACTTCATTATAGTTCATGAGTTCATTTTTAGTTTGTAATTCTAGTTTGGATGTCTATTCCAATTTCCAAGTACAAAATAATTTTATTTTGGCTTATCATTTTACTCTTTAACTTTATGAGTCACAAATTTATTTATTCACCACACTACATCCAGTTACTCTTAATCACATTCATTTTCACTTTAAACCCCAGATCTTATCTGTATTAAACAAGTATACTTTGTATTTCAAATATTTAAATTCTTTTGATAAGCCATCAGAGTTTATTTATACAAATTTAATTTCTTATCCACATTTCTATTTGAATAAAAAAATTATTTCATTCAACTTAAATTATTCAAGCTTTTACTAAATAAACTCTCACTTTCCTTGAAGCTACGCTTCGATAAAGTTTATTCTTAGGTTAATTTACTTGTTTTCAATTCCACACCTAAATTTATTTCCAATTCATTTGATACTCACAAGATCAACTTCCATTCATTTTGTTAAGATTAAATCCAAGGCCATCTTTATTTCATCCATACTTGAATTGGATTTTATCTTCAAATTCAAATTTGGATTTTATCCTCAAAAATCATCTTATTATTTTATCTGTGTTTAATTTTATTTTATAATTCAAGTTTGGATTTTAATTTCATTTTCCAAATACAAAACAATCTTATTTTGTAAGGCTTACATTCATATCTCACATTTTACCCAATTTAAGCTTGAATTTATTCATATTTCATTTTAACTCGAGATTGAACACTCATCTATAGCCAAAAATATTCGAAATCAATGTGTTTCCAATTTCCTTTACAAGTTATCGGAATATATTTATTCCAATCCAATTCCATTTCAACTTACTTTTATCTATTTAAGTAAGAATTTAATTTATTTAACATCATCTATATCTCAACTGAATTCTATTCCAATTTAATTTGTTTAACTTAACTTCCGTTAAATTAAGCTATACTATTCTCTTTAATCTACCCATTTATTTGGATTTGATTTAAATAAGAACTTAATTTCATTTAATATCATCCATATCTCAATTCATCTTATTTCAATCTTAAATTTAAATCCAATTATTAAACTTAAGTTAATCTCAACCAGAATTTTATTTCTATTAAATTTATTTACATTGTAAATTTGATGTACTTCATCAATCTATTTACATCCTTATTATTATCATATTTTTAATCATTAGTTTAATTCCAAAATTAAATTAAACTTTTAACTTAATTCAAAATAAATTTTCATTTTTAACTTTACTTTTAACTTTAATTCCAAATTCAATCTCATACTTCCCATGGTTACACAAGCCATTATAAAAATTTATAATCCTATTTGTCTATTAACACTATCATCCAATTACTATAATTATATATAATGATTTACAAAAACAAATTTTTTTTTCATATGAATCAAAATAGATTTTGGATGAAATTATTTAATTCACCCACCTTTGAAAACAATATCATGTCGAATTGTTCTATTCAAGTGTTTAGAAACCCCTTCGGTACAGTTGTGCAGACTGCACTGACGAAGGTTCATATACCACTTAATAAATCAATCAACATAATATAAAACCATTTTATATTCACTAACAAGTACGCGCTCATATCTACTATTACGCTCAGACTCATCCCAGATTACTACCGACTCTATCTCTAATGAGTAATCTCCACTAGAGCCAAGGTTCTCACTTAACCTTTCAGCTCTGATACCAACTGTGACGACCCGCCCTTCTACTACCAGAAAGACGTGTCATCATTAAGAAAGAAAGGGATAGAAATAGAAAAGAAAGAAAAGAAAGAACATCAATCACGTAATCTCACAGCGGAATGGAATAAAATATAATACATCACATAACAATTACATAGTTTACATATATCAGAGTTATACAATATTACACACGTGACAATTTATATACATCAGTTACTACATACATCTTAAAATACAACATACTCTAACTAACACAGCGGAACTATATATATATCTACATACGTCTGGGCTCCTGCTCCAAGCTCCTCCAGAACTCAACAATCCAAGCACCTATCACTTGGCTACTCGTAAAAATTTGAGTGCCCAAGAGTTTATGAAAACACAAAATATAAACTCCGGGTCAGACATGGGTCTGGTATGAGTAAACAGTTTAAGTTTAACTTGAAAAACATTTGAAAATAAAGGTATCACGTAAGACTCTCCACAAATAAATACAGGTAAGTTTTTACCTTACGCTAACCAAAACATTTCATAGGAAATTCTGTGATATTATAATAGCGTCTAGGGTTTTCAAGTAAATAGAAAATAGCCGAAATTGTTACATTATTAAATTCCAGCTACTAGCCACAAAAGTGGGTAATACAATCAAAACCGTGGGCACTTATTGGAAAATGGGTTCCATACAATGGCAGGGCTACTGGGGTACCGCCCGTCACAGTACGGGGCCTAGATCACCGTACCGAGGAGTACGCCCGCTCCCATACAACACAAGGCCGGAACCATTCCTTACTGAATAGTCCCGAACAAGATAAACCCCGGCAGTTGTCGCGAAACAACCGCCCACACAGCCGAAATAAAAAGGGACATCTAGACAGGGGTAATATCTTGTCCTGCTTGGGCATGACCCACCAAACCTTGCTGCATCTCCCCTGTTTTAGCCATTCCCGGTTGATGAGGCTTGAGGCTACGATTACCTTTAGAGAACAATTTCCTTAGAATGCTCATCGCCCGCCTGACGATGTGCTGAAAGCATTCAATCCATACAAGTTCGTTCCGGGTTCGAACGAAACCGAAGGCATTATCTCATTACACTCATTTTGGAATCACCCTCAGAGTTAACGACGACAACCCTTGCATTCTAAATCTTCATCTTCACATCAGATTCACGACCTATCGTTAGTTTGGAAGTCGATGTGGTTTTCAGATGTCCAAGTGTGGAAACCCGATCCCGGTCTCATCGAAATCCAAAACGTGTCTTTTAGGGCCAAGTTGTTTTAGAGTTTAAAACAATTCAATTATCCATACACACACAGATAGATAATTCACCATATCACAATAGAACATCATCATCATAAACAGAAAATCAATATTATCCTCACAACAGATAATTCATATTATCATCATATTTCGATCAAGCATACATTTCATATAGCATTATTTATCTCAAACTAGAAATTTCAAATCATTCAAGATAAACAATATCATCCATCCATACATAAGAAATCATATCAGCTATAATTAATTTAAAATGAATTAAATTAATTACTTACATCTCTAATTAATTTAAAGTGAATTAAATTAATTACCTTACCATTTAAATCGTGCTTATATAACCATTGACCAATTATCAATCAATTAATAAATTAATCACACTTGATTAATTAACATTAAATTTTATTCAAGTAATCATCTTTTATTTATTTTCACAAATTAATTATCTTATCCAAATGTAGAAATTAACTTTCAATTACAAACATTACCTTACTTCTTAATTATACAAATTAATTACTCTTTAATTCCTTGTTATTATTTATATTTATTAATGATTACTAATTACATTTTAATCTCATTATTCTGTATTAAATTAATTACCTTAAGTAATTAATCTTCAATTAAACTATATTTATTAATCACCCCTGATAAATACTATTCAGTAATCAACCATCTTTAATTACTCTTATCACATCACTTAATTACTCCTCAACTGAGTATCAATCCCTTGATTAATTGCCCAAAGTAATTATTCTCAAATTACTTCCACTATTAAATTATCCTCGGTCAATTTCATCCAGTCATTATCATTAATTACTTCTTCAAATAATTATAATTATCATATCATCAAAAATTATTGAATTAATTAAACTTAATTAATTTACTTAATAATTCATCATAAACTTCATTAAATACAATAAGTAATTAATTCCCTTAATTACCAAATCACTTACCCTATTTTGTTTCACCTTAATTTCTTAATTAACTATTCTTTAGTCATAAATTAACTTCTTAATAAAATTTAATTATCCATTTATTAAGTGCTAATTACTTAGTTCATTGTTAATTTATTCTTAATTAGATTACTTAATTAATTAACTATTAATTCATTCATTAATTATCATAAGTAGTTAATTACAATTTATTAATCACATAATCATTACTTAATCCTTAATTACAATTGTAAAGTAATTATTCTTAATTAACTATTTATTTTATTTTAAAATTAGTTTATTGACATTAACTTGCTCAACTTGATTAAACATTAAAAGTCTTCTTTAAAATTTTGAAAATAGAATGGATTACAAACTTTAATGTTAATCCATTTCATACTTAATTAAAAATAATAATTAAATGTTAAATACATAGTTACTTATTAACCTAATAACTTAAAACTTGTATTTAAATCTGTTAAACATTCTTCCAGGTTTACTGTTAAAACAAGATTCACAAAACCTTATTATTAATATACTTCTTCCTGAGGATTATAAAAAAACCGAGTCCTCCCCTAAGAAATACCGTGTGTATTTCGAGTCGTTCACCCTTCTTCCCTGGGTCTTCCTATACGCTCCCCTTCTTCTTCTTATTTTTTTTTTGAAATTAGTTTTAAGTTAAATTTACAGCCTCAGGCTAAAACAACGCTCGCGATAAAAACTCGAAGCGGCCCTCCATTTCACTCGAGCACGACACGAGAGAACGTCACTGACTTGACGCCATCTCACTCCTCCACGCCGTGCACGTGCACGGCGCCACCAAAAACCTCCGGCGAACCCCTACCTCGCCGACAAGTCACGTATTTCACGAACAAAAGGAAATCAAACTCAAACTTCGCTTCAACCCATTGAAACGAAAGTTTGCTTACTAACCGAAATTCTGAAACTCAACCGATAGGACGAATCGACCTCGTCACCGCCGCCGTGACCACCGGAAGTCCCCAACTTCTGACTGCACCTCGACAACACCCCACCTTTCCATTTCTCGAAGTTTCAAACAGCTCGGTCACACAAGAATGGCGAACTCGACGCATTTACAAGCAGGTTAAAATTTTAGGCAAAAACCCTACATTGATCTCAATCCCTTAATTTACTTAATATAAAAATTATCTGATAATTTTTACGTGCTCATCGATGTTTAAGTTTGCTTCAATCCAAATTTGAGCATTTATAGTTGATTAAATCACTGGATATTGATAACAATACAATTTTCATTCACTTGAGTACTGCTCCTACATTACTACACTAAAAATCTTTCTATTTGTTTTAAAAATCATCAATTTACATAAGGATTCAAAATATAACCTGAATCAATAATTTACAATAATCGAATTTTATCAACTATCACTTGATTCCCTTAATATCAATATCACAGTGGCATATTTTATAAAAATGGTTTAATCAACCTGTACAAAATCCTAATTTAAGTTTTATATCTTGTTTTGTTGAGAATAAAAGCCTATCCATGATTTAAATAAGGATGGTTTAAATTTTAGCACAATATAGGCAATCCAGAACCAACTACAGGAAAACACAGAAAGTCACACAACCATTTACAAGCTGTAGTAAACACAATCCAAATTATCAATAAAGTTTAATTGATTTTAATTAACTTAAAACTTTTTAAAAAAATGTTTACTCACTGAACAATTTGAACAGAAGTGATGTTGAAGAAACTGCTGCAGTTAAGACTTTCCTGAAATCTTCTTTTGCTTCTCTCTGTTTTTGAATTAATTTTAAGTTTGCCAAGCAACAAATGGTTATCCTCTCCCCTTATTTGATTCTCAGGTATGTCTTTAAGTTTAAGTTTTTATCCATGAACTGATGATATATAGGTAGATTTATATAGAAGCTACTAATCAGGTTGTAGCTGGCCAGTTAGTATTTATTTGCCATTTTTCTTTAATTGGTCAAGATTTATACATTGTAGAAAGAAAATCATGACAAGAATTTCGGCTGCATGTACTAGTTTAACAAGAAGTTGTGCTATTAAATGTTCATGCTCTTAATTATGATAGCAAGAAATTAATGGTGACTGATACTTACTTTGTGACAAAGGTATTTATGTTATTTTCGGCCAAGCCTGTTTTGTGAGACACAGGGTTTGTTTTATGATATTGAAGTAAAACTTTTGTTTCCTGATGTATAAAACTGTATAACAGTACATAAGTTTTATATCTAATTTGTCTTGTTTATATTATCACACTTGTACTATATGTTTTTCCTTTCTTTCTTACAGGTTTGTTCAGCCTGACTTTGTAAGATACAGGTTTTGTTTTTATTATCTTTGAAGTGAAAACTTGGTTTTCTTATACCTATAAATTGTACAAAAGCACAAATATGTTTATTACTGGTTTACATTTATTTTTAGTTTATGAAATTTTTCTCTGGACAAACACTTAACGGCTGTACAAACTTGTATGTGTATGTAGATATTTATATGAAAGTATGTACTTTGCAGGTAGGCTTGGCTTTGAAATGAACAGATTTCATAAATATTTGAAATGATCAATACTAGGCCGAAATGATAGAAATTTAATG
This sequence comes from Allium cepa, assembly GCA_030765085.1. Taxonomy (NCBI): domain Eukaryota; kingdom Viridiplantae; phylum Streptophyta; class Magnoliopsida; order Asparagales; family Amaryllidaceae; genus Allium; species Allium cepa. The sequence goes on from CM060942.1 coordinate 579,092,734, forward strand.
TTTTGTTTCCTAATAGGTTTACATAATTATCATTTGTTTTGCTGTGTGAAGATGTTGTATGCACCATACACTTATGAAGGTAGGCTTGGCTTATGAATGAAGATATGTTCACATATCATAATTAAGATTTGCTGTAGATACATAGATATCAGTATAAAAATGTTTGTTTTATATATGAGGATATGTTGTATTGTTATTTATTTCCAGTTTGAATAATGTACAGCATATGTTTGTATTATACAGTTGTATCTTGATTTTGACTAACAATATTTAAGTTATATTCAATGTGGCGACTTATATTAGCTTTATACATTTGTTTGTATTTGTATATTGAAATTATATTTTCATAAGTTACTTACCTATATTTAAATTTATTTCTATTTGTACTTTTCTATCATTATTTAAATTAAGTTATATACACATATTCGATTTATGTTTTACATTTATATTTTATTTTATTAAGAATTAGATTTTAAATTTAAACATTAACATCCATATTTATATTTCCAGATATAAGCAAAGTACAGTATTTTAATTTAGTTATAAAAGGTAAATATTAATAAGAAATTTTATTTAAAATTTCCAGAATCAAATTTCTTTTTTTAAAAATACAAATTTATATAAACAAATGGCAAATATTCCAAAATCATATTCATTTGAAAATAATAAGTTCACATAATATTTAATCAGATTAAATATTTATTAAAATAAACAGGTCCAAAATTCAGGTTCGTTACATATATAATATAACAAAGAAAGTAAAAGTTGTCACTCTAAGATACATGATATATCAAAGTTAAAACCACATGAGCTTGGATGGTTATAACTCTCCGACCTTACAATTCTAGATGGGTATGCATAATAATACAGTGGAAAATAAAAAATACTAGGATGGGTGAACATGCAGCTTTTCTCCATAAGCTCCATGTCCCACCAACGACAATTTGAAAAAAAATCACTATCACCCGAATGTTATAATAAAATAACATCTAAATTGGTCTAAAATACCAGTGTGAGAAAACTTAAGAAATATAATGAATATATAATAACCTATGTGAGCATAGTGGTGAACATGGAATGAGTTTTACCACAAAAGAACAACATCATACATGAAAAAATGGAAATAAGTCAAAAAAAATCCAAACTTAATGAATGGACATAAAGAATTAAACATAGAGAGGAGAAAAAGGCACTTCACGAAGCTATTAAGAATAAACTTAAAAGATTTGAATCAAAACAAGTAAGTGAATTTTTCCAACAATGACTAGGAGAGTGCGCCCCCCTTTACTGAAAGTATACCTCTAAAAAATATACTTAAGAACTATGATGGCTGTCAGAATCTTCCAAGACAGACCCTACCTACCTTACTAAGAACCCGAGTATTTCACATCTCCATGCGCATTCAACCAAAACCAATCTAATGTAGATGTGACAATACCCTAATAGGAGGAACCCCATATAGGTTGGCACCCACTCGCTCTTTATTTAATCATTTTCATTAAAGGATATCATTTCTCCAAAGGAGTAACAAATCATCTTTGATCGATGAAACTCAAGGAAAGATGTCGATATTCAATAAATCAACTATCAAAAATAACAAAAATGATCGTACATGGAAATTAAATATCATACACTTATCACCACTCGTTCATTTCAAACTTGTACTGTCCTCGATCAACAATGAAGCCAGACAAGTTGGAGCATTATTATCTCTTAGACCTTACCTCGGCGTACATTCTTAACTTTTGAGATAGAGATGTGTTTCCATACATTGACATTAAGTGTTAAGTATATGCCTAAATCCTTTCCATATAAGTGATATCGCTTGCGGAAATTAAATTTCTCACCCTTATCACCAAACTTCAATTTCCAAATTATATCATCTCTTACTTAAAAACAGAGCTAGGTAAGTCAGGGCACTAGTTGGTCCAACCCTTGCTAGACACTCCAGTTTTTAACTCTCACAGATAGTAACAAATCTACTTTTTAATGTTTGGTATTAAGGATAAGACTAAATCCTTTCCATGAAGGAATTCAAAATTTAAAACTTTTAAAACATCTAACACACACTTGTGGTTGATTTTCACATCACAAACAGTTGTAAAACACTTTAGAAACACTTCTTTAAAATATGCCTTTAAAGTGCTAATTATATTTTTAAGTGTATCAAAAAGAAGGGTTAAAAAATGGTCATTAAAAGCTTTTTTCTATAAGCCCAAAACCAATTACCCTTAGCTTTATCTTAAAAACAATCTTTTAAAGACTTTTTCACTTATAAAATATCATTTATAAGTCTTCTTATTATTACGTTTAGGAAAAAACTCCTCCAAAGACATAATAATATCAACACTTATTAAGTCAAGTTACAAGTTTTCTTAATAAATTTACGTAATCATTTAGTATAACAAATATGTTATAATCCATGACTTCTTTCTCTATTTTGGGGAAACATTTATTAAAACAATGGTGTCGCAAACTATGCTTCCTTTTCACTTTCAATAAACTTAAAAATACTTGAGATATAGTTTTTAAAACACCCATATCAAATATTATTAACAAGAATATCTAATGTTTAATATACATTAAAATTCAAAATAATTTCCTTTCCTTATTTTCAAAATAGAAACGACTTCTTTTAAATATTTATTCTAAATCCTTTAAAATATTTATATAAATTTCAAATTATTTTTAAAAACTTTTTAATAAATATAATCTAAAGAGACTGAAGAGAAAAAATCAAATTTAAAACCATTTTTATAAAAGTTGGGAATAGTGCTGCAAAAGTGCCACTAAAGAGAGTATGGAAAATTCCTTTAAATATGTTCTTTTAAAAATGGAATTTTCTCCATGTTTTTTACAAAGTATGAATACTAGACTTTACTTTTAGTACAACATACTATGAGTCTAGTATGCATTCACAAAAATTTTGAGAATTTTGAAGTAAACAAACCCATTTGAAAGTTGTCTTAAAACTTGACTTCGAACTGCAAAAACGCAGCCAAATCCTTTCTAACTTTTAAAATCTTTAGAGCCAGGCTTTATAACCTTTTCTATGCCATCAAAACTTTATTCAAGCAATAAATTAAAAATGCAAAAGTGTGACCAAAGATTTAGTGATGCAAACACAAGCACAAGAGCCAAAAAGAAAAGATTGAAAAAGGTAATTTCATAAGTGTCGATATAGCAATAGTCACTATAATAACATTTTCACAAACAATTAATAAATCACACATATATTTCAATCAAACTTCAATATAAGCAACATAAGTATAAAAGTAAATCAACATTGAGGAGAAACCCTCGAGGGTCTCTCTACAAAAATCTCAAGTAAATCGCACATGTATATTCTTTGACGTGCTCCATGGCATCCTATTTGATATGAAAACACTTCATATCCTCTTGCTTTTATCCTCCGCAAAACAATGGTTATTTATGTCATTCACATTCAAAAGAGAAACAAATCCAAATAAGCAATACACGCAAGTATAACAACATAAACAACAATTTATATTTTTCAACACTTTATCAATTTTTAAAACCATTTTAAAGTGAGATTAACCCACTTTTAATTCAAAGAAGAAACAACACTTACTACCATAACCAAGCAACACACAACCATTTCCTACCCTTAACCCTAAACACCAACACACAGCCAATCCAAAAAATGAACCTAATATACATGGCCAAGGAGGAAAGGGATGGGCTTGGCTCCAAAACTCGAAACTTTCATAAGGTAATGATATTTGCAACAACATTTCAAGCTTATGCAAGACGATAGAGGAGAAAAGAGTGAGTTTTGAAGAGTTTTAACTTAAGAAAATAAGAATGAAAAAGAGTTATAAAAGAGAACCAAGGAAGAGAATGGAAAGGCAATAGAGGGATGGAAACAAAGGTGCACTTATATAGACTCCAAAATGGCGAGCCTAGTCCTACAATCACCCTCCTTTGCCTCACCGCCTCCACACCCCTCCATGTGCTACTCCATATGATCAGTGTACTTCCCATCACATCACATAAAAAATAGCAAAATTTTAGCAAAAGTCTTCCTCTTTAATTACCTTCGTTAACCATGGATTATTATTTAGTGTTAACCTGTTTCTATTGTTATATGTGTGCAGAGCAAATATAAATGTGCGTGTGCAACAACATTGCAAAACTTTCAATCGATGAAAGTTGAAAATATAGAAATGAATTCCGGTCACATTTTCAATTTTTCATCAAGTATTTATTTATGTAAAATAATTTACAATACGAGTTCACTATTAGTGTTTATTAATTAAAAGGAGTTTAATAAGTCCATTAAATCAATTTAATTAGTTTTAATTCAAAATTTAAATATTTAAATAATTCCTATAATTAAATATAAAGTGTTCACATTTCTAGGATGTTACTCCCGTTGAAAAAAATTTGTTCCCAAAATTATCACGAAGTGTAAAATTTAATATCCTTACTTAAAAATCAAATTACTTACTTGAATTTCAATAATCTAATTATTTATATTTTTTCTTTATACAAAATTCATACTAAAATTGCAACATAAGTAATGAGAATACTTTGAAATATAATACTATGCATCCAATCTTTTCAAAAGATAAATTTAGATAAATGCCTAGGTTTTCTATTCAAAATATATTTTACCAAAACTCATTCGAAAAGAAAAATCTCGACAACAAGGAAAAACATGACAAGGAGGGGGCTCCTTCTATCGAAGCATAGTATAACTCTAGAATCAAAGCAATATGGAGCATCCAGTGGTTTTCTATACAATAACAAGAGTAAGCAGATATATCTTACGAGTCTTCCAAATCAGAAAAAATCCCCAATCATCCAACTTTAATTATAACAAATATTTGAAAAAATCACTTTACAAAAACATTTTTCAAATGTTTTGAAATAATGATACTTCACCCAAGTTTTCAAATAATAATAATATTTCTTTCGTAAATTCTTTCGAAATCACTATTTCAAAAGCATTGAATTTAAGTCCTAATAAATAGCAGCTTAAATCCTCTGTTTATAAATTCATACCTTACAAACCGTGGTATATAAAATCACACTATCCATCAAATCAAATTCCATTTAGGAATAAAACTAACAATTAACATTATTTAAAATGTTATTCACAACTTTCTCGATCATCCAAGGATATAGATAATCACTTAAGCGTACCATTACGCTCATCAGCTTTTGGTTATTGCTTAGAAGACTATCTAAGCAACTTTAGAACAAAACTAAAAGCAACTCCTTAAACTTTCCAAAGTCATAAAACACAGTATGCAAATATACTTAATCCCGTATGACGTACTTGGATCATACGTACATAATATCTGATCCGACCACTTGCTTGGATACATAAACTTTACATTCGAACTAGTATCGCTCACTCGACCTGCCTAGTGCAGACTACGAATATGTTTCTTGATTATAAACTTATATTCTCCTTACATAGCCATATACTATTATATAAAACCTCAACATCATATCAAGTATCCAAATTAGGAATTCACCGTCAATAATCAAGTGACAAATCCTTGTTTGGACTGCTGTGAATCACCCCAAAGTTATGTGCTCGAATCCTAAACCAAGAACCGTATGAATAAGATGATTTATGTACCAATTTAGTACTTAATCCTAATGGTTTCTTAACTATGCTGATCTCTTTCTAAATCACTTTCATTTTCATTTCCAGTATTCATTCAATGCTAAAATTATTTACGAATCATTTTATAAATTTCCACTTAAGTTTATAAACATTTTACAAAGACCTATCTTTATAAAGCTTTCGATTGAAAACTTACTCCACTCTTATGTACTTGTATAATAACCTTTTACAAGAGTATATACAAAAATGTCAATTTCATTTTGCCATTCAAAATTCAGATGATGGCCCAAACATAATATGGGTCTTAAAACTGGGTCGACTATTTTGACCACTTTACCTATCATGTTCAGTAAGTTGATAAGATGAGTAGGATGCTGGTATCCAAACTTAGTCCAAAAGTCTACTTTTCCTTAGATATCACTAAGGTAAAGATGTTTATTAGTCGGCTTAATACCATCAAATAGTTTATATGACTTATATATTTAAACAAAGATACGGTTAAATAAAACAAAGTTTATTAAAACCTTCTTTTTCAATTTAAGTCATTTAAAAACTTATGTTAAATTATCTCTTTTCTGTCTAAGAGTTAAAGAGTTCATTTATATGTAGGATCGATTTCACCCTATAAAGGGGGGATGAATAGGGTGATACTAATAATAATAAAAATTTAATACGGAAGATATATAATAGCAGCACTGATAATAGCGGAATAATAGCAGCACGATAATAGCCGAATATTAAAAGCAGAAATAGAACAACACAGATTTACCCAGATTCGACAAAATCCTACCTTGCCCCCAAGGTTTCTACTAAAAATTAAAAATACAAAACCTTATATAATTTTTAAGCCGAAATTATAATAGATGAGAATATAGAGCTGATCCAAATTAAAAACGCAGTGAAAAAGATATCCCCTTTTCTTTTTATTTTCCTTCGGCCTATATTATTGCTTTTGTAAAAATGGCTGCCTCTTTGCTCATTCATTTCTCTTTAAGAAAATTAGGGTTTCGCGAAGTAAAGCCGTTACTCTATAATAGATCAGTCGAGTTGAGTGATTGTCCTTGCGTTGCATTCTCGATAGTCCTCTAGTTTAAGCACATGTGCAGTTGCTTCAATTCGTCTAGTTCGATTTGATTAAACCTGGTACGTGATTTCCTTTGTTATTCTCTTTGATATGCTTGAACTTTATTCGATTCGAGTTATTGATTTGCAACTTTGCTCTATAATATTGCTTGGACTCGAATCGCCTAGTAGCCAATGATGAGATTGGGTTAAATAGGATTCGAAATCCTATAATCTCATTTATTTTATTTCTTCAGTTGCTTGGCCGTTCGATTTAATTTGAATGTCAGTGATGACTTTAACTGGTTCAATTCGTATATTTCTTGCTATGCTTTGCTTGATTACCACGGCTTTTTTTATGATTTGATTTCGTTCTTTTTCCTTTGACTTCGGCCAATTTGATTTTGTGAAATTTTTTGTTATAATATGAATTTTATTTATCTTTGTGCATAGTTAACCCATGTTGATTCATTTTTTTAAACATTGCTGCTACGTTCTCTGGTTTGAATTTTCCGACTTGAGAAAAAAATCGACTTAATAAACTCTGATTGATTTCAATCTTAACTTTGTTAATGGAACTGGTATTGCAGTCTTATTCATTACTGCATATATGTATACATGCTATTTCACACATGTATATATGTATGTTAGCTTGTGCCCACATTTGACCATGCCATTTAAAAATCTGGATGCTTTAATTTGTGCACTTGTTATTTGAACTATTTTGTTTGTGCTGCTTCATTGAGTCTGATTGCACTTTGAAAGTTGATCTTCATATGTATATGTCCGATTTTATGTGGAGCTGTTCATGTTAAATGTTTTTGTTCATTGGTCTGCACTGCTTCATCGATATATACATATATATATATATATACATATATATGCATGTGTATGTATACATGTGTTTATGTACTATCTTGTATTTGATGTCTCCTTTTGAGCTGCGGTCTTGTGCATTAATGATGTTTATCTATGTTCATGTTATCTGCACTTGATTCCATGTGCTTGCATTTGAACTTGACTATGCGGTCTACACATATATTGTCTACTACTCTGTTGCCTCTATCCTTGTTGGACTTGAAGTCTAGTGTGTTTATGTAGTCTGGTTTTATATAGAGCTTGACCGAGGCGATGTTTTGTGTTGATGTTTCTTAGCACTGTATTTGTGTAGTCCATCTTTTGTTCAATTGAGTTGTGTTGTTGTTTATGTCTTTAAGCCTGAGCCACCTCAGTTTTGTATTGTTTGAGCCAGCGCATATGAACTTGAATTGCTTTCTATTTTTACCAGGTCGAGTTCCATATGAAAAACTTTTTATGCACAGCATATATATGTCAGTGTTGCTCCTTTGTGTGCTATCCACCTCATTTTTTATTGTTTCATTGTGATTTTGGAATTTGTCTTGGTACATTTGACTTCATTTGAGTCTCTACTATGATCATTGCTGTTGCATTGTGTTCATGTATATTTGGGGACTAGTTCATGCATTCTGAAGCATTTCAATCTAATTCATTGCACTTAATGTTGTCTGACCTATTTCATGATTGTTTATTAACTTGCACTTTATCTTGATTTTGGATTTGCAGTCTGGAGTTTTTATTTTATTGATTTTGGTTGATAAAACTTGGATTCCTTTTGAAGTTTGGTTCATGATTTCTTCATGTGTACTTGAGTCTGGTTGGACCGTCTAGCCTCTGTTGTTGCTGGCTTCATGTGCATATCACATTATATCCGTGTTGTTTACAGTCTGAAGTTTTTCATACACTTTTATCTAGATTTGTTTTTCGTATTGCACCTGAGTTGAATCTCGCTTATAGCTTGGGTTTGACCTTGTGCTCATGTCATGACTTTATTTTTATTACACTTGAGTTGAACCTAGCTTTTGGTTGGGTTTGACCTTGTTCTCACTTGTCCCTGCAGTTTTATCAAGTGTACATCGGTGCACACGACCTTGTGGCATGTACAGTGATACACTGTGCATGTCACTTTATTCGTGTAAGATGAATTCAAAATTAAATGCGACGAACAACCCAAATAACTAAGGAAAATAATATTTTCAAAACACATTTTATTGTTGTAACGACCCGGAATTTTGGGTCGCCAAATTTGAACATTTAATTCATTTTAAATGTTGAATATGGATCATAAATTCGAATTTTGAAATAAATGACTTTGGTTAAGTAATATAATTAGTCAAAGTTCAAATACGTGAATTAAAGTGAAAACTGAATAAGACTAATTTAATATTAGAATTGAGATATGGCGATTCTGAGTGTAAATAGATATAAAGTTGGATTCTAAAGTTTATTTTGAGTCTAATTAGGTTTGAATTATAATATTTGGTTTGTCGGATGGAATTAATAGTTGGTATATTAAATTTGGAATTTTGTATTAATTTAATAATGGAATTTAATAATATAATAATGCAAATAATTCGATTTTGGTTCGAAATGAATCAAAATGACTTCTAACGTGAATATAAATTTTTTACGAGTTATAATAGAATTAATAAAATTTTAAAAGGTGAAGTTTTGAAGTAATTTTGAAAATTTAGAAAATATCTGATTTAATAGACGAGTTAAAATAGCCTTTCGGGGCACAGTCTCGGAATTCGACGAAACTAGTTCCATTGGATCCGTAATAGTTAGTTATTATCGGATTTCAATTTTCGTAGCAATCGGAGTTGTCGTTTGACCGTGGCAGCTCGAAACACATCGAAATCGATTTAACCGATTTAATTTTAAATTGATCGTTTCCTTCCGTAGCTCGCTCAGACGACCGAATTAGCTTACGAAACCTGTTCCATTGTGTCTGGAACGTGGAAAAACCCTGGGAACGCATATTGGTACGTGAGAATTGGGGGTTCGGTTGCATAATTCGTTAACATTTGAAGTATAACATTAAAATAATATTTGTTAAAGTTATAAAACATTATAATAATCAAAACCCTAGAAGCATATCACAGCCGCCATCTTCTTTTTTTCAATGGCCGTCATCACCCCATTTTCCCTATCGATTTCTTCCTAATCCAAAGATCTTTAGCATTTGGTTTCAACTGGAAGATCGTGGAGCACTCCGAGATCTACGATATCGACGGTGGTGATGGGTTTTGGCGAAGCGTGGAGGGGATAGGAGAGCCACGTTTGCTGGGCGTTCGCCCTCGAATAGCGACGAGTAGGGGGTGCCGAGTGCCCCCAGGTTCCGGTCGAAGGTGAAGACAGCGATGAGCCATCTCGTGGTGAATTCAGATCGTGTTCGTGTGAATCGGAGATGGAGCGATCTTGAACCCTAGTTTTGCGTTGATGGGTTCGTGCATAATGTCGCTTGATTTCGTGAGAGAGAGGAACGAGCTAGAGCTTGCGTGCGCGTTTGGGAAGATGTGATGAACGACCCTGATTGTTTGTGGTAAATAATAAAATTAAATTTAAAGGAAATTGTTTTAAATTGGTAATTAAACTTTGGAAATTCATATCTAGTTCATGTGTGATCAGAATTCAACAAATTTGGTAGCGCCGGAATCGCGGAAAAGCGTACTACGCAATGGTATAGTTTTGGAACCATTCCGGGCAAGTAGAAATTTGAGTTAAATCGAACGTCGTTCGGTTTAATTTAAATTTCGAATGCTCGCCGAAACTCAAAGTGAGTTATTCTCACTCACATCTGGATGCTTGACAATTTAAATAGAGTATATTTAAATATTTGTGTGATTGGTTGCATATAACTGTGGTTATCAGTCTGGATTGATATTTATATATGTGATGTGCTAATATTTGTGGATGCAGGTAAAACAGGTTGGAGGGATCCAACTGGATTCCTCACATTATAGTAATTATCTTTATAATTGATGTTGTGATCTGTTTATATGTTGTGATTGATAAAACTGAAATAAAATTGTATTGGAATATTGTGGATAAATTATAAATCATAATTTAGTTATAAATGAATAAATTGAGTTTTTGGAGAAATAGAGAATATTGTTAAATAAGGAATTTAAAAGAATTAAAATTTGAAATCTGTTTAGGGATGAAAATTGAAAATTGGTAAATTTGGAATGATAAACGAGGAGGAACGTTATCAGTTGATAAATGTGAAATTAAGTTTATGTTATTAAAACGTAAACCTGAATTGAAATAAATTGACAGAATTTATAAGAAGGATCTTCTTGGATGTTTAAGTGGAAATGAGATTTCCTGGGAAAAACCAAGTTCGAGTTTAAACAGATTTTATAAAAAGAAAGTTTTAAAAACTTCAAATTTGTTAAAAGAGTGTTTTGGAAATTATTATTTTAAAGTAATTATTAATAAATTAGCAATAGTAAATTTTTATGAATACCTTAGTAATTATTGTTACCAATGGTTTTATTTAAAGGCTAGTTTGGAATAAAGTTATTTGAAATTTATTATTAATCCTTTTAAAAAAAACTCTACCTTTAAATTTAGTTTAACTAAACTTTTATGTAAACCAAGTTTAGATCTTAATAAATAGTTTTCCTTCACTTATTTTAAAATTTATATTTTTGAGTAAGTAACTAGAAGTAAATTTACATATTTTAATGTATGTTTCAATATGAAATGTTTTAACTGTTTTTAAATCTAAATGTTTTGAACTTGGTTATTTCCAATGGGAATATAGGGTAAAGGATTTACCTTGTAAAGGAAGAACTTTGGGAATTGTTTTCAAGTGGGCTTTGGAAATTTGAAAATAAATCCTTTAAAGATATTTGGGGCAAATAAATAATGTGGAATATTATTTATTGTGTGATGAATGTTTATGTATGTTTATGAATATAAATTGATAGTTAAAACACCAACTATCAATATTGGACAAATGCGTTGATCGTTTCGAAGAGACCGGGATCGAGATTTATTTCTCGAAAACCACTTCGATCCGGTTTGTACGTTTCGTGCGAAAAACGTGTTCGGAGTCGAAGATGGAGCAGTGAAGTGCAAGGGCTAGTCGCTACTAATCCTGAGGATATTTCCAAAATGGATGTAGTAGGAGTAGTGCCTTCGGTTCCGTTCGAACCCGGGACGGACTTGTATGGACGAATGCTTTCGGAACATCGTCAGGAGGGCGATGGGCATTCTAAGTGAAACGTTCTAAAAGGTAACGCTTAGCCTCAAGCCTCATCAAATGGGAATGACTGAAAATCAGGAGATATGCAGCAAGGCTTCGTGGGTAGCCTCCACTGGAGAGTAAGGTCATCCCGGTCTAGATGTCCCTTTTTATTTCGGCTTAAT